>JAECWJ010000408.1:3057500-4295000 GCA_018150375.1 Drosophila sturtevanti | reverse complement strand
GCTGCTCCTATATATACATATATATATATATATATATATATATATATATTTTATATATATTTATCTGCCTTTATAGAGATACAGCTGTTAGTGCTAAGCAGCGATCTGGCCAAGCCATCAAAACAAGGCCCCCAAATCGGTGTTGTTGTTGTTGGTGTAGTTGCCCCCATGCCGGCATTCTACCCCCTGCCGGAGCGTGTGCAACTGACCCAACGTGTTGTCTGGCTGTCTTATTGTCTGTCTGTCTGTCTGTCTATCAGTCGGTTGGTACGTTGGTTGGTTGGTTGGTTGGTTCGTTCATTCGTTTGTCTGTCTCTCAGTCGGTTTGTCAATTGCAATGCCTGCCCTGTTGTTGCTGTTGTTGTTGCTGTGTGTAGTGCCCGTTGTTTTTTTTCTTTACTTTTTTGTATATATATTTTTTTTTGTTTTTTTTTTTTTTGCATGTGACTCTCTGACGAGAATTGTCCGTGTGCTGGACGTCGATGGGGCTCTGGCAAACCAGTTTTGACAGACACAAGACTTGAAAACGTCTTTTTAACTGATTCTGTGTGTTTTGTGGCTGTTGTTTTTAGCAGCAGCAGCAGCAGCAGTAACAAATATGCACAGATATACATACAAATATATATATATATATATATATATATATACGTTCATATATATATAAATATATATAGATATATATATTTCTTTTTGCCAGTCAGTCAGCCCGCACATTTTATTTAAGCATATTTTGTATTTCATTTTATTTCTCTTTCTTTATATATATATATATATATATATATTTTTTTTTTTTTGTATTTTTTTTGTTGCTTTATTTATATTTATTTTATACACCAAAATCGCCCGCTGCATTTTGTTGGCTGCATATAAATGAATGATTTTTTTTCTCTCTCCTTTTTTTTTGCGTACAAGTTGCTACAGTTCTTTGTTGCTGTTGCTGTTATTGTTGTTGTTGTTGTTGTTGTTGTGTTGTGTGTCGCAAGCTGTGTGAGTGACAAATGACAAAACAAAAACCTGTCGTGGTCTCTCTGTACTCTGTTGATAAAGATCTCGATCGTTGGCTGTTGTTATTGTTGATGTTGCTGTTGTTGTTTCTGTTTCTGTCGTTCTCTCTTTATACAGGGTGCTATATGCAACAAATTGCAGCTGGCCCAAAAAAAAAAAAAGAAAAAAACAACCGTCAGACCCAACTCTAGCTTAGTTTTTCAGTCTGTTGTCTGTTGTCTGACTTACTGCCTTAGTTTCTTTAGAAAGCGTTTGGGTAATTAACATGACCATCACTAATTGCACATTGATTGACTTTTGTTGTTATATTAGATATATATATATATATATATGTGGATTTGCTGCATTATGTTGTTTGTTTTTCTATGTCATTAACCCAATGGCCCAGTACCACTCTCTTCACTTTGTTACTCTAAAAAAATTCTTGGACAATCTTAAGACATTCCATTTTCAGTAAATGATTTGTTTCTCGTTTTTCGTTTTTTTTGTTTTTTTTTTTTTTTTGAAAATGTTTTACCAATTTTTAGCTTAGCCTCAGTAAATATTCTCTTAACGTTTGTCTTGTTTTTTTTTTTGTTGTTGTTGTAGAATGTTTTGCATAATTTCTTACTTAAGACTTAATTGAAAAAAAGTGAGAGAGAAGGAGTGAGGTGGAAAAAAAAGTCAAACTTTACGGACGGGTTTAGCTTAACTCTCAAAGCCCGGCTCCAGCTTCGGTTTCGGTTTCAGGCAAACGGCCAACGCTCTACGCTTCGCTGCGCATTTGCCTAATTAATTTTCTCGACACAGCAGCAACAACAACAACAGCAACAGCAGCAACGTCACAAGGGGCATTGGCGAGAGGGGGGGTATTAATTACGACCACGTTTGAGGAACAACTTCCATTAAGTCTCACACACACACACACACACACACGCATACACACACGCACCCAAACAACGAACCAACGAACCATCTAACCAAGTTCTTGCATATTATTTGAAATTAAAACAAATTAGGCAACCTGTAATTTTTCCATTTAGACTATAAAAAAGTGTCTAATAATCAAGTAGGTGTTTGCCGACGAAAATACAAAAAAAAAAAAAACTTCCCAACAATAGTTGAAAATTTAATTTATGTACATGCCGATCTTTCCCGCCCTTATCAGCTATCTACAAAATGGATGAAGGGAGCCACAGACTGAATGAACGACTGACTGACTGACTGACTGACTAACTGAGTGTGTGTATGAGTGAGTGTGTTGTGTGAGGGAGTGAATTGGGGAGGCATCACACCTCATGAATTAACAACAAAAGACAAAAGGCCGAAAAATGAATGCATTCCATTGTATTTTCTTTTATTGTTGTTACTTGGATATATATGTATATATATATAGAATTGTACTTTAAATATTCTCTCTTATCTGAACAAACTAACAAATAAAGTCACAACAAACAGAGAGAGAGACCAGCAAGAAAATTCACCTGCATTCACCTGCCCTCAGTCGGCAACAAATATTTGTTCAATTGCAGCCTGACAAAAAAAAAAAAAAAATTCTGTGAATTTTGTGTTAATTGCCAATTCGTTCAAAATCAAATTCAAATCCGTTTCTAATTTAGATATTGAAATCTATGTATGTATGTATGTATGGAAGGGGGCCATGGACTGGATGGCCGCCTGCTGTGGGGGTTTAGGCCGAGGCTTTACAAGCTCAATAAAATGTCAACACAAATGTTGGTAATTGAAATGCCAGTTTGTCCATGTTGCAAATGTTTTCATTTCCCTCCCCTTCCATCCCCATCCCCATCCCTCCCTGTCTATAGACAAGATCATATAGAAATGGGAATATTGGACCACATCAAAAAATGGATAATATGCTGGATTAATTAGAATTGAACCATTTAATTTACAATTTTAATTCTACAAACTTCTTTGAATATTCCCTCATTGGTTATTCTAATATTAATTAGTTTTTAATCCCAGGGTATTAACTCAGTCTAAGTCTATTTTTTTTTCCCGCTTGATCTAGCCTGTTTGGGTGGCCATTTGATAAATTACTTGGCCTGACTTGGCAACAATCTCCAAGTTAATTGCATGACTCGTAGGGAAAACGTATTGCAATGAGCTCTTACTAACTACATTTATTTATTATAATAATAATTATAGGAGAAAGAATGAAGGAAAGAAACAGAAAAAAGAAACAAATAAATAAATTATTTAAATTGTACTTACTTTTTCTAATTCTAAAAGGTGAAACCGAAGTACTTGTATTGCTTGCACCATCTGAAAGAAAGAAAAAAATAAGATTAAATATAAATAAATTATATTAAAAGTAACATTTAAATCATCATCATCATCATCATCATCATCATTATCAAAATCATCATCATGGATGAAGATCATGGTCGTTGAGGAGTGGCATTTAGTTTGTTCTAGGGTGACCAGATGCTAATTAAAATGTCAGTTTGACATTTGACATTTTTACGAGGCTGCTAACTGCTGTGTGGCCAAGCTTCCAGCTGCCAACTTGCTACTGCAACTTGTAACTTGAGGGGGCAATGCGTTTGCCATGCCACAAAGATCACAAACAAATACAGAGACAGAGCGAGAGAGAGAGAGAGAGAGAGAAATATATAGATAGAGTATGTGGAAGGAAACCAACTTTGAAGAATTTCATTTTACCCGCGAGATAATAACATAGAGAAGACATGCTATAAACATTTTTATAGCATGAGCTAGAGTAAATACCAAACACACACAAAAATCACCCCCCTCTCTCCTCTACCACTCTGCTGTGGTTTAGTCTTCATTCAGTTGTTTTTTTTTCTTTTTAGTTGAATAAGTGTTACTAAATGCACTTTTAAATGTTCAAAACATGATGTGCCCAAGAGCAGACGATTGAATGGGTGAGAGGGAGGTGTAAGCTAGATAGGCAGATGGAACGATAGAGAAGAGAAGAAGAGGATGGGCTGGGGTGGGGTGAGGTTATGCGGCCTGTGGTGGACCACAGAGTGTAGTGGCATGCCAAAATGATTTATGGCCAAAGTACGCAGGCGCGCACACGGCCATGGCCAGGCCGGGAACAAGACCAGACCAGACGCAGACCCAGACTGGGTCTCTCTGCGAGTTCCGTCTGTATGTCTGTCTGACTGTCTATCTCTCTGACTGTCTGCCTGTCACACTGTGCCATGCGGCACTCAGTAAGTTTGTACTACAACTAATAAACTAATCTGCAAGTGCATAAAATTAGGGCCACCAGAGATTCAGCTCTGCTCTACTCTACTCTATTCCCCATCTCATTCTTTTTTGAGTATCTATCTCTGTCATTCTGTGGCGACTAATACGCCATAAAAACTAAAGGCATAAAACATTGACAGTGCGTGTGAGTGACTGAGTGACACATTTACGACTGAGAGGAGTCGCAATTAAAATTAGTTTTGGTCATAATCTCTTTATAAGGCAACAGCAGCTAGCAGCAACTGTTCCGTCTCCATCTTTATCCATAACTTCTACATCTGCATTCACATCCTCATCCTCATCCTCATGCTCTTGCCTGATCTTTACGTTTTCCAAAAGTTTAATTTTTTTTTTTTGTGTTTTGCGATTTGTTTAGCCCAATTGCATGGCTCGTTTTATATTTTTTGCATGCGGCATTTCCGTCTTCATTTACATGAATCTCGATCTCTCTGACTCATGTGTGCGATCATAAAAATATATGTTATGACTCTTTCCCTTTGCGACTGCAAAAAGCAACAGAAAAAAAAAGACAGCAAAAGCAGCAGGGAATGAGGTAAGTCAAAGATATATAGCGAGGAAGAGGCGAGTAATACGTGTTAAGAATGAGACATATAAGTTTCACTTACTAAAACTGTCGAAAGTAAAGTGGATCGATTTCACAATACCCTAAAAAAAGAATGATTGAAGCCTCTAAATCGAACACTTGTAAATCTTTATCATCTACTTATTTTTATTTGATAAATCTATAACGTTCGAAACTATTATCTATTATTCTTTCAATTTATTCAATCTATAAAGTTTTCAGAACTATTTTCCAAAGTTTGCTTCTGGATTTGAAAAGAATTTCTTTTTCTATCAGAAAGATTTTTATCGTATATCGTAATATGCATAAGCATATAGACATATTGCAAAAATTATGCATTTTATATTAATTTAATAATAGAATTTTGAATTAAGTTTTAATACTTTCATAGGTTACTATATATACTTCTACATATATCATATTATATAGTAGAGATTTTGGTACCTTTATAATTTAATTATATTTTAAGCAACTAATTTAGTTAACTATTCAAAAACTATATAGCTGAAATCAATTTCCTTTGATATTTAGTAGCTTAACTATACTATATATATTATATTTATTTTCTTAAAAAGTGTGAAGGAACTTAAAAAGATTATCTAAGTGTCAGAAATCGATTAAAATCTGACCAAGAGTTTATATAGTATAATTATTTCTATGGGCAACTCTAGCAAACTTATTTATTCCCTATCGTAAGCCCTATGTTATTAAAGAATATATATGTAGGTTCTTTGAATTGCAGAATAGGTTAAAAATACAAACTAATTCACATTTCTCTAGAAGTACTTAAAAACCACGAGTTATTCCACCTATGTATCCATGTAAATATATCCAAAAAAGCCAAAAAAAAAAAAGGGATTCATTCTCGACTGGAACAATGTTTTTGTTACTCTTTTCAATGATGAAGTGATCATGATGATAATGATGATCCATTCCCCAACAACAAACGAGAAGATCATGAAATTGCCGCCAAGGTTGCAACGTTGCCTTTTGCACTCTATTTCCATCTCTTTCTCTCTCTCTCACACACACACATGTTTGCATTGCTGCTTATTGGCATTTGCCTTTATAGAGATCGCTGTGAATGCATGCAACAGCAACAGCAACAACAACAACTACAACAACTATGCGAAAGAGTCTTTTGTTGTTGCTTTTACTGCATAAGCACACACACACTCGTACATATACACACATGTGTGTGTGTGTGTTCGTACAGGCAGACTCAAGGCAGGCGGCTGCCCATTTAGAGAGTGCAAAAATGTCATATGCATCATTAAATCGTTCTGCTTCATATTGTAGTCGACAACGTTGAACATGGTCCCGGCTCCCGGATTGCCCTGTGTACTAGACCATGTGTGTGTGTGTGTGGCATATATACATAGATATATGCAAAATGAAAACGTATGGCAACGCTGTCCAATAAAATGTCGAAACAACTCAGTCGAAGCCAAAGCAAAGTGAGCAAATGCTCATAAATTGTGCGCCAGCAGCAGCAGCAGCTTCTGTTACTAAATTCGCAGTGATTTATTCTAAATAAAAGAAAATTATTCAATTGTTGTCGTTTGTTTTGGGTCAAGGTGATTGCAAATACAAACACACACACACACACGCACAAACAATAAACTGGCTCTCCTTTTCTCTTGTTCGTTTTGCACGCTTAGCCATGATCTTTGGCATCATCTCCCCCCCGCCCCCAATCACCACTCCCCAACCCAATCAACATGTTGCCGCAACAATGTTGCCCACCTGAATTTAGATTTCTTTTACATTTCGTTTACTTACCAGTGAGTCGACTTCGGGATCTGCGGTATAGTAGGGTTTCTGTGATCTTATCTGCAATGAGAAAAGGAAAAAGAAAGAGTGAGATAGATGATGGAGATGAGTTAAAGAAACATTTTGTTTGGTTCGCTTAAATGCAAATCGTGGCAAAAAGAAAAGGCAAAGAAAAAAGGAAGAAACAGCTGTTTTATCTCTTGACAATGCAGGCAGGTGGTATAAGCAACTGTGCAATGGCCTACTCCCTGCATAGACACTTTTTATACAAATGTACATACATACAGACTTATGTATGTATATATGTATATATGTTCATATATTCCTATAATAATGTATATATATATATATATTGAAGTGTTTGGTTTGTTGTTTTTGTCTGGTGTTGCCGCATTTTTATGATGCCCACCCGTTCGACAAACATATAAAATATATATACAGAGAGAAGCAATGCCGATAAGAGCTCACGCAAAAACAAAAAAAAAAAAAAAAAATAGAAATAGAAATATGTTTTGTATACACACATTATAAATGTATTAAAAGACAACAAAAGTAACAAGCACATCGGTCTCAAACACAGCAACACCATGGGAACTGCAACATTTGCGTAAAATACTCATCAAAAATCCAACGAACCAACAGCAACAACAGCAACAACAAAAAGGTGACTCTGCCGTGTGACCATAAAAGAGATTCTCGTTTTTATAGCAAGGCGAACCGAAAATAAACCACACACAACATACACACACACACATACACACCTACCTTTGCAGATAAAAATCACAAAAGCAATATCTGACTAGATAAAATGCCAAAACAGAGTCAGAGTCATAGTGTCTGAGTGAGAGAGAGAGAGAGAGAGAGGGAGAAAGATGACGAGACACAGGCAAATGCGACAGAAGGTCAAATAAATGCTGCGAAATTATTTGAAACTATTTTATTATTTTTTTTCGTCTCACGGAACCAACAACCCAATAAATATCATGTTGTGTCTTATCTTTTCTCTCTCTCTCTTTTCAACTCTTCCACCCCCCGGTGTTAGTGTTTCTTCCTAGTGTGTGATCACAGTGTGTGCTGACCTTGCACAAAAAGAAGAAGTCTGACCACACACATCAATTTGCAACAAGGTTGACCATGGATCGTTGATCTTCTCTGTGCTGATAAGACATTTAAAATGATCCCAAAATGTGATCATATACATATATGTACATATATCAGCCAGCATATTTTAGAACCACAAAGAAATAGTTTCTTTTTTTCACTTTAAGATCTGTGAAATCGATTAATCAGTCTGCAAATTGGTTCTAATGGTAAAATTGTGCATAAGATGAAAATTAGTTCAGCAACTATTTATCAATTAGATAAATTAGATCTCTCGAACTTCATTTATATATATTTAAACTGACAATTAACATAAGTAATAATATTACTAATTAAATATAAGAAATATATTTAATATGATCGTATTCATATTTTTATTCAAAGCACAAAGCACAAAGAAATTATAATTTTTTGAGTCTTAATCAGATTTTTTAACGAGGAGAAGGAAACCTTTCCCATTAAATATATGTATGTACGTATATACATACATATATACAACATCAATAACCTAATCGATCTAGGCATTTTAATCTGTCAATTTCAATATCCTTTTTAAATGAATACATTAAAGATATAGTTAAGAAATTCTTAAATAATTACTTTTAATATTTCCTCATGTAAAACTTCAACTAACTAATAACTTCTAAGACATAAAATTTCAAAAATTATTCTTAAATATAAAACTGAGAAATTTTAAGGTATGTGTTTAAATGGTTTATTGCAATTGATTTCTTAGAAGCTAATAAATCGATCACATGCTGATCGCCTCAATGGGCAATAAAGTTTTTTAAATGTTGGATAGAAAGTCTAGAAAATGTACAATTTTTACCCTACTGATCCAGCTGGAGTAAGTGTGTGTGTGTGTGTGTGTGTGCATAGCCCAAGTAACGGCAATTTGAAATCAACTGAGGCTTGAGTGGCTAATAATTACACACTTGCCCAGGCAGATCAAATGGAGTTTGCAGTTTGCTCAGACATTTGCGCGAATAGATATATATATATATACATATATATATATATATATACATACATACATACATACGGACATATGTGGGCCTGAAAACCATGAGAAAAACGCCCCATTGTGTGGCAGCAACAGCAACTACAACAACACTAATATTAATAACAAATACAAAGCACAACCATTGACGACGACGGCGAAGTCCACATCCACATCCATGTCCATGTCCACATCTACAACAACAACAACGACGACGACGACGAGGGCGACAACAACGAAACGAAGCAAAAGAGTTGCGTGATGGAGAGTTTTTTTGCCAAAGTCGTTTGGTTTGTAGGTTTTGTTTGGCTTTTATGTTGCATTTTCAAATGCTGGTTGGTTGCTGCCGGCGTTGCATACACACACACACACACACACACAGAAAGATAGAGAGAGTGAGACAGGGAGAAGTAGATAGTAAAGTGGTAGGAGCTGCCTCGAGAAGTTGCCAAACTGGTTTTATATTTGCCATGATGATGATATGGCCAGGTCGCGCTTTTAGCCTTTTGCTGATATGAAAAGCAAGCAAATGGTAGGCATATGGCACGCACGCACTTATAATATATATATATATATACAGCACTATACAGATATATATATATACATATATGCTAAAGTACCCTGGCAAAATGGCTGCCCTTTTTGGTGCTAATTGGAGAAACCCAAACTAGTTGCATTCTATATATATATATATATAATACTGATAAGCCCTGCAAAACTTTTTTTTTTTTTGTTCAGTGGAGTAGTCGCGCCTGACGTTCAATGTCTGAGGTTTTTAAAAATATATAAATCATTTTCCAACTAGTAAATTCACAGCATGAGACAAGTCTATAAATATCAATCGGGCAGTTGGGGCGTGAAAATATATACATATACATATATGTATATAAGCATACATATGTTGATGTATGTGTGATGTGTGTATGGAAATGGTAAATGAAAATGAAAATGAAATTTTCCTTCGACGACATTTTGTCAACACGCTGCGTGGGCGGCTGCAGCTGACAATTTCATATTTATAGCCCGAAAAACCATTTCCACTTGTACTCCTCCCTTCCCCACCACCACCATTTATGTTTCATTCCCTTTTATTTTCAATTTGCTACGGAAAACCCCAATAACAACAAAAACACACACACACAACTACTACTAGTAGTAGAAGAAGAAATAATAAAAAATTAACTCGCACGTCATTCTATCGCAAAGTTCTTTACGCGCCCAATTCTAATCAGTTTCACATGAGCAGCTCATAAATTTTGCAATCCATGGGCGACAAAAAATCACTACTGTTTAGATACTGCTCTTCAAACGGTTTTATGATGCCAATAAATGCAATTATACAACACACAGGGCCAACCACACAATTTTATTTTACACAAGATACACGAAAAACAACAACAGCAGCAACAAAAAACCAAAACCAAACAAAACGTCCCGTAGGTGGTCATAAATTTTAAGGGGAATTTTGTGAAATCAATTTTCATCGAACATAAAAACGAGGCAGAAAGACACACCGTTTAGGCCATAGACCACGTGCTAACAAGTTGTCAGAATAATAATAAAATAAAAAAAAAAAAACAAGAAAAAACAAGAAATTAAAAACCCCAAAAACTAAAGTAAAAGCCAAAAATTATGATTCAATTAAAAAAAAAAATTGCTTTTAATATTTCACATGATAAATTAATAGAAATTTGAGCTACAACAAAAAAATTTTAAGGGAAAATGAATAAACAAAAAACAAGAAGGGGGGGAGGCACAGAGCAGGAAGGGGGAAAAAAAAACTAACCAAAATAAAAATCGAAACTCAAACCAAACCAAAATCCAAACCGGCAAGAATCATAAAAATGTTGTAGAGCATTTGTTTTTGCTACGTTTTTATTAGGCCAATACCTAGGAGCTGTTTATAGCCCTGGCATTGTGTTGGCCATAAACCTATGAGAGAAAAGCCATGGAGAAAAGTAAATAGTGAATGTGGAAGGGTGGTGATGGGGTAAGGGGTGGGGTTGGGGCTGGGGCTGGGTCTGGGGCTAGGTAGGTAGGCGTAAGAAGAACGGACAAAGACTCTACAATGAAGTGGAAGTGTAGTGAAGTAAAAGCACTTGAATAATGGCCATAAAGCTTGCCCAGCAAACGGCCATAAAGCAATTTATGCGACTTTTGGAATCAGCGCACACACAGTAGCCGCCGAGACGAGACGAGACGAAACGAAACGAACCTCTACATGCACTTGAGAAATTGCACTCTGATAACGGTATTAACAAAAAAAAAAAAAAAAAAACCCAAAATAGAAAAAAAAAACTTCATCAACCATAAACAAAACTAAACTAAAAAAAAAACACATTGATCAATAAAGAGAACTAAGTAAACTAGTTTTTAGTTAAAATAAAAAGGGAAATTCTTAATAACAGCTGACCTTCTTCATGGAACTAGTTCAGTTGATTTCATGGAATACAGTTGGAACAGTTGACCTTCTTTGAACTAGTTCAATATATGTAGACCTCACAGCAGACGCTCACGTCTGTGTTATTAGTTTATCTAATGCGGCGCCTAAATTGCTGCACGTAGCTACACTAATTCTCATTATTACTTTTGTTTTTTTTGTGTTGTTGTTTTTCATGTTGCGTGCCTCGGCGCCGGCCGCATGCGGGTATCTCAATCTCTCTCTCTTTCTCTCTCCCTATACCCAACTCTGTCACTCTTTACTTTTCTTGCTATCATCATAAACAAATGAAAAAGAAACAAAAACAAATATATAACACACACACACACACATAATAACAGCAATTGCTGAGAGACGCTGTCGAAATGTTATCGAGACTTTTATCTCCCTTGTGGCTTGAAAAAATAAATTCCCCCAAAAAGGGGCAAACTAGACAACAGCAACAATAACCAGCACCAGCAGCAACAACAGCAACAGCAACAGCAACACCAGCAACAGTTTTTAAAAGCTTTTGTTGCTGCCACGTGAGGAAAAATTATGTTTAAAAAAAACAAGAAGGAAAAATCACACGTCATAGCCAGCCCTAAACAATTCGAATCTTTTCCATTCACAACTGCAAAACAATTTTTCTTTCTTACTTTTTTTTCATTTTTCTTCATTTTTTGCAAAGAAACCGAAAACCATTTAATGGCTATCAAATTTCTCACACCTACAACAAAAAATATTGAAGTCACACGACACTTAGGTACCTAAAAGCTTGCACAATTCAGAAAATGTTTACCACACACCCATGCAAAATCATGGGCGTGGCAAGAAAACAGACTAAAAGGGGGCTACAACTTCAGACTGCTCAAAGAATAAACTTTTTATCATTAAAATAACATCTTTGATATCTAATTCTAAACGAAAAATTCTAAAAAAATATACAAAATTTTATTAATGAAAATATTTCAAAAATATTTTAAATAATTCATAAGAAAATATTTGAAATAAATTTGAGGAAAATTTCTTTATTTCAAGTTCTAAAATTAATCACTTTATTGGCTAATATATAAATATATGTGTATAGGATATATTTTTGTAGTTTAAGACCTATTAAATTTCTAAACCAGATCAGTTTATTTCTTAGTATTTCTAACTATCTTTTAGCAAAATCTAAGAAAAATTGAAACTTAAAAAGTTATCTAAACCTTTCGAAAGTAAATCCTTGATTTGAAAAACTTTCGACTTATTCTTAATTGAAAAAATTGTCTTGAAAAAGTTTCTACTAGTAAGTAAGTCGCCCCCTCTTTTGGCTAAGATCCTTTTGCCGCCCATGAATCAAACGGATAATTTCTCTTGTAATGCAATATCAAAAAACCAAAAATATAAAAAAAAAAACACAGCAACAGAAAACAAAACAAAGCCAAATGTGGCCGATGATGATAATTATGATAATGATGTTGTTAATCGTACTGATGATGATGATGATGACGATGTTGTAGTTGTTTAATGTGGCTGATTACTTTTACCCAAAGCAAACATAAACCCCCCAAACAAAAAAAAAAGAAACCATGTGTACTCTTTGTTTTTACCTCTTTTTTTTTTTTTTTTTATCTATATCTTTATAATGGTGCCCGGCGTACATACAATATCGGCAGTAAAAACAGAGAGAAAAAAAAAGACTCTAACAACAATTGAGGTGACAATAATAATAACAACTATAACTGGGATGTCTCCCCAACCCAGTTATATACATATCTATATGTAGAAGGTGGAGGAGTAGCAGAAGTTCTTGGCTTGATTTACTTAGGTTTATTGCTTCGTTTCATTTCGTTCTGCTCCTCGGTTCTTTGTTGTGTTTCTGCCGTTTTACAACCCAAATAATGTTGGAAAAAAAAAACAAGTAAACGCACTGTGAGGTAGCTGGCTTCTCGAGATACTTCTAACGATATACCAAGCAGCCAGCAGCAGCAGCAAAACAAGACCAAGTAACAAGTAAAAGAAGCGGGCAAACATTGCCAACATGAAGAATATGGTCAATATTTGCATTGGGGTAAAATGTAAGAGACGCTAAGAGGTAGAGGTAGAGGGAGAGAGATAGCGACTGACAGTCAGTCAGTCAGATTTGTTGGTTGTTGTTGTTGTTGTGAGGAGACTAAAATGATACCTGTTGTTGCCAATGCTCTCACTTTACATCACCAACTTGACGTCTGCCACAGAGAAACAACATCCGGTTGATACCTTTCGGTTTTTCCTCTTTTCCCCTGCCTTCTACTTTTATACTCATTTGATAATGTGAAAAACCATTTTCCACCAAATTTGTCACCGGGTTTGTTTTTGTTTTTTCTTTTTATTTTTTATTATTTAATTGAAAACGTTTAACAGTCTGACGACTGAGAGTCATAAATCATTGGCAAGAGATTCTCATAAGTAACGCCACATAAATAAAAGCGCAACGAAAGAGTTGCCACCAGAATGAATGATATGCATAACTCAGAAAGAGATAGGGATAGAGAGGAGAGAGAGAGAGAGAGAGAGAGAGAGAGAGAGAGAGAGCAAATAAAAACATTCTCTCAAATTCTCTAACAATCAACACACTACACATTTTTGTGGCTCGATTTCTTTTTACAATTCCTAAATCGATTTATAGTAAGAGTTCTACACTTTACCCCATCCTCCTTTCCATCAATCTATATATATATATATATATACAGATCGTTGCCCTAATGGTTTAACAGTCCCGGCAACTTGCCACACACAATATTTGATGAGCGTATTAGAGTCTAAGTAATGTGGCACTCACACAGCGATAATGTATCTATGAAATGCATGCAGATACATTAGGAATATATATACATATATACATATATATATATGTATATATAGAGCTGTTAAAAAGGGTCAAACTACTGTACAAACATTAAAAAAGAGAACGAAAAATAAATTTAACCAAAATGAATGAGACATATATATATATATATCTACGTTATACATATATATATATATAGTACATACATATATACATCTGCTTATAATTTAAATAATAACATTTAAAAGGCGCCAAGTGGTTGGTTACATAAACAAATATTTGAAATGAGAGAATTTTGGAATTAGATTGGAAAAATAGAGGGAAAAATGGTTTGGCTAATATAATCAAATGCAACTGTAAAGTAAATAATTATTGTTAGTAGTGGGTGGAATAATCCCCTCTCTCTCTGTCTCTCTCTCTCTATCTATCTCTCTCTTTCTCTATTTGTCTTGCTTTTGCAGCAGCAGCCTGTGGCAAATCAATTCACGCTGTGCAATTGCTGCAATCCATTGAAAAGAACACACAGAAGTTTTTCAATTTTATTTTCAGCTTTTCTATGTATATATATATATACATACATACATATATATATAATCTTTTCTTTTTTCTTTTATTATTATTATTATTATTATTTTTTGTATTCTAGTTCTGCGTCGCAATTGCCCCAGCCCCCTACCTCATCTCCCTACCCCTGTGGCAACAGTTGCGTCTGCGCATTGCTGCTGCTCTTTTGCCAGTTAGAGATTCTGTTAACAAGTCTTTTGTTCAACTTTAAGAAATTCAAAACCCGCTAAGGGCTAGGGGTTGCTTTCGACCAAAAAAAAAAAAAAAGAAAGAAGGAAAATAAGAAAAGAACAATGGTTTAATAATATAACTGCGCAGAGCAAAAAAGAGAGGGAGAAATACATATAGTGCGAGCGAGCCAGAGAGAGGGGCACAGATTAAAAAGGTACCAAATTCCAAATAAAAAAGGTAAAGGTTTCTGTATTTTTTATCATTAAAAGAACAAAACAACAAACGAGGCCTCATACCGAGGGCACAAAAGAGATTAAGTTCCTTGTGCGTAAAGAGAGCGTCAGAGAGAAAGAGAGGGAAAGAAGGTAGAAAGAGATGAGACCCAGGAACGACCCTGGGCTACAGCCGGCAAGTGAGCATTCCAATCTACTGCTGCTGCTGCTGCTGCTGACAATACAACTGGGCAAGCGTAACCTTTCATACCTGATTATGAGGTTGTTCTACCTTCCTTTCTCCTCCCTCCCCTCCCTATCCTCAACTCACTCACTCTGGCAATCACAGTCTAGTGTGTGTGTGTGTGTGTGTATCTTGGTTTTTGGGATTCATTCGAAATCAGAAAATGCAATTTACGAAAAGCAAAACAATGAGAATGGGAATGGGAATGAGCATGAGAATGGCTATATGGGATCTCCGACTGGAAATTGCCTTTTGTGAGGAGTAAAAGAAAGACTGAGGGAGAGAGAGACAGACAGAAAAAAAAACCCAAAACCCAATCCCAATCCCAAAAAACCAAACCATACATACATAGCTAAGGCATTGATTGGTATTAATGCCTCTTAACCTGTTTCACAATTTATACCTGAGGCCCAAAGTAATACAGAAAAAAGAAAAAGGTTCTAAAAGTAATATGATGTGGACTTTAGACTCTTCAATTTGGCAAGTTAGTAATATATTTAACTATCAACTGTTTGTTATGACAGTTTTCTTGTGTCTTGTAATGTCAAGGACATACAACAAACAAGATGATCTCAACTAGAAGGAAACGGAATCATATGTATTTGTATATGTATATATATATATATATTTAGATAGATACAAACAAAGATGCTTTGGTGAGTGAGCAGAAATCAGAAATCATCATCATCATTTAAACGCACTTCATTAATCATCATGCCAAAACAGACAGCCCCCAACCAAGAGACGCGTCTGTGGCACACGCATGGTTGCATACAACAGCAACAACAACAGCAACAGCAACAACAGCAACAACAATAACTATAGGAAGACAATGGGCCAGTGTTGTCAGCGCCAAAATCAACTCATCGCATGTACAAACTATTAGCCAAAACGCCAAAAGTTGTCAGCTATACAGTTTATATACAATGTCATTTTTTGTGACGACAAAATAACCACAAAGGCAGCAACAGCAGCAACAGCAACAACAACAACAGCAACAGCAACAGCTACAGCAAACGGCAACGACGACTGATTTTCATTAAAAATTACTTAAAATGAAATCATAAAAATTATTTCGGCAGTCAGCATGGGTCCCCCTCTTCCCTCTCTCTCTCTCTCTCTCCCTTATAGTCTCTGCTCTGCGTATGTGTCTCCACTTTTATCCACTCAGACAAAAGACAAAGACTGCAGTCACATTAAGCAATTTTTCGTATTGGGGAGAAAAGAAATCATCATCATTATCATCAGCAACATCCTCATCATCATCATGATCAACAACACGAGGGAGCAACGAACATCTTTAGCTTTTCTTTTTCTCTTTTTTTTTTTTTTTTTTTTAGATGCTTATATTTTTATAAATATTGTTTTTAATTTTATTTTTTCTTGTTGCTGTTGTTGCTGTTGTCGCTGTTGCTGCTGTTGTTTTCATTTGCATCACATGTTTCTGCTTTTAAAGAGAAATTATAAAGCGTTTCCTTAGCTGCATCATTAGCAGCGCCAACACCAAAAGTCGCCTTACTACAGATGTATATATATGTATACATATATATATATATATATATATGATATGATACATACATATATGCACCAAAAGAGATGTGGCAGGAATGGAACTAAAAACTTGCAACATTTGAGAGACAAAATCTTAGACTTAGGGCGTTGGCGTACTGAGTTATATCTATGCAATCTATCTATATAAAACGCATCAGCATCAGCATCATCAACAGCAACTAAAAAAGTGCCAAAGCATATATGTATATACAATATATGTATATATATTCCTATATATATATATATATATATATATTTTTAGCTTAGCAAAGTTTTTGGCTTTTGGTGACTGTTTCACTCGACTGGGGCCCCGCTCGTTTGTTAAAATTCGATGGGCGAATGACATTTTTGAGTTATTTTTGTCAGCGAACAACATCGAGAAAAACGAAAGAGAAGACGATGGCCCCGAAAAGAAGTGGCGGTTGACGGCTGCCAGTGGCGGCAATTTAGTAGCCAAGTGGGGGAATAGAAGAAAGAAAAAAAAAAAACAAAATACAGAAAAAGAATCTAAAATCAAATCAAATGCAAGCGACAACTTAGTTGTTGACATCGGGGATGAAGGTCCATCTATTGGATCATCCATATATAGAGAACTGTTCTAATAAAAATCAAAAAAGAGAAAAAGCAACAAAAAACTACAAATTGTTAATTGCATATGCTAACTAAACAAACTGACTAATTATAGATATTTTTCCAAACTAGTTATCGATTAAGTATATACTAAAATTCTTCAACTATCTTTTTACCAAATTATTGCATTTAACATGCTCATAAAGATTAAAAAAAAAAGGAAGAAATTGCCAACTTTATTGACATTTTGATTGTCAATTTGACAAAAGTTCATCAAAATCTCGCCATGCAAAAAGATTAGCAACAACTGCG
The DNA here is from genome assembly GCA_018150375.1 of Drosophila sturtevanti. Classification (NCBI taxonomy): domain Eukaryota; kingdom Metazoa; phylum Arthropoda; class Insecta; order Diptera; family Drosophilidae; genus Drosophila; species Drosophila sturtevanti. The sequence goes on along the minus strand of JAECWJ010000408.1, from coordinate 4,277,467 downwards.
GCAGCAACAGCAACAGCATCACAGCAGCAACAGCATCACAGCAACATAAAATCGCATCTTGATAAATGTTTTTCAGAGTTCTTTCACTGTTTTTTTTTTTTTTTGGTTCTTTTTTGGTGTTTTGGGTCTTGTGTTTGGTTTTATTACCCATAGCAGAGGCCTGTCAAAATTCCAAATGGACCATAAATAAAAACATCATTTTTATAATTTCAACTGGCCAATGTTGAAAATTTTGTTCGCTCTCTCTTCTCACTCCCTCCTCCTCTCATTGCGTTTCATTCTTACTCTGTTTTGGTTTTGTTTTCTTCTTTTTTTTCTCTCTTTCTTTTATTTTTGCTTATTTTGGCGCGCCAAAAATGTCGCTGCCATGAAAAATCTCTAGATGGAGCCATAAGTTGGTTTGCTTCTTCAGATGTTGCTGATGTTTTGAGAGTTGCTGGTGTTGTTGTTGTTGATGTTGTTGTTTTTAGTGTCATCTCGTTCATAAAAATAGCAGGCAGGCAGACAAGGGCAGTGCAGGATATGAGTGTGCAGCAGCAGCAGCAGCAACCCACAAACGACTTGCAACATTATAATTTGTATGTTAAAACATCGTAAATTATTTAAATGTCAGTGTGTGGCAAAAAAAAAAAACAAAGACAGAATTTTGTTTGCCTCAGAGAGCTTTATGAACTCCTTGAAAACAAAAAAAAAAAAAAACAACAGAAAGAGAAAAGAAAACTAAACGCAAAGGGAGGAAGTGTCAAGCGCCGCATATTTGTGACATATGGCGGCAAGACATTGTTGGTGTTGCAGCAACTGTAGTAATTAAGTGCCAAAAAGGGAAAATGAATGAAGAGGCAAGTAGGCAAACAGTCAAAAGGCAGCAGGCAAATTGAAACCAAAGCAAATACTAAAAACCAAACTGAAGCAACTCCAATAATAATAATAATGATGATAATGATGATGATAATGATGATGATGATGATCCTTATGGTATGTAATCCGATCATTTAGCGACTTGCTTCGTTAAGTTCGTGTGCCGCATATTTCTACCAAAAACAAAAAATCCCTTCATGCCACATGTGGGACATGTGTTGAGACTTTTCAAAATCAGCTCCAATTACCAAAAAAAAAAAAAAAAAATATATATGTATAGAGACACAGACACACACACAGAGGCACACCACGCATATGAATGAAATAATATTAATAAAAATAATAATAATAATATGATGGTTTATATTGATGGGCTAGCAGCATATCCTTTCATCTTACCTGTTTACTGAACATTGCAATATCCTCGTTAAACGATTCCGATGAACAAACATCACCACCTTGCACGCCAGGCTCCCTCGGCGTACATGTGGCCAATTCGCATTTCTCGAATATAAGCGCCAAGAGCGGGAATAGCGGATGTCTGTAAAAAGAGTAAAACAGCAAAGAAAAGAAAAGACGTTAAAAGAAGTTCAGAAAGAGGGTTATAAGAAGTTGGCCATATGTACATATGTACATACATATATATATGTATATAGTTTCCTGCCCATGCAAATGAACATTCACATTGACACACACATACAAAACATTTACCAGCTGGTTTTTCTTTATTATTTTATAGTAATCCACCTTTCCCTGCCACACTCCCTCTTCCTTGCTCACTCTATCTCTCTCTCTCTCTCTCGCTCTCTCTATCTATCTTTACTCCCTTTTTAAGTTAGCTCTACTTTTTGACGGATTAGTTCAACAACTCGACATGATTTGAACATTTTTCTTATAGCCCAAAATTTCTGTTTCTTTTTCTACTTCACGCTCTAAGCACAAATTGCACCTGAACAAAATTAGGGAAACGAAACCAAAAAAAAAAAAAAGGGCAGTTCCTTTTACCCTCCCCTACTACTCTGCTTTGTCCATTAGATGGCACAACTGACCAAAAGACTGTGTGAGAGAGGGTGTAGACCTGCGCTTAACAACTATTAATAAGCAGCACAAAGTACGAAAGGAAGATGGAGAGGGAGGGGGAGAGAAAAAGAGAGACCCTAGCTAACCCAGAGTTTTACAGTTGAGTGCCTTTCAGAGTTCACTCCTGGACGACTAAACTGAACTGAATGGATCTCATACCAAAAAAACAAAAAAGTGTGCACTCATTTGCCATGACTTGGCATTTGTGACAAGCCAAATGGCAGCTGAATTCCCACTCGAGAAGGTGTTAAGAGAGTGAAAGAGACTACTCATATTCATTTTTCTTTTTTTTTATTCTTTTGAAATTGCTCATGTTCATTTTCATTTTCATTTTTATATATATATTCCCCCCTTCTTTATCTCTCTCTCTGTCCCCCTCTTCAAAGGTGTCAATTGTACAAATAACAAAAATGCATTCTCAAAAAAAAAACAACAACAAAAATGAACAGGTGGAAATGAAGTGTGCTAATGAAGTTATGTTTGACCAAAGAAAGAGAACTACTTGAATTGCAGAGACAAGATCAACGAACGAACGAACGAATGATCGATCCTCAAAACATCTGATGGATGACTTGAATGAAACCAAGAAAAAAATAAAAAACGAAGGCAAAAACAAATATATAATAATAATAATAATAAAAAAAATGAGTAAAACAAATATTTAGTTAAGCAAAAAAAAAAAAATGAAAAAAAGAAAATGTTTAACAAGTCAAGCAGCTGACTGCTGACCCCCAATCACCACCAGTTGCAACACATGAAAATTGCCATGTTGAGGATCAGAACACGCAACTCAAATGACACTTCAAGTTAGAAAAAAAAGCAAATAACAAATAACGAAAAAAGAAAAAGAAAAAGAACCGAAACCACAATTTGGCAAATTAACACCAGGTTACCGCATAAGCAGCAGCAGCAGCAGCAGCAGGAGGAGAACGAGGAGTAGGAGAAGGTAAACCAACTGCAACAAACTCATTTTATATGGACTCCCTAATGCCTAAGCACGTCCATGTTCCGTGTCCGTCACTAAACATGAGCCACACCCCCAAAAAAAAAACAAAACAAAAAACCAACAAAAAAAATGCCTTCTTCCTAAGAGAAATTTGTAGAAAAGGAAGGGCGCAAAAAAAAAAGAGAAAAAAAGAAAACAAAGAACCGAAAAGAACACAAAAAGGAAACCCATAATTTTGTATTTTGCGCAAAACGCATGTGATCACGCCCATTTCTACAATAAGGATCTCCATCAGTTCCTTGTTCATTTTTAAGTCGCGCGTGCGTTAAATTTATGTTACTCCCTCACCTCACCTTACCTCACCTCACCACACCATCACCTCATCAAGTTATATATCTTTCTTTCAGTTAGAGAAAAGGTGAGAACAGGTGGTTGATTGGACTTCCTTCTTTCCTTTCTTATGGAATCGATCACAAATTAAATTAATCAATAATATATATACGTATATATATGGTAGGTGGATCAAAGGGAATGATCATTTATCAACTAACTGATAAACTAATGAACTCTAATATGCAAATAATATGCAAAATTAAATATACATACATATAAACTAATTAACCTTGGACTTGTAAATAATATAGTGGCATCATATTTAGTCGAATCGAAACAATCTCAACAATAATATTTCCTTTATACATATATTTCTTATCGCCAAAAGTTCATTTCCAGACACAGAAACCGAGAGGGCGAGGTAAGGGGAGAGGGAGAGGGAGAGAGAGAGGAAGAGAAACCAAACGTTGGTCAATTCATTTGAATTGAAATTTTGCAATAATTATTATCGAACCATTTTGGATATTTATGTATATATGTATATCACTACTTACTCATAAATCGCATCCTTATCACGTTTGTGTACCTCGGGTATAGCGCCCATTAGGTGATTAGCAACCGGTGAAACATGACTAGGTGTTCCATGCGATCCGCCACCCGAATGGTAGCCATGCATGCCAACTGTGGCCGCTGCCGCGGCATGCGTCATGTGGGGTGAATGGTGCGATGGTAGGCCTTGCAGACCGGGCGGCCGATGGCCAGCGTGTGGATCGTACATGGCTGCGGCTGCGGCGCCGGAATCCATGCCGTAGCCATGTAGGCCATCGTCATACTGCAAATAGTTGATAATGCAAGAGAAAAAAAAAATTAGATGATTAATTTAGTAAAAAGTTAGTAAGAGAGAGAGAGAGAGCGAGTGAGAGCGAGCAATTTTAAAAATTTATTTATGTTCCCAGCCAGCGTTCTAATCACTAACAAACCAAAACATAACTCTATTTACAAATATACCAATATATGTATATACAATATATATATATATATGTAAAGGTGTATACATATATATATATATATTTGGTTATATCTATATATATATATATATTTTTCAAGCACGTCGTTTTCAACCCAAACAACCGACAAAAAAAAATTGTAGCCCCAGAAACTGTTTTGTGTATTGTGTGTGTATTTGACCTTGTGATTACTTTGCTGCGGCATTATACAAATATATATATATTTGTATATATATACATATATACATATCTGTTTGTCTGTTTGTTTGTACATTTTGTTTCTTCTTCATTTTCAACGTTTTTTGCATATTAATTAAGCGCCAAAAATATAAAAAAAAAACAAAACAAAACACAGCAGCACAAAAGCAACAGCAACGAGGCGAACTCTATCAAATGACATGTTCAACACAAAAAAAATGTAAAAAAAAAAAAACTTAAAAAAAAATTAACAAACAGAATTAAAAACTAAAGACAATTTTTATACAAGTATTATCAGTTAATCTGTCTCTAAATGTATCTATCTCTAAGTCAATTTTTTCTGCTTTTTGTTATTGTACAACATGAAGAAATAATCAAATACAGCAGCAGCAACGAGCGAGCAATTGCAAACTGGTTTATTGTGTGCAACGCTAGCAACAGCAGCAACAAATACATACAACAATAACAACAACAACAATCATAGCAACATTTTAACTAAGAAATATTTATATACCCTGTTTTAACTATAATTGATAAGGAAAGGGTATATTAAGATCAACAATAAATATAAATAATAAAAAGTCATTTGCAATAGCTAGAATATATTAAAGTCTCTCTTAGTATATTATATAGGCAGCATCTAGTGGAATTATTTTTACTATATACGCCACGCCCACTAATATAGAATATCATTATTTCATGTAAGAACTACAAATTTTCTGTATTTTAGCTTTTTAGACTTTAAAATTGTTTATTAAACAATGAAATTCTTTCATGTTGCTGGCGTCAATTTTTGTGTTTAGAAAAGAGATTAAAAAAAATGAAATTAGATTAAAAATTAATCTTTTTTTAAGACAGATTATTAGATAAAGAGTAACATAAATTCGTTGCCAGTCTTTCTATATAAGAATTTGAAAAGTTCAAATGCTGCTGCTGTTGCTGCCGCTGGTGGTGGTACTGATGATGACGGTGGTGTTGCTGCTGTTGCTGTTGCTGGTGTTGCTGGTTGCTGCTAGTGATTCCCACTCAACCACTGTGATTACTTTTGTTGTGTGTGTGTATGAGTGTTTGTTAGATTTTTATCATTTTTATACTCAAGTGGCGTCGTTGTCGTCTCTTATGCCTCTTGGCTAACCCCCCCCTTCTCTTCTTGCTCCGCTTGCTCTATCTACACTCTCTCTCTCTCTCTTACTCTTCACACTGCATAATTTTTGAAAGGAGCAACAGCCCCAAACAACTTCTGGCCCAGCCCCAGAGCTACAGAGAGTTGACAAGAAATGATGGCACTTTTTTTCTCCTCTTCTTTTTTTTTTTGGATGAATTTTGTATGTGTGTGTGTGTGTGTGTGTGTGTGTGTGTGTGTGTACATGTACTTTTATCGGTTTGGAAAAATCTTTGACACTAAATGAGCAATTGACTGAGTGACGAGACTGAAGACGACACAAAGAGAGGTGTGAGTGGTGAGAAGCACTTGACTTGCGCTTTTTGTCAGGTTTTTTTTTTTTGTTTGTCTTTTTGTTTTTTTTTTTCGTTTTTTGGCCAAAATGTCAAGGATTTGCACCTGAAGTTTACAAAATGATCTATGTTGAAAATCCGTTTTATCTTTTGACTTTAATCTGATATTAAAAGCAGCTGCTTCCCTTCTAGCCACCTGCACAACACAACAGAAATGCAAAAAGACGACTATATAGCCAAGTTAACTCAAGTCGTCAACTTGGACTCGTGTGGAAATCCTTCCCAGATTACATACCAGAGATTAGTTTTAACTAAAGGGGCATACATGGAGGCATACTGGATTTTTAGGTTAAATCGAGTTTCTCGTATGGAGTTTTGTGTTCTCGTTTGTTTTTTTTCTTTTTTCTTTTTTTTTTTTTTTTGTTGCATTTTTTGCTTTTTTGCATTTTGCTTTTGTTATTGTTGCTGTTGTTGTTGTTGTTGTTGTTTGTCACCGAGTCACCATGACGCGATGGTGCACATGCAAGATACAAAATTCTAGATACAGACCCCTCAGACCAGGGCAGGTTAAGTTTAGGCCCGACCCAGACTAAGAGTTTAGAGTCGGAGGCAGTTAAACTATAAAGTTGTTATGCTAATTTTAGTGTTGGTGGCAAGCCAGCCAAAAGAACCAAACACACACACACACAAACACACAACTGAAGCGAATGTTGCTAAGGTTTTGTTGTCTTTTTTTTTGCTGTTTTGTTTTATTTTGCTTTATTTTTTTGTTGTTGTTGTTGTTGTTCTTGAAATGAGGAAATTGTAGAGAGCTCCAAACACACAAAGGAAAACAAAAGAGATCTTGAAAATTACCACAATTTGTACTTGTACATAAGTAATGTGGGAATATTGCAAAGCCCGAAAGAAAGAAAGAAATTGAAAAGAAATGTTAAAGAAAAGAAATGAGAGAGAGAGAGAGACGAGAAGAGAAACAGGCAAATACACTTAAAGGCTTTTCCCGAAGCAACTTTGATTGATGATCTCTCTCCCTCTTTGCTTTATTTTTTTTTTTGGTTTGTTTTCTCTCTCTCTCTCTCTCTCTCTAGCGCTGTCCCTGTTGCTCTCACTCTCATTTGGCTATATGCTCTTGGCCAAGCCATTGACCTTGTTGAAATGAAAGCTTTTTTGGCTGTGACAGCTCAGGCCTTAGCTCAGATCAATAACCAAAACCCATAACCAAATAACACCAAAAGCAAAACCAAACCAAACCAAAGCAACCAACCAACCACCCGACTGAATATAACAGTAAACATATATATACCTACATACATACTATATATATATACATATGTACATATATATAAATATATATGTATATGTATACTATATATACTGTGTCGAGCCCCAGGCATTTGTCTGATTTTGACAAGTTCAGCGCCGAAATCCTTCAAAAATTTATGACGCAACAACCAACAACAACAGGGACAACAGGAACAACAACAACAGCAACAGGAACAACAATAATGGCAAGAGGCTTTGGTTTCGGCTTGCTCGACTGTCACTGGCAGGCTCAAACTTCACAGGACACCCAGGAAAATGTCCTAGTTGTATATGTATGTATGTGTGTGTGTGTGTGTGTGTGTGTGTATTTTGTCGTGCTTAAGCGACATTAAGTCAACTCAATTGAAGTTGCTGTATGTTGGTTTATTTTTTTTAGTCAGCTTTAAATGTTAATGAAAATCATTTACCCACTTAAAGCTCTGGCCATGGCCAAGAGAAAATCCACAGAGACAAACGGAGAGAGAGAGACAGAGAGAGAGAGAGAGGAAGAGATACCAAGAGAGAGCTAAAATATTTGCCTAAAATTCAAACTGAACTTGAAACTAGGCAGGAAAGAGGACAACAAGGACATTGCTATTACAGTTGTTGTTGTTGTTGTTGTTGTTGTTGTTATTGTGTGTGTGTATATCAAAGGGTGTTTAGGGGGTAAGAGGAGGTGTAGCTTTATCTAACTGACCGGAGCCAGACAGCGAAAGAGTTATGAGAGGTGGCAAAAACTGCAAAATGCAGCCAAAGCCTAGGCACTGTCTCTTTCCCTCTCTCACTCAGTTTGTGTGTATGTGTGTGTGTGTGTGTGTTGGTCAAAATGGTGACAATGGCCGCCAATCTATGTATCTATATTTGTGTGTGTGTGTGTTTGTGTGTATGTGTCTGGATGCTCTATATAAACGTTTAGGCATATGGCTATTGATTTCTTTTCCCCATTTTCATTCTTCTTCCCCCTCCCCCTTCTAACTTTTGCTTTTATTTTCTATTTTTTTCCTTCTTTCTTTTCTTTTTTTTTTTTTTTTTTTGTTTTTGGTTTTTAATTTCTTCTTCTCCTTAATTGCAGGCGGCTAATCAAAATTAATTGTTTATCATGTTGTATTTGAATTTCTTTCGGGTTTCGGTTTATTTTGTGTATTTTTTTTTTTTGTTTTTTTTTTTTTTTTTGTTTTTTTGTATCTTTTTTAGCTTGCTTAATTAGCAGACGAGCCGCAAAAGCCGACCCTCAGAATAATAGTAGGTGTGCCTCAAGTCATTTTCAAGGCATACCACGCCCAGTTTTTGGTTTTCCAAGTTTATTTGGTGTTAGACAATTAATTTTTGTTGCGTGCTTTGGTGTTATTTTAATTTACAGTTGCAACATTCGAAAACACGCTCTATATATATATATATATATATATACATATATATACAAAAACTATCTCTATATTATATATAAGTATTTATCGTCTCTATCAAACACGCAAAAACAAAATTCTAATTTTAACTCTCACTCAAGTTTATATATTCCGGAACTATAATGACAATATTTCTATACTATTAAAAATCTGCAGTTGAAAATTTTGAAATATTGTTATTTGATCTGCATAGAATGGAAAATTTATTGGTTTAAAATTTTACGAATTTTATTTATACTTCCGAAATAAGTGAGGAGCAATTTGTATTTGTGAAACATTTTTGACATTTTTATGAAGTTTTATGATATATTAGAATATAAAATTGAAATGGAATGAGTAATGATTTATTAGTGAAGATTGAAATCGAATTAAGCATAAATAAAACATTTAAATTGAGTGATGAAAATGGTACTAATTGTTGAAAAGTTAATTCTGAAGGATCTTATAATTTTTTGAGAGCTTTAGGTAAATATATTTATAATGATCTGATTGTTCGGTTTTATAAAAAGCATTTATATATAATCTAACTATAGACTAGAATTAAAATATGTTACATAAATATCACATATTTTCCATATAGATGCTATATCTTATATGTTAAGTACTTTTTATATAAGGAGACACTTTCCTATATATACATACTTCTGCAGATATATACCAAATTTCATCGATATATTTCTCACCAAACTCAAATTAATTACATAGCCATTATACACAGGCTTATTTCAAGCAATTAATGACTGATCAAGAATATATATACATACATAAATATGTTAACTAAATGAGGTCGAAAATGCTACTACATATTTATATATCCACATCCAACTAATAGGGGATCAAAAACGTGCGCATAATTTCATTTAAAAAATATAATATTTTCTGATTCTAATTTATTTCTAAAAACAAAGATTTAAAAAAAAGATGGATAGAAAACCGAGAAGCCAAAAATATTAACTGCTAAATTTAAATCAAAGCGAAAGAGAATATTCTCTTGGCGCTTTAACATTTATCATGAAATCAAACAACAAATGACGTCAGTTTGAAGCATTTATTAAATTAAAAGAAGAACGAAACTGAAAACGAGCAAAAAAAAAGAAACGAATATGAAAAAAAATGAATAACAAATATTGTAGAACGTCTCTAACAAGAAATGGCTAAAAAAAAAAGAAAAAAACATTAGCACACAAGAAAATGTTGTACAACAATTTTCACAAAACCAAACAAAAGAAACACGAAACGAAAAAGAAAAATGTTAAAATCTATTTTGACAATGACAGAAACATTTTATACACTTTAGTTTTTATGCAATTTCCTTAAGCACTTGAAGAATCATCAGGCAATGTATTTAATTAAATTTTCCAAACAAAAACACAAACAACAACGAAGAAGAAAGAAGAAAGAAGGAGAAAAGAGTGATTTATTTTTGCCCTAATAGAGAACCATACGGGCGAGAGAGAGAGAGAGAGAAATTCTTTTTTTTTTTTTTTTTTTTTTTTAGATGAGAAAGAACCAAGTGTAGAGAATAGCAACAACAACAGCAACAACAACAACAACAAAAGTTACTCAAAAATACTAAAATAAATTGCGTGCTGATGGCTCATTTAATTTAATGAGCGGCGTGCAACTTGTCTAAATGATTTCTTCTCCTCCAACTTGCCTCCGCTCCCGATACGAAAACCCCCCAAAAAAAAACCTCGCCGCTTCGAATGAGTTTAAAACTTATTTCATTTTCATTTTTTTTTTTTCAATTTTTTAGTTTTCGTTTTGAGGGCATAGACGCAACCGACAACTTAGTTTAATTTGTAAGTTACTTTTTAGTTAGTTTAGTTTTTTTTTTTTTTTTTGTTGGAAAATTAGCTAAACAACATTTTGGCCTAATGTAAGGGGGAAATTACATATAATACTTGTTGTTGTTGTTGTTTCTCGCACACACACACACACACAAACACATACAATTTGTGAAGAAATATTTAAAAAATTTATAAGACGATTTGAGAGCAAATGTAAAAATGAAATGAAACTAATGAAAACACTTCCAACACGGCGACGACCTCGTCAAAAAAAAAAAAAAAACTAAAAAAATGAGAAAAAAAAAAAGAAACTTGGCAAACTAACTAACGCACCAGGCACCAGGAGGCGCAACCCGATGTGAGAGGAGCACCAAGAAGAAGAAGAAGAGCAAGAACAAGAACAAGAGCGAGAAGTGGAGAAAGAAGAAGACCGAGGCGAGGCACGCAATTTGATCATTAAACATGAAGCTCTTTAGCACACGAAACAACAACAACAACAAGAGGAGGAGGGGGGCAAAAACGGGGCAGGGGCGAGTAGTTATTATAACGTCTGCAAAAAAAAAAAAAAAAAAAAAAGAAACCTAGCAAGCAAAATATGCATATATAATTTGTTTATAAATATTTTCCATTTTCGGTTCTAAAAAAAAAAAAGAAGCAAAAAAAAAAAAAAAACAAGGGGTTACATTTTTCCCGTATAAACTCAAAGTTCAAACTTTTCAACTGGCTCTGACATGGACACAGACAGGCACAACACATGACTCATGACTCATGCAAATGGAGGAGGCTGTTACATATCAAAAATCAGCTAAAAATATCCATTAAATATGAAGAATAATTTTAGTTTTAAGCAAAAATAAAAAAACGATTTAGAGTCTTATAGAATGGAATGATGAACTATTAAATTATTTATGGGGCATATTATTTAAAAAGAAATATAAACAACAAAAAAAATGAGAACTAAAACTACATAAAAATATGAAACTTGTTCTATATGATGTATATTATATTCTTTTTATACATATTCCATTTTCTTTTATATAGAACTTTTTTTTGGTTATATAAAATTATCGTAGATTATTATCAATGATAAGTAAATATTTCTTTTTAGATATTTAACTGATATTTAATGTCTGTCAGCCAAGTGAATCTTGATATATGTTAACTTTTAAAGCATCTAATAATTTACTTGGTTACAATAAAAGAATCTAATAAATTAACAAAAACATTTTACTATCTATATATACACATATATATATATATATATTTATTTATCTTTGATTTATAGAAATTCAAGGCTTTAAACATTTTTTTTTTGGGTTTTCTTGAAACTTGAGAGAAATTCTAAATTCTAAACTCCAATTCTAAAAGATTTGCATATGATTAAAATCTTTTGGGGCTATTCTAGAGATACGATTCTAAGATTCTATTTATTAATTCAGAACTTAAATCACAATTTATAGAAATTGATATTGGAAGAGCATTATATTTATTTATTTAACAAACTAATGCATTTTGTTATTCTAGTTTTGAAATCTGTTATATATAATATAATCTAGAAACGAATCATTATTACTTATATATAATGATGATTCGACAATAAATCTATGATAGACTAGAATATAAAATATAATATAAAATTTTCTTTTGGAAATTTTATACTCAATATATATGAGTGAATGAAAAAGTTATATTAACAATATTTTATAATATTAAATTGAGTCTGTACTATTATGTATTATATATATTTAAATATTTCTACACACAAAAAATCTATCTTCACAAAATATTCTTATAGTGTATTCATTAAGTTACTGAGAACAATTATTCGATGTTCTTTTTTTTAAACAAAAAAAACCCACACACACACACATAGATAAGATAGAAAGATGATGACTAAAAGCCAATTATATAGAAACATTTACTGACCATTAGCAACAATAGAAAATTCAATTTCTAAAACATTAAACAAAATATTTCTTTGATTAATAATGAATAATTAAAACCAGTTAAAAAAGAAAAATAACAAATACAACCAGTTTTCATCAATTTCAATTTGATCTAAATCTAATTCGACTCGTTAAGATCATCAACTTGCTCTTCTCTCCTAGTTAATCTATCTGGATTTATAATCATCATACTAAATTCGTACTAAATTTTTCATTTCTCTCTCTCTCTCTCTCTCTCTCTCTCTCTCTCTCTCTCTCTCTCTAATGAAAACTCTGGTATATAGAAATCGCAAATTGTTTGAATGTCGAACATTGTCGAACAAAAAATAAAAAAAAAAGAACTGAAAAATCACATTGAATGGCATTTTACAATTGCAGCAACGACGAACTACTTTTTGCCATTTCGCCTCCCCCCCCCCACTCACTCTTCTATTTCGTTTTGGTTTCTTTTTTTTTGTTTTCTATTTGATTTTGCCTTCATTTTTTGTTTGTTCCTCTTGCACACACACACACACCACACACACACACAGTAGACGAATTATATTTTATGCCACAAATTACGCTGCGGTTAACCTTTAAATTAAAATAACACCAAAACAATTTTTGTTGAATTGCCGTGGTCGGGCCAAATGTTGGGGCACACACACACACACACACACAGAGAAAGAGTGTGAATGTGACTGTGGAGGGTAGGGGGAGGAATTGCGGCGGCAGCTGCATTGCAGAAATTGCATTTGTTGAAGAATTTTCCTTTTTATTTTTTTTTTTTTTTTGTTACCCGGTTTATTTATATATCTTTTTGTTTTCATTAACTGGGCAAAAGGCATAAAATAATCAAATTATATATAAAAATTGCTTCCCGCCATTTTTCGCATAACGCACAAAAGTGAAAATTATAAAAGAGCGTCTCGACAATGCGCCATAAATATATATATATATATACATCTACATAAATAAAATAAAATAAAATTGTAAATAATAAAACCGCAGAGAGAACTCTCTGAATGAATATGGCAAAATGTTTGGACCAAATTGTATCTCTTTCTCTCTGTGTGTGTGTGTGTGTGTGTGTGTGTGGTGTGCAATAAAATTATATGCATCAAATGTACGCACACACACACTCTGCCCGTTGCCCTGGCACCTAGCATCCAAAGTAGTCGTCGTCTACCCGTATGGATCCAGAAACAGAAAAATTCATTTGATGGAATTGAAATGGAATGGAAATATGCCCGATAGCAGGAGACAAAATACTCCATATATACATATATATATGAATGGGAGAGGAGAAGGACCAAAAACCAGGCGGGACTGAAACAACAACTCTTGTATGGGTCTGTGGGACAAAAATTGTGTATTAAACCACAAGCGTAAATTTATTCGCCAGAGAGAGAGAGAGAAACGGTCCCAAACAGTCAGCCAGTCAGCCACCACATAAAAATCACCACAAAAATTCCCGCGGGCATTTTTGCATTTTTTCTTTCATTTTTTATTTTACGCTTCTCCTTTTATATTTTTTTACTGGCTATCCCAGAGAAGTAAAGAAGAGGAGTTCTACCTATATATTTATATATATATACTTATGTATATGGCCTGTCATAATTCAACTTGTATACACACACACACACACACTCACATGCTAATTACTACTACAAACTTAAAATTAAAGAGAGTAAGAAGAGAATCAAGTTCATTTCGCATATGCATGCTAATCAATTGATAAAAAAGCCTTAACTAACTTAACTAACTAACTAACTAACTGCGATTTGGTAAAATGAATATACCATCACATCAGTTAGGTAGTCAGTCAGTCAGCTGATTATTATTTTATTTATGATAAAGTTATGGCGGATTATAAACAAGTATTAAACATTGTAAATCAATATAGTTAACTAAAATCAAGTGAAAGAGAGAAATAAATGTGTCTTGGATGTCAAATGAAGCAGAAGAGTCAATATCAATATTGAAATACTTGTATATATATATATGAATATATATATATCTAACTGTGTGTATGTGTGTGTGTATATATAAATCAAATAATTACGCACACTAGTCTAATGACCCGCATAAATCATTTGAGAGGTTGCTACAAATTAAACTATGTGTAGACTCTCAGTCAGACGATATTAATTATCTTTGGTTTCATTGAAGAAACAACCAAAAATATTTCTTTTTGGGATTTTTAAGAAACTTGTTCCGTATATTGAAAATTCTTATGTAGAACCTAAAGATATTAATAATACTCTGTTCTATATATGTACGTATTCTGAAAAGGCAAACAATAAACCGTGCAGGTTAAATTTGAAAATTTAAGCAAAAGTTGATATATAGTTATGGCTAAAATCCAAATGATTTGTTATTTCTTATGATCTGTCGATTGTCTTATGATTTTGAATATATAAAGTTGAGACTATTTTGACTAATCAAGAATACTTTAAATTATTTAAGAAAATATTTCCATTTCGAAGTTTTATTTAGTTTCCTATCAGAAATGATTTGAAACTTTTAGAAAGGATTTAGAATACGATATCAATTAATTTCAAATTAGTCTGGGATAAACTTGAAATCATCATCAGATATAGAAGAAGTTTTAGTTTTTTTTTTTTGGAAAAAACATTAATTCTTTATAACTAATCAGGATGTAAGTGAATGAATTTCTATAATTTTCTTACAACATCAATTGTACTCAGATATATCTAATCGTAATCAATCACATACATATATATGCCCAAATTTTTATGATATGTCACAGATAGTCTATCCTTTATTTACATATGTATATCCCCTATACTTTCACATTAATACTATTTCTCCCAACACGCTTTTAATTAACCAAACTTCAATAATTAATATTTTAAATCTATCACAAACTATTTTTTCTCCTTTAAAATCATCTAAAATAACAGATTAAACTTTCTTTGTTTCTTTGTTTGAATTAAATTAATATTATTTCTTATTAATTTTTAGCGACGGTTTTTCACTGCACTTTAATTATTTTTAGACTTTACACCAAAAACAAGATTGTTAGAAAAAAAATGCCGTCGCATTTGTCATAAGTTTCTAAAGGAATTTTTTTAGAAGGAATTTTTTACCGCCGCTAGAACGCTGGGGGTGGGGGGAACACATTTGCTCTCAAAATTTTAACATTTAATAAGAATAATTTTGTGTTTTGTTTTTTTTTTTGTTGTAATTTTGTACTTACCCTAGGCTGAGCCATTAATGCTCTGGGAGCGACTTCTAACCCGATTTGTGCCACTTTTAGTGTAGAGACGACAGTTGGCGGCGCAACACAAAACTAGGGGCCCAGGTCCCTTGTGTCGGTCCGTCTGGATCTTGGATGATGTTTGTTGCTATAGCTATTGCTGTTGCTGTTGCTGTTGCTGAAGATCTTCAATTTTGTTGGGCCTCCTGCTATGATATACTTTGGTATTTTCGTTTAAGACTTTATTCTTTCTTATAAATCTTTTACACTCACAAATAAAAATATTTTATTTTTCTTCTTTTTATTTTAATTATTATGCAGTTTCTTTTTCATTAATTTAATTCAAATTTTTTATTCTGCTTTTTGCACTTTATCTACATCGATTTGTTGTTGTAGTTGATGTTGTTGGTTTTAACACAGGCACATTTGTTAAATCTTTTATATTTTTATTTTTTATTTAGATTTATTTATTATTAGTATAATTTTTGTTGTTGTTGGTATACTTGGTTGTTGTTGTTGTAGTTACGCGCGCGTTGCGGGAGATCTTTCAACTTGATTTTTTGTTGTTGTGGTTGTTGTTGTTTTTGTTTTAGTTAGGTATAAATGTTTATATAATATTTACATATTTAATTTGCTCCTTGATTCTTTTTTTTTTGTAAAAATCGTATACAATTTGTAATCATTTATTAGCTGTTTTAGTTGCTAATATTGTTGTTGTTGTTGTTGTTGGTTGCTAATGTTGCTGCTGCTGCTATCGGTTGCTAGCTGGCCAAGCAACATAATTGTTGTTGTTGCCTTGAAGCGATCTGCTTTAGTTAGTTGTCATAAATCCATTGCTCGTGATCCTTGCAGCTGCTCTGCTTAGACTTCTGGGCCACGTCAAAAGATGTTGCTAGTTGTTCTAGTTGTTGTTGCTGTTGTTGTTGTTCTTGTTGTCGTATACTTAATGTTTTCCTTTTTGTTGTTTTCCTTGTTGTTTTATTTATTTTCTTTTTTTTTTTTGTTTTATTTGTTGCTTTCGTATAATATGCGCACTATTTATCACAGCTGCTTCTACATACTATGTACTATATTTTAACGAAAAAACGCGAAAACTTTTGGTGAAAAAAGACGTAAATTTTATCGCTCAAGTTCTTTATACTTTTCTCTTTAGGTGGAGCAACTAACTAACTAACATTAACAACAGCAAATGTCTGAATCGAGATCTAAATCTGAATCTATTTAGATAGTTTTTCTCTCGGTTTTTTTCCTTTTTTCTTTTTGATTTCTTCAGTTTTTGGGTTTATTTTTTCTTCAAAATTTCACGGTTCTAGCGTCGGCAACGAGGGCGACGACGGGCCCACGGCGGACCCCGGTAAACGTAAACACTTTTTTCTTTGTAACGACGTAATAACGCGAATAAACCGCCGATCGAACGAAATGAAATATACTATATATATTTTCCAGATATATACATATATATAGAATATGTATAAGTATATATCTTTTGTTAAAGATCGCGACGCTTAAGAGTCTGGTTGCTGTTGCTGCTGCTGGCTGTTGCGCGCGTTTTATTTTCTTTTTCTTGTTTTTTTCTTTTCTATTTTATGGGCAATAATTATAATAATGCTGGGGCAATAGCAATATCAATAATAATAATAATAATAATAATTTTTCTCAAACGACTGCGGCGGCGTTTAGTGCGACGGCTTCGGACTTTTCTCGTACTTCCGCACACAACACAGACAGCACACACGTCGTACGCGTTTCGAAGGCAAATTCACACTAATACAGACGGACGAATTCGCTAGCAATCGCGACTGAATTCTCTTAGCATTCGTCGACTCGCACACAAATGCAAACGAAGCACACACATACGCTCGCATACAACGAGGTAACGCAACAATTGTGCCATTAAGGCTAGTAAATTAACGGTGGTACGAAAGAGATGGCTATACGATACATTGCCGACGCTATGCGCATGCTCCGGCGAATTGTTGAGTGTGAGAGAGAGTGAGTGTGTTGTTTGCGTTTGCAATTGAGTGTGTGTGTGTGCGGCGAATTGACTTACGGTTTTACAACGCAGGCGCTTCTTCGCCCCAACAAAATGGGGCCCACAAGGATGATGACGGATTTGTAGCCTTTTCTGTCATACACACACTTGTCACAATCCCCAACTCTCTGCTGCTCTGCTCTGTTGCTCTGTCGCTGCTGCGCTCAATGTTCTTTCATTTTTGTTTTACTTTTTTTTTTTGCCTTTTTGCTTTTTTTTTTTTTTTTTTGCTATATTTGTCTTTTTGTTTTTGTTGCCTTGCCGCCGCCGTTCGTTTAGCTCTCGGTTCGGTCGTGTTCCGTCGTTGTCGTCGTGCGTTTTCGTTTTGAAATTTATTTGGCTTTGGCCAAAAGGAGACGGCTTATAGGTTTTTCGGCCGTTGCCGTTGCTCTCTGCTGACTGTTTTTTCGCTGCTGTTATTGTTGTTGTTGTTATTGTTGCTGCTGCTGCTGCTGCTGTTGGTGTTGTTGGTAACAACGTCTCTGGTGCGTGCGTTGAAAATCAGCAAAAACCAATCCCATTTGTTATTTTCGCTTGAGTGAGTGGCAGTTTGCATCAGTTTGCCGTTCAGTCTTTCTACGGTCAACCCCCCCTACTCCCTACCCCCCTACCCCACCACACCTGTCTCTTCTGAGTGCCTCAGTGAGTGCTTTCAGGTGTTTTTCTAGTCCGGCTTTAGCTTCAGAGTTTCAGTTCAGTTTCGTTCGGTTCCACCTCCACCTTTTGCAGTCTTTTTTTGTTTTTTTTTTTTGCGCTCTTTTCACACACAGCAGTCATTCACTCACTCAAGTTGCACACACACACACACAAGCTTACGCACTCATACATTGACAGACCAAATAGGCAACGCCTTCAACAATAAAAAACAACAAAAACAAAAATGTTGTTGTTGTTGTTGGCCACGACAAGATCCAGCCACTTGGCCAATGATCCTGCCACCACATAAACGCAGCAATAATAACAACAACAACAACAATGAGACAAACAGCTGTTCGCGCCGTAAACTCTTTTTTTTTGTTTTTTTTTTTTTTGGAAGCAATAACAAATCGCGAACCGATAAATTAAACTGCCCAAAAATGCATATCCTGGCCATGTTGCTGCTGTTGCAGTTGTTGTTGCCATTGTCGGTTGCTGCTACTGCTACTGCTGCTGCTGCTGCTGCCGTTGTTGTTGCTGGCAACATTGTCGTGTCGTCGTCCTCGTGGCAGTTTAAAAAGCAGTTAACACATATTCCCAGGCAATTTTTCAACAACGTTTTGTTTTCCTTTTTTTTATATTTTTTGTTTTTTTTTTGGGTTTTTTTGGGCGTCCTTTTTGGGGACGACCAACAAGCTAGCTTGGCTAACGGCGGCGCCCGTCGCCATTTTCATTTTGACGCCAACCAAGCTACGTTGCCAATGTTTTGGCCGCGCCGGTTTTTTGCGTTTTTAGGAAAATGAAAAATTGCTCTGTTGTTTGTTTTGCTTGGGTCTAACGCTGATTCTGGCAAGGATGTGCCTGCCTGCCTGCCTGGCTGACTGCTTGGCAATGATGTTGATGTTTATGATACTGATGATGATGCTGCACTTAATCTGGTTTCCATTTCATTTTTACAACTTAAATAATAAACTGAAATCAGCTGATCATTTCGTTTAGAAAACAAAAACACAACCAACAAAAGTGTATGAAAAGGAGAACCAAGGCAAATGTTGGTTGTATCGTCTGTTTTGGTCTGGCTCTTGTCTAACTGTCGGCACTTTGACAAATTTATGAGACATTGATTGATTTGCGGTTTTGTGATACATTTTTAGACTCCCCTCCCCTCCCCTCTCCCCTACACCACCATCCCCAATAACCGCTCGTCGTCTCCTTTTTGGCCAAGGTGTTGAAATTTCAATGCAAATTTTTCAAAACCAAAATGCAATAAGAAACAACTTTTGAGAATTCAATTAAATGCAATAAATAACTCAAAGATTTTTACATATTTAAATGAGCATATGAATATATGTATATGTATATCTATGTATTGAATGGCATATCTTTGGAACTGTTTGATTTTGATTTAAAATCAAGAATTATAATTTTAAATAATTTATACAAATTTTTTTAGCTTTGAACATTATTTTAGAAAGCTGAAAATTTAACTACTGAAATTTTATTTGTTAACCAATTTGGTAGAAATTTTAATTGACTTTTTCAACCTTTTTTCCAATTTAAAGTACCGACAATATAAAATATATCATTTATTTATCAATCTCTCATATCAATTTTAACTTGTCCTCTTAGTCAAAGATAAAGAAATACCTATATACACATATATCCAATAGCGGAATGAAGAAAAATGCCAAAGGAATTTAATTTAATTTAATATTAAAACTTGGCTAAATTGAAGAGACCATGAAATTTAAATCAGCTAAGAAGAGTAAAACAAAAAAAATAAAAATAATATAAAAATAAGGCAAGAAAAATGAAAAGCATTGCCCAGGTCTCCACCCACAAAAAGGAGTCGTCATCGTCATCGTCGTGGTCGTCGTCGTCGTTGTAGTCGTTGTAGTCGTCTCTGATAATAAGACGAAAACCTCAAGGCAAAGAAAGGCGGCAGAGGCAAAATTGCATTTTGGAAACTTCCAATCCCAGACAAGCCAACGAGCTGGCGTTGAGCGACATTGAAGGGGTCGTCGTTGTCGGCGACGAGCGAAAAATGTGGCTCACACACACACACACACACACACCCATACTGAGATAGACATGCATACACACTCTGGCAACAGCACACCAATACACAGAGGGGCAGCCAATATGATTTAAAGCGGCCCCAACTGAGCGCCAACCGTTGTACGCTCACACAAATACATATGAAGAGAGAGCAGCAGAAGTGTGTGTATATGTATACACACGCCCCCCTCAGTTGTTGCTGCTGCTGCTGCTGCTGGTGATGTTGCTGCTGTTGCTGGTGTTGCTGTTGCTGTTAGTGTTGTTGCTGCTGCTGCTGCTGCTTCTGCTGCTGTTGTGCATGACAATTCATCTCTTTCTTATAAACGCAAATTTATCAAATGAAAACGACGAGCGAGCGACAGCAAAGATGAAGACGACGACACGATATCAAGTTGATGGCCAGCCTTTTGCAGTGGCAGAAGCTGCGTAAGGACCTCCGAGAGAGCAGGACTCACTCACTCATTCACTTACACACGCACACACACACACACACACACACGCACACTAACAAACGCACAGTCACTCAAAAAAAAAAGACACTCATTTCTATTTCTACAATACAACAAAAAAAAAAATTGCACATTTTGCCATAAAGGAAAAGAAAAATAGGAGTTGCCGTCGGCTCTTGAGATGGGGGCATTTTGGGGCTTTTCTTTTTGGCCGCCATAATCTTGACAGACAAGTGCAACGCACACACTCACACTTAAACACACTCGCACACCAACACGCGCGCAATCTCTCTCTCACACGTACAAGAGAGCGAGAGAGAGTCCGACGTCTCTCTCTCTTCTTAATGGTTTGTTTTTGTTTCGCGCGCGTACCGTGAATTCGCCGCATATTGTTAGAGAGAGTCGGCACTATATTAAATTTTATGGCACAACGAATCAGCTGTTTGAACAGGCGCGCGTACAGTTTGAGAGTCATTGTTAAATGTGTGTGCAACATCCATACCCAACTCAGCGAGCGAGAAGGAGAGAGAGGGAGAGTAGGGAGTAAGGAGTTTTGTTGATCACACACATTTTCCGTGTTAGGGTTTAACCTTTTACCTCTGTACCTGTACCCACAAATGATGTATATATATATGTATATATGTATGTACGTATTACATTTTACCTGTTGATGTCATTTTACCTTTAACTTTACCTTCATTTTACCATAATCATTTTTGCCTATTTTAACGAACGAAACAAAATTTGTGACTTTCAACGCTCTTTTGGCTTGCTCGCTCAGCTTAGAGGTGGCCATAAAAGGCTTAAAGGACTTTTTCCTTTTGCTACCTGTCTTCTGTGTGTAGAATCTGCTCACACCCACCCACGTGTTGTATAGGGCAAGTCATTCAACTTGAGCGAAAACAAATTTTCTTTTCTCATTTTTGTTGTTATTTTCTTTTTTTTTTGGTTGGCTGGCTGAGATATAGTGTCATTTGTCCCATGATTCAAGGCAAAACGGCAGACGAAAAATCGATGGCAAAAAAAAAAAAAAGATATAAATAAAATATGCCGGTCATTGGCAACGTTGGCGGCGGCGCCCAGGATGAGCCCGAAAAAAAAGAAGAAAATACAGAGAGTCCTGGCCAATAGACTGACATGTTGTTGTTATTCCGTCAGTGGGACGTCTGCTTTTGACAGCACCAGCAGCCCCCGACACTCCATTTAAGCCAACAAGTTCACACAACTGTCAATGCCGACGGCGGCATCAATAAAATGACCGAATCCGGATTCAGGTCGAGAATCAACAAAAGCTTTAACTTATCTCTCGACTTTTAAAGCCAAAATAACAATTTATTTAATACTTAGTAAGAATTCTTTCTACACTTACCTGTCTAGCGCCATTTCAGGGCTATAGGACACACAATATACTTTACCTAAAACGAGAAAAAGCGATAGAAAAATATGAAATTTATTTTTAATATGTATAAACAAAAATTTTTTTAACATTTTAGCAAATGGAAATGCAAATGAGCGCCAAATGTTTTGGATTAAGATATACAATCCGAGATATTGTCCTGTCAATCTGTGACCACATGTGTTCCTGTGACTCATGATGTCTTCCTACACTCACTCATTCTACCCCATCTTCATTTCTTCATTTCCATCTTCATTCTCTTCCTCCTCCTTCAACTACTCCTACTATTCCTCTTCCTTCTTCTCTGGCTAAAATGATCTTCTATGGGCACATTTGTCTGGCCTTTGTTTTTGGTAGACAGAAAAAATGTTTTCTTTTTGATTGATTGCCCAGAAAAACCACTTGAAACTGTCATGGGATAACGGGGGAGGGGGTGGGGAGAGGAGGTAGGGGATGGGAGTGGAAGGAGTGTGAGTGTGAGTGTTAGTGTTAGTAAGGGCAACGGAATGAAGTGAAAATCACTTTTACATATAGACACACACATACTGGCACACACTCGCACACACATACAGAGACAAAACGTTTTTCTAATGAAAAACTACTTAGGGATTGATACTTGATAACTAAATTAAGAGAAAAATAAAAAGAAGAAGGAGAAGACACACTTGGCATTCGGAAAATATTTTGGAAAACTCTTAGTTAAGTTTTGTCTTAGAAATACACACTTGGATATGTGAAGAACTTCAAAACTAGGGATTATCAATTGGGAATACTTATATACAGATACACATACATATACATATATAGATATACTTGACTTTTTTTTAATTGTTATCAGACACAAGAATATTAAATCTCAATATATATATAATGCTCGACATACGTTTGGCACGCGTTTTGTAAGATTGTTGTGAATGAAAATATATAGAAATTGCTTGAAGAATTGTTTTAAAATTAATTTTTGATTATTATAGCTACAATATATTTTCTAAACTTTCAATTTGTATATCCTTTTTGTGTAGAAGCGGGCAATATAAAGTTTCTAAATTTTGTGACTTATTTCAAATATATAGTAGAGGTCACTAGAACATTCTAAAACAACTAAGTTATTGTTTAGTCTTTGTAGATTCCTCAAATGTTATAAAACCTTACATAAAGAAGGTTTCTTTTCCGATTTCTTTAGGTAAAAAAAATCTTTCTAACTAGAAATTCTAAAAAGAGAATCTTTAATGGAGATTTTGAGCCACGAATTATAAAAACTAAATGCATGACTGATTAAATTTTACTACTTTATATTAACTAAGAGCTTAACTAATATTAATAAGCAGTCTGCCACCGGTTTACATCAATTTTTAAAAGCAATTTGATAAAGAAAAGGAGAACAACCATAGAACCAAATTTGATAAAGATAAAGAAAACAACTTGCAGGATTCAATCAATATGATTCGATCAATATGATCCACAAAAACCACAAAAAAGTAGAAAATTTAATTTATCTAAAAAAAAATGCAAATTAATCATATAATACCACATATATAAAAAAAATTCTATATAATACTATTTATTTTAACAAAACAAACATTTCTAAAATACTTTTCATTTCAACAAAACAAATAATAATACTTTTATTTATTTAAATAAAACAAAATAAAAACTTATAAAAAGAAATATCTCAAAAGAAAAATAAACTTTTTGTACATTTTCCAATCTAAATATATTACATTTCATTTCATAAAAAGAACTTTCAATCTAAATCTAAATCAACTGAAATCCCAACTTAAGTACTAAATTAAATATATCCCAAAAAGAAAAAAAAAAATAACTTGGAAAATTCAAGTAAATATTTTTTCTTAATCAAAGTTTACGAACAAAATTTGCCAACTTGTCGAAAAAAGTAATTTAAAAAAAAAAAATAAAAGAAAAAATTAGAACAAAGAAAAAAAAAAGAAACTGTCGCCAAGAAAGCCAGAGAGAAAGAGAAAGAGTGAGCGAGAGGGAGAGGGAGGGAGATAGAGAGAGGGAGAGAGAACGAGAGGGAGTTGGAGAATGGTAAAGAAAGAGAACAAATAATAATCTAAGGAAAAAATAAATTTATGTGCATTTCCGTTTTTGTTGTTCCTTCCGTTAAAGTAAATAACAAATATTATTATCGCATGACCACAGCAGAAAATGTAACCGAGGAGCCAAAAGAGCCAGGAACAAGCAGCAAGGACATGCATGGACAAGGATAATGTAATGTGTACACAAAATATATATATATATATGTATGTATGTACATATATATGTTTGTGTGTGCGCCGATTTCTAGTTTATAGTTCGTCAGTTCCGCGACAAGAGTGTAAATAACATGGAAAATATTAAATAATGCCAAAAACACAACAACAACAACAACAACAACAACAAGAACATCAACAACAACAACTATTCTTATGAAATGTTCAAAAATACATTCTTTTGCTCTTTGCATTCCCCCCTTCCCCCTGCCAACACCACTCCACCACCCCCTTACAAATACTTGGCCCCATCATGTCCGCCCCCGACCCCCTCCCTCTCTGCCAACCATTCACATTGACAGCCACATGGCAAACCATAATGTTGGCATCCGGGTGAGAGGGAGGGGGGGTGGAGGGTATATGGGGGTGTACAGGAAGGAACTCTGACGGCTTTGGCTGGGTGTAGGGAGAACGGAAGCCGCCGCCAGCGTTTTGTACAAACAACAACAACAAAAATGAGGCAGATAGACGTGGAGAGAGAGAGAGGGATACGGAGAGGGAGTAAAGAAAACACACACAGAACGCACTCAATGAAATTATTAATGGTCGAAAACTGCAGGCCCAAACCCAAAAAAAAAAAAGAAAGAGAAACCCATTCCCATACCCATTTTTCCAATATTGCCAAGTACCCAGACTATATGGTCAAATGGTCGGCACACGACTCCGACTCCGACGACCACGATGACTATGAGAGTATGCCGCCGCCGCCGACGCCGTTGTCGTTGTCGTCCAGGAGCAGCCAAGCAAATAAATAAATAAATAAACAACAAACTCTAATTAAACGTTGTTTCGAGTGTGTTGGCATTTCGATAAGGTACACCAAGACCCTGCCCAGCCATGTCCTGCTCCTTGTTTCAACTGTTACTTCTACTTCTTCTCCTCTCTCCTATCTCTCTGTCTCTCTCAATTTATCGGACTTTGCACTTGGTCAGAGAGTCACAGTAGCCGCTATTTTGTGTTAGTGTTGTTGTTCTTGTTGTTGTTGTTATTCTTGGCTTGTTAAAACTTGCCAAAAAAAAATTCAATCTGTTTAGCCATAAGCCAAACAATGAAACCAAAGCCAAGTAAATAAGAGAAGTTTTCTGTTATTAGCCACGAAAGGGCAACCACAGTGACCAAATCAAAGGTTTTGCCCAGCAAGGTCAATTAAATTGAAAGATTATGTATGTACATACATACATACATACATACATACCTAATTAATTACGCGAACTTGGAGTTGCAACTGATTACTCATTATTAAATTAAACCAGAACAGAACTAGGAACTGGATTACAACTTCAATATACACTCGCGATCACTTTAAATATCACAATTAACACACACAATTCACACACACGTCTTATTCGCACGATTGCCTAAACTTAAAATGAAGCTTAGAAGGAGTTAAGGTCGCAGCGCATCTCTCAATTTCGTTTGTTACAGTTCTTACGATTTCAATCAACAGACTTATTACAGATGATATCGATAACTTTCCCATTGTTTTAGTATTAATACATACTATGTATTTCTTTTGAATGGAATTAATTTTATTTTTTATTATTATCTCTTTACTCCATTTTGATTTATGTATATATAAATACATGCAACAACAGATATATATAATATTTAATATATTATTTCTTTATTGTTGCGCAGTAATAAATTAACCTAAATCTATTTATTTAAATCAAAAACTTTATTTTAAATACGCAAGTTTAATAAAAATTTTTTAATTAAAGTGCTATAAAAATTGTGAATGCATTTAAAATCTGGTATTGAAAAATTTAATAAAATTGAATTTATTTTTTAAAGAAAAGTATTTTGACATTCCTCCTACTTCTGTATACAAAATACTTTTGGCATTACTCAATTTGCCGTCGGAAAGATCCGTTAACTTTTAAATTTACAAATTCATGAAAAGAAATTGTAAATTAAATGAAATTGACAATATTCTGAGTAATGATTTTACACGTAATTCCATAAATTAAAGATAAATTGAAATTTTATTCATATTTTTACTTATATGAAATATATATCTTTGTATTTGTATATAATTTATTCCACGAGCCATTTAACTAAATACCAATGTTGTTATAAATGCCAAAAAAAATGAAGAATATTTCGAAAATTATTTATTTAAATTTGCTTAGAGCCTAAACTACACAAAATAATAATTAAGCAAAGTTTTATTTGCAAAGCTATTACAGGATTTAGTATAAGAATTATGCGATTTTTTAACACTAATTTTTCATTACTTCTTATATACATATATACATATATTATATATCTCATTAATATAGCTGAATCTTTCAAGTTGGGTGTTATATATATATTTTTTTTTTCATTTTTCAATTTACATATGACTTAATCTTTCACAAGATATATAATAATCTTTGATGTGCATAATTCAGTTGCAATTCAGTTGTTAAAACATTACAAAAATGATCATATTTTTTAATAAAATATTTGATTTATATTAAAAGCAAATTCAATTTGAAATTTCTATTTAGAATTCGGAATGTTGTCTAACCGGCTGAACTAACTAAGCAAGTTACTCTGATATGCTATATAGCAATTTTTTTTTCATGGGTGTAGTTTATAATAAATGAATATAAAGAACAATAATAATAATAAAGAATAAATATTTCTATGAAATAAAATCAATAAATTTCTTTATTAAAGTCTTTAAATTTGTTTAAACTAAAGAGATAATAAAATGTATTAACAACATTTTCATTTATAAAGATTTCATAAAAAAAAAAAAACATTTTCTAACTGGCGAAATTAAGTAATTTCAATTTTCAAATTCTTTCAATTGTATATGCAATATTTTAAAAACATTTTACTTAAATTTAAATAATGGAAGAATAGAATGAAACGAAGTACATAAAACATGTAAAAACTGTTTGATGCTTGTCATTTTGCCTGGTCAAAGATATTTTTGCAAATCATCATTAAATGGCCAAGTCATGAAAATTTCAGGTTTTGATGGTTGACAACATGGGCGGGGCCTTAAGCTACCCTCCATTTGGCTTATAGAGTAAGTACTACTACACTGTGAGAACCTCATTAGTTATATAGAACTTAAAGATTCGATTAGGTTTATGAACTTTTGATAAGTTAATTAAAGAAATTTATATTGTAATAATTTAAAAATTAGCATCATAAATATAAATAGCTGTCCTTGTAGATAGACCAAAGTGACAATTAATAAATACACTATTAAGTTAATGGTTTAATCTTTTATTAATAGTTTTTAAGTATATCAAAAAGCAATTGCTATTTTCATATATTTCTATTTATAAATAATGATGTTGAATGAAGAGACTTTCCTGTACACCTATTTATATATTTAAAAACGAAACTTTTGTGCAATTCCTTTTCCAAAATTTATATTATATATTCATTTTGATTCCCCAACTACGCCTCTGTTTATTGACAGCTTAAAAAAAGGAAAAAATATTGTAACATTTGCATGACAAATAAAATTTACAAAAATCACCAAATTCAAATTGAAATTTATTAATTGATTGTTTTATTTCCCAAATGAAAACAAACCCAAAAAAAAAAAAAGAAAAACAAAATAAATAAATTAAAATGAAACACAAACCAAAATTTGTGGTCAGACTAAAAATAGATTTTTCTTTTTTCTTGTTTTTGTTTTTCGTGTAAAGGATGTGTCTGATTGTTCGATTCGAATTATGGCCAATGTTAATATTCCAATTGATGTCAAATTATAAATTTAATTTGTCTGCTTGAGAAGGAGGCAAAGGAATCGAATATAAACCAAACCAAAAATATCCAAAATCGCTAAAGAATTGAACAGAACATTTTGAATTTACATTAAATGTGAATTTTAAGGAACGAAACAAAAATTTAAATGCGGTGACGTCGTTTTCAGGTTGTTAATCCGCATTTCCTAATTATCAAAACTCATAAATTTGGTTTAATGACTCGTCGGCGCATCGATGCGAGATCAGCCATGACCGTAACGTTGCCCCCCCCTCTCACCCTCTCACTGCCTTTCAACCGTCCGCCAACTGACCAATTTGGTTGCCCAAGCTCTAAACCAATTTTCTTTCATTTTCTTACCCCAATTTGATTTCCCCTCTGCGGCATTGCACATTCGTTTGATTCGTTTCCCCTCTCCAATGCAGTTGGCATGCCATAAAATTGGAGGGGCAATAGCAATGTTTGTTGGGTAAATTTCCCCAGCCAATTTACAAGACAGCTTACACATAGCCCAAAAGCATACGAATGCGTATATGCGGTTGTCTCACTCACTCTCTCGCCCACTGATGCTTGACGACGGTCTGTCACAGTATGTTCACATTGTGGACCCGCCACCATTATATTATGGAAAGTGAAATGGATATATCGCTAATGCGCCTGCACATAACAAGGTCGGCAATAAATCAAAGAGCACCATAGTCTGGGGGGTGGGTCTACTGCAAGATGGGGATAGAAGAGAAGAGAGAAATCAGAGATGGAGATGGAGATGGAGTAAATGCTGAAGCCATTGCCAAAGGAAAGGCAGCAACCACGTTTGACAAAAATCAAATCAAAATGCCATAAAATATCCCCCAAATGCTGTGGGGCACTTGGTCTGGGCTGCTCCGGCTCCTGATGCTTCTGCTGCTGCTGCTGCTGGGGATTCCTGTGTCCTGTGTGCGTTGCCCAAACAACAAATGAATTATTTGCAATTAATTGAGCGCAAATTTGCAAAATACTTTCGTGTGTCTGCGCCTCTGAGTCTGTGTGAGTGTGAGTGAGTTGGTGTGTGTGTGTGTGTGTAACGATTATGGTCTGATATGATGATGGATATGGCTAAAAATGGATCTCAGATTGCGTATACGCAGTGCATGACTACGCAAACGTGTGCAACGAATAACAGGCGAATGTATATAGCAAATCATATTTGGATTTTATTTGATTTACGTTACCAAGGGGCATGTTTTTTATGTTCGAGAATTGATTCTGAAAAAATAGTCGCTAGATTTAGCATCAAATCAAAATTCTAATACTGTTTCTATTCAAGCACAATTTGGTCAATAAGACATACATCAATAGAATTATTCTTTTTGTTATTAAATTATTGCAACTGATAAATCTTTTAATTTGTATTGATTAAACAGAGAATTTCTACCTTTAGTTAATATAGTTTAGTGAAAGAAGAATTTACATTTATTACATACAAATATAATAAAGTTTTATTTATAACCAAAAGGTAAAAACCTACCAACAAATATATATATTCAGCTCTCACAACAGTTTAGTACAAATATTTAGTTAAAGAAATTTTGTAATAAAATTAAACACTCTTCTAGAACTAGTATATCAATATAACTAATCAATTAGTTAAACACACCTCTTAATTAAGTTCTGCACAAACTATATATATAGAATGAGAGTCCTCATTCAGATATCTACCATTCACTATATCCGAACTTTGTTTTGTAATTGGAGAAGTAATAAATAATTTGCAATTGATTTATTATTATCACAAAAGATTTTTACCCGTTGACAGCTTTCAATGTCGTCTCACATTCCATTTAGAGGGAAGGAAACTTCCGTTTTCGATGTAACTTTATCTCAAATCAAAATTGGCCAAGTGTCTGAAGAAAGTATCAATTATAGCTATGTGAATAATCGAAAGTCATTTCGATTCATGATCCAATCGGGTTAGGTTTATCTTTTTATCTTTAGACTAAGCAATAAAAACTGACAATTTCGTGCTCAAACTCATTTCAATAAATTGATCTAAAACTTAATTTATAGATGCACAAATGCCATAAAAATGTTTAAAGGATTCAATTTTAATTAACATATGTTCGGTTAATAGTTTGTAACTTGTTAATAGTGAAACTGAACACCTCTAAGTTAACGATCCAAGTTAAACTTTTAATTTCCTAAAGGCTAAAAACAAAAAGGGTCAAGGTATTTTTTTTTTTTTTTATTTTAGTTTAAAATGTTTATCAGATGCTTTGCCAAATTTGAATTAACATTATCTTAAAGTTTAAGATTCATTCTTATCTATAACTAATCTGTTATATATATATATATATATATATAGTATTATCTGGCTACGCCCACAATATATATATCAAATCACAAGATTACTGTGAAAATGTCTTTATTTAATTCTCTCAGAATATAAAAAAATTTTATGATACCTCAGGAATTGAGTATTGGTTTTTGTTAGTGTTGTTGTTGCTGTTGTTGTTGTTATATCAAGTCCATAAACCAGTCTATAATTTTCCATTAACTCAATGTCAATGTTTTCTACTGATGTTTACACAACTTTCTCTAACATTTTCCCCTCCCAAGTCTCCCTCGGCTTCCAAAATATATTTTACGATTTTTATATGGCCCATCTATGCATTACATTACATTACATTACATTACATGATGATGATGATATTTCTCTTTTTTTTCACTTGAGAATTTTTACGAGCAACAAATTGCTCTACAAATTACACGATAAATAGAAAATTATGACAGTTTCACACACACACACACAAACAAAGGAAACCAGTTGAGAAGGAGAAGGAGTCTAGTAGTAGTAGTAAAAGTAAGTAGAACTCAAAAGAAGATCTACCTCGCGACCCCGATGACGACCCAAAAGGCGACCCTTTCACCATAGCCCTTGGCCACGAAACGCACTCATTGCCGTCGGGTCATAAAAATTTCCCCGATGCGTCAGTTTGATGGCCCAGTAAGTGTTGTCATTATGACAACGGCTGAGTTGAAGAGGAGAGAGAGAGAGAGGGTGAGCCTCTATCCCAAAAATAATAATAAAAAAAAAAAAGAAATACAAAAATCCGTTTACAAGCTGTCAAAGTTTGTTGTGTAAATTAAATTGTTGCTCCTTTTATTGATATTTCATTGCCGTTGCGGCAACCGCCTGGCTGTGATTTAGACTCATTTACTCCCCCGTCCCCCTCCTTCTTCCACACTACGCTCCCAAATATATAAAAGGAGATAGATGGATAGATAGACGGAGAGTGTGTGAGGAAGAGAAGGCAGGAAGGGAGGAGGTAGGTTAAGAATTTTCTAGGCATTCGAAAAGTCGTAAAGTTGCGCACGTCGAAACAAAAGAAAGTTTTTACGACCGAAACAAACAACAAAATATAAGTATATATATATATATATATATGTATAGGATAGGAACAAACCACCCAGAACTAGGCGAGAAAAGGGACATAAATTATATTGGCCTTGTTGCTTGGTGAGTTATTCAGTGAATTCATTTCTTTTTCTTTCTTGCGTATTCTTCAAGGTCCTTGGCCAAATAACAGGTTGTCCTAATGGGTTAAAAGCAGCATCGACAACAGCTAACAGAGCGATCCCTTGGCATGGTCTAAAAGGTATGGCCATAAATTTCATGTTAATTGAGCATTTCACACCTTTTTGGCTGCACTTGCTCATCGGGTTTCCCCCCCTCCTCCCTTTTTTTTTAACGAACTTGTCAAAATTGACAAGTATTTTGTCATAAACTCTTTCAACTTATAGGCCCACTTCCCAATAAAAATGGCTAAACTATGGCTTTTCAATGCTATCCTTGGCCACGTGGTTAGATTTATAAAATTGATGACCATGTCTCTCCCTCTCCCTCTCCCTCTCCCTCTCTCTCTCTCGCACCCTCTCTTTCTCTGTATATATCTCAGTTTCAGTCACAAAAAATATTATTCTATTTCGACCCAGTTTGGATTGTGGGTCTTTTTAATTAAGCCACTTGAGCACCCCCCCAACACATACACACACCTACACACACCTACACCCATTAAGTAGCTATCTCATATCACTTTTTTTTGTTGTTGTATATAGTATCGTCTTCAGGTGAAATTGAAAAAAATTCCCACAAGGTAAACACACACATAGAAAACAAAAAAAAAAGGTACAAAATAAGTAAATGCTTTTTTTGACAAAAGTTAATGCGAGTTAATTTTGTTGTTACACATTTTGTCTTGGCCCGTTTATCATTTATCGTTGGACCCTAAAAATAAACGTCATATATAGCAAAATAGCTATATAATTGGAATGGGAATCGCTATGTGAAATCCACTCAATCATTTTTTATTTTTTTTTTTTACCGTTCACTTCAGACAAACATTTTAACTGATCGCTCAATCACTGATATTTCGTTCACGTCCAAACCAAAAACGTTTCGTTCGTCCGTCTGTCCGTCTGTCTGTCTGTCTGTCCATTTGTCCGATCGACCAACCGACATTACCATTAGCCCAATGGCATTAGTCAGACAAGATATGACCAGGTTGGTTTGTCTTTTTTTTTTTTTTCTTTGGAGGGAGGTAGGGTAGGTGGGCCAGAGATACCTACAATTGAATTCATTGTTGTTATTTACCTCAAGGCGGGGGCGGGATTATATGTATATAGAATCCACGTGATTGTTTGCTGAACTGATAAGCCTCAACTAAGGGGCCAAAGGGCAGCTGCCTTTAGGCAATTTTAAATACAGGTGTCCCGCAGGTTATAGCCCAAGGTGTTATAGCTACTCTTCCACCCCCATCCCCCCCCCCCTTCACCACCTTTCTTGATCTTACCTACTGCTG
Organism: Drosophila sturtevanti; assembly: GCA_018150375.1. Classification (NCBI taxonomy): domain Eukaryota; kingdom Metazoa; phylum Arthropoda; class Insecta; order Diptera; family Drosophilidae; genus Drosophila; species Drosophila sturtevanti. The sequence continues at coordinate 4,244,551 of JAECWJ010000408.1, read as the reverse complement.
GTGGGAAGATTTTTGATTTTTTTCGTGATTTTTTTTTTCAGGCCAAAAATAAAGTGTGAGAAAATATTGAAAAATTTATTTTAAATTTATTTTATGAATAATTTTCTATATTTATAAATATCAAATAGAACGAAATTTAGTTTCAGGAATTGGAAAAATATTTATAAGAGGTTTTCAAATGAAGAGTTCTTAAATGTATTAAAACAAAAGTTTTTCTTTTTTGTTACTTTTACTTTCTTTTTTCTAATTTATTTGAAATTGTTTTAATTTAATTTTTCTTTCTTTTTTCATTTTTTGTTTTAGAAGACTTCAAATGATTCTTAATTGTATTCATTATTAATCATTATTACTCATTATCGTTAATTATTCACCTAGAAGATATGATCAGATTTGGATTTTCAGCAAATTAAATAATTTTTTTTTTACTTTTAAAAATTTCAAGTTTTTCATTTCAATGAAAACTTAATTCTCATTAAATGTCCCTGTAATTGGGCAAAAAATAATATAAATATTTATATATTATCTGAATGTTTAATTAACTTTAATAAAAAACCATTATAATTTATATAAAATAATTTGAAAATAATAAATGTTGAATGAAAAATGAATGTTTAATTAACTTTAATAAAAACCTTATAATTTATAAAAAATAATTTAAAAATAATAAATTTATGTTCGCATTTCTGTGGGAAATTCCATGGAAATCATTTATGCTTGTTAGTCTAAGCTGTAATTACAATTAATTTTATAAATATATATAAAGTCTAGTTTTGATAGCTGACTCACCTAGTGAGTCTATTTAATCTTAGCTAAATCTTTTTATTAATTTCTTTTTGTTTTTTTTGCAATCAACAGGCCCACGATTCGTAATCTAAACGTTCAGATAAAACTACTGTTAAAATTACCCCATCAAAAAAAAAAAAAAAAACTTTTCCTTTTTTTCTGTTTTTTTTGTTATTTTTTTTCTTCTTCTTTTTGGTCAAATGCAAAGGTTTCTTTTATGATCGCTATAAAAAAAAAACAACAACAAGGACCCAATGGAGTACCCATCCCACATTGGATTTTCGCAACGTTTTTTTAATTTGATCCTAAAATACTGATACGAGTTGTGCCACGGAGGGGCACTTAAATTGCATATAAAAGTTGGCTTTTATGATTGGCTTCTATTAGCAAAATAAACTATTATGTGTTAAATTTGCGTGATCCGAACAACAACGATCATAAAAAGGTAAAACCTTAAAGAGAAAGAGCATATATATACATACATATATATATTATATATTTACTTTTAATGTGAGCGCATTAAAAATGACAAGATCAGAGGAAAAAAATGTAGTAAAGGATGAAATAAAATTCAAAAATTGTGGCAGAAGCTGAAAAAAGGAATCACAAGAGATAGATAGAGAGAGAGAGAGACACTATCTATCTATCTTTCTCTTATTTTTTTGTATGCCTGTCTCTATCTATTGTGGCGAGGTGTCATCTTACATGTGCAACGATCCTTTTCGATTGTCAAAGTGAAAGCGAAAGTGAAGGCAAGGCACACAGTTTTAGAAGTTATTTTCTTTTCCTTTTTTTTTTGTTTTTTTTTTTTTTTTTTTTTTTTTTGGGTAATGAAATTAACAACGCATCGTTTGCTGCGCTTCAACAATTGTTTTGTTTCAATTTTTGGTTGCGCCCCTTGACAGCAAAACCAGCAAGGGACCTACTCATTCCATAATACATGAACGAAGACTTCTTAAGTGCCTTCGTCCTGCCTCCTTCTTCTTCTTCTCCATCTCCTTCTCCTTCTCCTTCTTGTTCTTGTTCTTGTTGCAATGTGTTTCCCCGAAGTATATATAAATACATGTTCCTGGATTCTCTATGTTGTCTAGCAAGTTCAGCTGCATTTCTCTACACATTTTGTTGTTTTTGTATTTTTCTTCTATTTTTTTTTTTTTTTTTCGATGGAAAACCGTTTTGTCGGTTTCTGGTTTTTGGTCCTGCCTACCTGAAAATCCGCTTAGTGGTTGTTACTGTCCTCATTTTTGACGACAAGAAGTCAAATTCTCGATTTACGACCATTTTGTTTGAGTAATTTCTGTATTTCCAATGGCCCTATGGCTGCATTTATATTTGTGTTGACTGATGCGCATCGTTTCAGGTCACAGGACCTCGAACCATGGTCCTTGGTATCGCCACATGCCCGACAGTTGTGTAAATTGTACAGTTTTTACTTTCAGCTGTCGATCTGATGGCCTCTTGGGAGTAACAAATTGCAGAGAGTGACTCAATTTATATATTGAATATACATACATATATAATATAATATATATATATATATTCTTAATATATATATTTTATTAGTTAAATATATATATTTTTTATACCTAAACCACAAGTCATCTGCTTTTATTAGCCTATTTGGTTTTTTTTTTAACATTTTATTCAATTTTGGTGTGATGAAAACTATTTTATGTATTTTTTTTTTTTTAAGGTCTCGTACCATATTTGATTGCCTCATTTGTTCAGCTATTTTATGTGCATTTTCCAATCAAATCGTCACGAAAATACAAGAGAAAAAAACCTCAAATAGAAATGTTCACGATTCAATTAAATGATCGTAAAACGTTTTTTTTTCTTTCTTCTTCTTTTCAATGGTTTCATTGATACAGCCATAGCACAGAAAGAGATGGTTTAAGTGTGTGCGAGTGAGATGGCGAAACAAAGTTATTTTGTCATAAAAATTTTTCAGATTGTTGTTAGAACATAAAAATCACCTAAAAACTCAAATAAAATCAAACGAAACTGATGAAGAGAAAAAAATAAAAAATAAAAACAAAACTAACAAATTAATACCAGCAAATCAATATATATATATAAAAGACTATCTAATGAGGGAAGGGGGGGATGTTAATAAAAAGAATATTATAGGCAAAAAATATCAGAAGAATTTTGCATGCATAAATTAAATATATTATTATATAGTCATCTTACCATAAAATATTACTAAAAGACAAGTTTGGTTTTTTTATTAGAAAATATTTTACGACCTGATAAGGAAACTGAAAATTATAATCAAAAATAAATAACAAAAGTTCGCAATTTACTAAGAAATAGAAATTTATGACTTGAAATATTAACGATCAGATTTTTAACGGAAGTTAAATATTGAATTTTATAAGATAAGATAATGATACTGAAACTGAAGCTTTAAGCGGAAATTTTTAAAGATTTTGTAGAGTTATTAATGGAAGTATTAAAGGTCAATTTTGGGAAACCGAAGACTAAAACATAAGAGTTTCGAAACTATTTTAGGATTTATTTAAAATATTTATAATATTTATAATTCAAGTTGAAGTTTTTGAAGTTCTAATACAGAACTGATTTTTCATATAATTCAATTGGAGTTGATATTCAAGTTTAGTTTTAAAATATTTAAATAAAATCTGATATCAAAATCTATTTTTATAGCTAAATGATTACCAACAATATATAAATAATAATAATTAAGATGAAAAATCCAACATAAAATTAATTTCTGTAGCTAACTTATAAACAATAAAATAGAAAACTGAAGTTCAAATTTAAATTTTAAATTATTTTAAGCTAAATCTAGAATGAAATTATTAACTCAAACAGTTGAAAGTCAAGAAGTCAGAGAGTTTAGCTTCAAAAAGTTTATAAGAAGTAATTAATTATTAAATGATTATTAATTGAATAATCTAAACATTTATATATACCTACCTATATAACTAAGAATGACATACAAATCCAAATGGCAAAAGTAAAGAACTAAATTTCTCATTTTCATTTTGCCATTAGATTAGAGATTTCCTTAAGGAAAAACTTCTAACTGCATTGATCTAGAGGAAACCAGTTTAGTATACAATTTTATTTTTCAAAATTCAATTAAGAAAGAATTCAACATAAACCACAAAATAACTGAAAAACCAGCAACAAAAATGTGACAATCCAGCATCGGTGTAGTAAAGTGATAAAAAGTGCAAACTGCAAATATGCAACAGTTGTTGCAACACTGCCAACTGCCTCAATCAACACCAGCAACAGTCGCATCAAAATCAAATTCATTGTATGGCCATGGCCATGACCGGGTCTATATGTAGATAAAACTAAAATCAACTGAGAGTTCTTCTAAATGCAAGCCAACTGCACAAACGCGAAAAACCGTTAAGCATCAATTTTGACGCGTCATAAAACTGCAATGAAGTGATAAGTGCCGCTGCAACACACACACAGAGAGAGAGAGAGAGAGAGAGAGAGAGAGAGAAAAAACTGGTACAGTTGATGGATATGGAATGTTGAACAATGTTTCGCTATACTCTTCTCTCCTCTTCTATCCTATATTTGGTATTTGGTCCGCGGACATCCGTATCTATGAGATAACAATGCAAATGCAATGACTATGACTCTGTGCATGAGGCACAGGCGACAATCAAACAAAACAAGACTTTTATGAACACCGCGGGAAGTTGACAGCTTGCGTCATTGAAACCTCCACTCCCCTCCCCCCCCCAATCCCATCCCCAATTCATCCCAGCCCATTTTAGCTTGTTGCATCCAATTTTATGGCATCGTGTGTGTGCAATTATGTATATGGATATTGGTATAACAACAATAACCATAAAATCGTCTTCATCATCCTCAATATAATCACAGTTCGTCGTTGTCATCGTTCTCTTCATGATAATGCATTATTATCTGAGATATATGTATATATTTTTAAATTTTTTGATAATATGACAAACGTTACACATGTTGCATTTTGTCAGGAGTTTTAAAATAATTAAAAATTAATTCAATTTACAAAATCTTAAATTAATGCATGTAGTTTAAATTAAGTAGTAAAATTTAAGGGACTAATAATAAAATAAACAAAATATAATTTTAATACTATAGGACTTTGAGAAAGCCCATTTAGTTGTTTACTAACACTAGAACTTAACAGAATTAAGGACTTAACAGAAGCCAACAGCGAGGTTAACATAGATATATAACAGGGAATTAAGATGCATTAAAAATAGTAGAGAAGAGATAAAAATGTGAAAAAAGCCTACCTAAAACTAGCTAGTACAATAAATAAATATATAAAGCTATCTACCAGAAAAAATTCGAAAATTTTATTGAATATTTGTTTAATTAAGCTAAATTTATATATCTAAAAGATTTGTTTATTGTTAGTTAGTTGCAGTACTTTATTTGCAGTGTATATATAGATAGAGTTATAAATCGATTTTCTAATTAGGTTTAGCATATGACTTACTGCATTTCTACTATGACAAATGTTAATAAATTTTCAGTTTTCTCTTACAATAATATTTAATTAAATTTGTATGCAACTCACATACATTGTAGTAGTCAATTAATATCAGTCTGATTTGTCTGGTTTTATTTAACTTTATTTTGTTTTGTGAAAAATGCATTTTCGCAATTGATCCTAATTGACATACATAAATGGTTAATTGAAAGGTAAAAGCCAACTTGTTTGAGCACCCACTCAATGTTATTTGGTGCCTCAAAATCAATTGCATCTTATTTGCCAATCTTATCGGTCAGGCAACCTACATAATTGACTTATAGCCCATAAGTTGTTGTTGTGAAAGCATCAGCAATCAGTGAGGGCCATTAAGCCAAACACAGAGAGAGAGAGATAGATAAGATAAAGAGAGAGAGAGAGAGAGACAGTGAGAGAGAGTTTCAAGTTGGGTTCAGCCCATCACACTTTTAGTTAGGTGTATACATATATATACATAAATTATCTTTATTGGCAGCATGTCCAGCCAGTCACCTGACAAACCCGAGTCAAAATCCAACCAGGCGAGTCATTCAATCAGCCGTCCTTCACTCCCCCTTCACTCTCTCCTCCCCCCACCCACCGTCCTTGTCTTTTTAGCATCTCTGCTATCTCTGTCTCACATTGTGGCATTAACACCACAAGAAGACAGCCGCAGCACCAAAATGAGCCATGTTAATTGTTGCAGTCCCCAGGAAAGGAAAAAGAACATCGTAAATCAATTGGTTGGGGGGAAATCCATCAAAATGCGATCATTGTATTGAGATTGCAACTAAGCTGGCCCAAACCAGACACAAACACACAGGCACAGGCACAGACACAGACCCAGGGCTCGTATACAACATAATTTCAATATTTTTTTTTTTTTTTTTTTTGCAAGGTATTGGAGACGGGTGAGGTTAAGGGTATAGGCTACATCGTTGAACCAATTGACAACTTAATCCTGCGACATGTCAGTAGAGGCTCAAATGAGATTTACGCCGTTCGCCCAGTTCGTTCGTTCGTTCGTTCGTTCGTTCAGTCAACGTGTTGGCCCATTTGTGTTGACTCAATGAAAAGTTGTAGCGATTTTTCAACATGTTGTCTCTGTTGTGGTGTGGCTTATATCAGCCAAACATCAGGCTAGAGGGAGGGGGCTTTCTCTCCCCTCCCCCTCCCCCTCCCCCTTTTATGCGTATACATTTTGATTGACAAAGTACAAAGGTGTAATTATTTTTCATAAAATTGTTGTGCAAGCCGAAACAACATTGTTCCATGTCTCTTTCTATCTATATAACTATCTCTCTTCCACTCTCTCTCTCTCTCTCTCTGTCTCTGTTTTTCTTTTTTGTGTTGTAAGTTTTCAATCAATTTGCTGCCTTCACCCCACCCCACCCCATCCCACCCCCTGCTACACGTTCCTTAGGCCTGTGCAATTATGTCAACGGGCAAGCGGCATAAATTACCAAGAAAGAAACTAAGAGACTCAGACTGTGACTTAGACTGAAGCTTGGGGCAACAAGAGATCGGCGGCATGCGGCATGCTCAAATGAACGTCAACTGTGTCGCCATCCAGACCAAAATGCAAATGCAAACATCCCATAAATCTTTGCACAGCGGCGCGTTACTCATGCTCAGAGAGCAAAGATATAACCCAATCCTCCAATCCTCCAATCCTCCGATCCACCGATACTACCACCCCTCCTTCAATTCATGGATTGCCCTGCCTGCCACCATGGGAATCTTTTATAATCGCATTGCGACTAATTATCGTATCGCAGAATATTATTATGGTGCCCATAAAGGAGATTTGCAAATTGCATCCTCGTGATTCTTTTTCAACTAAGTGATTAGATTTGATTTGGGGCGTGTCGTCAGCTCTTCCTCTCCCAAACCAACAATAATACCATGTCGGGGAGGGTAATAAAAATTGTTGCAAATAATTTTAAATAAACTATAAAAATACCCTATAAAAAATAACATTGATTTAAGAATAAGTAGGATCTTTTTTTTTTTAGAGAGTAATTATCAATAAAGTGCTGCATAAATTAATTACTGCATTACTGCAGCTTTCTTAACTAATTAAGCTTACTTAAAATGAATTATAATTGAATAAATAGATTGTTTTTTACAACCCAATAAATAGCAATAGAAATATTTTTTTTTTTCTAGACCATCCTTTAAATATTCCATTTCGAATCAAAATATTGAAAACCTATGTAGTTAACAGATTTCGATTGGAAATCTTTCAAAAAGTATATAAAATTATCGGATTAAAAAAATGATTTATTTTGTCTACATAAAATATTTTAAAATATGGAATAGTTTATGTAAAATATTCAGCAATTTTTCTAAAAATTTAATGAGTAGAAAAATATCTTTTAGATTTCATTTAAAAACAAAAATATATATATAATATGATATAAATAATGATACAAAAACATAAATCAATATAAAAAATCATGTTACATAAGCAGAAATAATTATTTATTAAATACTGAATAATATGAATTAATAATTTATTTATTTAATTAAGAATAATACAAAAAAAAAAAATAATCTATAAATGAAATTATTTCTTTACTTATAACTAATCTATTTTTGTACAAAAAGATATTATTATATTAAATTATACATTTTATTAAAAATAAATATGTTTGCCAAAAATTAGAATGTTCTATAAATCAAATAAAAATACCATATACTTACATATAAGCAGAATATATACTAGATTAATTACTTTATATTGAAAAATTTATTTAAAGAAAACTTTTTGACTATTAAATCGCGATTAACAGATTGTTGACTAATTTTTGTAGACTCATTTACTAACTTTCACTTTCCTTTTACTTTCATTTATGATATCCGACAATGATCAGTTAATAACTTAAAGTAAAGTTAATATGCCCAACTATTTATAAGTATATGGGTAAATCGCCAAGTGATCATGTTTACTGCACTATTCTCGCATTTACTATTTGATTAACCAGCAATGCAGAGTCATTCCCCCACCCCCCCTCACCAGTTTTTGCAGTATATCCAGTTGTGGTGGACCAGGAGGACCTCTCAATGTCTCTGAGCACTGGTGATTGTTGGCTTGTTGTCTTAAGGCATTTTATTTGGCGCCATAAATCTATCAACGATGGAGACCGAACGCGTGCGCGTGCGCAAACACTGAATCTGTTCGGATTGGGACCTCAACCGAGCTCAAGACAAAAACTAAAATAAAAATAAAATAAGAAGAAAAAAAAAATTCTTTTTTTTTGCAGATTGGAACTTGAGGTATCTGTTGGATTTCATGTACATGCTGATAGGGCCAACCTGGCCATCGTATCGACCTGGTCAGGCAAAGATTTACGGCCAGCAGAGAGCAGCAAATTTACCACCAAGTATGAGGAATAGAGGGGATGGGGGATGGGGCTATGGAGTGGGTGTGGTGTGGGGGTATATGCATTTTAAGTTTATGACACAACAAAAAAAAAGGCGGAAAAAAATCACAGAGATTGCTTTATTGTATGCGAAATGGATCGATGATCATACGAATTCATTTATATTTATGATTTGTGAATTGGTTTTTATGATGATGTTATTTGTGGTTTAGCCTACTACAATTCTACAATACATGTATACGAAACTATTACATTTTTATGATCCAAGTGCGAGGGAGAGGGGAGACCCTCTCTCTGGTGTCCGAAAGTGTGAATTTGCCACTTCATTTGAGAGATTGTAAAGACATAAATTATGAACTTTAAGAACTGGGGCGATGTGGTTACTTAGCTGAAATGTTGTTGTTGTTGTTGTTGTTCTTTCTTGGTTTTTTTTTTGGTTTTTTATGGCCATGCGAAAGTGTTGAGCATTAAAGTTCATAAGAGTCACAGAAGTTAGAGCCCAAAACAAAACACAATAAACAGAGGCAGCAAAGCAATAATCACAGAAAGAGGTCAAGAGAGAGGAGAGAGATAGGAGGGGAAAAGGAGAACCGAAAAAATATATTAATGACTTATCAAGGATAATTTGACAATGGGTAATAAATCAAATGGCGTAGCTGGCGCAGGCGGGTGCAAACAGGGCGTGTGGTTTCTCAGATACTCCAGTGAGTGTGACAGTACCAAAGAAAACCACCCAGTCACAGTTACCAATGGAATGTTCCACACACACACACACACACACAGCCGCACACACACTCCACAGGAGAGGGAGGGAGTCACTCATACTACAACGGGTAAATGCGAAATGTGATGCGGACCAGCATCCAAATTGGATGCCCAGCTGTGTGTAGTCGTAGTCTCAGACTGTGCCATAACTTAACACCTTCGTTGGCGTCTTCTGGCTCTCTGGCAATGCAGTCAAATGCACATTACAAAAGCCCCCACATGTACATACATCCATCCATATGTACATATGTACATATATGTATAAAGAAATTAGGGTTACTCATGCAAAAATGAAAATCTATAAAAAAAAATTGTGTCTAATCATTTACTAAACAATGGAACACAATTATTATTATTGATAGATTTTCAGACTGAAAAGTATTGGAATCATGAAACCTATATATCATGAAATAGAAGAACCTATATGAAATATATTATAAAATAGAAGAATCTATAAGAAGGAGAAAGAAAAATTGGAATATTCTTAAAAAATTATATTGATAATATAATAATTGTATAGAATTTATAAAAATAATAAAAAGAAAGAGAAAAGAAAGTTTAACAATAAATACTATAAATTATATTGAAAATAAAATTATAATAAAACATTTAATATCTAAAAATGGATATTTAGTTAAAATAATTTCTTAACCATTTTCTATATATTATTTATTATTTGTACTTTAATATTTTGTTTAATATACAACCACAGTCACTTATGGTTTATATATTTTTATTGAACCCACGTAGTGCATTATTTAAATTTAACTAATAATGTCCTATTTTTATCAAGTTTTATTTTTTAAATCGCATTTTAAAAATAGATTTCTGAGACAGCTTTTTCTATACTTTAATGGTTGATAATTGTTTAAATCTTTATTAAATTTCTACTCTATTCTTATATAAGAATAGTGTAACGAGTTCAGTTAATTTTGAGATATAAAACCTGATTTATAGCCCCATAAATATTAAAAGCCTTAGTGATATATTTTTATACTGAATGGTTTAAGTATATTTAAGTATAAGTAAGAATTAAGTAAAAGTATAAAGGAAAGAGATAGTTTATTACCATTAAAAAAGTTAATTAGAATAAAGGGATCTTGACTTTTAATCCTTGTTGGCCTTACAGTATTTTTATACCCGTAAGGATTAAATATACTTATAAAAAACCATAATTTAATTTAATTAAAACACATATCCAAATCAAAATAATGTAAAATTTAATGAAAATAAATTTTAAATTATAGCCAGGTTCCATTTCAAACTAATTTCTGTACGTGAATTTCAGATTTCGTTTGAAAAAATTAAATAAAAAAAATTTTAGATAAAAATATTATGAAATAATATAAATAATAATCAGATATTTCATTAACAACTTGCTTAGAAAATATAGCTAGATTTCATTTAGAAATAACTTATATATTCATTTAAAAACATTGTAATTTCTTTAATATGAATTTAATTAATTATATATATTTCGATATATTAGCCCAATGCTATTATAAGCTCAATGATCTTAATATGAACTTCAAGTGGGATAAATCGTTAAATTAAGATTCAAAAATGTTATAATAATATCTATGATCGATCACCTATGACCACTTCTCCTGCCTGGCTAACCCTATTGAATCTCCTTAAATTTTAGATATTCTCTCCATTGTCCGTGCCTGAGTGACCACATGTGAGAGGCACTCAATTCAGTTGATTATACCAAGTATATCGTACATATCATTTGTTGTTGTTCTTGGTTTTTTTTTTTGTTCTTCTTCTTTTTTTGCTGGTGGCTTTTCACGCCAGTTATTGTTGTTGTTGTTGTTGTTGTTGTTGTTGTTGTTGTCTGGTTTTCTTCTTTCATTTTTGTCAGTCGCATACATAAAATATGGATTGCGTTTTCATTTGTATCTACAAGATTGAATTTCTCTTAGGCGCGACCAAGCGAGCGAGTTTATGAGCTTGTCAATTTTCCTTTTATTTATTTATATGCATATCAAAACCGACTCGGAGATCTGTTCAAGCGCATTGCTGCTTGATTTCATAATAATAAAAATAATAATAATAATAATAATCAGAATACAATATTGAAAATGGATGACTCCGTGGGCATGGAGTTCCAAAAAGGAGAGAGGGCAAAGGGGGAAAGGGGGGAAGGGTAGTTCTCGCGTCTTGTATCCACATCAAACAGTACCGAAGCAAGGGAATCATTGATGTTGTTGCTGTTGTTGTTGTTGTTGTTGCTGTTGCTGTTGTTGTTGTTGTTGCCGTTGTTATAGCCGCGTGTTGTATGCACCACAGCCTCACCTCACCTTAAGCTTGTAACATTTTATTGTAATTAAGAACATGTAAGTTGTAAAGAGGAGTCGTCGTTGCTGTTTGTGTCGCATCGGTTCGCTGGTTGGTTCGCTGGTTGGTTGGTTTATTTGCCCCACCTTATATGGTTGTCTCCTGTCTCACTGTTAACCCCCCTCTATACCATCCCCCCCCTCTATTACTACATACATCTCTTGAACCATGTTGCTCTTGTGTCTCGTTGCATTTGCAAATTTGTGGCTATGGATGTCAAGAGGGCGAGCCAAAGTCAATTGCATTCTTAACCCTTTTATGCTGTGATCAAGCCCCAAAGCAACAACAAATAACAGTACAACTCTAATTAAAAATTAACACACACACACACACACTAAGAGAGAGAGAGACAGAGAGAGAGAGAGAGAGAGAGAGATAGCAACACATTCTGTAGCAGACAACAAACATTCGTTTAATCAGACAAAAATCAAGTCTATTATGGCCTTCTTGTGAATATAAAGCTAGCCAGATTGGCTGTATCTGCATGAAAAACGTATAAACAGCGTCTCATTTGAAGTCATCATTAAAAACGACGACGACGACGATGAAGAAGAAGAAGACAACCGATCCGACGGCTATAGACGATCCCTGTATAAAGTTCTCTTCTCTCCCCCCACCACCACAGCACCTATTTTGCATCATCCTTTAAGTTTTTGCAAGCGACTGCAAAACATGGCGCACACTTGAGGCCATGTAATCAACGTTTGCTTACTTCATTTAGCGCGCGGCAGAAGAAAAGCGAAACATGCATACAATCAGCGTTGGCCAGACAAATGGACTTTAAGGCCAGGTGCCATAAGGTAGAGATCGTTGACGGGAAAGGAAAGGAGACACAAGATGCAGATGTGTGAGCACCCAAAAGGAGCTCTAAAAGAGCTCAACTTAAACCGTTGCACAGTGTCAAGTTAAGCTAATATTGTTGGTGAAAATTTATAAATCATTAACTGAACTAACGATCAAAAATTTAAAAAAAAACTGTATATATAAATATTTGTTTTTCAAAAAAATCATATTTTTTAAAATTCAACTAATCTTAAGCTAACATTCAAACATTTTAAAAATGTATTGTAAATCCTTAGAAAAAATTTTTAAGAACTTAAATTAATTCTCAGACAAAAATTATGATAAGATAATACTCTATTATTATATTGTTTATATACCTACATAGAAAATAAATTATACAAATATAAATTTATTTAATTTTAAAATACTTTACATTCCGAAATTATGATAAGATAATGCATACTCCATTATTACATTATTTATATACCTCCATATATATAAATTGTATAATGTATATAAATTGTATATATATAAATTGTATATATATAAATTTATTTAATTTTAAAATACTTTAAATTTCAATTTGCTTGCAATGACTTGAGAATTTATACATTATCTAATATAAAAATATAACATAATTGATAATATAATAATATTTTAATTTCTATATAAAAAAAAAGTATATATGGGATATATACATCTTAACAATTATGAACATAATATATATACATAACAATGGCTTAAGTTTTTATTAAATATTCCATTTTAAGAAGTAAATAATAATAATTATTTTCAGGTTCTAACTCAGAAACTCTATTAGAGATATTACACCTGATTTTTCGATCAGTATTCTTTTAATTTATTTGGAATCTCAAAGTTGGTATTATTGGGTAATTTCTTAAAGATGAAACTGGCTTGGAGAAGGTATTGTAATTATCCACAATGTCATCAATTATATCATATTGCAATTGATTATTATCATAAACAATATAATAATTTATTATTATTATTTATTATATTGTTCAGTGTGAAAGTTTTTTTCTGTCTTAATTATAATAATAATAAATAAAAACTTTGCCCAACAACTGGCTGGGTAAAAGCAAAATCTAAATATTTCAAAAAACTCAATTTACATCTAATATTAAAAACAAAAGAAAATTTTTTGTTTTATATTTAAATTGGTTCTATAAGTAAAACTTTAAAACTAAAAAAGAAGTCGAAAATAATACATAAATAATATTCAGTAAAAAACCTCTCTCTCTTTAACGTGGTTCTTTTTAATTAAAGTCAACTTGGGCTAACTCTAAAAATTGTAAAAAAATTTTCTAAAAATATAAAATAAACTCTATTAATTACTATGATCAATCCTTAATCGAAATATATAAAAAGTCCACTGTTCCACGTTTGTTGGCAGAAGGGGAGGGATGAATCTTGGGGAGTTATACTCATCTTTTGGTTGTACAGAGTTCTGCGACTGAGCTTGTTGGCAATGATGTATTTTTGATTTCGTATCTTATATTACCAACAACAAGCTGCTGCAACAACAACAACACCAATGAATACCAAGTTTGAGAGAAAGAGATGTATAGAGAAAATAGAGAGAGGAGTGAGAGAGAGAGAGAGAGAGAGAGAGAGAGAGAGAGAGCAAAGCAGACCAGAGTCAAAGTCAGTCTGGACAAAAGTTGATTTCAGAATTTTTATTTTTTGATTGTGATGATTGTGCATTGAAATTTGATACATTTTGGCCCGGTCGGTATGCCAGAGTCCTCAGAGTCTTAATGTCGTGGTTGCTGTTATTGTTGTTGTTGTTGTTGTTGTTGTTGGTTGTTGTTGTTGTATGCAAAAATGTTGGCTAGTCGACAAGACATTTGGCTTGGCCCGCAACTAACTAACAGCAACAACATTAATAAGATTGGCATCTGTTGCTCGCAGTTCAAATGTAATTTCTCATCAACAAAAGTGGGCCTGGGTGTGGTAGTGGTAGTGGTAGTGGCAGTGATGCCTCCTGTTTTCCAATCCCACACCCATTCCCAAAACAAACTTCTTCTTCAAGTCCTGTTTCATATTCCTTAGCCAATGATTGCATTTAACCATAGTAGAGATAAGTTTTTTTTTTTTGCATGTTTCTTTCTGGTTTGCTGATTGTTGCTTGATTGGCTTGAATGATGGGTGGGTGGGTGGTTGGTTGGTTGCTGGTTTAATGGTAGTTAGCTAGTAGCTGGTTGTGTGATACTAAGATTGTTTCTAGTATGTATTATCAATTATAGATATCGATTGAAGCTTGATCTGATGGCAAGTGAAATCACTTATATACCCTAATCTATATAATAATTTGTTAAAATCATTTATATACTCCTTATTATTAGAGCATAATTGTGAAATCTATTCGATTTCATTTATATAAATAATATATTATAATAATGTAATATAAATATAAAAGAGTCTGTAATATTATTTAACCATTTTTTATTTCATTTTATTTGTTATCAAATTCCATTAAATTGGCTCAACATTTTTGATATATATAATTTATAGACATTGTTACATTTAATTTATAACCAATTTGTCGGCAATTATGCATTAGATTTATTATTAGTTTGATGTATAATGATATATTGTTATAACAGATTAATTTATATATACATATTTTTTTTTTAATTGTACATTGCTCTACATTTTTCTAAATGGTATACATATATATATATATATTTTTTATTTTTTATTTTCATAGATTTTACAATGATATTTTTAGATTTTTATTTCCGATAAACTCTTGTCTTTGTTTCTCCGACGACAGCTCCAATTACAAAAGATGCCAGAGCATACAAAATATTTCTAAATAGCCATAAATCGTAACAATCTAAGAAAATACCAAAAACCAGAAAGAAATTAAATCTTTTTTTTCCCCCTCCCCCCCTTACAGCTTCAAAAATTCAACTCTAATGCCGCCCCACATCAACGCTCCGAAAACTACATACAAATACAAATACAATGAAATGCCTGAAAAAAAGTCTCCAATATTGCCCTTGGCTGCTTATGTTAATTTTTTGGTTGCTCCCCTCATCCAATTGTATTATAGATGGGTTCCCCCCCCCCCTTCCCCCTCACCCAACACTCTTTAGTAAAATCAGAAACTTCAAATCGGTTTTATTTTTTCTTTCCTGAATGCCATATGATATGGATATGGATACGCATGGACACAATGCGTTTGTACAATATTTTCAACACAATATGAACCAGGGAAATAAATCAAATTGATTAAATTCGAACAGACCGAGAAGCAAAAAAACCAAAAAAAAAAAAAACAAGAGAAAAAAGAAAATAAAACAGAAATCAGACTTTGAATTTGAGCTCAAAGTTTGTATACTCTTTCGAAATTTCTTTAAAATTTATTAAGCACTTTGGTCGAATAAATATATAAAGAGATCGATTGGATCCAAAGGGATTACACAAACGATAAGCACTATTATAACGATAGTTTTTCGATATTTAAATTGTTTTATTAGCTTATGGGATCAATAAATCTTAAGCGATTCAAGAGTTCAAAAGCTACTCCAAGCTAGTTCCAAGGGATCAATTTGCCTAAGAAAAAGCTATAAGTGGTAAATATATATTTGATATATAGTATTTTTATCGAGAACTTTATCTACACGAGTGGTAAATTATAAATATATACCAAAATATACCCAATTATGGTATATTAGCTTAGTACTACTATAAGATTTATATTAAGTTCCTAATAAAATTGGTAAGTTTTGTATAAATTCATATATAATATATTTGTTTATATCTATTTATTTATAAATTTATAAAAATATATATTAAACAATTAATATAAATATATAATAAATAAAATGTTTGCCATTTACTATCTATTTATTCATATCTATTCATATACATATATCTATATAATCTATAAAATTTTTGCCATTTACCTAAAAAGCTAAAAATCTAAAATTTATGAAAAACTATTCAAATTTAATAACTCAAAAAGAAAGTACTTTTAGAAGTTTCAAAATAAATTGTTTAAAATAAAATTTAATAATTAATTTCAAATATTTAATGATAGCAAAAGGAACATACGATAATAAAATATACTATAAAAATAATATTTATAAAATAAAATTGAAGATGAAATTCTAAAATCTTCAAAATTACTTAACAAAATGAAAACCAAATGTAAAATGTATTATATTAGGTTAAACAATAATCTTTTATAAAAAAAAATTGAATTAAATATAAAAATTAAATTATGAAATTATCAAAATTATTTAACAATTGTGAAAAACTGAAAACCTAAATTGTAACGATTTTCTTATATTTAAATTGTATTACTTATATTATATAAAATAAACGATGATGTATTAAAAATACATCAACTGATACTATATAACAGTATAATATATAAAGTATAGTTAACTAAAATTAATCGAATGTAGTTACTTTCTTCATCTTTTGATTCATTATTTTCCCATATAACTAACATTTTGGCAAAGGGTATAACAAAAACGACGAGTGCCAAGTATTATATGATTGTTGTGGGGGAGGGGGGAGGAGGATAGTGGAGAGGGGTTGACAATGGCATGCCAAAGAGGAACTTAAAACTCATTTAAATAATAAACCACTAAAATCGTAGAGAAGCGACACCATAGACAAAAAAAAAAAAATGAAAGAAAGAAAGAAAGAAAGAGAGAGAAAAAAAAAACGAAGAAATAGAAAATTTAAATAAAAAACCGTTCATAGACGACGAACAAAGTGGACGAAAAAGTAAACCATTAAAAATTACTACTAATGTGCACCTTACACAAAAGCCAAACACAAAAACCCAACACAATTGGAACCACATCGGATTAGGATTGGATGGCAGCACAAATATATATATATATACATATATATTTCTATACCGGTGAGACAAAAGCGTCCCAAAACCCAAAACTAAACTAAACCAAAAGAAAGGAAAACAAAAAATAGAAAAAGAGTCACGAATTTTGAACTAAGCTAATGTCTAATAAGTGGGGAGAGGAGCTAGGAATCGAGTGGGCTGAAAGAGGGCGAGTGGTTAAAAGCGGGGTGAGGCGGGGGGGGGGGGACCGCGAGACATTTGTACGACCCACTGCGGCGACAGGGCATTAAAATAAACGAGCATCAATTCATCTTCGAACCTTTTTGGTGGACCGCCTAAAACCCCCTCTTTCTCTCTCTCTCTCTCTCACACTAACTCTCTTTGTCTTTGGCTTGAACTAGCACAAAACTATATATACATAAATGTATATCTGTATTATATATATATATATGTACCTTCTATATACATATGTATTGCATTGTATTTGTATATCTATTGCAAATTGAGACAGGGTAAAACTAAAACCACTTAACTTAATGAGCATCAAATATCCAACTGTATGTACATATATAGTATATATACTAAAAGTATCTTGTTTGCCACAATTCTCGATACAAATCTATTATTTAAGAGCTGATGTTGCTGTTGTTGTTGCTGCACTAACATTTCAATTAATAAACTGTCCGCCACCGGTACACGCACTCCTTGTGCCTCCCACGATACCGAAAGCGACTTCATCTCCATCTCTACCTCATTCCCTCATTCCCTGGTACCCTTAGCGCCCTACATTCTTTGCACAATACAAGAGAAACCGAGTCGGAACAATAGCTAAGTATAATCACTTTGTTTGCACCTTTGGGAATAGCCAGTGACAGACGCCGCCGCACGAGTGGAGCAACAGCAGCAACACAAGCAACACAAGCAACACCAGCAACACCAGCAACAGCAGCAACAGTAATAGTAAGTAGTTGTTGTTGCATGAGGGAAGTGGATAGGTAATGTTGTTGCTGTTGCCAATGGTGGTGGTGGTGGCGGTGGCAGCACGATAATGGCCAGCGGACACACTGGACTAGCAAATGGAAATGGAAATAGCTGTGGGCCCACATGCAACCCAGGCGAACTTTGCCAGCTCTCTCTCTTTCTCTCTCTCTCTCTCTCTCTCTGGCATTGCATTTATGAAAATGAGTTGCTGCTGTGAATGTTGTTGGTGTTGCTGCTGTTGTTTCTGTTGCTGCTGCTGCTGTTGCTGTTGCTGTTACGTTGGCCAATTTGTAAACGAGACAATTGACCAAATGTTGCCATGAGTTTATGTTGTGACTTGATTGTTGGCAAGAGAATTGTTGTCTTTATCTTTGTCTGAGTGAAACAGGTGACACATTGTCATCATTATAAAAAAAAAACTTTAAATTGTCACAAAAAAAAAGGGTTTTCTCTCCATTAACAACAAAAAAATGCCTCTCAATATGATATGATATTGAATATTGTCTTGGTGTTGATGTTTCTTATAGTGAAAGTCAATTAATGAATTTTGACTAATGCCAAAGTGCATATGAAATAATTATAAATGATATACCTTTAACTAGCAGCTGGTTTTAATAGGTTTTCTTTTTTAAAAGTAAATTTAAGTAAGTATTTATTTTTATTTTTAAAAGTAAATTTAAGTAAGTATTTATTTCTAAACTTCTGCTAATTTTATTAGATTAAGTGAAAAGTTGTCCAGCAGCAATATTTTAAATAAATTTTTTAAAGATTTTTCATTAAAAATCAAGGTTCTAGCTAGATATTGATTGGAATATAATGTAGATTTTTCATAATAAATTTATTTGAACTTTGAATTGAATAGTTATCAGTAATATTATAAATAAATTTTTAAAATATTTTATTGGAAACATCTTTCCTATGAATATGAATATATATATATAACTGAGAAATCGTAATAGTTTAATTGGAGAGACAGCAATAATATTTCAACTTTTATATTTATCTTTTTATATTTTATATTTTATAATACTTATAAAATATTTAATTGTAATACTTAGGCTTAAATTTTAAAAATATTTAAAAATTAAATGTTTTAAAATATTATTTGATAGTTGAAAAAGGTTTCGGCGAATAAAAAAATATTTAAAAATGTTTAAAATGTCAATTAATGATAACGTAATAATGAATATGAAAGCCATTTGAAAAATCGAAATTATTCTCCATAAAATGTTCTCTTAAATATATTTTAGAAGAATAATTTTTGTATTACATATGTATATAACTATAGCTTAGCAGTATTAACAAATGAAAATGATTTATCCTAACAATTTTTCTTCTCTTAAGCGATTTATTTGCAATAGATCCTAGAGCAACAACAGGATACATGGGAGTACAGTAAGTTGAGAGATCATGTAGGATACAATTGATATTCACATCGAAAAGAGAAGGTTAAATCTCAAATCTTGTCTGATCATCAAACAATCTCTGGTCTGCAGGTCCATTAAGATTTGAATAATTAATTTGTATATGCATATAATTAAACAGCATTAATAATTATTTATAATAATATATATAAGTATATTCATAATCAAATCAAGAGTTCAATCTGGACTTGATTTATAAATAAAACAATTTTCATCATCATGTGAGGGAATATTAACTAATCAATTGAGATTATCTATAGTATGTTTAGTTTATGAATTGATCGCAGTAACAATTATTCTTATCCACTATGAAACGCTATAAAACAATGGCAATCCCATAAATGCACCTACTCCAAAAAGGACAATGGAGGAGCTAACAGCTCCATGACCATTTAGAGAGCTTAGCAAGTTGTCGCCTTAAACTGCAGAACGGCAAATAAGAGAGACAGACAGAGAAAGAGACACAAAGAGAGGGAGAGAGAGAGAGAGGGAGGGAGAGAGGTGAAAAAAAACAAAGGCAATTGGCAATTGGCAATTGGGCAATGGTGGACAATGGAGGATAACTTGTGTATGTGTGTGTGTGTGTGGGTTATATACCAGAGCAATAATAAAAGTGAAATTAACAATCAACGAACGCTTTACGGTTGACATTTCACATGACAGGTTAGTAATGCGATTTAGCAGGATAAAGGACAGCCGCTAGGCAGCTGTGCATGGTATATTTTGTGTCTTGCCGCTGTCATTCCATTCGAGAAGTAGTGCAGCGAAATGGTAAACATTCACCACATTCACATTCACATTCACAACCACATCCATATCCCATATCCCATATCTGTACCGACTTTTCGGTTCCCTCCCATTTCCCCTTTGCCATTGGCGTTGGTGTCGATGTCTGTGGCCACGGCACGAAATGGTTTGCCCATCCTTCCATCTTTTTTTTCCGCTTGATTTTTTGTTTTTTTTTTTTTTTTTTTTTTTTATACCCTTGCAGAGGGTATAATAAAATTGGTCAGATGTTTGTAACGCATAGAAATAATCGTTTCCGACCCCATAAAGTATATATATTCTTGATCAGCATCGAAAGCCGAGTCGATATGACCATGTCCGTCTGTCCGTCTGTCCGTCTGTCCGTCTGTCCGTCTGTCCGTCTGTCCGTCTGTCCGTCTGTCTGTTTCTTCGCAAGGAATCGAACTTAAATTTTGAGCTACATGAATAAAAGTCATATCATTCTCTTCATTGATGATTTATCTGACACAAGTTTAAGAGTTGGTAGAATCGGACAACTATAAGTTATAGAAAAATAGGAAAGATCAGAGGTACCTCGGTCAAAATGTGAGTTGTTCAAAACACTTCTTGTGAGAAAAACTTTTTGTTTTTAAGATATCTCAACCAAATTTGGCACATAGATGACAATTCTACTTTTACACCTTACCAGCAAGTTTGATTCAGATCGGATAATAAACACCGACATAAATCAATAAAATCAATAATTAACCCCCATCAGAAAAAGTATGTTTTTGTGAGAAAAACTTTTTGTTTTTTAAGATATCTCAACCAAATTTGGTGAGCAGATGAGAATTATACTTTTACATCATATCAGTAAGTTTGAATCAGATCGGATAATAAACACCGACATAAATCAATAAAATCAATGAATCGACCCCCATCAGCATCAGTATGTTTGCATATGCAGCCAATTAAATACGTTTATATTTGCTTTTATATATGCGTACACAAACAACATACATGGAAACATACAAACATACATACATACATATATGGAACACGTGCTTGAAAAACTACAAGCTGAGTGCGAAACAGAAAGAGACGGAAAACTATTTGTATTGTGTTGTTGTTTTCTAGAATTCGTCAGAAACTTTAGAGAGCGAGAAGCTGGACGCTTGCAATGTATACCGAAATAGCGTGGCCCCGAATTTAAAGTTTGGTAGCGCAATAGGTAGAGATCGTTTCTGGGAGTGATGGGAGCGGAGGTTCAACTCCGGCCGCGTTGGCAAACTCGAAATTTTTGTTACTGATTCTTTTCTTGGTTCAAATTTTTTTAAATTTTATATTTCCAATTTTTAAAATATATTGAATCCGATATGACGGAAAAGTAATCAATTAATCTGCAAGGTATACAAACTTCGGCACGGCCGAAGTTAGCTTCTTTGATATTTTGTACTCAGTTTGAAGAGAAAGTTAATTAAAATAATGAGTTTTCGTGCCCAAGCTTCTCTTTGGTAGTTGATGAATGTCTGTCTGACTGGCTGACTGGCTGGTAGACTGGCTTTCTGCCTGTCAAATTGTACTGGAAATTAACTCTCCGAGCATGAGCATATACATATATATATATATATATATATATATACATATGTATGTATATGTACATAACATATTTAATAATTGTAATAATGCACTTTTAATTAAATACGAATTTTGCTTGCTTGCCAGCATTTAAATCGACATTTTGCATTCTGTAAATTTGCATATTTGCGTGTTTGCGTTTTGTGTTTTGGGACACACACAACATACACACACACAGGGTAAAAGAGGGGGGGTGTCTGGTCGGTCTGTGTGGCATTTGTAATAAGCAAATTGATTTAAAATTGTCACCATGGCATGGTTACTAAATTAGATTTTGTGTGGGTGGTCGAGACATCAATATTAGATAAGTTGCTTCCATTTTCCTATGCATGTATATCCATCTCTCTCTGTGTGTGTGTGTGTGTGTATAAATGGATCAGGGACTATACTTTAGATTAATTATATTGAAGAAAATTGTCTTTGTCCGGAATTGAAAATGGAAAATGAGAGATACAGAAGAGCTGCAGAAGACAAGTCCTGCTAAGATGGGAAAAGACAAATGGATAAAGGAGAACAGATTCGAATAAAGCCAGGTAGACAGACCGATCTTATATCATAGCTATAATATTTTGATATTATTTTGCAAAGCAGGATACAATATCGGTTAGAAATCTTTAGCATTATCTTATCCATTGCTATCTACAACAATTTCACTTTTAATACTTTTTTAAAAAATAAAAAAAAAATAATTTTTACATTACTTTATTAAATACAAATATATGTATATATATATTAAAAATGATTTTATTTTTGTCCTTTAAATTATTCACCCAGCTCTTGAATCAGTATTTCTATTTTCAATATTTCGTTTTACTAAAGATATGACAGTCCTGTAAGTATATTGTATATTGATAAATATTTAAGTTTATTGATTAACATTGCTTAGAAGCATTATCTGCCGATCAACCAATCGAGTCATATTTCTATTTTACGTTTAATAAAATCCATCTCATAGACACGTGCAAAATAAGTTAGTAAAAATGGTATAAATAAAGATATATAAAACAAAAAAATACACACATATATGTAAGTATATAGAAAATGAAAAGATCTATGTACGAAAAGGCAAATAATAATATATTTCGTTGTCAGTTCTATTATGACGTAAATAACCCTATTATTTATTTAAAACATGTCGACTTATCAGTGAAGAGATATCATCTTTTAAAGATTAGAATTAAAAAGCCTTAGTCATATTAAAATTAAAATATGTATATTATGAATAAATGTAAGAGTCGATATTCCCAAGCTTTAATATGATTATATATTTTATTTTAAATCAGCTGAAGTTAGCTAATTTAATTAATAATTGATTTTAAATATAGTAAAATTAATTTCAGTTAAAGACATTTTTTTGTTTGCAATAATTGTCCACTTCCTCCACCCAATCAGCCCAAACTGTGGCACAAGTCGAGGGAACAATTCCAAACAAAACGGATACAAGAATAATAATGACCAGAATAAAGGACTGATAAGGGTTCATCTATAGCATAGATGCATCGTGTGTAAGATAAGAGAATATAGTTTCTAATGGTAAAAACAGGTGGTAATAGATACACTTGGCTTAATAACTCAGGAAATCTATATAACTATTTAGGATCTTGCGCATAAAAGTTATACCACGAATTATTCTACGGTTAATAAAAGAAGGGAGATTAATTAAACAAAGTCCCTTGAAGTTCGATGACAAATGCGATTTTAGATCAGCCCATGATGAACAAAAAGTGGAAACTGCTTTTACATAGACTCAATTTTAATTTGGTATAATTTAAACTGAGTTGATACTTTTACTTCCAAGATAGTGCATACCAATTAAGTAAAAAGGATTTTGGCAGTGTAAGGATCATTATATTCTTTATATTATATTGACCATCTCTTACCAAATCCAACAAACAACTTTCAAATCTGAAAATTCCATAATACCAAAAAAAAAATAATTAAAGTTTGATAAAAAAAAATGCTCAAAAAAATTTATAATTTTGAATCATTTTATTATGATAACATTTCTTTTTCTAAATATGACAAACTTTCATTTCCAGTTTCTTACTTCTCAAATCAATTAGATTGTATTGAACCTGTTTTTATAATCGACAATATGTACTTTGTTGATTAATGATTATTACCAATAATCTATTAATACTAATAATTAAATATATTTGCAAAATCATTTATGTTTGCTTGTGACATTAGTAGTACGAATATTAAGTATACGCACTGTTAAAAAGTTAAATAAAATACTATGATTAAAGTATAAAACACTTGCTATCAAAAATTGCTATAAAATCATTGAAATCTATTAAACATATCTATAAGCATTTCTTTACCTATATCTTAGAAACTAATACTTTATTAAGTATTACATTTATAAGATATATTTACTTACTATTTACTAAGATATATTATTTCATTACGGAAATCCTTTATTAAAAACTCTATTAAAAAGAAAATGTTAATTAACATTATTTCAATCTCTCATTATAGACATTAACTTACCAATCATTTTATTTAGCCATTGTGTTTAAAGTCTTCGCTTGTATCCTTTTGTTTCGTTTATCAACATAATTTTAACTAGGAACCATTGGGTTAATGTTCTGTTTTAACAGTTATATGTGCACATAATGTTTAGTCAACATGTGTGTTTTATTTATAATAATATTTGTACCACTGTACTGACATTTGCAACTGTCAAAATTTGCAACAGAGAGCACCGTTTGTTGCCAAAACATAAACATGTCAGCTTCCACTTGCTGGGAGAGAGAACGCACACACGCATCGAGAGATGACAATGGGAAAGAGAGAGAGAGAGAGAACAAGAGAGAGTCCGTATCACAAACACACACTGACACACGCGTCGAGAGAGAGAGAGCGAGAGAGAGAACGGTCGGACGGGCGGGCGAGCGTACGAACGAAGGAAGAGAGTTTGACTAAAACACTACGAAACTATTGTATGACAACGGGGTAAAGGGGGGAAACTGGGGACCGGATAACGGGTACGTCTAAAGGACTATAGGACTTTTCTTTGCTGGCGCGCTTCCTTCAACACTTTCAATGCTCCCACCATTTTGCCATCAATGCCTCACTCAGATGCCTTTGATTTTGATATAGGTGTAGGCGGAACACCGCTAAGCCATCGCTCAGCATCCTGACACAGGCACTGGCACTGACACTAGCATCTTCATGGACAACGTGGCGGCGGTGGCATCGACAGCAGCAATAACAACAACAACAAACACGCGTGTGTCTAACATGGCGACGCGATGGCCCCCAGACTTTTGGGCTTGCACCACAAAAAAAAAAAAAATTTCTAATTTCGCGACTCCTTCGATTTCTTGCCAGACACCAGAAAAGTGGAAACTCAACAAACACTAATCACCAAGCTCACGAAACCGTTTACACATTCCGTTTTTGGGGGCGGCCAAAAATTTAGAAAAAATATCGAAAGTTCAGATTGTAAAAATATATATATATGTATATATTTAAATGTTTCGTTTTTTGTGTATGTTTTCCTTTTTTTGTGTTATAAAAAAGTTTGTCTGACTGCTCACTCGCGACGCGTCGCGTTGCGTTTGTCAAAGAGTAGCGCAGCGAGCGACAAACGCCAAAATCTCACATCTCCCAGTGAACCCACAAGGACCAAAAACCGTTGCCGCCATCGAGCAGCAGTAGCAGTAACAACAACAACAAAAGCAACACACACACACACACACAGTCAAAAAAATAAAGAAGAAACAACACCAAAGTAAAGTGAGCATCAAAGCGCACGGGACAGAATAGTTTTCAACCCGACCAACCGACCCACCGTTTGAGTGCCAATCCCCCATGCCCATAAGCCCCACCACACACATACACACACACACACACATACATATTCTCTCTTCATTTGGTCTTGTTGTTGTTATTGTTGTGTCTAAAAACCGAAAACAATAAAAAGCTCCAAACTAGAATCCTTAATGCATTGTGGTGACTAGTGAATAATCTATATCAAAGTGGGTTATATGCGGCTTAGCAATAGCTTTTAATTTTTGTTCAGTTCAAAATATTGAATTCAGATGCTTTTTTAATGATTTTAAATATGGTAAAATGACTATATTTCACAGTGTTTTTGTCTGATGAACTCTTTTTCTTCTCCTAAAATGGCAAAATATGGAAAAATTATTTGTATATACGATATTTATAAAATTTAAATATATATCTTAAAAATAATTTAATTATTATCATATTATTAGATAGACATTAATATAATTTACATTTTTATTTTTATTTTTGCAAATTTTGAAATCAAAGAGATTAGTTATAGATATAGCAAAGATCCTTCAAATTCCTTGAATAACAGCCAAACATAACTATTTTATAACAAACTTTTACTTAGAAAATTTGATTTTCTTATATTATGTAACTTAAATTTAGAAATAAGGAAACAGTTATAATAAACATTCAAAAATATTATCTTTATTTTCTTTTATTTAATTCAAAAGTTTAAGATAAAAATAATTATAATAAAATAAAATAATAAAATGTAAATAAATTAAATAACTAAGGCTAAATAAAAGTAATATAAAGCAAAACATAAAAATAATTGTAATAAAATGAAAATAAAAATAATAATTCATATTAAATTAAGGATACATAATGCGTAACTTAAAAATAACAATTATAAAATGTAAATAAAATGAATAACTATTATTAAGACAAACTTATATTAAAATTTAAAAGAAAACTATTAACACTAACTATCTTTAAAAAAAAAGTAAAACTAATTGGGCAACAAGTACTTTTCTATTACATTTATCAAAAAATATAAAAAAAGGCATCAAATCGTTTCATTGGAGAAAATGCTCAATTTATAAAAGGAATCTTGATTCCGATAAATACCTAAATAATTTAATTACACCGAAAAGAAATCATTAATTTTAGACAACTTCAATTTGGCTAGGGCAAACCGTATTGTTATCTGGGTTATACCCATACCTAGCAGAATCCTTTTTCCAAACCCAGAAAAAAAAAAAGAAAAAAGAAAGGAAATACCAAAGCACGCGTTGACACTTTGCGCTCAACACTCGCACATACACATACTCAGTGGGGCAGCAGCAGCAGCAGCTTTGACTTTTGGCTCTCCTCTCCAGCATTCACCACACACACACACTCTGGAGAGTACGCTCGGGGCCATCATCAACGTATGTCCTGGAGCCCGGAGCACTGGCAGCATCATCAGTACTCGTAGTAGCAGCTGGAGTTAGCCAGCATGCTGTCATTGTAAACAAAAGATGTGGTGCTACTCTCAGGGATGACACTCTCACTCACTCTCACTCTCTCTCTCTCACTGCGCAGCGACAAAGCTTTCATCGAGCCGGCGGAGTAAGACAGCAGGAGCGGCGGGGGAGGAGGAATAAGGAAAAGCTGCCGCCTATCGATTTATTTTACTTTATTTTTTTTTTTTGCTCCCATTGCTTGACTCAGAGTGCGCATGCAAAAGCGCCAAGTTTTGACAGCTGTCAACGCTGATCAGCGATGACACTTTGGTGGGAACCGGAGACCTAAAGCAAACTGTAAGACCGGCAGCAGCATTGGCAATGGCAACTAAAACGTGGCAGGTAAAAAGGTAAAGGTAAACAAATTGAAATTGAAATGCAAAATGCAGGCCAGCGTTAAAGTCGATTGAAATCGAGTTAAATTGTGGTGTGGTATGGTGTGGAGTGATGTGGATTGGCCACGCGCTTACCATTTATCAAATGACCATCAACCATTGGGTTGTCCCCATCAGCTGATAAGCGGGTATGGCAATTAAACAATGTCAGAAAATATTTAGCTGGCAAATAAATGTCACTGTCCGACAGCCCAGAAATGTCGCAAAGGATGAGCTAAATTACATGGAAATTAATGAGCAGTCGTCTCAATATGTACTGCATGCCTACACACATACATACATACATACGAGTGACAGTTTCTCCCATCCTTGGGTATGAATATTTGATAATTTAATTAGAGTGCCGGACAGATGGTCCCGCACTGACCACAGACCGTTGGCAATTGCTTGTAAAAATGCGTCCGAATCGAGACCAAAAAAAAAACACAAAGAATGGAAAGACTATATCAGCCCAGCCCCTAATTTTACACGCACTGCCAAGGACTCACCGACTTTGTTAGGCGTTACAAAAGGAATTTTCATAATTAAGCAATTACCCATTTTTCCGACAGAAACCACAAAAAAAAATAGAAAGAAAAGTTTCGCCCCCCCTTTCATATTGGAGGCGTGGGCGTTACTACCTACCACTTAGCTTGACCAGCTCTCCATTTGTTTTAATTTCATTTGGCATTGCCGTCCTACAAATGTCATAACTGTTTTCCCTTCCCTTTCATTTCCCCTCATCCACAAACATTTACATTTCATTTCGGTTCTTGTGCGAGATCATTTCGTTGCGCTACGCATTTTCCTAACGAAGATGAATTGGTTTTTTATTTAAATTTAATTTATGCCTAAGCAAAAATAGTTCGCTTAGCCCACACGCAGCCCAACCCACAAATATGAAAAAATACCAAAAAAAAAGAAAAGAATATAAACTACCTATATAGATATTTCCATGTTTGGATCCATTAAAATCACCAAACAATTGAGAAGGCACGTGATTTTAGTTATGCGTGTCTATCACTCATAACACACACACACACACACAAAAAAACACTCAACACACAGACAGAGTCAACTTGGCTAGGCCAAAAGGCCAAGTGCCAAGCTGATGTCAACTAAATATCATCACCTGGGCCATGATAGCCATGTTGGCGACATGGCGCCCTCGTTTTGTTTTTGTTTATTTTTTTTTTTCCTTATTTTTGGTTGGAATATTTGTTAGGTGCAAAAAATTATGTTTATTATCACTGGGCGGACAAGGTGAATTCATCATCACGAAGTGGACATTCATATCTGTAGACCGATTACGATCTAAATGCCAAATAAGAAGTGGGTGAAGGGAAGATGGCTTGATGGCTACATTAGCAGTGACAATAGCGTGAGCAAAATGTAAGCTTATGGATCACGTAAATGAATATGCCATAGATGACTACAGCCAAAATAAACATTTATTCAATGCATAGTAGCTCTATTTAATTTATAATTTTAATTACGATATTCATGTTTAAATAGTAAAAAATGCAAAAGCGAAATCTTTGATTTTATTTGGCAAGAAACGTTAATTTTAAGCACTGGCAAATTGTGATATCTGAATGAGAAAATATATTTAAATTTAGTCATAATTCCAATTTCAATAAAAAATGGATTACATAATTTTATGTTTGGCTATTGAAATTAATATTTTATTAATGCAAAAATATTATATTCCAAATCAAAATGTTAAAAACAAATTGCTCGATTTTTTGCCGACACATGTCTAGGCAAAGCTTTGAATAAATAAAACTGAAGCAAGGAACTCATATTTGCCGACTTTAAGTATACCCTATACCAAAAAGAAGGATTTCAAATCGGCTCGAAGTCATTAACAATTTACAATAAACTAATTTTCTACATAACAGGAAACACTGCTTCATCGCTCACTTCTATCGGTAATCGCAACTTATACTGCTTACGGAAACTTATACTGCTTGCATAAACTTTAACTTAAACTGCTTTCTTGCACTTCCTCTCATCAACCAGTCTTGCGCTTGGCATTTTAGTACAAAAAGTTTATACTTATAGTTCCAACATTCATTGTCCGATTTCGATGAAATTTGGTCAATTTGTATATGTTGGCTATACTTTTTGGTGAACCAAATAAGAATGAGATGTTATCAATACAGCTCTAGTTATTCGTTCTTTTGGGGGGGTGGCAAAAATTTGAAACAAACTTGATCTGCGGATCACTATACGGACGTTCAGCTCTAGCCACATGTCTTAATTAACGAGTCTATCAATGGTAATCAAGAATATAGAATATCTGAGGGGGTAGTAACTTTACTGACTTTGTTTTACCGCCTTACCCTCTTCAGGATATAGGGTATAAAATCTATGAGACAAATTGTGCAATATGTTTAAAAATTCACAAACACGTTTGTATTAATTGAGAACATCAACAGACTAATGATCAATAACACATATTTTGCATATCCGGAATTGATACATTAAAAACTTATAGACAAAACTAATGACACACATTTGCAAGTTTGTAGTTAAACGAAAAAATGAAAAAAGGTAGAAAAAACGTTTTAAGCAAAGCAAACTAATAGAAATTATATTATATTTAAGTATCATAATCTCTTTACTCTAAGAGTCATAACTTTTTTACTAAGAAATTCATTTTACTGCAGTTAGTAACAAGTTAATCTTTCATAGCAATAGATAGTATACACATTTGCATTGGCAATCTTGTGATTACAACAATAATATCACATATAATGGTATAATCGCACTAAATGTTATAACTTTTTATTGAAACTTTTTATTATAAACTTTAAAGTGGTAACTAATAAATTAGGGTTAAGATTAATGTAAGAAAAATGTAATACCAAGAAAGCTCATAGCTCATATAAAAGTTAATACCTTGAAATATTACAAATAACCAATTAATAATAGATCAAGTATAGTAGAAAGCTTTATATTTTATATAAATGAAGAAAGAATTAAATGGATTGCATAACAATTTTTTATTCATAAGAATTATAAAATCATTTATATATTTTTTATTTACAGTAAAAGATTTCTTTGTTTCTTTAGGTCATGGATAAATAATTAATTTATATGTTTAGCGATTTATTGCTTTACAATATAATAACTAAATAACTAAAAGTTCTAGCAACAAGACCATTGACTAAATAATAACAAAAAACTACCACTAATAATAAAAAAAATATATATTTAGTCACAATTGTTCTTGCATTGTGATAAATAAGAAGAAGTTGGAAACAAAAGGATTCTTTTAGTTGGATATCTACAAATTGGTTGAAAAGAGTTGTCTATTTAATGGTTAAGAATTTATGTACATTCCGTTTTTAGATTTTGCACCTAAGAACTGTATTTTTAATGGTTCTTCTAAATTGAATTTCATTTCATTTCATTAATGTTGAAATTCCTGTTTAAATTTCATTTAATTTCAATAATGTTCCAAATTCAATTATCCCATTGTTATTACGTATGTTGAGTTTATGTTCAGTTAAATGAAAACATTTTATCAATAAATAACATCTATTATTTAGCATAAAATTCTGTTCAAATATAACGTCTATTATATAGTATTGAATCCTTTTGAATATTCAAACTATATCAAAATATTTCGCTTTAATAGTTATTAGTTAATTACCAATAAGTTTAGTATATAAAAATGATTGCATTCCCACGCCGCTGCGTGACACTGTAAATTCTGTGACTCACTCCTCTCCACATTAGACAAATGATGATCACCTGTTTGACTATAATTTCATCATTTACTGTTACACATTTTCAGTTGACAATGAGCTGAAAACAAAACACTGCATTCATGCTTACTTTTTTTTAACTGCTGTCGTCATTGACATAATGCGACAACAACGTCATGGCTAACGCTTGGTTAATAGAGATAGTCAAACAGATAGCAACGGAGGCCCCCCAAAAAAAATGAGAGAATTTAATGAAAGCACCCACCTCACTACCTCTCCTAGTACTCCTCCTTCGTCTATTTTACTGTTTATATATTATATAAATAGGTGGACATGTCGCGCACGGCGGTGCCAAGATAACAAAAAAAAATTACTGCGTTCTAAACATTTTCTGTTTCCCAGATATTGTGATAAAAATTTATAATAGAGTGAAGAGACAGAAGTAGAAAACCATACCACTATGTACACGATTTGGACTATATATATATATATGTATACATATGTAGATATAAAGTTGTAGTAGTCAAACGACTGAGATTTATTATGCCGGGCCGCAAATCTGTCACCGAACTGAGCCGCCTGGCAAACACGATAATATTTGAGTTGCTTCAGTTTTCCAGAGTTTGTTTTTTTTTCTTTTTTTTTTTTTTTTTTTTTTGTAGGCACATATTTGCCTAGTGCCAGAACAGTAGCGATAAAATGTTAACTCGACGATTAGTAATAATATATCCAGTGGAGACAGTCAGCAATGGAATAAACGTAGTCAACTGCATAAAAATTCAACAAGAAACGCAAACAATTGCAGTCTTATATCTGATAAGATTGCCCCAGACCAACGACAATCTCTGATAGCCCTTATTTTGGTAGTAACTGCGGAAAGAGGGTGGGGGGGGGGTAAAAAAAAAAAAAAAGAAAAATCATAAATAACAAATCATTACCGAGACAAAAATTGTCATTCAACTGACGGCAACTGGCGGCATCTTCAATTCGTTTCTTCAGTCCGAAAAGAATTTTTGACATGTACATGAATTAGATCTTTTCGAATACCAAACAAACGAGAAAAATGAGAGCTTAAAGTACCTGCAAAAGTTCCTGTTTAAAAAAGGCTCCAACTACGACTTTGTCAAGCTGATGGTAAATGAGTTTGCTTGTAAAACTCATGATGCGACGTAGCAGATAAGGATATGCTGCGGATACCCCCCAAAAAAAAAAAAAAAAAAAAAAAAGAATAAACTGGCGGGGGAAGCCATAAAAAGGGTAGTATAACGATTAATTTTTTCCACGTTGACATTTTAGCTTAATTGCACTTCAATAATCCCGAAAAAAGCAAAAAAAAAAAAAAAAAATTTTAAAACTGAGAGCTACAGCAAAAAGGCAAAAATGCGTAAAAGGGCATGAAAAGCGGCAGCCGACGACAACGAGGACGTTGCTACAGATACAGATACAATTTTAATCCCACGGACTTTTACTGCAGTAAGCACTGGCAGTAGCAAAAGCAGAGAGAGAAAGAGATCTAAAGGAGGGGAGGGGAGGCAAAAAAAAAAAATACCCACAAAAGCAGAAGAAGAAAAAAAATACGAGCGAAACTAAAGAACCAGCGCGTTGTCAGCAGAAAACGGCCAACGCACTGCAAGTGGGCCGTCCCCAAACCCGGCCAAAAAAATAATAAAAAAAAAAAAAAACGCAAGCAGCCCGCTACCAAAGTTGACAAGAAGTAAAATGTCCGACGGACTAATTGGCTTAAACGCTGGCAAAATTTATTTAAGCACATTAGTGGGATTTGGTTTTGGTTTTTATATTTATTTTTTTTTTTTGCTTTTTGCTACCTTCGTATATATATATATATACATATATATTTGACCAGTATGAACAGCTGGTCAACAAGGCTAACGTTTTCGGTCTCTGTTTCATATTTTGATCTACTTGGGTTTGGTTTCAGTCTGATTGACTGAAACATGCGTGGGATTAACTATGGTTAAATAACTAACAATATAATGGAAATGTTATTTAGCATTTTGTAGGCGTTGTCAATATTGTCAATGATTCCATATGTCAATCAATCAATTGAATTTTTTGACTCTTACGAATTAGTTATATAATTAAAATTACTTTGCTATTTGTGGAAATATTAAATTGTCTGAGTCTAATCTAGTCTAAGAGTATATTGAAGTTTATTTATAACTAAACAGAATTTTGAGTTTTCCTCTTTCATGGAAGATTTCATTATATTTAATAGAAAATGTGATTTTTCTTAAAATTGGGTAGATAAATTTATAAATTATTATTATCTTACTAAAGGCAACTTGACCGAAAATATAAAAAAAGTATTATATATGCAAATTAATAAATATGCCAAATGGGTTATTTTAAGATTAAAGTCATTTTTTTTGTCAAATCCAGTTACAAGATTTCCTAAACCGATAACTAATATAACTTGCCATAAACGTCAAAAGTTTTATCGAATTCAAATAATACTTTTATCTATTTTTCGAAAATTCTTTACAATTTTAGTAGAAAAATGCCGCCGACAGAAGATCCGGAGCAGTGTCAGGATAAACCTCAATGTACTCGGAGTTTCATATACCGTGGAATTATTTCAATACTCATCATGGGGATTATTGGAGGCGTAGTACTATATGTTACCTATTTTACGGAATAATACCAGACTTTAGTATAATTTGATAAAAAATATGATGATGATAATTTAACTGGACAATATATTTACGTACATATATACATATATATATATATATATATATCAGACAACTATTACATATTTAAAGGAAGAAGAAGCGTCATCATTTGGGATCTAGGATATTCGTTATTCTCATATTTTTGCAAGTGAATTCAAGCTTAAAACAAAACAAAAGACTACAGATTAACAAACTGATCAAGGGATGTATTTGCATATATTTAATTAACATTCAAATAGATTAAAATTATACTAATTTAATGTAATTTAAAAATGGAATTTCTTAATTTTATTTCAATCATATAGCTAATCAAAGTTTAACTAGTTCTAACCAGTTTCACACATCCAACTAAACAAAGTTAAGATGGACTCTTCATCTATATGTAATTTGACTAACTTAATCCAAAGCGTACTATCTAAGGTATACAACAGTTTTCAATCTAACTCAATTAAAGAATTTATTTACAGTCGAACAAATGGTTTTTGGTTTTAAATAATCTTCCTCCTCCTGCTTCCTCCATCTTTCAATTTGCTGATTTTCCTGGCCTTAATCCCATGCCAATCCATTTTAATTAACCCTAGATGCCAGCAAATTGTCACATTTTCGGTAAATCTCTGCAACATCTATACATAAATCATTCCAATTGGTATAACCTTACCTCCCCTCCCTTACCTGCCTTCCCCCTTAAGTCTGGGATTTCCCCCCCAATTTAATTCTAGGCCAACCCCAAGCGAAAAAATTTCACTAATCAACTTTTGTCACATATCCCAAAAATTTCATTTTCTATTTGCTATTCGTATTTAGTTCTTTTTTTTTTATTTACCTTTTATTTAATTAGCTAATTTCAAGTGACCGAAGCAAAAATTTATTCACTAATTAGATGATATAAATATTTAAACGGGTCTCCAAAGGGCAATGGCAAAAAAAAAAATGGAAAGAAGAGGCAAAATGTGCAAATGTATCTCACAGATACGCAGCTGAGCATAATACATATTTAATAGAGACAAAAGCGCAAGCATTTTTGTTATATTAAATTATTAAAATGGATGAGAGTAGATTTTTGTCCCAAATTCTTCAATACCCTACCCTCCACCCTCCACTCTCCACCCTCAAAAAACTAAACATCTGCCTTTCGATCAGTATAATGTAAAGTAGGGGGCAAATTGCTTTGCTGACATTAACAAACCTTCCCCACATACCCTCCCCAATCACCCAAATATATAGACACACACACACAAACACACTTACACATACTTATGCATATAAAAGACAACTTAAAGATTTTGATCTATTGCCTGGTCTAAATCGCCCCCTCAGACCAAGTAAATCCAATTTTAGGCGACAAAAACTGAGAGACGACAACAACAACAATAACAATAACAACAACAACAAACAAAACAAAGACAAAAAAAAAAAAAGAATAACACAAAATGAAAATGAAATCGAAATCGTCGCATCGATACAAAAGAAATTAAAAACAGCAACAAATTTCTCACGCTGCTTGCAGATACGCAGAGACAGAAACACACAAGCACACACTCACACACACATATACATATATTCCTAGATACAGACAGACAGACTTCTTATATCTATCTACATCTCGACCCCGAAATGACTTTCACCAAGAACAGGGCCATGGACTGGAACAGGGACAGAGACAGAGACAGGGACAGGGACAAGGAACGGTATTGGGACCGACAACGAAGCTGCCTGTATCTATTCCATCTGTATATGTTTCTGTGTGTGTGTGTGTGTGCTATATACATTTCACACCCTCAAAAATAGAAATTATCTTTGTGCATTTACGCAAGTTTTTAATGCTATTAGTTCCATCTTCCCCTTACCCCCCATACCTATTACCCATACTCCTATACCCATTCCTATTCTCATTCCCATTCCCATTCCATTCCTTTTAACATTTCCCTTAGAACAGGCCAGCCATCTGAAGTGAACCAAATTGTCTATTTCTTTAGCTCCTCTGGCTTTAGAGCTCTGGCTCTTGCGTTTCGCTCTGTGTGTCCTTTTGCCAGTGTGCCTTTTATTTCTATTCTATTTTCTATACCATTTCCATTTTCATTTTGTTAACGTTGTTGTTGTTGTTGTTGTTGTTGCTGCTATGTTGCACTCAACAAACGCTGCTGCTCTGGACGCAATTTTGTTGGTAATAAATCACCTAAAGTCGACATTAAATCTTTTCTTTCTTTCTTTCTTTCCTTGATTTTGTTTTTCCTTTTCTTTATTTTTTTTTTGTTCATTCTATCTTTCTACTTTCGACTTTCACACAAACAGCGCATTGCACATGTCTTGGGATTTACCATTACTCTCTCTTTTAGTCTTTAGAAGGGTCGATGAGTCCTTCGTTCTTTTTTTTTGGATTTTGGTTTTACTTTGTTTTGTTCCTTTTAAAAAAAAAAAAAAAAAAACTAAACATATTTGAAAAAATTTGAATATGAATTGAAATAAACGTCACAGCGCGGTTTTATGCTCTGGCTTATTAATTTCAATAGGCCACATTCAGTTGGCCAAACCAAGCAGAAAATGAAACATTTCCGCCATATACAGGAAGAATGGCAAACAGCAACAGCAACAGCAGCAACACATTAACACTTTACAAACAATGGCCAAGAAGTGGCATCCATCAACTGCAACAAAACATCAGAGTCAGAATTTGATGCTGATTCAGAATCCGATTCAAAATCAGTTTCATAGCCACCCCACCACCACCAGCACCACATGGTATATATACATCTGTATATGTAGTTTGAGTTGATTTTTGGTCCATGGAGCCGCATTTGCCGCATTTGCTTTTGCCTGTCACAGATCTGTCAGAGAGAAGCGAGACTGTGAACAATCGCAGGAAGTTCAAACAAAACACAGCCTCTCCTTTTACTTGTTGTTGTACTCCTTGGTTCTCCCAGTTACGACCCTGACTATACGAATATATGTATATATATATATATATATATACATGCATTTGAATTAAAGTGCCTGGGCTAACAAAAACAACAAACAATTTCGCGCTTGGCAAAGCAAATAAAAGGCAGGCAGGCAAGGAGCAAAATGAGAAAAAAGGAAGAAAAAAAAACAGAAAAAAAAGGCAAACAGAACATGCGTTAAACTAATAATTGTCAAAAAGTCAAAGTCAATTTGATATTTGGCAAATGCAACAACAGTAAAAACCAGCAGGAGCACGAGGCACAGAGGCAAAAGGAACTGGCAGCTGGATATGTATCCGTCTTTGAAAAGGGGTAAAGAAATAAACCAGAATTGTTGTTTGAAAAATTTTTGTGTTGTGTTGCCTTTTTGGTGATGATGTGGATGATGATGACGAGTTACGCGGCTCAATGTCAACTTCGACCACCACCAACTGAATAAGGATGAATAGCTTAGGAGGTTTTGCCACCGCCCAAGCAGTGTCAACTGTTTCCTTTTTTTGTTTTTTTTTTTTTTTTGTTTCTTTTGTTGTTACCTACCCCAGTGTATAGTATATATAGTATAGTATGTACATATATCCATTGGTGATCTTAATCAAATGTAGTTTGTTATGCATTTGGCATTCATGCGCTTTTCCTGCCGCTTGTCTGTCAACAATTAGCACGCTATTCATCATGTCATTCCTCTTCAGCTATGCAGATCAAGGAAGGGGAAGAGAGAGAAGGAGGAAAGATCCAGGGTCATTGTCAGCCCTAGACTTATACATCCGTTTACAAATCTATATCCGATATTAACACTTGGCAGCAGGATAATGTGGTCCCAGAATTGCATTATGTTAGCTAATCTGCATTTTTTTATAAAGAATGGAAAAGATTAAGGGGAAAAAGGATTAAAAAAGATTGGTTTGAATTATAATTATTGAAATGAAAACTTATTTAAGTTTTACCGTAGTTTTGGGAGTGAATGAGTTTTATATAAGTATCTACTGATCAGATTAGTAGTTGGTTGAGTATTTATTTAATAAGCCTTGAAATAAAACTATAATTGTATAAATACTTAGTTTAAATAAATTTTATATATATTTAGAAGTGCTTAAACTATATATCGTGTCTAAAACTATAAACCACATAAATTATAAAACCATTTCTTTGACTAAGTATTTAGTAATCGTAGGTAAAACTAAGTATAAGCCATAAGGTTGATTATTGATTCATTAATATATAAAATTAATACTAAGACTTAAATATTCCACGTTTTAAGCATATTAAAGCTAAATATTTAATGTCTGGAAGATTGATTAAACTCGTAACAAAAACCAATTATACAGATTATTTATTAATAATACATAAATGAATTGGTTTACTATATAATAAGTATATTACATATAGATACTGAAACATTTAAAAACATTTTCCTATTGAATAGACTCTATGATTTTGCCAACTTTTAATTAATTTTAAAATAATTTACTTATTTTGGTACAAGCCATTTTTTTAGGCAATTTCTTGTCTAAATTTTCTTTCAATTTTGTTCACTTAATTAATTTTATAATAATATTTTTATTAACATTTTTAAGGACTGTTGCAACATGAAATTTAGTTTCGGTTTAACAGACTTTGTTGTTGTTTTTGTGGTTGTTGTTAATAAAAAAAATATTGTAAATCTATGAATTTAATATTTTATAATCATAAACTGGATTGTCTGCATCAATAACCTAATCAAGCTCTCATCAAAATATAAAAAACCCTTTACCCCATGAAAACTAATTTAAGACATTAGCTCATAAGCCGAATATATCTATCGAATTTTTGAGATACGAGTATCCAAGGTCTAAATTTTTCGACATTTAAAAGTCAAATGTGAAACTTTCTTGGCCCGATTGAGAATATTGGATGAACTTGATTTGTTTATTCAAGAGGGTGAGGGGGAGGGGGAATGGTGGAATGGTGGAAGGGAAGGGGGACAGAATTAGTTACGGGTGATAATGCCACTCTGACCCAACTGACCTTTTGTCTAATCCAGCCAGATGAACTTTTTGTCAATTTTGTTTCTATATATTTTGCATTTGTTCCATATGTTAATTTAAATATATACATATGTATATATATATTCATATTAGATTTTTTGCTGGGTTTTGTTGCAAATTGATTCTTTTTTTTTTTTTGGCAAAAGAAAAAAATGTTAACTAAAAACATTTTGAACCAAAAAATGACTTTGTTTTTATTTTCATTTATTTTTTTTTTTTTTTCATATGCGTCAGCGGGCGAAAATAACCCAGACAAAATGTTGAGTTTTATACCCTATGAAACTAATTTGAAAGGGTATGTAAGGCTTGAGTTATTAAAGAAAATATATAAAGCCTCTTGAACTGATAAATCTTTATAATCATATACATTGCTTGTATAAATATATATATTTGTTTTTTCTATAATGGAATTTTTATTATATGTTTTTTTTCGATCAGCTTGAGCAATAGATCTGATGTTATAGCCAATATATCCTTTAATATAGAAGTTTATCCATGGTCAAGAAAACACATTTTAGATCGTCGATTTAATTTATGTTGTATGTATCAGGATGATAATATTATTATTAAATTTTTAACAGATTTATTCTAGAAATCCATTAGTTACGTCATTTTCCGAACAAAAACTGTAAAATAGAATTTCTTCTTAATTTTTCAACAATAAGATATATGTTAAATATATGCAAATGCAGTATGAAATATTCGGAATATAATATGGCATATATATAATACATATATATTATATATTTAAAAATAATAAAATATAAATATTTAACTAATGTTAATCATTTTTAATATTAACAACAAAGCAAAAAACTAGCAACTAGATTGGCTAATTGTTAAAATCATTTAACTTTATAAAGCTTTAAGCTATATCTTCACCTCCATATTAGAGGGAATCTTTTGATCAATCCAATGTGTGGGAATATCTATTTTTTTTTTTTTATTTTTGTTATTTTATTTCTCAAAGGCTGCGACTTTGGTCCGCTTATTTTAATTTTGTTGGGATTAATTTAACAAAAAATAAAAATAAGAGAAAAAAAACTACATGCATACATACACATATAGGAAAACAAAAAAAAAAAATAAGCATTTTAACTTAGTTTCGGAACTTTTGCAGCAGCTTCATTTAAATTTTTG
This sequence comes from Drosophila sturtevanti, assembly GCA_018150375.1. NCBI lineage: Eukaryota > Metazoa > Arthropoda > Insecta > Diptera > Drosophilidae > Drosophila > Drosophila sturtevanti. The sequence goes on along the minus strand of JAECWJ010000408.1, from coordinate 4,204,255 downwards.
ATTGGCTACCCCCAAAAACCAAAAAAAAATCAAAAAAAAAATCTCAAAAAATACGCGCCAAGCTGGCCGATCCGCCGGTCTGTGGCTAATGAGCAAATGGCGTTCATTGATCGCTTTAAATTAATCTTTTTTTAATTTCTCGGGGTTACAGATTAGATGCTGTCGAAGCAAAAGTTCAGCTCAGTTCAGTTTTGGCAGTAATGTAATTAATATGCAAATTACACACCAAAAAAAAAAAAAGAAGACAAAAAAAAACACATTCGAAATTTGTTAAAAAAAAAAAAAAAAAAAATTAACGAAAACAAAAACTAACAAGAGAGATGAAGATGGACTTGGACGTGGCCCAAATGCGGTCATTCTACGTCTCCATCTTCACCTCTATACATATATATATATAAATATATATATATCTGTATTTGTCTTACTCTTTCCACGTGTGTCAACCAAAAGTTCAGCATAACTAATTATGTATCAGGTTTAGTCCGATATATACATACATATAATATTATACCTACATACATAAGTATATGTAGTCAAATTTGATTTAGTCGAATCGGCCGATATTTATTTATGAGCACTTGCCTTTTGATTTTAGCTGGGCCCAGCAAAAGCAGGAGCGAATCACATAAATTTCCATGGCGCTAGCCACATTACCACGCACAGCCCGTAACTCATTGGATGGCCACTGGATATATAGATATAGATGTATACTTATATACATAGATGTGGATGTCGATGTCGATGTCGATGTCGATGTGGATATGAATGTGAATGTGGTGTCTGATACAGACGCCAACCATTGCCGCCATCAAAAGTCATAAATATGTCTGATGGCTGCACTTTTTGGCATGTCGGCAGCTCATTGCTTATAACTGCGAAACGCCCAGCATTTTGGCCCTAATGAAAATGGATCTCTTTTGGCCTAAACTGGCCTCACCTGGCTCAATTGAGTATGTGAATTTATGCTGCGACGATAGGTGGGAGTGCAAATGTAAGCAACACTCACTCAAGTGATATATTCACATTGATATACGAGTACCTATATAGTACCTAATAGCTAAAAAAAAGATTCCTTCATTATTTAATGTCTATATCTAAATATACCTAAATATGTACATTTAATTTAAATATTTTATATTTATTAACTTTATTAGATATTATATAAGATAATTTTATACAGATTAAAATAAAATATTATTCATTTTTTATATTGGACTTTTTTAAACTTGAAGCTAAAAAAAATGTCTGCTCAGTCTGATTACTGCTGATTATAATCTTTATAACATTATACATACTATATATATGTAGTTTTGTTTGATTAGATTATTTGGAATGTGCTTTATTCTATATATATTCATAAACGATTCATGATTGTAAACTGATAATATTTGATGTTTTATTTTAAATGTAAAATGCTTTCAGAATTTTATTGTATATCAAAAAGAGCTGTAAGTTAATTAAAGTTATTTGTTAAAATTTGTTATATAGAAATTCTTTCGTTCTTCGAAAAACTGTAATATAATTAGTTAATAATAAGATGTTTAATATTAAAGAAGCTAACATCGGTCGTTCCAAAGTCTGTATACCCTTTCGGTTTAATTAATTAATTCGTCAAATCGGCCTAAAGGTTTTTTAAACATAAATTTAAAATTTAGGTAATTGGATTTATGTCAGTTTATTATCCGATCTGGTTCAAACATATGTATACATTATATAAGTTATAGTTTGTTAAAGTTTATAGAGACTAAAGATGACTAAAGAAGAACTCAAGTAAAGAATACGATTATAATTGCCAGGCAATTCATATTTAGCTTACATATGTACATAATAATACCAATAGATATCATAGGAATATCCTTATTTAACATTTATATATATGAACAGGAGACGTAGTAATTGAGGTAATGATTTATTTATCTAGATTTCAAAATAACCAATTTTCAATGGAGTAAGATTAACATATTATAGAATCGTTTAAACATCTGATTAATATCCATCAATCAATTTGCACAATAACGATTGCAAATTTCTTGTTTCTTTTTCTTGGGCTTAAAACAATTATGGCTATAACCTGATTGTTTACAAAACTCCTCCCCCTAAATTCTCTTCGTGTCCCGAAATGGAGTTCCGTTCAGAGTGTGTAGATTGCAATTTATTATGGCCAAGCAGTTTGTTGATTTTTCTTTACACCCAAATGCTGTCAGTTTTGTATGCGCATACTTTTCATGAAAATTGTTTTTCAAATAAATTTTTTCCACCCACACAGACAGACCTTCCATCTCAAAATGGAGCGCCATACATCTTAATGTTAGAGGGAGATGGAAAGAAACAAAATAACAAAAAAAAAAAAAAAAAAAAAATTAAAACTATCGAACATTGGAAAAAAAAAATTTTTTTCTTACATTGATTACCGATCGATGGATCTCTCTTTTATTTTTCATTTTCAATTTCTTTCTTTTCTTGTTTTCTCTAGTTGCTCTTGTTTGTTTATTTAGACATAATGCGCGAATAGTTTCACTCACTAGTTGGAGCAGAGAGATATACCCCAAAGGCAACATTGATGGAATGAAACTAAAGAATGTTCGAGAGTGAAGAATGAGGAGAATGAAGAGTGCTTTGATCTTTTGCCCAGAGTGTAAAATGTTCATCTGTGTGATTAATCAAATGTTTATACCAAATCTGGGACAGGGGGATGGATTGCGAGCCGCTCAAACGGAACCAACGAGAGAAGGAACAAAAAAAAAAAAAAGAAATTGAAACAAAAATATAATTAAATATTTATGTAGCACACAAAGAAAAAAAAAAGAAAAAAACTGTGTACGTACACTTGTCGGTGTTGGCTGTCAAAAAGTGACATTTCCCACATCAACGAACTGAGCAGACAAACCCAGCGAGAAAATGGAAGGATGTTTGAAAGGAAGGCACGACTCGTACAACAATTTAACATTAATTCGCAGTCAAATAATGTTGCATTTTTTATGCGCAAATGTCGTCGTTGTCAAGTGCCAACAACGCAGGTCACAGGACGCAGGATCACAAGCACACACACACAAACAACCAGTACCAGCAAGGATAGCAAAAAAAAAAAAGGGAAGGACTGTTTGGGACTGACAAACAAAATGATACACTAACAACGGATATATTAACGCATTGAGTGCTTTGCACATTTCGCTGACTACAAATATTGAAAATAAGGAAAACAATGCTTAAAATAAAATGAACAGATGAAGGAATACTTTGAGGCATGCACCACCGCTAACCACTCACTGTGAGCTGCCTGGTGGTTGGCCCAGCCACAGGCAAGAGTGAGATCGACTACAGTCGTCGCCGTCGTCGTCGTCAGTCGGCTGGCAAAATGTCAAATGTCAGAATTTGACATGCGTGTGACATATCAGTGGCAGCTTTTACATTAATCAAACTCCCTTATTTCTTCTTCTTCTATCCTTCGGGTTGTTTTTTTCCTCTTACTTGTTTCAGTGGCTGAAAACGATGATGCGAATGAGTCTGAGTCTGAGACAGAAAGAAAACTCTCCAAAACCAAGTCTGAAAATGAAACAGAAACTGAAACTGAAACTGAAACGAAGCGGCAGCACAATTGACACATTGAATTAGGCACATGACGCCTTCTCTTTTGCTCGAAATACATACAAACATACATATACAAAAACCAACAAATATTTATACACAGAAACATACATACATATTCAACCAGCTCAGTCACATCACTTTCATTCAATTTATCCCCTATTTCCCCTCTCTCCCTCTATCACTCTCACACTGGATGAGTGTTTGCCATGGATTTTACAGTTATAATCTAATCATGTGAAACTTATTTTTCGAAATGCGGTTTTTGCTCGTTACGCTATTTATTTTGAAGGTACATTGTTTCGAAATTGCTGAAATCCATGAAAATGAAGGGCAATAGAGCAGGAATTGAAAAATGGAATGTATAATAAAGAAGAAAATATATACATACATAGATATATGACAACTGATTTTGTGTGGAAAAATGTGCAAATAGGATAATGAAAGCATTTGAAATTTTGTACTATTATTTGAATGTTTCAATTTCCTTTCGTAATCGGATTTGGGGGAATGTATGTACATTAAAGAAAAACTAATTATTCCTTATTTCTATTTTCCTATTTTTTATTATTTTATGATCTGATACTTTGTCAGGAAAACTAAATGAAGTATAATTTATTTCCTTTGAGATTAGCAATTTAATAAAAGTAAGAAATCATTACTTATATAAATAGGTACGCGGTATGGGTATTATTATCAGTTGCACTTTAAGTCCTTTTTTAATATTTGAAAACTTATTTTTTCTAAACATATTTATCTGCATGATAGCCCACTTATCTTTCCTTCAACTTCCCAAACATTTCTCTTAGATATTAAGCCATTCTTTATTAAACCTTTTTCAGAGCCTTTGTAGATTTAAGCTAATATGAAGTCCTTCAGCCCCTTTACTCAATAATCACACTTCCAAGGTAGGCATTACCCAGTGATATGGAATACATTGAGTTCTCTAAAAGTTTTTATGCAAAAGGTCTTAATCCAGAATAAAAAGTTAAGTTTGACAATACAAGTTGTTAATTTAATCCCAAGTTGTCAATTTCAAATGATGAACTATGTCCTTTATATTGTTTTAAACTATCACAACACATAATTTCATTGATCATTTAATTCTAAATTTCTTGATCACTCTATTCTTAACATCTGTTTATTGATCCACATTATATGTATCAACTTGAGCTTAAATTCAGACAAGTGATTAAAAAAATTAAAAATATTAAAAGTTTAGTTTTTGAATTGAAACAAAAATTGAATAGTTCTATATCTATTTATCTATTTATAATAAAACCATAAAGCCATACGAGTAGACCCTTTGGATATACATATAAATATGCATAGATTGAAATTTTTTGCATTTAGGCTCTTAATTAAATTCTTTAATTTTCTTTATTTATATTTAAGAACTCTCTAAATGAAAACAAAATATTTATAAGCCGAAATTGAATAATAATAATATACATATATATGTAACAATAAAAATATACATAAATAAATGTTAATATTTCAGATTTCAGTATAAAAGTGGAAAACTAAACTACATAATTTATTTAAAAGTTTTTTTTTATTTATACGCTCGCCAATAATGGATATTTCTTTAAATATATATTTAAGTGAAAGTATCCCAAATGAACTATCCCTTATATTTCATTAAGTTCTTTAACGCCTCACTTTGTCTTTATTAAGCCATCAATGAGCAGCAGTCAGTCAGTCAGTCAGTCAGTCAGCGTCACTTAAAGGTCGATCATCTTTATTTAAATTACTGTCAATCATGATCAGATCGGATAATAACAAACACCATCATATATTTGCACTGCATTTGAGGCACTTGCCTGTTGAGTTTTATTCATTAAAGTACATTGAAACCCGCATGGGCTCTCAGCATCATGATCATCAGTAGTAAAAAAAAAAAAAAAAAAAAAAAAGAAGAAAAGAAGAAAAGTCCATGTCAATGTGAGTGGGAAATGGTTTTGCCCATTTTCTTCAAATAAAAATGTCAAATCATTTGTCAAACGTTTTATTAGCCAAACGACATTCAGTAAAAGGCCAATGAGAAGGGCGCCACTCTAATGGGCAACCCATTTTTTTGTGTTAGGGGCATAGAAATCGAAAAATCGAAAATAAAAAATTTTTGAAATCATTGAAAATTACCATGGCGGCAGCGACTCTGCGTAACGAAATGACCTAGAGGAATGCGCAACGAATTGTGTAAATGAAATAAAAATTTGAAAATCAAATTGCGCGCATGCGTGAAAAACCGCAGGAGGCGATTCGCTGGTGGCCACACACCATCGGACTTGTTTAAGACTTTTGGCATTTCTGCTTATTGAACAATAGGATAGCGCCGGTCCAGGTTATGCCCCATGACAGAATCAATAAAATATAATATATTATTTTATAAAGATTGCTGCTCATCGTGATTTGGCTACTTGGCTTTTTTTATTTTTTTTGGTTTTTTGTTTTTGTTTTGTTTTTTCTTCATCCAAATAGACATAAATCATGGGCCAGTTTTGAGCGGCAACCTTCAAATGATGCTCACAATTATGTAGAACATGACGTGGGACAACAGACAAATCCCAACCCATAACAGATAGAGATCCACATCCATTGCCACCAAACAAGCATCAGCAACTTCATCTTAATCTCTTCAGTTGCGTTACGATGAAATTGAAAACACTTTTAATGTGCCTTGATTTATTATCATCTCTTTCACTTTGAGCTGCGGTTTCTTTTTTTTTTTTTGTTTTTATTCTTCTCTTGTTTTTCATTTTTTTTTTTTTTTGATTTGGCCCACAAGTGTTATGAATCAACAAAATATAAATATAAATAATTGTGAAGGATTTGTTCAATGGAAAATGATGATTCCAAGAGTGGCATGCATGCAACATTTTGTGCTGTCATCGTCGATCACTTGGCTCGCGATCATAAGAATTGTAAATTTTTGACATATTCATTTTGTGGCCAACGACACTGTAAGGTGTTACATATCAAGTGATCCCCCCTCCACGCCCCTTCAAATCCTCTTTAAACCTGCATTCACATGCTGAGGCAATGACATGCATTTATGCAATGATCATCATCATCATAATCATATGGATCGATCGAATGATGGTGCTGCAGTTGCCTCTTTTTGGTCTTTTGGTGGCTAATTTACTATGCCACAGTGCCAGCAGGCAGCAGCTATCAAAATATTGTTAAACATTTGTCCGATCGTCATTCGTTCACTGTTTGTCTTAAGCAAATAGTCGGGGGATAAAATGCATATATACAATATACATACAAGCAACAGCAATGTGAATATAAAATAATTTAAGAGCGGATATATTAAGTTTATTGCCGTAGAGAATATCAAAAGATCAGGTGCAGCTGCCATTGCAATTGAAAAATTATAAAACAATTCGCTTGAAATGCGCATTGGCGGGTGCATTTAATTATAATAATTTTACCAATTTTACCTCCATCTCGTTTTTGTTTTCATTTTCGTTTTTTTTCCTCTTGGCCTCTCGTGCATTTAATTATCATGAAAATTGCAAGCAACATGGCAAACAAATGTTGACCATGGCAAATTCAAAGATTCCAAAAGATTTGCAGTTACCCAGTTACCCAGCAGTTCGTTCGCCATGGGGCGCCCATCAACTCATGAGATGGGGCTGAGCCAAATTGCATGGATTATAATTTCAGACGATTTACATTGGACCAAAAATTATTTTGTGAACGAAAAAAAAAAAACAAAAAAAAAATAAACACTGATCAGCCAGGATGTAGTCGAAATGGTAATTACATCAATTAAAGTTTAATAAAAATCTGTGTGTCTGTGTGTGGCATGTGGACTAGAAATTTTAGACGCTGTCAGCAATTTAAATGAAATGCAAATTATGGGAAATTCTTTTAAGGAAAATTAAAGAAATCGAAGTAAAGTCAGTAAAGATTTGGCTAATATATTAAATTATATTATTTAAAATTTTTTTATATTTTTATTTTACTTAAATTTCTTGTAACTATTTGAAATTTATATTATGCAGAAGTAAAACTAGAAAAATTTATGAAATTAATGCAACATATCTTTATGGATTCTTTCATAAAGAAATCGGAAACCTCTTTTTTTTAACAAATGTTTTTGTTGTTATCACTTTAAGTTGTTGAACTTTTTTATTTATTTTTCCAACCATTTCCTTGTATTTAGATTAGTTTTATAAAATTCTTGGCCTTAGCTTTAAAATTATATTTCTCTAAACCCTCAAAAGAATTGAAATATGGGGCTATATAAATTTTAGCCATTGAATTAAGACAATCTATTTTGTTGGATAGTGTTGGGGGTCTGACATTTGATCATATCTAGCAGCAAATTCTTTCTCAAAAACTGATTTGCAAACTTGGCACACACAAAACATACAATACAATGCATATACTTATATATAGAGAAATGCCTCACCCTTTCCTATGCAGCATTCCCAATCCCCCCCTCAACCCCTTTGACACGCCTATACCATAAACTTAATATGAAAACTTTTCAATTTAACAAATGCCAAGAACGCATGCTGAGCGTGGCCAGCCAGCTAACCAGCTAACCAAAGTGGCCAATTGTATACATACATATATAAAATGTATTAGCCAGGCCATGTAGCTACTACTACTGCTGGTGGTTAGCCGGTCAGATGGTCAGATGAGCTACTGGCCGACTGATAAATCACAAATGCATTTGAGCGCGTATCAATGCGAAGCGAAGTTAAAGCCAGTCTGGTCGAGAGGACTATCTAGGAATGCCAAATGACATGGAGAGGGGCTACTGTTTTTAGCTAGTAAGTAATTAATTTTTATGCTTTTGCGCGAAATTCGAAATTCATTTCATAACTCAATATAATGGCCGTTGCGACCGCAAAAGCTCACTACTTAAATGACTGATGGGCCAATAAACTAGATGATTTTATGTACTTGAGCCACGACGCGCGACAACTCAAAGTAATGAAAAATAATTAGAAATGCGCTGGAAAAAACAACAACAACAAAAAAAAATCAAAAACAACAACAACAACAACAACGCCTAAACTACCTACCAAGAGAAGGCCAGTGAAATACATTTAGAGATGGTGTGCTATATCCGGGATTATCTCTCTCTATACATATGTAGATATGTATATCTATGTATCTATCTATACATTCTCATTCACATACTGGTATTCGCAGTGTTTTTTTTTTTTTTTAAATCAACTTTAGCTGCTGCTGCTAATTGCTTGTTAAATGTTGCGTCTAATAGGCCAACTTGTAGCTGTTCATGATGGGTGTTGTGGTTGAAGAGGGAGGGGAAGGGGGAGGGGGATTCGGGTTGGTGGGAGGCTTGGGAAATTAATTAATAACAAGTGGACGGCTTTGGGTTCAATTTTGCATATCAATGAGAATGCAAATCAAAACTGATTGCGGTAATTAAACAAACTTTTGAAAATAAATAACAAGTTAGATAACTAAATTATACTATATATAAGAAATATATATATATATATATATGTACATATGTATAAGTATATATATATGGGGTTTAAGTGTATAAATATGCATGGAATGATAGTATTTTCTATTAGTTTGTTAATGTTTTTAAAAAAGGGATCAACATTTTTTTTATGTATAAAATATCTTTATGTATATATATTTTTCTTTCTCTATATAAAACATGTGGGTGTTGGCTTCGTAAATTGTTAAAGTACAATATTCAGATAAATTTTTCAGAAATTTATAAACCAACCATATTTAGGACTAAAATAAAGTTAATATCATGAAGGTTTATCCTATTTTTCATCTCAGAAATATATCCTGTTTAGCATTCTCATAGCGAACTAATAAAAATAGCATATTAAATCTTTGTTATTTAATATTTTGTTAAGATTCAGTTAATTTAATTAGATTAATTTCAACATACATTTAAAATAATTAAAGTTTCCTCCCTGAAAGAACCAAATATTTATAAGATATAGTACCTATTTATATACCAACAATTTTTAATTTATATAGACTACAAAACAAAAACGAGATTTATAAAAATATTTCAATAACTAAATTCTTACCTTAAATCAATTCTCGCTGCATATATATATATATACATCCATAAAGTTTACAATCAAAACTAATAACCTATTTTTTTTTTCTTTATTTCTTAAGAGTATAGAAATATTTTTTAGCAAAGCGTAACAAATTCAAATAGAAATATTTTATTTGTCGGCACTGGCGGCTATATGAAATAACCTAAACAGCTATTAGAGTTAATGCCAAAAAAAAGAAAAAAAAACAGATATAACAACAAATGATACAATAAAAAATAGACAAAAAAAAAAAAACCGAAACAAAAAAAATATTTTTGACAATAGATGAATAAAATAAAATCAATTACAAAGAGATTTCTCTTTTGATAACAACAAGCTAAAATGTTGGCCAGAGGCCAAGCGTTTGGTAATTGAATCTATGGTGAGTACTTCTCGTCAACTTGGTCCATGTGCCGATATATGTAGATACAGATATATAGATACAGAATCTGCATATTCATGCCGCAGACATGAGCATAATGGTTAAAAAAGAACCGCCCCTGACACGCTGTCTAGAGATCGAGAGATCGAGAAAAGGAGTCGATCAGAACCGGAGTGGAGTGGAGTGGAGTAAAATAAACTGACAAAAGTTACATCAAACCAACTAATTGAGTGCCGGCCACAATGTGCCATAGACGACCTGCTCTGGGATAACCGATATACAAAATACATATATTTATACATATACATATATACATATATGTATATCTCGAACTCAAATCAATCTTATCAGGCACACGAAACCCAACATATATATATATATATATACATATATCTAACTGAGTGTGGTTCTAAACAATTCAACCGCATATACAACATTGGCGGCTGTCACCTAAGCTATTAACCTGATTTTCTAGATTTTCAATCAAGTCGAAAAAGCAAAACAAAGACAAAAACACGCACACAAAAGTCAGAAGGAGAAAGAATGCTCAAAGAAGAAAAAAATAACCAAAAAAAAAAAAAAAAGAAAGAAGAGAGAAGAATTAAAAAAGAGTCACAAAGAGCCAACAGAGCTTCGTGCCGCCATATCTACATACCAAAAGGCAACAACAGCAACAACAGCAACAAAGGCATTTAATCCGGTATTGTATCTCATGGATCGTCGTTCTTTCGTTTTGACTGGATATATGCTGGCTGGCTGGCTGGCTGGCTGGCTGGCTGACTGGCTAACTGACTGGCTTAGACCAAACGGACTGACAAACATCATGAGCTCAGGCCCAGGCATTATTATAAAGTCAAATTTTGTTTCGTTTAAATGCGATCTTTACGCTGAAAGCGTGTGTCCCTTTTTCCCAAAAAAAACAAAAAAAAACTGAAACTCAAAAATAACCCTAAAACCAAACCCCAATACAAATTCATGATCGCGCCAAGTGGCTGTGGTGGAAGGAAAAAAAGAATGAAATACAAGTGAAACAAAAAAAAAAAAAAAAAAAAAAATACATCCAAATTGAAAAATCCCGAAAACAAAAAGGCATTTTTTGATTGAAATCAATTTAAATTGTTTTCTAGAAAAGCCGCTGGGACAGACAGACAAGTCCCGACAAAAGGCTAAACCAAAATCAAAAACAAAATCAAAAAAAAAAAGAAAAAAAAAAGAATGCATACAACCGGTCACATATATATTCCCTTTTACATGAAACTATATCCATCAGATAGATGGATAGATGTGCGGGTTTTTCATACAGGTATAAAACTAAAAGAAAAAATCAAAACAGGGAAAATATAGTTGTGTTTCCTTTCCACATCCAAATAGCTGTTGGCAGCTATTTAGATGGATTAACATAAATCCCAGTCACATGAAAATCAATGTGAGAATATGATTTCGGGATTTAAAAGGATTTCATAGATAGACACAACACAAACTGATTGGTGTGTGTGTGTGTGTAGGGTGGCAAATGGAAATGATGATAGTGAGTTATGAGGTGATATAAGTACTACAGAAATGACTTTATTAAGAAGTGAAACCATCCCAATATCTAAAAAATATATATGATTCAGAATAAACATATTTATACATAAATATTTTCTTAAATTAGAAATACCTTGGGAATCTAAAAAACGATTATTTAAAGTTTAGTTAGATATATTTTTTTTATATTTTCCTGGCCGGTTAAATATCTAAAGTTTAGTTAGATATATTTTTATATTTTCCTGGTCAATTATTAACTTACTTTTAGTCATTATTGACTAAAGAGTTCTTTAAACTTTTCTAGCAAAAATTATTGGTATTATTTTAAAAATTTATTTTATTCTTAAGAAGAAGATTATCCTTTAATCTTTTTAATATTAAGAAAATTAATGAATAATTGTTTATAATTTTAAGTCCGCTTTAAGGCCTTGACTAGAATTTTATTAAAGACCTTAAAATTAATGTAAAATTTAAAAATATTTGCAAAGTCAAAACAAAGTCCCGAAAAAAATACGTTCTCAATTATTTTTAGATCATACTATTGATATGTCTATATACAGAATAAAAAGTCTGCCAAAATATAATATGTGTACCTATATATATTTATGTTGTTATGTATATACTGAGTTTAGTTGTTATATAACGGATATTTAAGGAATTATTATTAAGAAACTTATTAGTTTCTTATAAATTACACTTTTTATTCAAATTAGGCAACAATCAATTATTAATAATAAATGATTATATCTACTTGAGATATCTAATATAAAAAATTTAACAAAATTATGCAAGAAAATAGGAACTCAAGAGTGAATAAAATTAGTTATAAAATTGCCTCATATAAAAGCAATTACAAAAATGCATCTTACCCATTTAAAAGCTCTCTTCTGTTCTTATCTAAACAACATAAAACTTATATTAAAGTATATCTAAACTAGACATAAGTCTACATATATATTAATTTCATACTCTAAAGTTAAATTATCCTTGATCTACATAAATAATTCTAATTATTTCTATTAGAATGAAATGTAAATGTTCTAGATTACGAAACTAAAAGACGCTTAAAAACCTTAAAGTCACTTGTTCTTACAAAAGCATCTATAAATATCTTTAAATGTATATAACATATATATCTATCTATTCAGTTGTCTGCTCCCACAATAAATTCATTCAAATACTTTAAAAACCCATAAAGAAAAATATATATTTAAACCCAAAAACAGAACAACAAAAGCGAAACAATGCTTATGACTTTTGTCCAAAATAAACGCCCCCTCTATATATATAAGGTACATATATTTGTATATGTATATACTTATCTGTTTCTCTTTCATTCAAAATCTGATGACCATAACTCGAACGATTAGTATCTCTTATTTGTTTTCTTTTTTTTTTTTTTTTTTGAGAAGTACTGCCATTATAATGCCAATTTGAAAGCTTTCAGTGGAAGTAGTCCATAAAATGAGCATAAATGTCGCCATGACTCACAATAGATGGATGAATGGAGATGGCCACACACATATAAGAACACACACACACACCCTTTTGGTATGGCAACTTTCCGGTCGCCTTTAGCGGAAATTCAACTTAAATGGCAATTAAAATTATAACTATCAAGGTGGTAGGCCTTCTAAGCAATCTTTATGAACGGAAACAACGCGTAATGATGCTTGTAAAACTACAAAAAAAAAAAAAAACCAAAAACAAAATCTGATGAACTTTTGAACTGTCTGAACTAAACTGAACTGACCTGCCGTTCTTACAGGTGCCCATACCATAGTCAGCGCCTGGGATCGCCTTTGGCCAGGGCCATAAACTGACAACTTTTTGAGACAAGTGTCAGGTTAAGTGATTTATGTTCAGGCTTACCAAGAATTCGAGCGGTTTTACAAGAGTAGTAGAAGATGATGATGATGATGATGATGATGAGAGATGATGATCATGATGATGGAGATGGAGTTGGAGTGCTAGTGGCTAAAGAGCTGAAGATGACGGCGCATGCGCAACGACCTGCAGACACACCACACCAGTGGTGGACACCACTGGAACCAAATGTTAATCGCTTTAATCTCTCAAGTGCGCCGAAAACATGCGACAATATCCCAAAAACAACAAAAAAAAAAAAAAAAAAGAAGAATAAAGAACAGACATGGCTATAATTCCCTCACATTGACGCTCTCTTTCTTTGACATTGCGCAATTTTCAGAGTTGGATTTTTCGACTTGTGGACATGTGTTTGTCAGACTTGAAGACAGCAGGGAGTAAGTGGGAGGAGGGTGAGGGGTTATCGGTATGGATAACAGCAGGTTGTCCAACATTATTCCAAACATGCCGAAATGAATGCATTTTCGAAAAAAAAAAAAAAAAACAGCTGTTAAGACATTTAAGGAACCAAATCGTTATCGGGTATGCAATCCAATTCAATATGCTATCAATGATAGCCATAACTTATCTCTTCTTTTGGCCACGTTTAAAATATTAATGATCTATGAAACACTTAAAATAAAACCAAACAAAAACAAGAAAAAAATATTATTATTAAAATTCCAAACAGATAGATGGATAGACAAGCATAGTGAGAGAGGGGGGGGGGGGGGAGGGGTGAGGGAGGGGAAGCCTGTTGAAAACTCAACTCTCAAAAAAAGAGTTATGGTTCGATGGATTGAAATACACTTTCAAACTCCTTAACAGATTGTAGGCCTATTTCATCAGTCAGTTAGCCAGTCAGTCAGTCAGTCAGTCAGTCTGTTTGTGTGTGTGTGTGTGTGTGTGTGCAACTGATTTAGATGCAAATCAAATCAAGAGCGAGACCCCGGAAAATAAAAAAAAAATTGCTATTGCTGATGGTTAACATTGCCGACAAATCTATTGAATGGTTCGGGTATTGAATCGCTTATGGTTTTCAAATTTAAATTTAAGACCTTACACATTGAGTATTTTAATGTGGCCACAAACGAAATTCAAATTGGCCGACATGCCCCTCTAGTTGATTTAATTCTGACCTCCTCCGCTTGTTTCGTGTGGTATCTATCAGATACGTATCTGAATTGTGTATAAGACTATCAACGGACACATTTATTTCATGTTTATGTTGATATTTTCAAATTTGATGAAATAGAAGAAACCAGAAAAAAAAAAAAAAAAAAAAAAAAAAAAAAAAAAAATAAAATTTAAAAGAAATTTTCGTTTGGTATTTTTTATTTATGTTAATGCAGCGGGCGGAGTCATAGGCAGGTCAACTTCATGCCCATTCCCATTCCCATTTCCATCTTCAACTCATCATTATCATGGTCGTCGGTCATCAGTGGACTCATTATCATCAGACAGGCAGTTAGTCGGCGCTCCTATCATTATCTATTGAACAAGAATGCATATCTATCTATCTATCTATACGAAATGATATTTATGCATTTTTATTTGACATATTTGTGTTGCCGCATTTTGTTAATTTAACATTGAACAAGTGGCGCTCGATATGGAAAATGCAAAACAGAGGGAGAGAGAGGGAGAGAGGGAGAGATAAATAGAATAGAAAATAAGGAAAATAGATAGTGAATATGATTAGTGGGAATCGAGGGAAATTCATTGATAAGTTGTAAGTGCTTAGGTTAAAGAATTGTCACAACAATTAAAGTAAATTTCTATTGTTTATCCTACTCATATATATATATATATGTATGTATAGGGTAGATATCGGTCTGCATACCCGATTTAAATATATATATATCATTATTGGCTTGTTGCCCTTATATAAAACGCATAAAAACTTCAAATCGTAATAAAATTTGTTAATCTTAATTGCAATCGATTCAAATATATATATATACAAATTATCACAAAAATTTTGGGCTGAATAGAAAATATTTAAATAATAAAAATATTTGTAAAATTTCTTGTTATCCAGTTTTATTTAAATTATATCGATACAATATTTTAAGATAAAACAAATAATATTTTATGTATATTTAAAATATAATGATTTGATTGTTATATTATTTATCAGTACTCAATAATTAAATAAAATAAATCTTAAGGTACATTTCCACTATATATTACTTCAATTTTTGCACTTTAAAATGTAATAGATTATGTATAAAACCTTTTATAAACTTAATCTAACTTAGTTAATTTTAAAATAAGATATATTCAAATAAGTTTAAGATTGTTTTCCTTAAGTCTGCTAAAACTAAAATTATAGATGACCAAATCGAAATGAAGCTGCATTTTATCTTAAAAATTTACATTCTAAATTTATCGAATTAATTAACTCTGGCATATTTAATCTTATTAAAATAATGTGTATGTTTAAACTTAAGTTTCTTAAATCGTCAACTTTTCGATATATTTGGCACAGATTAAAAAGAAAATGAAGCTAGTTCGGCGATTAAATATTCCCTTTTAGTATTATTATGATAATTATTAAGACAACCATTTTAATATTTTATTTTGCAAACATTATTTGAAAATTTATATAACATAAATTAATAAAAATTAAAAAAAAAAAAACCAAAGCTTAGTAAGGCGGATGTGTAGTATATTGAAAAATTATCTGATATATAATACTTAATAAAATATGATTACATAATTTTAGTATCATTATTTATACCATTTTGTTACTTTTTTCATTTAGAACTTCAAACAACAATAAGATCAAAAAAATGTTCAAGTTTTTATTTTTATATTAATCTATTCTACATAGATATTTGAAAATGAAACTAAATTTAGAAAAATAAATATATAAATTTATCTAAGTTTTTTAATTAATACTTCAAGTAACCAAATGGGACAAACAAATTGTGTTCTGTCAATATTAAAATTCTTAAACTAATTCACAATAATTGAATAAATGTTTATAGAATCATAAATTAACATTTAAATACAGAAAGCTGATTCTGATGTGTCAATATAAGACAGATTACAGCTAACATTTAAGTTAACCCAATTAACAAGTGTTAACTTTTTTTGTGATTTATCTTATTAACAAAATAAAGTGACATTTCTTTAGTAATTATAAAAGATATTATATTATTATACTTAGTATGTACTTTAGTTATTTGAGAAATGGATAATTGAAGAATCCATTAAAGATTAGAAATACATAATATAAATGATTTGTTGTGTGATATATGTATTTTATGTATAGAATGATTAAATATAATAGTTAAGGACATCTTTGCATGGGTTACCTACTGTCTAATAGATTCTGTTAAGTTAACAAGCTGTTATTGGCAGTCGCAATTAGATTATGTTAAGTTAACAGTCAGAAATAGATTTCTAAAGAGAACTCAGGCCTATATGAAATATAATTATAGTCCATGTACTATATAATTTATAAAATATAGAAAATGAAGCAGTTTAAATTTTATAATATTAACTTCGATAAATATAAATACTTTTGTTATCATATAAAATTATAGTTTGAAAATTACAAATTTTAAAGAGTATTTAACTGAAGTAATTTGTGGACATTCCATCTACGATAATGGAAAATGCGGTTAATTAACTTGCAAATGGACCGTTTATGCTGATCAGAAATGTATATAGAATAAAGCCCGATTCTAGCTATTACATGAAATCATTAAAACTTGATGCAGTATACAGATTGGAAATCTCTCTCTTGTCAACTTAGGATGGGGTCAGTGAATAAAAGAAACTTATTTAAATCGAAAAGCGCATACAGCATAAATATTATTTAAGTTGATTTTTTTCACCCTTTTTTTTGTATTTTTTTTTTTTTGCTCATAATTAAAATGAAAGAAAAAATACCTGAAAAGGTGAGGTGAGAAAGAGAGAGAAAAAGGGAGAGAGGGGAGCAGCACATACTATTCAAATTAAAAATCGAACATAAATGCGGTGCACAGCAGGATGCTCGATTTTCAAAGAAAGAGAGAGAGAGGAGGTAGTTTGGGGGGGTGTGTGGTGGAAGAAAAGGAGATACTGAAGCCTTTGTGGCTTGTGATCAACATCTTGGGAGAGACTCAAGGGTGATCACCAGGGACCTGAAACTGTGGGACTCTCTGTGCGACGACTGATTGTTGCGGCTGCTGCGACTGCGACTGCGACTGAGGCTGCTGGGGCATATGATAATTTAAGGCTGCACAACGTCATGCTGTTGCTCGATTGCCATTTATACAAAATGCGCGCAACTGGCCCGATCCACGGATTTTGGTTTGGGTATGGGTTTTATTTAATTTTTTTTATTTTTTTTTTTTTTCCTTTAGAGAGATTGCGTGTTGTGTTTGCCGTCGCTTGTATGAGTGACTGCTGCCCGCACGGCTGGAGGCTGGATGGCTATATGGGCCGCCAACTGTGCCGTGTGTATATCCTTTGATGTGGTGGTTTTGGGGCCCATGGCGGGATTCAAGAGTTTAAACCAATTCTCCAGCCTTGCGCTTTGATGCGATAAAAAATTAAGGCGATAATGGAATTGAAGCAAATGAGCTGGGTAACATTTGTAACTCCCTCGAACTTCATCTACTCCTCCCCCCCGCCCTCCCCACCCTTTCACCTACAGCATATGGCAACTACCTATGCAGCTGTGCGACAAGCAAAAATTGGACAAGCAACACGCAATTTATGTCAATGTACAGCTCTCAGTGGATCCAGCCCACACGGAAAATTTGTTGTAATTAATAAAAAAAAAAAAACTAGAGAGAGAGGGAAAAAAAAGAAGAAAATTGCTACAACAAGAGTTAAGGAAAACTCTATACTCAGTTGACTATTTAAAAAGCCACCTACGTTGCATGAAGTTGACAAACGTTCAGCCATAAAAATTAAAGAAAAATAAAATCATATATTATCTGGTATGTATGCCTCATGTCTCGAATGATGTTGCCCCGGCTAACAACTTCATTTCAAGCGACACTCATAAGGCATAAATTTGCTAGACTTAAGCCTAATTTATGCCGGACTCTCTGTGGCTCGCTCTACCAATACCAATCTCTGCTCTCGTACCCCAAAAAGGGTCGTCGCCAAAATGGTTGTGTGATGTGAGCAACAAGTATTTTGTCGCCCCCACCGTAGCTCCAATGCGATGGTTCTTCTCTCTCCATCTGCATTCACAATTAAACAATTTCCACTAAATCTCGTTACTTCCTTGGCAATTTGTTACGCGCGGCAGCAAAGTTATGTGACGCTGTGCCATAAATTCATGCGCCAACCAAGCCAGAGGCCGACCAACCGACCAACCGACCAACTGGTCAACTGACTGAACAGATACCTCCTTCCTTTCCATGATCCCAGGCAATCGAGTATAGTAGTTGTAGTTGTAGATGTAGTTGGTGTTGTATGTAGTAGTCTTTGTCTCCCTACCTTTCAGTCCGGTTGCTGCTGTTGTTGTTGTTGTTGTTGTTGTTCTCGTTGTGCAATCTTAGCATGCAGCACTTAAATCGACGAATTTATGTAGCCAACACGCCTGCGCATACACCAGCTATTCCTGTTGCTTCATAGCTGAGCTTTAAGTCGACAGAGGTGAGCATAAACTCCGATTAGGCGACAATCGTCACAAGGGGCATTCCTTCTCCATATTGCTCAGGCACAGGCACAGGCACAGGCACAGGCGCAACTGACACTGACACTCGCCGGTGGCGTCTTTGACCTAATGCCTGAAGCTGACTGTATTGGGGGGATTGTCAGTGCCTGATTTTAAGAGGTGTGCCAAGGTAGGTAAGTTGCCAATTGCCATGTGTGCATGTCCATATAAAAATCTCCCCCATAACCAAAACCTCAAACCTCAAAAAACCACTTGAAGCTAATTCAAGTGCAATTATTCGATAAAGTGTAGCATTAGGCAATGCCAAACATTTATTGGATGTGAAAATTTGATGAAGGGGAGTCTGATCGTGTTGGTGGGGGGGAGGGGATATGTCATGATAATTATGACCATAACTTGAAAAGTAATAAGGGTGTATGTGGATATATAGATTAAGCTACAATATAAATTGACTTTCACTATCTAAAAACTGGTTTTGTCTTTGGATTCAGTTTTGAAGCCTTTAACTAAATAAGCAACAGTTAAGAGATTATAAATATAAAATCAATATTATTTATACAAAAATATGTATAAAGATCTCAACTATAACTAAACTAACTGAGCTACCTTTTTGTTGTTATTAAAAATAACTTATTAAAACTACTACTAACTGCTGATTAAATGTTATTAACTTAAAAGCATTTAGACATACAATTACTAAGTAGTAAATTAATTAGATTGAGTTCGAGTTAGATTGAGTTCAGTAAATGAAATTAAACAATCAAATTACAAAGATCTTAAAAGCACTATAAATAATCATATCTCTTTTAGTTTTATTGCAACAAGAAAGTCTATAATTAATGGAATTGAAAAAAAAAAAATAGCTGTAATTAATAATAAATTTGTATTTACCTCAATGCTGAGCCTTTTTAGTTATCCAGTATTCGAATATTAGAAATTTATTGAAATAATTTTAAAAGATACTTCAATAGTCCGATAATTGAATGCTTTCACATAACAAGTTCTAAAAATTTGTTAAATTTATTCTAAGTATAAGTATATCTATTTTGTGAATTATAAATTAAATATTAATTATTTCAGTCTCTTAACTTGAGTAGAATTACTTGACTATAAGAACTGAAATATATAATAATTTGATGTAAAACAAACTAACTAAATTTCCATCAGATAATTTAAACATTTAAATCAAACTTTAACTACAAAAAATACTAAACAACAAAAAGTCACAAATTAATCAGTATAAAGAACTTGTTATATATATTTTTCTTGAATAAATTAAGTGTAATAAATTTATTTATAAAACGAACTGATTAAAGGCAAAAAAATGTGCAATTTTTATACCAAAAGAGAGTATAAGTAATATATTGATACATTAAATGCTAAATCAATTTAAATTAAATTTAAGAGACTTCTTTATGAATAAAAAAATTAATAAAAAAAACACCTAATTGAAAAGCTGGAGTTAAGGAATTTCCATTTTGCTTTTTTGTCGGCATTTCTGAGATTAATATTTTATTAAACAGATAAATTTTAAGAAATAAAGGCAATATTGTATTACAAATTACATATTATTGAAGTATAATGTAAATTAAATGAAATTTTAAATATTTTTTACTTAAAAAACTTTTTGCAACAGCTCAGCACCTGTTCTTATATTATAGTTAATTAAATATATAATTTCTGGTTACTTTTACTTAAAAATCTGCATGTTTAAGTATTACAAGTACTTAAGTACAATTTAAAGGTTAAATTTGTTAAATAATCAGTATTTAATTTTCAACTTCCTCTTTGTAATAAAAACATAACTTTTCATTATATGTATTTTAATATATCTAAAAAAGTTTTTATTATCTTCATCACTTCAAATTTATCGCCAAACATATTTATAAATATTTTATAAGTTTCACATCAAATAAAAGCAATTTTAATAGTTTACAAAAAATAAATAAAAAGGTTTTTGCTATAAGGATTACATTGACAAGGGTTGACAAATGAAATTTATTTTTGGCATTAAAAAAAAAAAGGTCAGACTATAATAAAAAACTTGCTATAGGCAGAAAAAGACTCTCCCATTGAGAAGATATAATTATTTGTTAATTAAAATAAAACTAAAAGGTATAAAACATTAACAAGAAAAGTTGATTAAATTGTCATAGTATTTAAATTTTATATATGTATATATATATATTTTATTTGAATTTTATATTTATATATATATATATATATATATATATATATAAATATATATGAAAGTAGAAGTTAAATTACTTTTATATATGTATATATATATATTATATTTGAATTTTATATTTATATAGATATATATAATATATATGAAAGTAGAAGTTAAATTACTTAGATTGTTTAAGATCAGAAACAAATTTAACTTAATTTATATACATATAAAAAGCATTCTTTTAAAATCAATAGCTGACAATTGCTTTAATTTCGATATATCAATTGAAGATATATAAAACTTTTCAACAATTTCAAATACAATTAGGAATCGCATTCCTTTTTCCACAACATGTCTCTTTCTTTTTCTCTCCTTTTCTCTCCTTTTCTCTGCATTTGCAAACAATTTGTGTACCTACTCTTTCAAAGAAATTTTCTCAACAATTTTCAAGACAAAGTTTTATGCGCCGCACCCCCAAAAAGCGATCCAAAAGCGGCAAAAACTGGAAAAAAAAACTGAAATGTGTTCCATTGGTCAAGCTAAAGTCTATGTGCGACAGTGCATAAAAATATTTCAAAAATGTATGCTATAGCAACAACACACACAACGCAATGAAAAACAATAGGAAAGGGTCACAAAAACACTCTATATACAACACACTCTACACACTCCACACACACACACACACACACTAGTTCCTATTGGCGTTGTGTTATCAAATCAAAGTGCCTTGAAAATTCAGTTGTTTGTTTGTTTTCAGTTCTTTCGTTTTTTTTTTTTTTTTGCATTTTACGAAAGAAACGTAACAAAAACTTGGCTAAAGGTTTTTGATTGGAGCAGGGGGAGCAAAAATCTTGCGAAAAATAATTTTAATTTATCACTTCCGCCGGCCATTGTGT
Source organism: Drosophila sturtevanti (assembly GCA_018150375.1). Classification (NCBI taxonomy): domain Eukaryota; kingdom Metazoa; phylum Arthropoda; class Insecta; order Diptera; family Drosophilidae; genus Drosophila; species Drosophila sturtevanti. The sequence continues at coordinate 4,182,129 of JAECWJ010000408.1, read as the reverse complement.
CATTCCATTCTACACGTTCATTCATTGCAAAGAGGAACGGGGCCCAGCCCCAGTCCCAGCCCCAGACCCAGATCCCAGTCCCAGTTAAAAACTTTGGGGCGATTGCAATCTTTGCATTTCCTATATGCATGCATGCATGCTACCATTACGATTGCCATTAGCTTTGGCATTACCTTCCACCATTTCCATTACCAATTCCATTTCCATTTCCATTCCATTACCATTACAACAACTGGCGATTGCGATTGCTGTAAACTGGGTGCAGTTTTGTTTTTTTTTTTCTTCTCTTTTTTTTAGTTGCTTTTTGTTTTTGTTTTTAGTTTCGGTTTCGTTTTCGTTTTTTTTTTTTCTTTTTTGTAGTTTTTTGTTAACTTTTACTATTGGTAAGGTATGTCTATGCTTTGTTTGCCTCCATATGTAAATGCAATTTTCGTACGTATGGACTAACGGTGTGCTCGCTCTTTTGAGTTATGCGAATAAGGGAGCTGCCTCTAAGCCATAGACTGGGCCTGGGCCTGGGCCTGAGTTTGGGCCTAGGCCAATGAGCCTTCGCCACGCAACAATGGTCAAGACGACCATCAACTCAGGAGCGGACCTTAAACTCTCTCTCTCTCTCTCTCTCTCTCTCTCTCTCTCTCTCTCTCTCTCTCTCACTCTTATTATTTTGGAGAACTTTGACTAAGCTAGTTTATAAGATATATTTATATATTTTTTATTATTTTTCGATTTTTATATATTTCTGAAGCTCAACAGTATTTTAAAGAACTTATATAAATACTTGTATTTTTTATTTATTTTATATGCTGACTAAAAAAAAAGAAGAAGAATAATTTAAATTACATTTTTTATGTAACTTAATCTATGTACATATAACTTAATTTAAAGGAAAAATTTTAATCTACAAATGCATTCTACGTCTAAAAGTAATATAAAAATCTAGCTTATTTAGACTGTAGACTTTTATATACATATATATATATATATATATATGAGGTGTGTTCAAAATAAGGTGACTTTTCAAATTTGGCGGGCAACGTACTTTCGAATATCGATTTTTTTATTTTGTTATATTGGAACACCTTCCCGAACATCTGTACCAAGTTTCAAGTGTATAGCATTTTTTGTTTGGTTGGGAGAGGCGTAAAGGTTCTAAGTGTTTTGCGTGCTCGGCGATTTCTTGCTATCGAAAAATATGGATCAAAGGATTTGCATCAAATTTTGTAAAAAATAAAATAAAGTGGTCAAAAAAATAAACAGTGGCATACGGTGAAACTGTTCTGAGTAAAAAAATTTTACAATTGGTACAAACTCTTCCAAGATGGCCGGGAAGATGCCAATGACGAGCCTCAATTCATGGCTTTTGCATCATGATAAAGCCCCTGATTCCTCTTTGCTTGAGAGATTTTTTGCCAAAAACAACACCACAATCATGCCTCAGCCCCCATATGTGACTTTTTTTGTTCCCAAAACTAAAGAAACCTATGAAAGGACGGCAATTTGCAACGATTGAAGAGATAAAGACTGCATCGCTGGAAGAGCTCAAGGCTATACCAAAAGTCTTATGAGAAGTGCTTTGACGATTGGAAAAACCGTTGGCATAAACGTATTGTATCTGAGTGGGATTACTTTGAAGGGGACAACATAAATCTTGATAAATAAATGTTTTTTCTTAAAAATACAAAGTGCCTTCTTTTTGAACAAGTAAATATATATAAATATATACATATTAAATATTAAATACATTTTATATATATTTGACTAGTTTGGTCACGTTCTTGAGAACGGTTCTTAAGCCGATTCAAGGTCGTGTACTTTTGCACAGAAAATAATCTTAAATAAGTTCTTTGTTGATCTTGTAATGAAATAATAATAATAATAATCTCCAATTCATAGACGGAATGATTTCTTTTTTGTTATATGTAAAATAATTTCAAAGCTGCCCCGTACTTGGGCGCTAATAATACCCCCAATCCATTCCTGTGCAACTCAACGTCACCTGAGACTGAAGTGTTGACCCTATTTCTTATAATTTTTGTTGTTTTTTTTTTTTTTTGGGGTAGTTAGTACTTCTTTGCTTCCCTTCCCCTGTAAATGGCGTAACATTTTTTACATGTTTCGAATTTTTTACGTCCGTCTTCCATTTTGATCGTCTCCTGGCCACCTTTAGATGGCGGCAAATGTGCTTAGGGGAAGAGGAAAGGTAGAGAAGGTGGCCCTTAACGTTGTCGTCATGTTGCCAAGACATTTGCTGCATTGCAATGCATTTTTGCTGTTGGCTAGCAAGTTAATTTAGACGGAGGGTAAAACATAGCTAAGAGACGTATAAAACAACAACAACAACAACAACAACAACAACAACAACAAAAACTAAAAGTAAAACCAGCTGCCTGCCATATTCTTTTTGTTGCTACTTGGTTTAGGGTAATTAATCATCAGGCTGGTAAGCATTCGTGTAAGCCAACTCTTATCGGTTAAAACACATCTCAAGTAGTTAATTTTAAAATAGTTAAGGTAAACAGGCTGCAATTTTGTGGCAGCCCAGGTTACTGTTTCCCCAGTTGTTGGGGGGGTGGGGGAAAGGTCTCTTGTCAACGCATTTGATTGACAGCACTTAAATATTTTATTGGACAATTTCTTTTTTGCAACGCCCACGCCATTTGGATCCCACACTTAAAAAATCATGCAATACCAGTGCATAAAAGTAATTAGAAGGGGCTAATTAATGCCTCAGGAGCGCCCCCTGGCGGCATGTACTTGAACTACAAGGCTATCGAGGCAAGGGTTCGGAAATAGAGAAGGAGACTCACCCACTGCATTTCTATTCCCAATCATTTCTCAATCATTTTTGATCAGGGCCGTAATTGATACCATGCGGGGATTTTTGGCGTCTCTAAATTTCTTCATTGAAGTAATAAATAAATGATACAATAAAAATGATTTTACATATATATATTTGTATATATATATAGATTAACCTTCTAATTAATTTAATAATGACAAATAATTAAATCCTAAGAGAAAATAGTTCTAATAAAATAGAATAATATTAATCTATTTCGAAAAATTCCAAGTATTTAATAGAAAAATAGAAAATAGAGATATACATATATTTTCCTTCTTTATTAATATATATTTATATTATGCAAAATAGAAATTAGCAAAATATTAAAAAAGCAAATAATTAAAAAAGACGATATTGTTTTGTATCCAAATTTTTTTGTATACATTCCAATGACATAAATAAAGATTATTCCAGATATTTTAATGAATTATTATTACAACTCTTTTTAAATTTGTCTAATCATCTACAAATGTCATAAAATATTTATGAGGAAATTGAATCGTTGTTACTAGTATGAATATTCATAAAAGTAGTATAAATGGTATGAATATTTCATAAAAGTATTTAAATTTAAAAGTCTACAAAACCGGTCGTACATATAATTCATAGCTTAAACTCATTTGCTATATTTTTCTAGTTTTGATGGCAAAAATCTTATAGATTACGTTAACAGAAATAAGTTCAAAGATAGATTAGATAATTACAATCCTCTATTCACATTATATACATATATATCCCTCATTCGCATTTTTTAATTCGATTCAAGATTGAATTTTTTTATAATACAATTACCTTATTTCTTCTCTTTTATAATAAAATTATTTTATTTCAATGATTAAACAAAGTTAATGTTAATAAATTGTTTGCTTATGATAAGCTTTCCCTGTAGTTAAAATTTTTGAAGAGTTATCCAAGTTCGCTAATAAAACTTAAATAAACAGTTAATTATAAAATGGGGCCCCACCCCTAGATGTGATTGCTACGGCCCTGTAATCCGTTTTAGTGGTTGCTCTCAATGTGTATGCTCATGCTTGTATCTCGCTCCAACTTTTGTGTGCTGCCATCTCTTTTCAAATATGGCGAGCGCTTGGATTGGTTAGCCATTGGCTGGGCGTGGCTAGTCGGCGCATGTTTAAACCAAAAAGGGGGGGTGGAGTCCAACAGCAGCAGCAACAACAACAGCAACAACTATAACAATAACGAAATGCTGTCTAATGAAAATCAAAGCAACAAGTGCGCACCAAATGGATTGAAATCGAATGAATTCTATTTGAAATTGAATGGCATTGAATCACATCGAATTACCTTTGGCAGAGCAATCAAATGGACACCATGAGAGGGATAGATGACGTGCGAGGGGAGTGGGGGTGGGGGGGTTCGTCTTGATGTTTGGGGGTTTATAGTTATGGCAATGGTTAAAGTTAAGTTAGGTAACCAACAGAACCCGCAATGGGATATTGCAATTTAGCTGTCAGTTAACTGCTTCTCTGGGCCAATTAACTTGCATGTTATCTGCTTCTCATTGCTCATTGTTCGTTGTTGCAATTTGTTGTGCCCCCAAGACTCGACCGATGATTTTGCGGTTTTCTTTTTTATTTACCCCTATCCTCTGCTCTCTGCTGGGCCCCTCTTTCAACGTATATATGTATGTGTATGAGTGTGTGTGTTGGTGTATCCGTTCAAGTATGTGTAAACAGTAATTATCTGATAAATGCCTTGGCGCTGAAAAAAAAATTGATAAATTGCTCATATAAACATTAAGCTATAATTATATGGCATGTTATTTATTTTTTATTTTTTTTTTTTTTAGCAGGGAATGGAATTTTTGATATACTTCCATTTTGGCAACACAAATAAAAAACGTCATAATAAAAGTTTATTAAATCAACTACATGAAATTTAGGGCCAAAGGCTATTTACATATAGAATTGTGGATGAAAAAATGTCTGGAAGAGAATAATTTTCCGCCCTGTGGCTCTAATGAGAAAATTAATTTTTAATCATGATATCATTTATACATATATATTATAATTTAAACATTTAATGAAAACGTTTTGAAATTGAAACAGAAGTTTTGCTAAGAGTATTTGTTGATTTTATGAAGGAATAAAATACCTGAAAGGTCAATGAAATCTTTCTAGAATTTAATCTGGGATTATTTTAACTATTTGGTATTAATGTGTTATAGTAGATGAATTAGTTACTTTTTAACTCCAAATCTGCTAAAACAAATCGTCAAAAATTTACATTTTTGCTTTTAATTCTAGTATTCGTTTGCAAACTTGAATTATCGAGTGTTTGACCATATTAGTTCATATCAATGATTTCTTCGTTCGAATTATCGAGTGCATAAAAATGTATGGACAGAATTCGAAATATAAAGAGATTTTGTAGGGGACTCGAGATAACTTTGAGAGGATCGAAATACCGCATGTTTGATTTAACGAGAGTCGACTGTATATATATATATAAATTATATAAATTATACAAAGAAATAAATATTTATATAATGTTTACTTAAAAATCATATATATATATATATATATATATATTTGAAAATCGTTTAGATACGTTTATAGTTCTTTTTGGTTATTTTAAATTAAAACTTTAAGAACATTTTAATAAAGTTTTAAGTTGTAGTAAACTCAATCTTAACATGTAATAGAATCTGCTCTAGAATTGATACATTTTATAAATTTTTTTATTAACATTACAATTAATTGGCACTCAAAATTAATTTGTCAAATAAACTAACTTTAAACCCTAATCCTGGAGAGACACTCTTTATTATAAGAGCTTCGATTGCTTATTGAAGGAATTTTGACAAATGCTCTAATGACACACTCATAAACTAAACATGGCAAGATTTATTGTCTTGATAGACATACTCATTGTCAGACAATCGACAATCGATCAGTTGATAGCAAATCTATCATAGTTGGCTCACGCTTGCTAGCTGGGATTGGGGTGAAAATTGAGTTTTTTTTTTTTTTTTTGTTATTTGTAGACTGTTGGCTAATTTGTAACATTTGAATGGTGTTTATATTTGCCATCACTGAAATCCCACAATGGTATGCCAGACGAAACTCAAATAACAAATCTGCCACACAAATCTTTCTGCTGCTTAGCTGTTGATGATGGCAATGAGGATGACGACGACGTCGACGACGACGCTCTACGACCCGCGACGACGATCATGTCTAGAAATCTAGTTTGTTTATTTATATAATTTCAGTCAAGCTCAATTAGAAATATACATACATGGGCACAAACACACACACACACACACAGGAACAGGATATAAATATAAATTTCTAATATGTATTACACTGTACTTCAGGTATACATATCTGATTATCAGGCCCAGGTTTTAAAAGAAAGAAAAAGGTTAAGTTAAAAGAAAATTATTGTAATTTAAAAGATAAATTTTCAGAATTTCTTATATATGTTTATTTTATTATATAGGATTCAATTTATTGGATGAACCTCTGGCAAGATTGAATCAATCATTATTCTCTGTGATATATATTTATGTTAACCTCTGTTAAGTTCTTAATTCTGTTAAGTTCTAGTGTTAGTAAACAAGTAAATGAGCTTTTCTTACATGATCGTTGCAGTTTAAACTAACCATCCTGCCACATTAGTTTTATTTTATTTTGTGTATATAAAATATATATATAGCTAGACATACATAAACAAAATCTTTTAAGCCAACCCCAAAGATGTCTTATTTAATTTATTTTACAAGAATTCCTTCAAAGATTTCTTTATAACTAAAAGGTTTATCTTACATTTTGTACATTTTTATTTAATGTATAAAATAAATTTATATAAAACAACTAACAAGTTTATTTATCTTTGTAGAATAGCTTTAGCTATTATCTTAAGTTAAGGCTGATTATAAAATTAATATATTGTGCTAATATAGATATAGAAAATATATCATAGAAATAGAATCTACTTTTTATGGATATTACTCAATTATTGCAGTTATTATCTCAAGTTACATTTAGGAATTACTTTTTAGATATATATAATATATATTTATATATATATATATAATATATTATAAAATTAAATAAATTATATTATAAATAGAATGCACTTTTAACTAAATATTGTTTGAAATAGTTATATCTCAAATATATATAAATCTTTCTCTACAATGATTAATGACCAAACTTCCTGAATTTAGTAATATTTAATAATAATATCTGTTAAGAATTTGTAAACAATTGGACTCAATGACTTGAACTTTGTAGAGTAGTGTTATGAGAAAGAAAGGCAGCTCGCCAAAGGAGGGGGAGTAAGGGATCTGTATGGAGATGGGGATTATGGCTATTGGTCTCGTGGCGTTGTTTAGGCTTTTTTTTGTGATGGGGGGGGGGCTTTTAGCTTTATTGATTTAAAAAAATGAAAAATTTATGTTTAAACAAAAATGCGCCATGCAGCCAAAAGTCATTGCATTGGCATTGGGATTTAGATTGAGAATAAGAACATTGGAATATACATACATACATACTAGTGGGGGTATGGTAAATTCTGATGTTGGGCATTCCATATGGAATGGTATATATGGAAGCTAATGGTAGTGGCTGGCGTTGGGGGCATTGGCGCCACCACTTAAAAACAACATGAGCAAGAAGCTTGTGCGGACTTTCAAATTGTAAATAAATAAACAAACAAACAAATAAACCAACATACACCAACCGCAGGCACAACAAATTGAGGCAACAATTTCCTCGTATTTGAAATTGGGCAAACTCTTTGCCAAGGAAGAGTGCACTATATACGATGGACTAGTCCAAATTGAAAACCAAATCCATATGCGAATTGTATACGTATGTTGTATATGTCCAGTGGCTGTAGAGAAGTCGGTAAAACGCTTTTGATGCTAGCCAACGGAAATGTAATCAAAAAAGTGCTCCGTATATGTATATACATATATATACATACCATACATATATACATATGTAAGTACATTATATACATATAGAATGTATTTATGTATGTATGTATGTGTTTGTATATGGAGCACTGCTATGAATGCTACCAATGCAACAATACAAATAAATTGCAATCATTCATCAAAAAAGCAACAAGAAAAACAAAAGAAACACCGCAAAAAGTTCCAGTTGCAGTTGCAGTTGCAGTTTCAGTTGCAGTTGTCGGCTTCAATTGTTGCACCTTATTTGGGCAATCGGATGCTGGGATAATATCGCGGAGGGGAACGAAGGACAATTCAGTAACCACTAAACAAATTCACAGTGGTTAAAGTGTTCATTTTAAAATATATATATTATAATTATCAAATTTAATTCATAATATATAAATTTAAAAATAAAAACTATGTATTGTAGGCTCTATCTATGCGTATATTATGTCTATAATATATAATTTAAAGATCAGTTCTATTCATGAGTCAATGATGTTTCCTTATAATTTAAAGTCACAGAAGAATATTATAATAGATATGGTTAACTGAAAAATCCGATTCAATTCTATGTTACATATAAATTACTATGCATATCCTGATCTCATTTGTTGACCATCTTATAATATTTAGATTTTTGACCATTTACAGTCACTGTCCATTGTCGGCTTATTATTCCTATTATACTATATATACGGTTTTTTTTCTACGAATTTTCAGCGGGAAGCAGATCAGCTTAGGTCATAAAAGGATGGAGAGAGAGGGAGAGAAATAGAGAGGAAAAGAGAGAGAGAGAGAGGGAGAGAAGTATCCTCAACAGAGGCGACTTAACAATCAAGCATGACGAAATGGCAAAGCGGCTTTTTGGCCAAAAGATGCCAAGCTGAGCCCATCTGATCTCTCTTTCTCTCTCTCCTCTCTCTCTCCTCTCCTTCTATCTCTCTCTCATATGCAAATATATCGCCTGAGCTGAGAGTAAAATAATGCGCTAAAGGCACAAAAAATGTCAGAGTCAAAGTCTTGAGACATTGGACAAATCAGACAAACGGACATGGTTGTCTTTGTCTTTGTCTTTGTCGCAGTTGTCGCATTGGATTTGCCTTTGTATTTCAGCCGCAAAAGTCAATTGTCCAGGATGCCGACTGATGCCGCTGACCTGCCATGGATTTGGATTAGTTAGCTCCTGCTGGGCATCTAAGATTTTTCTTCTTTTATTGTTTTTCTTCTTCTTCTTTCTTTTTTTTTTACAACTACTGCGGAGGCGGTTGACGGTGGCTGCTTTCACTTTAGCCTTAACTGCTGCTGCTGCCTTTCTCTAAATATTTTGATAGCTAGGCCTTCTTCTTCTTCTTCTTGATGCTGTGTTTATGTGTGACATCTAACACGAGTGCTATGATCCCTACAAAAAAAAAAAAAAAACCAAAAAAAATGCTGTGTGGTCTGTGCCATATGCAAGTGAAAGAAAGCATTACTCTAACCACTTGAGGCATACACAAAATGCCATTAACCTACCGCAGTTTGTATAAAACAACAAAAATATATACACAAATTAATAGTTTTAATGGAGTGAGGGAACTGTTGGTCGATTTACGACTTCCTCAACGCATCCTGAACTGATTTCAATTTCGTAAAATACAAATAAAAAAAAAAAAAAAAGAAAGAAGAAAAACCTATCCCCAATATAGTTAGATAGATATCTTGAGTAGGGTTTGAAGGCTTTCATTCAAATTGTATTTACCTTTAATTGATCTGAAACTGATTTGTGAATCTGCAAAAGAAGCAAACTTCCACTATCTCTTTCTCTTTCTCTCTCTCTCTTTCTTTCTTTCTCTATGCAATGAAACAAATTAGTCGTTGGCCAAAAGTCGCCAAATAATTTAGCTGAGAAATGTTGCAAACAGCAACAACAACAACAACAACAAGAATACTGTGAAACAAAGGCCAGTCGAACGCTGATCAGATTAAGTGCTTATAACATGGACATGACTCCATTGACTAACAGGCAAGAAGCGGCAAAAAGAAGTCCAAACGGACAGCGTTTCAGTAGCTGGTGGAGCGACAAAAAAGCGCAGCTTAAACTGCCGCCGACACATCGATGGAATGGCTGCTACTCCTCCCTCCTTCTGCTGCCTCTCCTGCTGCTTCGTTGTTGACGACGACAAAGACTACTAAGACAATGTTGGATACCAAACCCCGTGCACTTTTGTCGGCAATTGCTCGAACCCTACATTTAACAAGGCATTTTAGTAGTTCGAAAAGCCTTAACTTAATTAGTTTTCGAATTTTTTGTTTTTTAGAAAAAGGTTCTTAAAAGAGATCATAAATAATATCTATTGTATTTGTACCACTTTTGATATATAGTCGACTTTATTTGAAAATTGAAAACTTGAAAAAAACTTTGTTAATTAGAAAAAATTGGCATAAATTTTGTTAGACGTTATTAAATTATAATTTTACTGCACTGTACAATTTATTTTAGCTGGTAGAAAACAACATTTTATTTCATAACCCTTTGGAATTTCTTAATACACTGCAAAACTTGTAGTCGTTGAACAATCCATTCGAGAAACAAATAATTTTCCAAACTAAACAATAATTAAATCTAAAATTAAGTTACTAGTTCATTAAGTTCTTACCCTTAACTTAATCCAATAATTAATAAATCCTTTTCAATCAACGGTTAAGTCATTGGATTTAAATACAATAAAGAAAAAACAACAGAAAATTTACATACATACAAATTTTCTATATTTTGCGCTATTTTATCTAAAGCACTTTAAAATGGTTAACAGCTTTTGTTCTAATACAAACAAAAAAAAAAGAAATTTCTTATTGAAACCATTATTAATTTGTATATATCGTATATTCGAAAAAAGAGGGAAATTTTGTTTTTAAATTAAATTTATATGTTACATATTTTTCTGATTTTGATTTATTTATACCTAATCAAACCTAACTCATGATTAAAGAACTGGCTGATTTGTTGATTTTATTTGCTTAAAAATATTTAGAAAATTTTTACAGGACAAGAAGTTTTTCAATTTAAATTTTTTGAAATTTATAAAACATTTTGCTTTAAACTTAAAATAAGATTTAAATTAAAATAAGATTTTTTTGCCACTACCAAACTGTCAAAGAATTTTAGCAAATGACAAATTGCATTAGAAATTACTTTGTATTTGTTAGAAATTTACACACACACACTCCCAAGATCATATACATACTATATAAAATATATTTTTTAAATATTTTAATATCCCCTACTAAAATTTAAAGTTAAAAAATTTTATATATATATTTTTCTTGTAATTTTATATATAATAAGTAAGTGATTTTCTCAGTCTTACTGACCCAACAAATATTGAAAGACACTTACATGCTCACACACACACACACACACACACCTTACACTTCATCAAAGGATGGATAGTCGGGGGGGAGGTGGGGGGGTACAAAAAAACACACACAGTTTCTGGGCAGCTTCATCTCTCCATCTTAGTTGAACGCAAAGCTTCCCTCAATTGGCGGCATTAAACGAGACCAGAACACAAAAAAAAAAAAAGACGAAACCAAAAAAAAAAAAAAAAAAAAAAATAAAGCGGAACCGAACTGCTTCAACCTACAGTTTTCAACCAGCTATGGTCGTGGGTCGTTGTCGCCACATGATGCCTGCCCACTCTGGCACATTTTGGCCATTGTTCTCCAGCTAAGACTGGAAGCAGCAGTAAGTGCTCTTACTGAACAACAACCAAAAAAAAAAAAAATGTCAATATTCTGATTCCACGAAAAGCCAAACGAATGAACGAACGCATCCAAAATCCCCAATTCCCATCACCACCACCACCACCACCATCAGTATGGTTACCGTGTGCCAAGTCCCTGGCGTACTGATGTCGCTGTCCATCTTGGCAAGCAGCTTAGTTGCATTCACATCTCCTCATCCACATCCACATCCACATCCATCCTGCGTAATTCAGTTGCAGTTGCTTTTTGGTCAAACAGGATGAGAATGAGAACTGCAAGCCAAAATGGTGTACATCAAAGCCAGAAGTCCAAAAGTCCAGAGAGTCAGAGTCAGAGCCAGAGCAAGAGCCAGAGTCAGATTCAGATTCAGAGTCACAGTCAGAGTCGGCTCAATCTCACGTGGAATACAAAAGCGTACCGACCAACGGGCGGCGGCAGATCAAAAAGTCTTGAAAATGGCTCACAGTTCAATAGGCTTTTGTGGTGGATTAACCGAGGGGATGGTGAGCGGAGGGGGGGAAGCTTATTCAAGTAAGTTGGCAAGCGGCTATAATGCGCTTGGATATGCAAAATTGCATTGAAATTTGAATTCAATTCAAAAGGCCATTGAACGTTGCATCTCTGGAAAGCATAAGAGGGAGAGAGAGATAGAGATATAGCGAGAGGGGGAGAGGGATATATAGGGGGATCGATTGAGGGGGAGATTGGTTTATGCGGGGGAATTGGCATTTTGGTTCGTTGATTGCGCGACGGTTGCCAATTTGAAAGAAATCAAAAACTCTGCCGCCATTCAACTTCAAGTCTACTACATATACCCCTAACCCTCCCCCCACTCCCTCCCTACCCACCCACCCTACACTTGTCCCTCTCTTGTTCTATCCTTTGTAGTTGACCAAATTACGCAACTGGCGGATATCCAATATAGACTCTTGTTTAAAAAAAAAAAAAAAAAAGAAAAAAAGAAGTTTACAGCTGCCACTAAAATCGGTAGCCAGTGGCAGGAATTTGCATAGTGCACCAACCAACAACCACAATCGCAACAACAATAACAACAACAACAAAAAAAATTTACAAAAAATGAGCCTGTTAATAGCCGTCGACAGTTACAAAGTGCCAGGCAATTGTGGCAAATACCAAGCTACCAATTCCAACTGCAACTCCATCTACAGCTGCAGCTCCAACTGCGACTCCAACTTCAACTCCGTCTGCACATGGGCGTGTTGCTTGGGGGCGTTTATGTGGCTTTTGCATTTCGGCTTTCAATTTGCAAATCTTCGCTGGCTACACCTCTGGGCGTTGCAGAACCAGCCCCCCCCCCCATACCTTGCCACAATACATAATTATAATTGCAACAAGGGAATCGACAGCTGGGGTAAAAGGGTGTCAAAAGCGTCTGCAATATCTGAATCAAGGCTATATGACAAAATATTCTTAGCCGACAAATATCGGAAATTAAGATAAGTTTATTAATTTAATCACCTTAAAAAAAACTCTATTAACTGAATAATGTGTGGTAACTTATTGAATGTTTGAGTACTTCTTTTAGGACAAGTTTTAAAATTAAAATAACATTAGCATTTTTACTATTTAATTATTGTAATTACAATTAAACTAACATTTTTATTGGAGTAAAGGAAAAGAGATGGATAGAGATATGTTTTCCCTTTTCCTCATTTTATTAATTATGAGATGTTAATAATTAAAAATAAGTTGGATTTTTAATTAACAGTTAACTGATAATTACCTATTCATATTTTTATCTATCTTTTCATCCATTTATTTATATATCGATTCATTTATCTATTCAGTTACCTATTCGTTTATCTATTCATCTATCCATTTATCTATATATTCATTTATCGATTCATCTACCTACATATTCTTCTTTTTACTTATCTACCTTTCATATATATTTTCATCTATCTATTCATCTTTCTACCTATCTATCGATTCATCTATCTATTCAGCTAACTATTCATCTGTGTTTTCATCAATCTAATTATCTTCCTACTTATCTATCTTTTCATTTATCTTTTCATCTATCTCTTTATCCTTTTAACTTCCAACTTTCTTTGCGTAGATGTATCTATCTATCTATTTATTCATCTATTCTTCTATCTAGCATCTATCTATCCATCTATCTATCCATCTATCTATCCATCTATCTATCCATCTATCTATCCATCTATCTATCCATCTATCTATCCATCTATCTATCCATCTATCTATCCATCTATCTATCCATCTATCTATCCATCTATCTATCCATCTATCTATCCATCTATCTATCCTATCTATCTATTCATCTATCTATTCATCTATCTGTTTATCTATCTATCTGAAATATATTGAAAAATTAAGGTTCGGCTGTAGATCACATTGAATAATAAAGAAATATTGTAAAATATTTCAAGTACTCATTTCGGCCCGCCATTTTAACAAATTTTAGTAAATAATATTAATTTATTTAACGCTTTCGTTATAAACTTTCATCAATGAAGATATTAATACCGGAATTACCTTAATCTGGACATCTTGGATAGGGGTTTAGTTAGCTGTCAGAAATGTATTGAAGGATTTGGGAAATGCGGTTTCAATCAAATATGGATACATATTTGTTGGAGCATTATGCGGAATGAAACCCTTTTGAGTCCTTCTTCCAAATGGCCACTAACTGACTGGCAAACAAACAAATCTTTGCTGTCACAGTCTCTCATTCAATGGTTAAACTGAATGCAATGCATACGATTCCAATTCCAATGGTGGAAGGATGTATGTACATATATACCATCTACCAACCAACATGGTGGAATGGGGATTGGTTGTGGGCGGATATGAAACATATCTCCGGTTAGCAGGCAGGACATTTCCGTTAGCTCAACCCGCCTCTCCATCGACCTGTCATAAAATCGCATATACCAGAGTTTTGTAGGATTTGCAACAGGATATTGCCTAAAAGGATACGCTGCTGCCCGCTCAACTGTGTAACAATTCACTTCTGTTTTCTCTTTATTTTTCTCATTTTGTTTTTTTTTTTTTTTTTTCTGTGGTCTTGATGGGCATTTGAATGCAGGCGGCTGTCATTTAACGTGTGTATGAAACGGGACAGATATTTCAATTGGGAGTTAGGAAAAAGAGACACACACACACACACACACAGACAGACAGGATCGAGACCGAGACACCTGACACTTAAGCGCCACTGCCAAAGCAAAAGGACCACAAATTCAGTGAGAGAATCACCAACCAACCAAGGCGTTCATCTGACAAATGAGACAAAGTGACACAAGTCAATCAAGTCAGTAGCCCGATTCTCTCAGTTTTTGAACATACGCAATGTTAAATCGTTTATAAATTTCATACGATTGTTTTTTTGCCCCAATTTACTGCCCACTAAACATTCATACACCAAAAACAGTTGCCCCCTTGGGGCAGAAAATGTATTTAAATGAATTCCATCAGCGGATTCAGGTTCAAGGGATTGCTATACCCCAAAAAAAAGAAAAAAGAAAAAGTGATGGGCACATTTAAAATGTCAATACGCATTGACTGAGAGACGCGTCTCAGAAAAGTCATTGAAGTGCCGTGCCGGAGACAATGAATCCTGTCAAATCAAAGTAACGCAAAGGGCAAACGCGATGTGGATAATGTGAATAGCCATGGAGCATGGAGACAGTTGACTTGCCAAAACCATTAGAGTTGAAGAAATTTTGATATTCAATTCAATTTGTGAGTTTAACTAGGTAGAGGACATCAACATAATGGGTTACCTTAAAAGTTTCACTTGAATTTATAATTGAATATTGGCATAGTATTGAAACATCCTACGGTCGGTCAGGTATTTCTTTATGCCGAGTACCCATAATTCTTACAGCTCAGGGAGCTTCAAAAGCTTATGCCGTCGACAATGCCGCCCCCCTCCCATTTGGGGGACAAGTGATGAGTGAATGCAAAGAATTTGAATATTGTGCCGTCGTCGCATCGTTGTGGCATTTGACATAAATCGTCAATGACAGGAACATCGCCTCCTTTTGGCCTCAAACACGCCAAGCAACCAACCAACCGACCGACCGACTAGCCAGCCAGCCAGCCATCCAGTGAAGGCACTGAAAATGGGATTTGGACGGAACACGACAGACAACTGTAATCCGCGCCATTGTACACAGAAAATGATGGGGTCCAGTCTCTCTGGTACTCTCCTGTCATCGAGCTCTTCAAAATCAATTCTAATCGATTTAGGACACATTGACAGCATTTATTGGCAGCATGCGCGTGGATGCGATACCAAACAACACCTTCAATAACAACCAAGACACAAAATATACAACAAACATACATACATACACACATACATACATACTACTACTACTACTAGCCAGTAAAATGTCAACAACATTTTGGCTTAAATGGCCACAAGGCAGCCGCGAAATAAACCAAAATAAAAAACCAAAGAAAAAAATGCGACAAAATACAAGGCAGCAGCCGAGTATTATCATTATCTCAATGGAAGCTGATTGAAAACAGATAATTAAAATCTTCTAATTAGGCGGCATGTTCACGCACACACACATACACACACGCACAACTAGTATTCATCTGTATGAGTGTGTGTGTGTGTGTGTGTACCTTAACCACTGTCGGCTGTCAGAGAAAACAAGTTCATAAATCTTGCGTCCAACAAATCGTTTTGCAACATGAAAGAACATTACATACTTATATAAAAAGGGGCCACAAAATAAAATAAAAGCGAGAGAGAGTGATGGAGAGAGGGAGAGAGAGGAGACCAAAGACAAAGCCAAGTTGAAAACAGCCAAAGGAAAAAAAAATCTTTAATAAAAATTGTCCCATCAGGGATATTCCCTGCTTCTGGACAACGATTAACTTGCCATTAATGTGTATATATAGATATACATATATATATTTATATGATATTGTGTAGGTTTTTCTTCTTCTGTTTATTGATGGGAAAAGGCAAGTTTTAGTTTAGTTAACAAGTGAAAGAGACAGAAATAAGTTAACCATTATATTAAATATTTGAAGTAGCGGTATATATCGATTATCTAATGATAATGAATGTTTACTTAAAATTTAATTAAACATTTCAATTCTCAAAATTAGTCCTTAAACTTGCAAAGGAACTACATTTATGTATATATTTAGCTAACGAATTTCCTTTTGTGAAACATACTTATAATTTTCAAAAATATTGAGTAATAGTTTTTAATATAAATATATATAAATATACACATATTTAGTTTTGTAATAAAGAATATGAAAAAAAACATACAAAGCATCCAAAATGGTTGCCAAATATCAAATAACTTATATTTATGTATAATACAAATAGATTATATAAAAATTAAGCCTAACTTATGATTTAAGTACTGGCTACTATTAATTATAATTAATTAACTTAATAAATAAAATAAGAGTTAATAACTACACAACCGTTAAAATTATTTCACAGGTACATATGACTTTTTAATTAATAATTGTATAGTTATAGACATATATATGGATCATCTAAATACATCTTTTTATATTTGTATATCGTATATACATTGTAAAATTTATTTCTCAAGTATGTAAGTATATGTATAAGTAGCTATTAACTCTTATTTTACCTATAAACAGGAAGTAAAAGCTCCATTTTACAATTACATAAATATATATGTTCTGCAAGTATGGATTCAGTGCTTAAAATTTAAAAAAAAAAAAATAAAAAAACAAGAAAACATATATAGGTAGCTAATCATAAGTTCTTCAATTACTTTAAAGATGACAGATAAAATATCCAAAAATTTATAGATATAAATCTATCTAGCTATAAATAAATTGCATTTTATAGGGGATGAGCCACTGCTAAATGTCAATCATCAAAAAGTATGCAAGGAATAATATTGTCAACAGCCAAAAAGTATGCTTTAAAAACGATAAATATTCAATGCCCAATTGTATTATTAAAAAGTCAAGGAATTTTTGAATCCAAATTAAAGAAAAAGTATATATGTACTTATATTTATTCGTTTTTAGCTAAACCATAAACTTGGACGAAATATTCCATTCAACATCTAAATCTGACTTGGCCAGTTAAAAAAACGCAATAAATTTTGATTCTTTAGTAAGAAAACCAAATGTTCCTTTAAGAAACTGTCTCTACATATTTTATTTTGTTCAGGAAAGGAAATATATATTTCAAATAAATTTTTATGATTCAATTTAATGGAAAAACTTAAAATTTTTATGTACAAAAGTATTATTAACTATTATTTTTATCTGAAAAGTTTATGCAAACTGTTCCTTTAGCTATACCTTTTTCATCTTATATATACACTAATTAGAACTCAAGCTGATTTATGTATAAATAAACGTAAATGTTAGGTTTAGGAACTTTTCCAAACTTTCATTTTCTTTAAATTTTATTGCAAATTATTCTTTAAATAGTCAGAGTTTTAAAAATGTTAAAACTTAGGCATTAGCCACATTTGTTATAATTTTCTTATAGATTTCAATACCCTTTAAATAGGTATCAGCATGAAGCCATTCATCGTGATCATGAAGTAAAACAGGAGTATGATTCATGGGAGAGAAGCCCAAAGCCGGAATGCCCTCCTGTCGTAGGTAGCGGCTATCCGTTCCGCCATTAAACACTAACAATTTAATATTGAGGCCCCTGGAAAGAAATATTTGTTTTTATTTCGTATCTAAATAGAAGTGATTAACTTACAATTCATCTGTGGACTTTTTAAAGGCCATCCAAAAGGGATTCGTTTCATTTATTACAGTGGGTGCGGTATGAGGCCTTCTAATAAAAGGCACAAACTCTACCTCAATATCGCCACCGGCTTCTTCAGCCCATTTATATAGCTATAAGACATACAATTTACGATTTATGTACCCACAGTTTGAAGATATGTTATAGACTCACATCGGCTTCAAATTTCTCCAAATCAACATCGAGTGCTATACGGCAATCGAAAAATAAACTAAACATGGGCGGAACCACATTACTTTGGACACCTCCATCAATAGAATTCAGATTTATTGTGGTAACATCACCAATACTAAGATGTGGATTCTGTTCCAGAAGTTCAACCTGACTGCGTCTATAGTCCATCAATTTGCCCAGAATGTAGTTCAGCTTTTCTCCTGCTGTGTTTGGCAGCAAAAGTAAACCATGGCCAGCCCTTCCGCTTATTTTAAATGTGACACCTTGAGCAAATTATAATTAAATTAAATAACTCAAATCATATTCATATAGAATCCCTACATCGTCCAGTACGTTCTGCATAAAAAACTGGTATCTCATCCGTGGGCGAAGCCATGCCTTCATCTAGACTAAAACCTATGTTTAGATTACGAAAATCTTCAGATTGCACAAAGGGTGCCATACCCAAACGGCCACCAGCTTCCTCATCTAAATTAAAGCAAATAAAGATCATATAAAATATAGTCTTAAAATTTATCTTAGACAATGTACCGGCAACAAAGGATATATGTATGGTTCTCTTCAATTTAACTCCATTCCGTTTTAGAGCTCTTATGGCTGCCAAATATTGCATTCCCACACTCTTCATATCTTGAGAACCACGGGCAAAGATACGCCCCTCCTTATCAATATCAGCCCCAAAAGGTGGATGAGTCCAATTTTCTGGAAATACTCTTACCACATCCATATGGGAATTAAGAAGTATTGAGGGAAGTTCCGGTTCCAGACCCAGCCAGGTTAATATAACCACAGGTGCCTCCTTGTTAAGTGGATAATAAATATTTATGGGCAAATCCAACAATTTGGCTTGATTACGAAGGAATACCAAACAGGATTCTAAATGACAGGATTACAAATGGAATTTTAAAAGAGAGTTTCTTAAATTTATATTATTTATATCAACCATAATTCGGATTAGGATGTACACTAGGTATACGTAGATATTCCCGAAAATATTGTAATTCTTCATTCGATTCCCAAGTGTTGGAACACATCTTAAAATACGTTTGTTTCTCCTCAATAACTCAACAATAACTGCCAGACATTATTATATGATATGTCTTTAAGAAAAATCCGATAATAAAGTCTTATCACTAAGAGATAGATATATATATGTATTTTTGTCTTTTATTAAAGTGTACTAAATTGCTATTAATATTTAGTTAAACATTAGCCACATTTGTTATAATCTTTTTGTAGATTTCTACACCTCTTAAATAGATATCAGCCTGTAGATATTCATCATGATCATGTAAGAGAACTGGAGTATTATTCATGGGTGAGAAACCCAATGCAGGAATGCCCACTTGTCGTATATAGCGACTATCTGTGCCACCTGTAAAGATCTGTGGTTTGATCACAAGGTCCCTGTAAAATATTTATATATATATTGCTTATAGAATCGTGTGAATTGAAAGATATATACAGATAACACTCACAGCTCATCGGTAGCTTCTTTAAAGGCCAACCAAAATGGATTACTATCATCAGTAGATGTTGGTTGGACTCGTGGTTGCTTTTGTTCATACTCCAGTTCGATGCCACCACCAGCTTCCTTACACCATTGATGTAACTATCAATGGAAATGGAGGAAATTCATAAATCAAATAGATTTTCCAATTCCTAATCGTTAGATTTATACCTGTGCTTCAAACTCCTGATGATCTATATCGAGTGCCAAACGGCAATCGAATCCTGCTGTCATTTGTGGTGGTACCACATTACTCTGTACTCCACCCTCGATACGTGTTAGATTTATTGTGGTAACATCACCAATACTTAACTCGGGATTATTCTCCAATGTATCAACTTGAACTTGACGAAGTGACATCATTTTATTCAAAATATAATTCAATTTCTCACCAGCCGTATTTGGCAATAATAATGAACCGTGGCCAGCTGAACCGTTTATTTTGAAATAAACTCCTAGAAAAAAAGAAAAATTTTATGAATACATATTATAAGATTTTCAGATAATTTACTTTACTTACTCCACACACTCCGTTCGGCATAGAACACTGGAAACTCCTCTGTGGGTGAGGCAAGTCCCTCGTCAAAGCCAAAACCCACATTAAGGGAACGAAATTCATTTGTATGGACAAATGGACGCATTCCCTGGCGTCCACCCATCTCCTCATCGGCCACAAAGGAGATGTGTATGGTGCGTTTACATCTAATACCATTACGTTTTAAGGATCTTATGGCTGCCAAATATTGCATACCCACACATTTCATATCCTGTGTGCCACGGGCAAAGATGCGACCCTTCTCATCGATATCCGCTCCAAAGGGTGGATGTGTCCAATTTTCTGGGAAATACTGGCACCACATCCATATGAGAGTTAAGCAACACAGAAGGTAAATCAGGTTCAAGACCCAACCAGGTTAATATAACCACAGGATTGTCTTTATTTAGCGGATAATAAACTTCGAAAGGCAATTCCAATAGTTTAGCTTGATTTTCAAGAAATCTTAGGCACTCATCTGGGTAAATGAAAGATATATCAGTATTATGACATACATATATACAATATATATATATATATATATACATATATACTTACCATAATTTGGATTTGGATGTACACTGGGTATACGCAGATATTCCCTAAAATATTGCAATTCTTCATTTGATTCCCATTTGCTAGTAGCCATTATAAACAAGATTGAAATCTGTATTTTATATGTATAAGTACATATATATTCCTCGATCCGTTGTGTTTGCCAGTTCAAACAACACTGAACACTTGATCAAGTTTGTTATTATGTCTATCGTTGTTGTCCAGCAAAATTGATTTATTTCTATGATCATAACGCCAACGCGTTGACGGATACAGATAATTTTATCAAATTTAACAACTTTCAGCCTCATGTGGAATTTACAAATATATATATATATATGTATATGCATATATGTATATGTTTGCATAAAAGATCGTAATTTGAGATACACAATTTAGGTTACAGTGAATGCTAGATATAAAAAACACCTGTTATACATATTACTTGCGGGGCATTGGGCATTGGAATCTTCACTGTACTCAGAGTTAGTTAACTAACGTTCCCTTATCGCTCATAATAATTTGTTTACATTTTGCGATTGTGTCCGAAAAGATTTGAAATACTTATTTTTATAATGTGTGTGTATGTATGTATATAGTCTATCTAGAAGGTTAATGATCATGTTCTTGGGCAGATAACGGTTGATTATAAGTTGTTTTTTATCAATTCGAAAGTTAACAGAAACTGCCAAATGGAATCTATTCATTTTTGAAAAGGAAATTTTAATTTTTAGTCATTTGACTTTTTGAAATAGGGGAATCAATTTATTTTTATTTCAACTATGATTAAAATGAAATCAGAAATATCTTTAATTTTTAAGAAAGTTCAAAGACCATATAAAATTTTAAATAATTTATTATAAAATAGTGTACAAATGAAACTCATTTACACTAAAAATAAGTTTTTGAGCTCCAAAAAGTCTGTTCGATATAGTTCTAGCTGTAATCTTGCATAGAATCGGTTTAAATCATCAAAAGTCTGTTCTACTTTAAGTTAAACCTATTTAGAAATTTAATTCTTAGTTACAAAAACTATACAAATCAATTGATTTAATAGAAAAGCAAATAAACAGAGTTTTCTTCACACTTTCTTAAAATCTTGATGGGAAAACTATTATATAGAAGTTTTGTAAAATTCAAATGTAAAAATTTTCCAGATGGATTTTATGTTTATATAAAGCAAGAGTTGATCATTGCTAGAATTGTAATATAATCTGCTGAATGGAATCATTATTTAATGTATACAATATTTGGCCTACTTTTAGGATCAATATTCTTTCTCCTTTATTTAAATGGTTTCATTATGCTTTACTTATGAGTAATTGTACATTTGTATGTATGTATGTACATATACATACTGCCATGTACATCAGCTTAAAAATTACTAAAATCTTATATGGAAAGAATACCAAAAAAATAACAATCACGAGCCCATCTCAGTCTAATCTTTACGCTCAAATAGTACTGGGAAAGGTTTATCCTGCGGCGCCTGCAACCAATTATCCTCTGAATATTTAACATTATTCTCTGTCTCAATGACATGGAAAGTGTAGGCGTGGCGACTCTTCTGAGAGCGATTGGGTTCGCTTTTGTGTACAACATTGCCATGAATGATAATGCAAGTGCCTAGAAAAAGAAATGGAAGATTTAGTTATGATTCAATAAGTATAATTTCCAATGCCCACTCACCTTTGCTCACTTGAAGCGGAGTAAAACTAGACTGTGGATAGATGGGAGCAGCGCGATCATAGACCATCAATTCGCTGGCATCCTTATCGGTATTACGGAAGTAACGACGATGAACTCCACTTTTGTGTGAACCCTTGATGAACTGAAGGCAACCATTTTGCAAAGTGCAATCTTCAAGGGCGAACCAGAACCCAACAGCAGAATTGGGTTCTGTGTGCAGATACCAGGAATCCTGATGGGGGATAACCTCTCCCCCAATACCAGGATTCTTATAGATATACATGCTCTGGCAGACAGCAGGCCGATTATAATTCAATTGCCAACAAATTTCACGCACTCGATTACTAAATGTTATTTCGTTAAATGTTGAATGCTCCACATGCAGGGCATGACCCACTTTATTTAATGCAATCATAGGATCGACCAAGAGTTGACCCTCCTCTCCCACAGCACCCTTTTCGAAGAAATATCGTACTTTATCACCCGATTCGAGGAAATACATTTCCTTGCTGTGTGCATCTTCTGCCTTAATGGTGCTAAAAATTTTTCGATTTGTTTGTGGTGCCTCCAAACATAATGCACGTCCGGCTTGATAAAGTGAATCAACCTCCTCGGGTGTCAAAAAATCCTCGATGACAATGTAGCCATTTTCATTGAGCTGTGGGGATAAATAAAATAATTTTATTATTATTATTGCTTAAGCGGGTTAAGGTCATTGAATTAAATAATAATAATAATAATCAACTAGTTGCTGAGCATTGCCCCTTATCAGCGTGCCGTCTAGTCTGGTCTGGTTATCTGACCGACCGACCGACAAACCCACTGATCCACCGTTGTAGTGGACACACGCGTTCCCCACAAGCAAGCACTTACTCCACCTCTTATCACATTCACAGTTTATGCTTTGTTCAATTTTGGTTTGCCAATTCAAATGTTGCCAACTAATTAACAAATTCCTATGCATGTCAAAATGTTAATTCTATTTGACAAGCAAGTAAAAATCAAAATTCGTGCTCATTCATTGAAATCACTCAACGTTAAATTGAAAATTTGCACATTTTCTAAACCCCAAAAAAAAAAAAAAAAAAAATCAATTGTTTAACTACTAACAATTGGGACCTTGTTTAAGAATTTTCTAAATAATTATAGATTACCAAACTAAACCAATGTTAACTAAAAATGTTTATGAATATTTTTTCTATAATTTAAAAGAAAGGAAGAGTATTTAAAATCCGTTAATAGATTTTCTTGTCTGTCTGGGGCGAAATTATTGTGGGTGTGCCTGACTTTTTGGTTTTGGTGCTTTTGTAGTGTTTGTTATATTGAAATAAAAATGAAAAATGAAAATCGAGAGTAAAAATAGTCGCTGTGACTCAAGCAGCGGAACCTCATGTCCACCTGCAGTGATCGGGAAAGCAAATCAGCTGGTAGCACCTTTGAGTGTTCCTACATTTTGATGAATTTACAAAAATAAATTCAAACGTCAGCCGGGGGTAAATGAAGAGGGAATCATGATGTACATATACATATATACATACATATATACATACATAAGTACATACATATGTTCATATGTATATACATATGTAGGTCTAGTACACGGCGTGTGCATGGAAAATTACAAAGTAGAATTGAGGGTCACACACACATTTAATTCCAGAGTGTCATAACATAATCGTAACAGATTTGATAATAGTGCAAATGCAATTGATGTTAATATGCAATACAATGAGTCTTAAAGTGAAAGAGGGGAGGGCGGAGCGTATGATTTCATAATACAGCTGACGGCACCTTATTGTTTGTTAAACAAGAATTTGTTTAAGTTTGTTTTCTTTTTAGTTAATATTAGCTTTCATATTGTTGGCAAAGCTGAGAAACCAGTTCTGCAAATAAATTACACATTTTACCTATCGAGGCTGAAATTTAAATATTATACATATTTAAGAATTACTCGTGTTGCTCTCTAAAAATTATTCCAAATATTAAACAGAAAAGAAGAAAAACAATATTAATAATAAAATAAAATTGTTTCCTCAATTTTGTTGGTTTACCAGGAATTTCGTCAGAGATCTTTGTCCGAAAAGTAACAAAGAATGAAAATGCTTTTCCGCACCAATTTTCACCTAAATAGATGTATACGAAGATCTGTATTGTTGGTTGTAAATAAACTGATGACACTTGAACCCAGTGCACAATAAAAGAAAAGAAAAGAAAAGATCATGTCGATGACTAACTAATCGATGATCATAAAAATAGAATGCAAACTCAGACAAATGAAAAACGAATCAAAACAAACTTTTGTTTGTGGGATAAATAGATAATCTTTTTACCCATGCAGGGGGTATTTGTACAGAAGTTTTTAATTGGCCCAGCGCTTTATACATATATATTTGATCCTTTGCGTTTTCCAATAGATGCATTTCTTATATATGTTGTGAAATTGTTAATATTAAGGATCTAGAACCATTACTTTGAAAACCATCCAAACAAAAAAGTATTCTGATTTGACCATCATCAAGTCGATATTACACCTTAATTCCAATGTTCTTTAAGATCAACCTAATCTGTTATAAATAGTGCACTCTGATATAAAAATTACACTAGTAAAATCGTTAGAATGTCTTCAAATTTCAAACATATGTTAGCGGCTTTTTTAGACATCATCTACAAAGAACTATTAGAGTATCTAAAATTCGGCGTGTTAAATACCAACTTCCGATATGTTTTATGCTTGATGAAAAT
Source organism: Drosophila sturtevanti (assembly GCA_018150375.1). Taxonomy (NCBI): domain Eukaryota; kingdom Metazoa; phylum Arthropoda; class Insecta; order Diptera; family Drosophilidae; genus Drosophila; species Drosophila sturtevanti. The sequence continues at coordinate 4,156,630 of JAECWJ010000408.1, read as the reverse complement.
TTATTAAATGTGAACCCACCTCATCCAATAATTTGCTGTGCATTTTGTTCGTATGTTTGAATTATTCAATTATTCCTTTTTAAACAAATATTAGCACTCTTGTTTTCCTCAGCGTTCGTTCGAAACTAAACTGTAAATAAATTTCGAACCTGTAAATAAAAACGCTCCCACGCGTTGATAAATTTTCGAAATTTAAATCAACAACATCGTGCTCACTTGTGAGTCGGCTTTTAACAGAGTCTGTTACTGTAATAAAATGTTAACTATCAGATTCTGCCAATATTCAAACCTGAGCGCCAAAATCAACAGTTCAAAAAAAACAATCTATGATGGCTTAATAAACAAATACAAATAAATTATACTAAAATTTTTTAGTGAATTTCCGTATGTTAATGGTACTGTTTTAAATCTTGAAAATAAAAGTAAGGCATATAAACAAGCTAAAATACCCTTAGAAAAACCTTCAATCGAATGTAGTTTATTATAAACAGTTTCTACTTTTTTTTTAAGTAGTGTAAATAGCAAATATATATTTTTTTTTCATACATTTTTTGTTCTTATAACTAATTTTTCTTTTATATTTAGATTTTTTTTATCTGAGCAACAAGCAGTTGTGGCCGAGTGGTTAAGGCGTCTGACTCGAAATCAGATTCCCTCTGGGAGCGTAGGTTCGAATCCTACCAGCTGCGATAGGACACGTTTCTTTTTTAGATTCTTTTTTTTTAATTATATTTTTACGTATTATTATTTCTTTATCAAGTGAAATTGAAAAGTAACGGAACATGCAGCAGTCGTGGCCGAGCGGTTAAGGCGTCTGACTAGAAATCAGATTCCCTCTGGGAGCGTAGGTTCGAATCCTACCGACTGCGAGAGTTGGGAAGATTTTTCTGATCAAACTTTTTTGCAAATAAAAGCACTGGAAAATCTTTTCAATGTTGTGTGTATTAATAGCAATATATATTCTACTATCTAAAAAAGAACAAAATTAAAAGATAGGCCAAAGAGGATGATTTATACCTTCTTTATACCTTGTTTTCATATAAGAACAGTTCGATCTGATCGGAATTATCATACTCCGGGAAGAAAATTTTTCTATTTGGATTATATCTATTAAATAGAAGTCCAATCTAAAATAAATTTGTTTCAAATGTCAGATTCTTATGAATAGTTACATTTTTATTTTGTTCGTAATCTGCGGTATACATATATATATGCTATAGACTAAAACTTGTCAGAATTTTCCTTGTTGTTGGCAGCATTGTCCAGATTTTCCTTTATATTGAGGGAATAGAAGCGATCCGCCAACTGATCATCCTCAGCTAGATTAAAATTAGTGACTTCATTGGGAGTTTCACCAACTGACTCTAATCCAGATTGGTTACGGAAATTACGGAAACGTTTGCGCTCAAGTTCTCGGAATTCACGTCGGACCGACGGTGATTCACCACGAAGTGTACGAACAATAGGATTATTTTCACAATAATGCGAAGGATCGTATGATGGCACGTCAGGATCCCTGTCCCAATCCGCCGAAGTGTCGACTAAATTTTCTTGGGGCGTCAAAGAATCCTTTGGTTTAAGTGGCGGCAATTTGTCCGGATTTAAGAAACGAACAAAGCTAGCTCTATCCAAACATGTTATAACATGATTCTGGGATTGATTCAAAAAACGCAAATTTACATATGTATTGGATTTAAATGATGTATTTATGTATACCTACCTCCATTTCTGCCACGGTTAATACGTGGGCAATATTAAACGGACATCTCACCAGTTTCGTGCCACAATAATTCCGAGCGCAACGATTCATATGTAAAACCAAACGATTGGGAAGGATCCGATGAGACTTGTCATAGGGACAAGTAACGCAGTCCTGAGTCCAATCCGATGATATGCCTATTTTATTACCAGAGCTGGACTTTTCAGCCATAGTGTCCTCTAAGATACAGACTTCGCTGCTTGTTGTGTTTTTTTCCTCTTGTCAAAAGCTAAACTTCAATACAAAATGAGTTAAGAACAAACAAAGAAAACAGAGGTGAAATAAAATCGATAAGGCTTCACACGACCGATGATTTGACACCTCCATCGATTCTCTTTAAGATTTATATATTTAATCGAAGTATGTTACTATTTATATGGGTTTTTCGATTTTATTTAAGACAGCTTGAATCTTAAATAACGTATTTTTTTCATGGAAACATCAATTGAATAACATAACGGTTTTTGCACGCTAGTATAATAGCAAATACATAGTATTTACGTATTTTTGTTGTTTTTCAATAATTTATATTTGAATTATGTGTTTTAAAATGGAGCTTCTAATAGTAAAAAGCCTTTTGAACAGTATTAATAAAACCCTTACGATTCACATGTGATACATTGCTGAAGTCTATATGATTTTTCGACTATTTAAATGCTGAATTGCCATAAATAATAAGAAAGCAAGTCGTCCCGCCGACTTGGAGTATACCCTGTACCAATAAGAAATATTTCTAAAAATCAAATTCCGACGAAATCATAGTTAATTGAATATAAATTATTAAAATTACATAATGTTTTCTTATATTAAATGAATTTTCTTATATTTAAATAAGTTCCAGATTTTTAGGCTAATTAAAAAGGCGTTCCTAACGAAGCAAATAAGTCCTTTTTTGACTGAATTAGAGTCTACCTTACGAGGTTTATCGGCTGTCCTTCTAAGGATTGCACCAATCTTCTATAGGCTCTAACTTGGCCATCTTTTGACGATTTTCAAAAGTTTTACATCAATCTTCTGGATAATTTCCGTATTAAAAACTACATTAAAAGTTGAAAAAATTGGAAAAAAAAAGTTTGAACGGATTTTCGTGAATTTTTCCAGTGTAACTATCGTTAAAATTTGCGAAAATCGAGTTCAAAATTAGTTTTCCAGATTTTTATGCTAATTAAAAACGGCGATTCCAAAAATTAAATAAAGACATAGTTTTTCAAAATCAGACGAGATTTGACTGAATTGGAGCCCTCTGAAGTAGAGGATTTGTCCTTCTTTTGAAGGATTTTACCAACGGTTTATAGGCTCTAAGTTGACCATCTTTTGGCCGATTTTGAAAAGTTTTACATCAATCTTCTGGATAATTTCCGTATTAAAAAACTATATTAAAAGTTGAAATAAGTTAAAAAAAAATTTTGAACGGATTTTCGTAAATTTTGCGGTTAACCATCGTTAAAATGTGCGAAAATCGGGTTGAAAATTAGTTTTCCAGATTTTTATCTAATTAAAAACGGCGATTCCAAAAATTAAATAAAGACAAGTTTTCAAAATCAGACTAGATTTGACTGAATTGGATTTCTCTGAAGTAAAGGATTTTCTCCTTCTTTTTAACCATCGTTAAAATTTGCGAAAATCGAGTTGAAAATTAGTTTTCCAGATTTTTATGCTAATTAAAAACGGCGATTCCAAAAATTAAATAAAGACATAGTTTTTCAAAATCAGACGAGATTTGACTGAATTGGAGCCCTCTGAAGTAGAGGTTCCTTCGAAGGATTTGTCCTTCTTTTGAAGGATTTTACCAATGGTTTATAGGCTCTAAGTTGACCATCTTTTGGCCGATTTTGAAAAGTTTTACATCAATCTTCTGGATAATTTCCGTATTAAAAAACTACATTAAAAGTTGAAAAAAATTGGAAAAAAATTTTAAATTTTGAACGGATTTTCGTGAATTTTTCCAATAAGAGATATGTTAAAACTGAAACTTCTTCCAAATCCCATTAATTGAATATAAATTAGTTTTATAAAATTCTCTAGCAAGCCCAACACCAAAGGCAGCTATCTTTCTCACTCATAACAGTGAACGAAACTAATCCGTCATTCGGTACAAAAAACAGCGCGCTATCTCGCCACACATTTCAGCTGTTGCCCCAATTCAGTACACATATTGGCGTATATCTCCGATATTTATTGAGCGATTTCAACTAAATATGGTCAGACGGTACATATTGCCTATACAATTCCCAAATGGGAATATGATAGCTTTAATACAACTCTAGTTATAGTTTTTTCTAATTTGCGGGGGCGGAAGTGGGCGTGGCAAAAATTTGAAGCAAACTTGATTTACGTAGACACTAGACGGATGTTGACACCAAGTTTGGTTGCTCTGAGATCTAAATGTTCATACGGACGGACAGACGGACATGGCTATATCGACTCGGCTGTTGATGCTGATCAAGAATATATATACTTTATGGGGTCGGAAAATTTTATACCCTTGAACCCTATGGGTACAGGGTATAAAAATGTTCTTTGCGAGCTTTGAATTACTGTTTGTGACCGTTAGGTTATTTAAATTTAAATTTAACTTGTGTTGCCAAACTGGTAGATAAGCTTAATATGATGGCAGCGCAGACAGTACTCAAATTGAGCCGACCGAATCAGTTTAGCGCCCAGTAAAGAAATTCAAACTAACTGAAAAGAGTTTTATGTCATTTATACAAATCTTTGATTCCTAAAAAAAAAATGCCATTCAGTTTTCAATTTAATTCGGAGAGCGGTTACTTAGAAGGCCTAACACGGGGCTTTAAAAATGGAATGCTCCGGAATACAGATTATCTGAATTTAACAGCTTGCGAAACTTTGGAAGATATTAAAATGAATATTCAGGGCACTGATTATGGAAATATTTTTTCTAACGATCAACCACCGATTCGCGTGGACGTGATCGAGAAGCGCATGCGTGAAAAGCTTTTGGTGGAATATAACTATATACGAGATCATAGCACTGATCCTTTATCCACATTTTTGGAATATATACGCTATCCCCATATGATCGACAATGTGTGTATGCTAGTGTCTGGTCTCAATAATAGAAGACCTATCAAAAAGCTATTGGCATTATGCCATCCGTTGGGAATTTTTGATCAACTGGAGGCCATCGGAGTGGCCCGCAACTCGTACGAACTTTTTAATGCCATATTAATTGATACTCCTCTGGCCAAATTTATACCAAGCAGCTTCGATGAGAAATCTTTCTATGATATTGATGTTGAGGTCCTTCGTGGTTCTCTGTATAAAACATATTTGGAGAATTTTTACGAATATTGTAAAAATCTTGGTGGCACCACAGCTAATGTTATGTGCAATTTATTGGCATTTGAAGCCGATCGTCGATCCATTATTATTGCCTCAAATGCTCTCAATAGTGACCTGGGTCCTAGTGATCGCATAAAGCTATTTCCAACTTGTGGCAATATATCAATTGATGGTTTGGTGGCTTTATCCAATGCCTTAGACTATGATGCTATACGTGGCGCTTGCAGTTTCTTTGTGGAGTATAGTTATATGTTTGACAATATTGAAAAGGATACGGATGGGCTAATTACATTGGAAGATCGCTTCCTAATGCTTGAAGCCAAAAAACATGTCGAGTCCTATATGCAACAATTTCATTATGGCGTTTTCTATTCATATATAAAATTAAAACAATTGGAATGTCGTAATGTTGTATGGATATGTGAATGCATTTCACAAAGGCAAATTGATAAAGTTAATGCCTATATACCAATACCATTGGACTAGTAAAATTCAAAATTGATTCAACTTTTTATCATAATTAACCAAGTAATACATTATTTGAAATTCATTGAAACAATTATAAATGTATAGTGTGTATGTGTATTATACCTGTGAATTTTACTTCCAATATATATACATATATTTTTTTTTACCTTCTGAATCGCTTCGTGCTAGGTGGCCACATCAATTTAAATATTTTATCCATATTTATTTGGAATTACTTTAATAACTTTACCATAAAATGTTTACCATAATTTATTTTGGACATTGACTTAAATTCTTGATTCATTGAAGCTACAAAATTGTTAATTAAAACATTCGAATTCTCTTTTTTAAAGGTTTTTTTCTGTCTATTCTGCAAAAAACAAGTTGTCCCTTAACTCTAGTTAAAAATCTATAAATAAATCTATAGATACAACAGCCCTTTCTCCTTTAAAAATTGTTCGCAATGAATAAAAGTAACAATTTTATTTAAATTTAACAGTCATTACGAAATTGTTCGATATGAAAAATAGTTCCACCTTTAAACGTTAACACAAAATTTGTATGACACTTCGTATTTCTATGAATAACCTGCCAATTATTTTATATAAAAGAGCATGAGTAAATCACCAGCGTATGTATACATACATATGTATGAGTTCGACAACTTCTTTAAAATTTCATCTACTAGAACGTATAAAAAATGGATTCATATCAACTAACTGCTAGATACAGAACCGCGATTACCGTTTTACCTCTGCATACGCTCACACAGCTATCACACATATACACCAGAACTCACACACACACGCATATATAAATAGAACCGCTTCTCATGTACGAGTTTTGTAAAATTTGAACCGGTGAGCCGACGTTCAGGTGAGGTAGCCTCTCATCTCAATCTCACGGCATGATATTGAAATACTTGTATGTAGTTGCTGTTGTTTTCCCAAACCTTGCGACAAATCAGCTGAGAGGTACTTAGAGGGGAAGAAGCAAAATATGCGCAAAATTGTTCTTGTTGTTGCTGTTTTTTATTTTTTTTTTTCGGGCAAGAAGAAGATTCTGGTTTTTCTTTTTCGCAAGTTTCAGTTTCAATTCGTGATTCTACCTTGCTAGTTGGAAACGACGAGTATCCGAATTTCGAAACCGAATGAATCATCGGTTTTGGTGTCGTGAGTGTTGTGTGAGTTTGTTTTCATTTCTTTTATATATATATATACAATATATGTATATATTTATATATGTATATATCTATGCATATATACAAAGATACTTTTCCAGAGCCGCTCGGCGAGTGTCTCTTGGTGTAGGTAAATATGTATCTGCGTATATATGTATGTATGTGTGTATATAGATATATATATAACTTTTTTATCAAGCAAAAAAAACTATTTCAAGCTTCAATATTATACAGCAATAATAAGTCTGTAAATTACATTTATGAATGTATGCGTGTGTCAATTTATGTGTGTATGTATGAGATAATAGATAAAAAAAATGACTGAATTTACTGACAGAAAATTGTACAAGATTTTCCGCATTTTTCCATTTTTCCATTTTACTATTTTTCATTGCTGTCGATGCTTAACGAGTTCAAGTTTCCTGTTCTTGCAATTGACTTCGTCTCCATCTCCGTGATCTCTGCCCGTCAGTTTTCCCCTCTAGTCATAGATATAGTTACACAGTACGTACATATGCTGAATACTTGTAAATCTTGTTCTGAATAATCAAGGACTAGGTACATACAAACTTATAGATAGATATAACAATTACCTTACTTATATTTTATTTCAAATTTCTCTTCCAAATGTATAAATACATGTGCAAACCAATAATTTAATATTTTTGTTTTGATACTTTTTCAAGACTGATGTAAAGTATGGAAAATAAGTTGAAATTATATCATCATTATCGTTATGTGTATGTATGTATATTGAAAATTTAAATGGAAAAAAATTAAATTGAGAATCAAGTGGGCAGTGTCCGTTTATTTAACAGTCGAACCTCCCTATAGGTGCAACAAGTTCAGATCTTTTCTAACAAGAGAATTATTAAAAGTGGTTTTGGAAATCCAAGGGAAATAATTTAAAATTTATTTTTTGCTCGCATGATTCACAATGCATTTAATTTCTGATTCATTTTAAAATCTCTGAATTAGATAATATCAATTTATGTATGTATGTTGGTATATTATTATATTTATTGAGGGAAATTTCAAGATTGAAATAATATTGTTAAGCCAATACGTGTCTAACGTTTAAAATTATTTATTGCTATATTTTTACACACACAAAAAAACCCAATCTAGCAATCCATTTTTTAAAACTATGTACATATTTATACAAACAAGATAAAACAAACTGTAGATGTACATACATGCATATGTATGCACACACACACATACATACATATTTATATTTACGTATGTATGTATGTATGTATGTATGTATGTATGACAGATTTTTCTTTAAGCTTGATTCATCTTAGGGATGTCCTCCCGTATGCATATTATATTGAAATTCAAATCCATAAGATAATTTTTTATGTCAAAAGAAAAACCACCCCAAAAGGAGGCCGCACAAGATTCAAAAAAGCCAAGAAAAACGCGTTTTATTCATAAAAAAATTTAATAATGTGCATTCCAAAGATTACAAACAGTAGGAATGTGTGTATATATACATACATAAATACATATGGACATACATAAATACATAAAGTATGTACATACATATGTACATAAAAACATTGATATGTACATATGTATGTATGTATGTATGTACATACATACATTAAGCTTTAATTTATATTCCATTATGAACTATCATACACGTGTGTATGTGCATTTCTATCAAAATGTTAAGTATGCAGCTATTTAGAAGCAACTTTAAAATTTTATCTTAATTAACCAGATATGTCATACATACATTGCGTATACATACATATGTACAAACAAATGTACATATATTTGTGCATATTTATACATACATATGTACATACATATATAGATAGTGGGTGATATAACCTCATTTCTAGAAAACGACAAAAGCATATTAAAAATAATAAACTGATTCGTAGTCGCTCCAAATCGCTCACAATCTCAAAATATAAGAAAAGGTAAAAAAAAAAAACGAAAAAGAACCGAACTTTGTTGCTGTCATAGTCATAACCATTATTTGGTGCCTTTTGCCTTTCCGAAAAAATTTAACACATTATACGACTATATACCCATACACATGCAAGTACACGCACACACACTCAGATTGACGCACACACATGCATCGTGCATATATAGATATACATATACATATATTGTATATAGTTAGTTTTTGTAGGCCGTCGTTGCTTTTTTGAGTTTCGAATCAGTATTGAAAACGGCGTTAACGACGCTGGTTGTTGTGTTCAGTTAGTTCGGTATTGAAACAGCATTGGTTCAGTTCAGTTGTGCTCGGCTCTCCCACACTCTCTTGCTGGTAAGTGTGCCTGCTTGTGTGTGTGTTTGTGAGTTAAAAAATAGTTAAAATATTATTGAAATCTGCTGACATGAAAGCAAAAACAAAAATATAAACTGAAAGAACCAAAGTTATCATGATTGGAGCAACCGAATAGCTTTTGTAATCAGCTTGTTATTAAATGTTCTCTTTCATTTATTTAAACAATGTGAATATGTTGGAAAATATTTTGTAATTGTTTTATTCTATTTTGCTTAAAAAATAATTCTCAACAACCATGTGTGTGTGCCTGAATGAGAGAGGGAGCGCATGCTCTCTCGTTCTCCTGGGCTCTCTATGATTGTTTGGCTCTCCCGGCTTGTCATATTTATTTCTTTTACCCCCATTACAGTGGGCCGCACTCCATTTAGTTGGAGGGGAAATCTATCACGAGAACAAATTGGATTAATAAATGCAATTATAAAACAATAATTTAAAGTTTTTAATTTATCGATATTAATAAATGTGTTAAACTTTTCTCTTAAAACGAAACCAGTGGGCACGAGTGTGAATAGATTTGAAAGAGCTGCAATTGATTGCCTACCACTGTGACTCTCCCAATTTTGAACTCCAGCAGAGAAAAACCGAATCAAAATCTTGAAATTATATATATGTATGTATGTATGTACATACATACATATATAAATCTACATAAATTTTTCAAGATGTTACTGATTGGTAATGATAGAAGCCTAACAGAGGTCAAAGATCGGCATAATTCGGTAGCGGTATTACTTTTATTTATTTATGTACATACATACATACATATGCATGTATATGTATATTAATGTCAAAAAATGGAAATGCATGAAAATCGTTAACTCATTATCTCTTAATATTAGTTCTGCTATTGAAGAATTGTACGTGTAAGTAATTGGTGTAGGTGTGAGACTAGCTGTGGTGGTATGTCTAAGTGTGTGTGGTTGTTGTTGTTCGGTTTCTACGTTTTCTTTGTCGACTATTATTCGTTTTGAAATTCGTAATCAAAATCGATAAAACATTATATAGGTATTTTGTTATTTTTTTTCTTTTTTGCCTCTCAGTTAAGATTTCGTGTCGCTGTATTGAATTATATTTATTATATGTACGTACATACATAGGTATATTTAACATATGTATGTATGTATGTTCGGTTGTACTATTAATGCTGTTATAGATAGGTTTTTGGAATGTGTTAAACAGTTGCGATGTGAATGAGCCAGCGTCAAAGTTGATGATTATATAACAATTTGCTCTAATTTAAATACATTTTTGGGTTAGAAATTAAATCGGAATTGGAATCGAAAACTTTTCCCTTTTTGAATGTCAAAAATCGATAAATATTGGATATATTTGATTGGAAATAAATTAGAAAACGTTTGTTAAAAAACTTTTCAATTGTATTTTCAGATACTGATAAGTTTGATATAATTGCTTTACATCCATGTTAATGCCGCCATATCATTCAACCCTGGAGAGCCACAATAAGAAATTTGCAACTCCGGCAACAACAGCTGGAAATCTTCAATTCAATCCTGAACAAACAGAATTAGCGACCCGAAATAATAGGAGCAGCAGCACAACCAATAGCAGCACAGTGGCTGCCCATACGAAAATGCGTCTGCTGAGCAAAGTGGAGCAGAATATGCGCCAAAATCAGCATCAGAGCCAAGGTCATCACCAACAGCAGCATCAACAGCAGCAGCAGCAGCAGCAGCATCAGAACGTCAACAGGCTCATCCATACAGCAGCCACTGGCAATGGTGTTGTGGGTGATGTAGATGACGGCCTATTGACGCCCATGCGCACTAAACCCCAGCCCTACTCCGGCAATGTTAATAACACCAATAATGGTGGGGCAAATATGAAGGCTGAAACACGAGCGGAACGCAACCTGTGGAGTCGCGCTGAGATGCTGGAAATGTTGAGCATTATGCAAAATATAAAGGCTTTGGATCAACTTAAAGATCGGAATATTAAAAGTGAACATGTTTTTCGGCAAATCGAACAAATAATGCGTAGTAAGAACTATGTGAAGAAATCAAGCATACAGATCTGGACAAAATGGAAGTTTCTAAAGTCCACATATAATACAACAACTCGACATGGGATTAGTGCACCAAAAGTGGTGCCAGAGGAAGTATATCGCGTACTCTGCCGTATGTTAGGTGGTAGCAGCGATAGTGGTTCAATCGGTGGTAGTGTTTCAGGAGCTGGTGGCAGCAATAGCAATATTAGTGAATGTGGCAACTCCATGGATAGCACAAAAACTCTTGGTGAAGATGCGAAGGAGGATATTTTGGGTGTTGAACACCCCATATTTGGTTTTCGTTTGGGTCCCATCAAGCCTGAACCACTTGATACTGGTAAGATTTTTCATATGATTTTTTGTACCCATAAGATATTTACATATATTTCCAACTCTAGGCTACGATGATGTAATAAAGGCTCCGGATAACATATCGGAACAAGATGCAAGGGAAACTCTTGACTACGAGCCAAGTGTACAGATCACACATTCCGAACATAGCGACATGGCGAATCATACGCCATTCATTGTTTCGGTCAAACACGAACCGGAAATGGATTTGGGTATGGACGGCACTAATACACCACCTCCAACGGCTCCAGCATCTCCCTCACCTCCACCGGTAGCTCTTGCCGACCATGATGACGAAGAACTATATAACACCAGCACACCATCGATGCCGCCATTAAGGGTCGCATCCTTTGCTAAGGGTGGTGATCATGGCTTAAGTCGATCTGGCCATGAAATGATGACGTTTGATAGGCAACTACCCGCTCTGTCAAAATCTAAACAAAACCGATCGCTACCACTACAGAGCACTAGCAACATTAACTTTGTGCATCCCACCAGCAAGCTAATGTTGCCAAGGAAGTTACCCGTACGTCTACCTCGTGACATTAGTGTCCAACCTGCTGGTATGCGTCTCAAATCAGTACCGGTTAGGGACACGGGCTACTCGCTCCGGCCAGAGCGTATGATTCCAGATCTGGAGCAATCCATTTCACCACCACAATCGCCCACCTCCACACACAATCAGCAGTCGATGGTGTCTAGAGGGCAGCAGCCACCTAGATACAACCTTCCACCCTATGCCGCCTCTACCAGTCGCCAGGCACAATTAATGAGAGAACAGCAACTGCAGCGAAAGCGGCGTTCAGCCCAGACTAGCTCGCCTGTTCCCGTCAAGCTGCAGCGTAGTTCGATGCATTACGATACAACTCCCAAAGGTTCAATGGGATCTCTTTTCGATGAAGACGACCGAAAGCCAACTAATGAGGAGAGCCAACGTAAGCGAGTGATGCAACAGCACGAAAAGAAGCTTGAGGAAATATTTAGCAACGAGCTCACACAATTGGCAGCAGCCATGCGTGAGGCACAATCAGAACTATTGGAAGATTTCTTTAAGCAGCAAAAAGAGTTTGCGCGCCGGGAGCACGAATTCCAGATGAGGCAGGACACTCTAGTGATGCAGGCCCTTCGCAGGCAAACGGATGCACTTCTTCGAACCGCTAATGAACTGCTGGGAAAATCAACGAATGGAAATGAATCTATAGACTCAACAAAAACCGATCAATCAATAAGTCCCGACAAAATAATTTCCACAGAAGTGCCAGAAACCGAACTCCCAGCACCTGAAACCATTCTCGATAATGAGGATGATAATAGTGAAGAGGAACAATCCGATGATGAGGAGGATGAACTGGACGAAGCACAGTATGATGATGGTGATGAGGTACATGGCAGTAATGAGAGCGATATGGATATGTCCACGCTAGCCATGTCTGCATCGGCTGTAAGCGAAGATGACGGTGTTAATGCCGCCGATGTATAATTAGTTTTAATCTAAATTAGGATATTTCATCCATCCCAATATTGAGTATTGAGTATTACTATTAAATATTGTTAATTCCTAAACCATTCCAATCACATTCCTTAAGTTTATAAAAGAGCAAATATAATATAATATTCCTAGAGCAAGACCCGCAATGTTAAAAAAAGAAAGACTTGATTATCATATAAGCTTTAACACATTACCATCTTCTAAACACAAAAGATTATATTTAAAAAGAAAAATTAGAATGTATTTATTGTTCTTCTGTGAAATTGATTGAAAAGGCAAAGAAAAATACATTAATGCGCATAATATATGTATATGATAAAAGTTATATGCATATACTTATATATACATACATATATATGAAAACGAAACTAAAACACTTTTGTTTGATCTGATAGTTAGAAATTTAAAATTTTAGTGAAATAAATAATAATCTATTTAAGGTTGGCAAAAAATAGACAGAGGAAATAAGGATTTTGAATTTAGAACTGATCAGGGAAATTTTCAAAGTGGAATTCCAATTAGAAATTTTAAATGTCACTGTTCAAAGGCGGATATTGAAAGATTTCAGCATTGTTTTTCGAGATGTTCATTAAAGATATAAATTGATATCATTTCAAAAACAATATCCAAATTCATTTAGTTTTATATTTCATTTGAGTAAAATTGTTGGCCTAAATGCGACCACAAATACTTCACAGTGCTATATGTATAAAGAGTTGCAACTACAAAATTTCCGAGATATAGTTTACCTTTTAAATCAATATACATGTCCCCTTACCCGATGTATTGTAAATTGAATTTTAAATGATGTTTCAATTTTCTAACAAGAAATGTATTTAATATTGCATGAATGAAAACAAAATTAGCAATATATAGAACTAAAATCAAAATATATAATATATATATATGTTTGCATACCATATATATATAAAGCGACCTAAATATACGAGAAATCAATTACACTTACATTACTACATACATACATTTGTGTGTGTATGTTCATTTCAAAAATTTGTTTAGACTAAATACTAAATATACGTATAACTAGCTTAAAATGACAATTTGCAAGTGCACTAAACTAGTTTTAATGCCCATTATGTTATTTTACGTTAGTATCTGGCTTTTTGTTTTTGCTTCTTTGTATTATTTGTTCTCGCTTTTTCTTATTTTTTCTGTTTTGCACGATGAGTAAACGTCTAAAGCAAATATTATTAGCAAGTAGTATTTTATTTTTACAATTACCATTACAGATGACCCAAGCCCCAGCCCAGACGAATGCCATCTAATGGTGCTCATCAGCGGCTTGCTCGCGATTTAATCGGGTCTATAGATTGGTGTCTTGGGTATAAATTCAATTAAAATAACATACTCCATCATGGAATTGGAATCACATTGTTGCTTATGCAGTCGCCAGTGTAGGCCCAGCTTATGATATAGATGATTATTCTCCCATTCAAATAATTTATCCAGTGTTAATTGTGTCTGCAGATAAAGAATCCAATTGTTATATAAATCAGATCAATATTTGTAAAAATTTTAAAGTGCTTACGCGTTTGCTAAGACAGATGACCGGCCACAGGGAACAGCCAAGTGTACAGCAACAGCAAATGCATCCACAGAACAACCACTTGACATTAACGGGCAGGGTTTTTTTCAATACACCATTGATACGCCCAACTGTTGCCTTAAACTCTTCGGGCGCTACTCGTGATAACAGTCCACATGGAAACTCTGTGTTGAAGCGATTGCTCAGACCAAAACTGCAGAAATGCAAATACAAGATAATTATTAACAATTCGATAATTGACAAAAACGAGCAACGAGTTAACAAGGTCGAACCCTATCAATATCAATAAATGAAACGAATGTCCCAAATATACAATACATACGTACATATATACATACATACATATAAAAAACAAAATACCCGACAAAAGCCTTGAACTACATAAATATGTACTTTTATTTGTGGCTCGTTGAGCATCAAACGAAATAAAATTTCCGCTTAAGTACAGTGAATACTATTTTTTTATGGAATTTTAGATAAGTCTTAACAAAGGTCCGTTTCTATTTATATTTATTTCTTTTATCTTTTAATAGAGATGTTTACCAAGCCTTGTAAAAAACATTTTCACCATCGACTTTAACTGAAAGCTATACAGTTTTACTATCGGAAAGTCAGAGTAACTTTGCGGATTTTGATAAAAAATATTTACATATACTAAAGTTTAACGACTTTACTTTGACACAAAAAGTTTTATTTCACAAGAGCTAATTTCTTGGATGGTCCTGCTCTATTAAATACAAAACCGGAAGTTTTCGAAAATAATTTTTATTTTGTTCGCTCGCTCAACTTACACAGTCATATTACCAGCACCTCGTATGATAATTGGCTCGTGCACTGGACCCACTGTTTGATCCTGAAAATGTTCCAAATCGTCAAGCTGTTCATCCTCATAAATTGCATCAAAGTCCGAGAATGACATGATGTGTATTGTGAAACGGATTGCGGGGTAATGTGAAGAGATATTTTGTTTAAGCACTCAAATGGATTTGCACAAGAGGAGAGATTTCACAGAGAACAGTTTCAGCAGCAGCAGCAATGGGTGCTAGGGACTGGAGGTCAGCACATTTTCAATTGCGTTTTCGTTCTCAATAGGAGTCGTTGCTTTTGCCGTTGCCTTTGTTGACTGCTGCTGCTACGGCGACTGAGATTTCCGCCATACGCCTTGCAGGTTGATGGCCTCCTTTATGTCGCCTGCATTGCATTTGAAAAAGAGGCGTCAATGTTTCAATTATTTAATATAATATAAAGAGAACACGAACAAAAACAATCAATTTGATATAAACATCAGCATGTGTGTGGGTGTGTATATATGTAAGTTGATAGTGAGGGAGTCCAAGCATTAGAATGTTTCTCAACACTGTCCCTCAGTTTGTCGATGAAGCAGATCAAGATGAAAGCGAAGGGGGGGAATAATAATACTCCCATACAAAGACATTTTACATAGTATAAGTTTCCGTTTTTAGATGCATTAAAATTAGTTATAAAAAAGTTTACTAAAACAATAACCACCTTGTTTGTTCTTTTCCCTGTGGGCACCTGCTCTATGATGTTTGTGTGTTTTTTTTTTTTATTTCGCAATCACTTTTCTCTTTCCCTGACCAGCAAAGGAATTATTCCGTAAAGCAGAGCCATAGACCCTATCCGTCCGTTTGTGAGTTTTATTTGTATTGACAGCCAGTTCAGTTTATTTGATTAGTTTATTGAACATAGGATTTATAATTTTTTACACGCTTTCTACGTTTTGTAATACGAAGTTATTTAGCTCTATCTCTGTCTGAATATTTGTTGTTGCGATTGTGAGACGTCAAACAGCTGGCAGCTGTTACTTAAAATAGTGTTGCCAGACTTTTGGGAAAAACCAATAACATTCGCTTTGCAAACCTTCATGATGTTCAGGATTCGGGTGTATTTAATATTGATTTATTATCTATAAATTTATATATTTATGAATGGTTAAATAAATAAACTGCATATATAAGTTACGCATGCCTATGTAAGCTTACAATAATATTAAACATATTGTGCACAAATTCAAGCAGACAGCAAAACATAAATAACCTTAAGCACTAAGCTAAGCGCATAAATTAATTTAACTAATACGTCAAGGTTGTTCCCAAGTATAATTCCTTAATCAGCTAGCTTTTAAAAGGTATTTATGAAAAGTTATAAACCAAATGCTCGGATTTAACGTTTTATAACGTTGCCTCTAGTTTGTTTTTACGTAAATGAATGTAACGAAGTTTTCAACTAGTAATCAAAATTTGGGAGCAACCTTTGTGTTTCATTTTGAGAAGGCCGTTATTGAGAGTATTTAAGCAAGTGGGAAACCAGTTCCTACTTCTTTTTCGTAGCATTTGCTGTGGTCGATTGGAAAACCGAGGAGGCGGACATAAGGTTCTCAATATATTGACCAAGAACTTGGTTTTCCGATCGCAATTTGAGATTCTCATCCTTAACGGAGTCAACACGCTGTGAGAGATCATCCAGCGTGTTTTGCAATTCCAACACCTGGGTAATTAGCCGAGATTTTTCCTCCAGATCATCCTGAGCCATCTCGAGAGCATCCAGCGAATTATGCGAGGAGTCGGGCGTTGAGCTACGATTGGTGAATGAGGAGCGTAACGAATCCATGGAGCGACCATTTGGCATGTTTTGGGTGGTTCCCGAAGGCTCATCGTCATTGATAACCACTGTAGCAAAAGAAAATTATAAATTGTAAATTAATCATAATTAAAACGGACCTCGCCCACTCCCCTCCTGCTCTTAGCTCACCCTGTGGATCTTCGTCGATAGGCAATATAGTCTCATCATTGTTAATATAAGACATGATTAAGTCTGAATTTTTAATTATCACTTTGAAATCGGTAGACCAAAGTTAATATCTTTTCTTTAATTCTGTTTTTGTTTCGTTGGCTCTCAAACACTAAAAGATTAATACTACCTATGCACTTTAACCAACACTGAAGAAGAGGATGGTAGCGTGTCACGACGCAGCATTAAACAAGTGGAAACAAAAAATCAAAACTATACAAAGCTAATCTACACATCTAGATTTGTATATACATACATACATGAAATTGTTTACAAACTGTTGCTTATCAATATTTTGAATCATTTTCATATCATATAAAGCGTAAGCCTGTTTCCATCACCAATAATACCATTTCTCGTTGCCCAATACTAGCTAATATTTCAGAAGTTTAATAGGAAGAGGAAGCACGCAAAGTACTGGCTTGTTTTTATTTTACGATTGCCAAAGGTGAATTTTATATCGGAGGAATTTTTGGCTGGTATTAATAGTAATCATAATTTTAATAATAATAATGAAAAAGTGGGAACAATCAAAGATACAAGTGAAAAGTTATTTGGGGTAGTTACACACAAGATGAAACTTTAACAAGGTATCTCCGTTTTGGCAATAAATAAAGTACCTGTTGATAATTGTCTACTTAATAGCATGTTGTCATTAATGTTTTTCGAAAAAATTAATTTACAAATTATTTGTTTTCAAAAATAACCGAATACCAAATGCAGAGTTGCCACCTGATCGATCGTATATGAGTTAGTTAAATACACACGCATGCTTTTGCAACATATCTTGTCGGATTCGGATTCTCAGTTAAAGTTGCAGAATAAAAAATTTAATAATTTGCAACCCATTTTATCTCAAGTATAAAGTGTGCTGTGCCTGAAAAAGCTGTTTTCACTGTGCTGTGGGAAAACAGTTACAATTAAACTTGTACTTGTTGTGTGCATAAATTCAGTTTGTACATATGTACGACAGGGTCAATCATATAAACACCCTCGCAATTGCAAATAAAAAACAAAACGGATATCATTTTTAAACCAGGTGAGTAATAAACATACATATTCAGGAGAAGTAAAATATCTTTGCTTTCTTTTAATATACACTAACTTAATTTTTATCACACTTCCAGAATTGCCTCTTATCCTTTTAGTTTTACTTGATTGGCTGTTCTTGCTGTAAGAAACTGAGGTAAGCATAGAAACTAATATTCCTTTTTGCTATGAAAGGCAAACATAAATGGGCATTAATGTATAATTTGACCAGCTTAGATAAGAAGGTAACAATGGCATTGACATTGAGGCATCAAAATCATAAGACTACGTAACAAAGACATTAACGCGGTGGCTATATAAAAAATTGCTTAGTAGTCGTTAAAAGGCAAATAAGAATAACTAAATATACATATATTTAAGTCACATAATGATAATTAAATTTATGGTCAAGTTTTGAATAATCATAAAATTTGAAGTATAACTAAAAATGGTATCAAAATTCAATATACATAGTGTGGCCGTACTTTTTGGCAAATTTGGCAATTTTATATATTAGAAACGTGAAAAATTATTGCCTTTGGCAAACAGTGCCCAAACATTTGAATATTACATATTAAACATATTACAATTACAATTAACAGTAAAACGGTAATCATTTACTTATGGATAACAGTGGTCGGCCTTGTGTGGCGAAGCAAAGGTTACTTTATCAAAATTGAATAAAACCGAAACTTGATTTATAAGTTTTTACTTATTTGTATAGATAAATATTCGAGTATACATATGTATCTACATATGTACATATGTAACAATGCATGTAATTTTGCTACTCATTTCCTATTATCTTTAAATTTTTAACAACTTAGCTAAGTGGGGCGCCACCTGTTTTTAAAAGCCCGCAAGATATTTAAATTGAAATCTCTACCATGAAAAGCTAGATATTAATGCATTAATTTGGTTTTTTAAATTCTAGTTTTATTTAAGTCACCAACCAATTTTCTTTTAACATTTTCAGCCTTCGTTTACAAGCATTGCCTTTGAAGTGTTTTAAACAAATACAAACTAAACTGCCAATTATTAAAATAAAACTTATCTGGCAACTCTCTAAACTCAAAATAATACCAAAATAAATTCAAATATACTAAACGTGTTTAAAAGCAAGAAAAATATACAAATTTTAATTGAATCGATTCCGAATCAACAAACTCATCGATATATAAGTTAAACCTTTTAAAAACTGATAAATTCATTAAAGAAACTAGCAACAAATAAACTTTATTTAGCTAGATAAACTTAACGAACTAAAAAATACTAAAACGCTTGAACATAGCGGAAAATGCCAGAAACTTTGATGCGGCGCAACGTACAAATTAATATCTCGGCCTCCAGTTGAGTTGAACACAGGACGCGATTTGTGAATTGTGTGATTTTTGATAAAAAGGAAACTGTTTTGAAAAATAAGAACATATTTCAAACACGGAGGCAATATGTTGCCTATGAATGGAGAAATAAAGCGGGAAATGGCAACAAAAATGATAAATAGCGGTGGTCCGACTCATAAACCAGCAACACCAAAAGAGGAGATGCGTTTTGTGCCCATGACAGCCATGTCCTCAGCTAGCTCTAGCAAATCGTCCAATATAACCCTTAACACCTACAACAATAAATAATAACAATGCGGCCATAAAGTCGAAACTGATGCCAATTAATGTGGTACCACCATTAACCATGAAAGCGAATCCAGCAGCAGCAACAGTGGCAATTGTTCCTGCACCACCACTAATACAATTCGTATCAACAGGAGTAGGATCAGCTGGCAACGTGTCAAACTCGAATTTATTAGCTATCTTAACGCCAAGTGGCAAGAAAGCGATTATAAGTGCTCCGGCCAAAGGGAATGCTCAGCCAATGTTAATACGCTCCTCCGCGGCAGTTGCTCAATCACAGTTACAGCAGCAGCAGCAGCAACTCCAATTAAATGGTAATCCCGGCCAGACCAAGACAACCAGTACGGTAACAACAGGTAAGGTCACAACTGGAGTTATATAATAGTGTTAGATATTTTGGGAAACTATGTTAAATGTTTTGAGATCATTATTAAAATCATTATTTATCTTTGGTTTTAATTTCATTTAATGTAAGGCAATTCAAGAGTCCAGTGTTAGTACGATTTCGTCTGCCTGAACTGTCGGTACGGGTACGGACGTATATAGATTAATTTCGTTGTTGTTGCTGTTGTTGCATTGTTGTATTTTTACATGTTTAGTTTACTTTCGTTACCGCCATGACCGCATTCACAAATATAAGCGGCCCATAAATGAATTATGTATGTATGTATATACATATACATACATACATATATACATATGAAAATTATTAAGTCACAGTGTGCAAACGATTTTCGTTTAGTGAAATAAAGAAAAAAAAATTTGTAGCTCGGTCACATTTTTCAATTAAGGACTTAACTTGGATTTAAATGCTAAAACAATGATTAATATATTTAAGCCAAATGCAAATTTAAGCAAATTCCTTTAAGTTTGCATAATGGATAAACTGGTTTTTCTCAGGGAAAACAATAATATGAATGTTTATTAATTAAACATGGAAAATCATAAAATTACTTTCTTTTACATCAGCATTAGCTTTGTAGATAAAACTTAATTCAGTATGATTATTTATAGACAGTTTTATTTACCTAATTATTTTAAGAGAGTTCTTGCTTAAAATGCATCTGTTTAGTTTTCTGAGTCAGCTGTTATCGTGTGTATATATATATATATATATTAAAGTATATATATACATATATGATTAGCCTGAGTCGACGTCACATCATATGATATTGTGCCCTTTCTGTTGTAGGACAGATTCGTTGCTGTACTTTATAATCCGTCCCTGTTTGTTGCTGTTGTTTTTGTTACTCTTGTACTACATTTCATAATGAGAAACGTTTGGAAAACGGAAAAAATGTTCATTGGATTTTGATTTAACTTTGGTTTTCCCCGCTTTTTTCTTCGGATATCAATATAATTAATGGTAATATTTGTTAACAAAGTGTATCTTGTTAATTTTTTTTTGGGTTATCTGATTTAGTTGTTATTTTATTTAATTTTTATTTATCAATATACATATGTATGCTAAAGGAGGGCGGGGTGCCAGCACCAATACCCAACGACAGCAACAACACCAACAATGACCGTGATGATGACGATCAGGTTTTTGCAGCTGCAATAAAATTGAAATAAAAAAAAAAAATACTGAAAAGAAAAGTCAAAAAAACACCAAAAATTAAAAGTAAAGAAAAGATGATGAGCTAGACTTAAGAAGTAATAGTGTAACGATCGAAAGATCTAAAGATATATTTGAAGCACATTAAAGTAGAGGAACCGTGACTCATATTTATACATATGTATATACATACATACATATATTTATTTCTATCTATATTCAGTTTCAGCGCCTGCTAACGCTCTTATTGCTAGTTCCGTTCCGGTTAAAGCATCTACGAATGCTCTAGTGCCCAATGGACAAATCTCGCTGTTGGCCAACTCACGTGCTCCCGTTATTCTAAGCAAGGCGGCTGTGGATAAATTGAGAATGAAATTCAATCAGGCCAAGGCCAATCCAAATGCCATTTTGTTGAGCAATAATAAGAATCATAACAACAATAACAACACAAATAATAATAATAATCCCTCTAAGATCCTGCCAACGGCAGTAAAAAATATGTCGAAACCTGATCCGAAACCTGACCCCAAACCTGATGCTGTACCTGCTCCTGTTGCTGAACCCGTTCCCGTTGCTGTTTCCGCTGCTATTCCCGTTGCTGCTCCCGTTATTATTTCTGCTGCTGTTCCCGTTCTTGCAACTGTTGAAACAGCTCCTGCTGCACTGGCTCCTGTGGCACTGACTTCTACTGCACCGGCTTCTGCTGAACTCGCTTCCGATGCTCTGGCTCCCGCTGTACCGGCTCCTGCTACTGTTGTACCGGTTCCAAGTGTACCTGCTTCTGTTGTAACTGCTCCTACTTCACCGGCTGCTACTGCACAGGCTTCTATTCCAGCGGCACCTCCAGCTCCTGTTGTACCAGCTCCTGTGTCCGCAATCGCATCTCCACCAACTGGCAATCTGTTGCCTAATTTGACCATAATGAAAGTTCAAAAGCCAACGGTTGTTCCACCATTAGTGCATAAGGATTTGCCAGCCTTGAATCCAGCTGTTGAACTAACCACAAGAAAGGGTCCATCTAAACTGCAACGATCTAAATCTTTGGTTAACACAGAACCGGCTTCGCCAGGCAGTGAACGTCGACATTCAGTGGCTATTATGGCCAAAGAAGTGGATGTTATTGAGCAGCCCAGGACAATTGAAACAATTACAATAGACGATGATGATAGCGACCAGGAGCAGGAGGTGATACGGGAAAAGGAAAAACAAGCAAAAAAACCACAAAAAACGAAAATAAATAAACCAACGGTCACGACCACCACAACAACAACATCAGCAGGGGCATCGACAACAATAAAAACGCCCACATGTACACCAACACCTACACCTATGTCATCGCGAAAGAATTCCACAGCTAGTGCCAGCACATTGAGCAGCATCAGCAGCAGCGATGTGGAGGAGATCTCCGTGCCAATAGAAACGAAAGTCAAAAAGGAGGAACCATCAATATCATCATCAATTCCAATACCAAATATAAGCATTCTAAAAGCGGAAACTTTAAATTTATCCAATGAGGATTTTGAGCGATCATTACGTTGCGATGAGCAAGTGTCACCCTCATCCAGCTCTTCCTCAAGCCTCTCGATTAAATCTATACAAAAGAATTCTGAAAGAAAGACAATATCGCCAACACCTGCAGGAAAAAGACCAGCTAATGCTAACGCCAGCGAGAGACCCAACTTAGTTTTAACTAACTTGAAAAGAAGTATGCTAAATAATCTGTCCATGATACGCTGGCGTGGTCAGCAGCCAGGACAATTGCCAAATTCGATGCTGCGCTTTGAATTGAACAATTTAAATCTATTGCAACTGAATGAACGATGCGAGCCTCGCCAGGGACCGGCCAATTATTTTGAACGATCTCTATTCGATCGTCCTGACCGTCGTCCGATAGCGACTGTAGATCCATTGCTCTATCTGTGCCAGCGTTGCAATTGCCATGGACCAGCCGCAGACTTTTTGGCGCCGCGTGAGTAAAGAGTTTTTAATGATATTCTTTAGTAGGCTGATCATATAAGTAATTCAAATTTAATTTTCCTAATTTTTAACTTTGTTCTTTCTTTAGGCTACTGTTCGCTTTCCTGTGTGAGACGTGGTCAAAAACGACGTTTACCTCCAGTTAGTAACACTCAATCAGAGACTAAAATGAGTCGATTGTCAGCGGCAGCATCAGCCGCTTCCATGGTCTCAGAGCAAGTTGTTAAAGCTGCCTCAGTCCAATCATCTGAATCAAAAAAAGTTTCAACTACCAGGGAAAAGACAAAGTTTCGTTGGAGCGAGTATCTATCTAAGAAGGGCGAGGACATTGCTGCTCCCATTCATTTGTTTTCCAATCCCTTTCCCATTAATCCTAATGGTTTTCAACGTGGCATGAAGGTGGAGGCCATCGATCCAGAGAATTGCTCACTCTTCTGTGTTTGTACCATTGTTGAAGTGCGTGGCTATCGGTTGAAACTCCATTTTGATGGCTATGCTAGCATGTATGATTTTTATGTGAATGCCGATTCCATGGACATCTTTCCGCCTGGTTGGTGTTACAGCACTGGACGAATTCTGCAAGCGCCGAAAGGCTATTGCCCGGACCGCTTCAGTTGGGCACGTTATCTGGTAAAGATCGAAGGCAAGCCAGCTCCCAGACATCTGTTCAGTCATTTGAATATGTCTCCACAGCCATCGATGGCAAACGGCTTCAGTGTGGGCATGCATCTGGAGGCGGAAGATCTAAATGATACGGGTAAAATATGTGTGGCCACTGTGGCGGATATATTGGATGAGCGTATACGCGTCCATTTCGATGGCTGGGATGATTGTTACGATTTCTGGGTGCATATCAATTCGCCGTATATTCATCCATGCGGCTGGCATGAGGGTCGCCAGCAACTCATTGTTCCACCGGACTATCAAAACGTGGCATTCAGTTGGCCGGAATATATTAAGGAATCGGGCGGTATTGGTGCTCCTGCTCATTTGTTTAAGCCACGGCTACCCATGGAATTCCAGTCCCGTATGAAACTAGAAGTGGTTGATCAGCGTAATCCCTGCCTAATCCGTCCTGCTACAGTTGTCAACCGCAAGGGTTACCGCGTTCAGCTTCATCTTGATTGCTGGCCCACGGAATACTTCTTTTGGCTCGAAGACGATAGCCCAGATTTGCATCCAATTGGATGGTGCGAAGCCACCTCTCATGAACTGGAAACCCCGCCCGGTTTCCTACAAAAGAAATCCCAAATGCCCTGCGATGTAGAGGGATGCCGTGGCTTCGGAAATGCCAAACGTTTTAATCTTAATGTTCATGCTCTGCGAGATTGTTGTCCCTATGCGCCAGAGAATTGGCGTCAGTGGCGATCCAAGACAGTGAAACCGGCTCGTGTCTCCCCCGAGCACATCAAACGAGGTCCGCCTAAGAAACTGAAGCAAGTGACGCCATCACCACCGCCAACTATCAAGATAGAGCCTAAAGCGATGGTGGCTAAGAAGATGACTGGAAAAGCTGATAAACCACTCGATAGTCGCTCCCTCGCCATAGCCAAGACAATTGTGAATGAATATGGTCCCCAATTCCAGCGCAATTATCGTCTTTGGCAAAAGAACACAGATTTTGATCTGGATAAGATCAAGAGCAATCCACTTTACTGGACCAATTGGGATGTGTATGAATATGTGGAACGTGCTCTAAACTGCAAAGTGATAGCCAAGTCCATGTTTGACGAAGACATTGATGGACGAGCTCTGCTCATGCTGGGGCGCAACGATCTGTCCAAACATCTTAAACTCAAGATTGGACCGGCGGTGAAACTCTTCTCGCTCATTGTTAATCTCCGGATTGCTGTGGTCTGCAAATTTGAGACTAGCTCAACGGGCCTGACCCATATGAATTTGATTGAATCCAAAATGATGATTCCCAAACAAGAGCTAAAAGAACAATTTGAATCTACTCAGGAATATGGCTTCAAATCGGAGGATTCCGAAAGTGAAGCAAATGCAACGGATAATGATTGTGATCAGGAAGATGATGCTGAGGCGGAAGCCAATTTAAATGACGATGACGATGAAGTGGTACTTGATAATGAGGATTTTCTTAGTGTCCAGCCAAGCAGCAGCAGAAACCGCAGTTTAGCCAATAATGATGCTATTAATCATCATCATAACAACAATGACTCGGGTGATGTACTAATGGCACCGCTTAAATTACGTATGCCCATGGCCACGGCATCATCCTAGATTTTATTTTTCCACTATTCGTTAATAAAAATTGTTTCTTTTGTATTTTTCTTCCCCACTTTTTTTTGATTGTTGCGTTGGATCGTTTGTTTCCACTGATATATTATATATACATATACACTTTGCGTATTACCGATATATCTAAACATATAGTAATTATACATATATATGTAATTAAATGTAGTATTTATTATCTAAGCTGATCTGAAACTACGATTTTTGTTCACAGCTCTGAACCGAATAAAAATAATTCAACAAAATTTACTTTATTTACTAACGCTTGGTCGTGTGGAATTAGTCTCCGATTTTGGTTCTTTCGGTGTTACTGCCGTAGCCGTACTTATTTCCACCTCCTGTTTTGGATCTTCTAACGATACGCTTTTTCTGCTCAATGGCGTTTTGTCATCCACACTCATTTTCTTTTCCTCCGGTGGAGGCGACGACAGTGGCGCCGGCGACGGCTGTGACTCCGGCGACTGCTGCTGCTGCGGCTCATCATGTTTTAGAGTAATTGTCCCATCGACGTCAAAGAGGAGAGATCCAAAGAGTTGCGTCACCTCGACAAATTGTTGAAATTTCTCCATATTGTTATAACGCAAATTGTTGCACACTTGATATTTCCTTAAAGCCAACAATAGATCTTCATCGGGTACTATCTCTTGGACTTTCAATATGGTTATCAGTGACTTCAATTTATCGACATTTAACTTAAGAAAGGAATTATCATTCAATAGTTGTGTAGCAATTGGTAAAATTTTCTGAGTAATTAGGAAAATAAATATTAAAACAATAAGGTAATCAATATTATTATATCGGAAGTATTACCCTTGTCACCAGATCATTTATGGCTGGAGTGTTATGCTCATTGGCCAATTGAAATATTTGCAACAATGTATCAATGGGCCAATCCTGATTGGCTAATTTACCAACATAACAATCGACAAAGTCATACATTTGAAATTTGTTGGCCAAATAGACCAATTCACTGCACATGTCCAGATTGATGGCATCACATACCTCATAGGTGTAAATATATAAAAGTAAAGCCTCATAGGCATTTGGTGAAGCATCATCCACATTGATCACATTCTTGTTCTTCTCAAATTCTGGATTATTGATCAGGCTCTCAAACTTTTCGGATGCGGACATCAACATTATGCGATGACATTGAAATTTACGACAAGATCGAATCTTTTTATCCGTGTACCAGACATGGAGCTCACAATCCGATTTGGGCAATTTATTGCCATTCCGTAGAAGATCAAGGCGTCGTAGTTTGCAATTCATTTGAACTTACGTTGATTTTATTTTTTATTTTTCGATATGTTTGAATTTTGAATACTACATTTAAAATTATCAACGACTCTGGCGGAAATGTCAGACCCGTTGGATGACAAATTATCAGAAACAGCGGAGCATGGCAGCGCACTGGAGCAGGAGGGGCCAGAGAAAGACGATGTAATCAATACAGAAGATACAGATTCAGTTCGATATTCAAGTAAACAGCGCCGCCTGCATTATTTCCGTAATGGAATTTTCACTGATTGTGAGGTGCATGTTTGCGCCGATACTGACATCCAAAGTGGTAGTGTGTGCTACAAGAAATTTCCCTGTCATCGGATATTTTTAGCTACTGCATCTGATAAATTGGAACAAGATATATATCAGAGCAAAGAATGGAACGGAGTGCTCCAAATCAATGGCGTATCACCAAAAAGCGTGGAGATCTTCCTTGAGTTCATATACACATTTGATGTGATTTCGTCGAATGTCGAATTGCAGTTCATTGGCGATATATTCATCTTATCCTGTGCCTATAACATGCCCGAATTAATGGTCAAGTTTTCAAATCATTTGAAGGATAAGAAATGGCCCCTGGATGGCGTTTTTCCAGCCTTTGATTTAGCTTTTCGTCACAATATCAGCGAATTGGAGCACGCCTGCCTTGGGGTAAATACATAATATGAATAGAAATCATTTGAAAATGTTTTATTTAATTCTTTTATCACTTATAGAAAATCCTTGAAAATGCCCCCGAACTGATGAAGCAGCCAAGCATCATGAAGCTTCAAATTTACGCCTTGAATTATGTGATCCAACTCTGGTTGGTTACGGAAGCCTTATCGCCAGAACAGCTCGTTCACCTGTTGCAGGAGTATCAGGCAGTAAATGACATTAACTTTAGCAATTCTCAAAAGTTTCCGCATTTCACGAAGATCATGCAGTATTTCCCCAATGTCCTTTTCGATGCTGAAGGACTAATAACGAAATATTAATTATATAGAATATTAGTTTAGTAATTGGTAGCTTATGCTCCAACTTGAGTACTATATTACAAGAAAATCAAATTCTAGATGGTCAATAACAAATTTCAAATGTTCTTTTTATTTACGATACCGTTATTTAGTAAATATCCTTACTGAAGTACTCGATTCTATTTATTGATGATATAGAGATGTCTGTGGCTGCCAACTCGTTTTAAGAAATTATGGCTATTTATAAAAAGTTAGTAGTGTTGAAATTGGTTAAAATGTTTATAATTCACTTATATATGTACATATAACTTTACTTTAGACTGAAATGCAGTAGGAGGTTCAGCGGAGCATTACGTAATATATATATATATATTTTATCTTGTGCTGATCGATTTTATATTTTTATTATAACTTGGCATTACAGTTAACCGAAATTTAATAAAATCGAAAAATTAGTATATAATTTCTATGTTGCCCTTTCGAGAAATGTTTAGCTTTTTTTAGCTCTAACTATAAAATAGCTAAGACAACATCACTTCCTGCGCCATTTTCATTATAATAAAAGCCGTGTAGTACAGTGGCCCCAAGATATCAGACAAAAATTGCATTTTGCAAAAGTGCGGAAAATTGTAATTGCTGGCAAAGTTAGAAAGAGAGAGTGCAAGTGCGCGGCATAGTTAATGTAAAGTGCCTGAATGCCACAGCAATGAAAGGCAGTTAATTGTTATTGTTCATTCAGTGCGCTTTACTTTCGTTGTGGCCAGTCGTGTTCGGTCCATAATTCCGATTCTCAAAAATTATAGTAAAAGAAGCGCGATTGGAGTGGCTGCCAAAGTCTTAACCGTTGTGGTGCAAATAAAAAGTACGTGTAAATAAGTAAATACGTATTGGTGTGCATAAATTTGTTGCATGGGTTTTCATTTGTTGGCGCATGTTTTGTTTTTTCGTTCACTGTACCATGGTGCAGGTACAGTGTGGCCAAATGTGTGCATGTATGTGTGCGTGTGTGTGAGTGTGTGTACACATTTTAGGCGGCAATGGTGTGAGGCCCTGGCCTGGGGCGATAGCAATAAGTTGTAACATCGATAAATATCGTCAATGATAAACAACCCGATATATCTTTGTTGTGATGTTTTTTTTTTGCTTATGGCTCTGTTTTTTTTCCACACAGTTCATGTCTAGGAGGAAGAACAAACAAAACGCAAACAATCGCACAAAGTTTACCGAAAATTGTGGTGAAAAATAGAAAGTGCTGAAATGGAGGAAATTTCCAGCTTAGATTCTTTTGGTGCTGATTCCAATGCCAGACCTGAAACAGAGACGCCAAAGTTTGACGAGACGGAAAATTCTGGTGAACAGGGGGCAATAGTGGCGGAGGGTGATACCCCTGCCTCTCCACCAGCCGAGGATGCTGGCGGAAATATCGAGCAGGTGCCCAAGGTAGCCGGCGAAGCAGTTGATGATGATTTCGAGCAAATCTCGGAGGGTTCATTAGATATGGATGAGAGCCAGTCACAGGGAAAGATAGACAAACCTGTGCCAGATGTGGCAGATTCAAATGTAGATGAGAAGGTAGAAGAGCAAACACAAGAAGAGGACAAGGAGAAGGAACCGGAACCTAGTGAAGATACAGCAGCCGAGGCTAGCACAGTGGATGAAGACATTCCGGCTCCTGCTTCCCAAGAAGAAGAGAATGTTGAGGAAGCTGCACCTCAGGAAGAAGAGGAGGAGAATGCCAACTTTTCAAAAGCAAGTACTCTGGAAGAGCCCGATGAGACGGATACACTACAACAAGAGCAAGGGGAGGGCCAGGATGCAGTTGATGCTGGGCCTGCTTCAAATGAAGCCATGGAAGTGGATGAGGAACCTGTTGGGGAAACAACTGACGATGCTGTAGCAGCCACAGCTGACGATGTAGATATGCATTCCGTGGGAGGAGATTCTCATCATGAAGCAGATATTGATGCCCATGCTCCTGATGCTGAGGGTAGGGATGAAGTTGATACCAGTCTAGAAGATAGAGAAGACGAAGATAATACTGCAGCAGATGACACCGTTGAAGGCGAGGTGGACCCAGAACCTGAGCATGGCGAGGGTTAGTAACAAATAATCGTTTATTTTTCTATTAAGATTTAAAATAATTAAAATTCGATGTTTATTTTCTTTTAGAAACCGTTGAAAATGTTTTGGAACCGGAAGAGTCGGATGTTTGTCTTATTCCCGATGATCCCGAGACAGAAGTAACCGAAGCGGAAAAGGAACTGGCCCGCGAAAATGCTGAAAAGGCAGCCGTTGAAGCAGAAGCGGCCGAGCAAGCAGAAGCCGCCTCCAAATCTCCAGCAAATCAAGCAGACGCTACCGCTGAGTCATCAGCTGATAAAGATGCTGATGATGCAGCAGATGCAGCAGTAACAGATCCTGATCAAGCGGAAAATGTTGCTGCGAAAACACCAGAGGGTAAGTTGATAAATAATAATTTAGTTTATTTCCTCTCTATCTCTTACACCCTCACCCTTTCTCTCTCCATCTACAACAAATCAATTTTTGTAATCTTTGGCCAGCAGACGCTCAAGCTGATACACAAGCTGGAGCCAAAGCGGTGATGGCAACGTTAGAAAGTGCTGCCGCAGGTGCAGGTGAGCGGTTTGAGCTCAAAAAAATAATAAACAAAAAAAAAAAAAACTCTTTACACTGTGCAGCAGAATAAATGTTTTCACACTTTTATTATTTAACAAAATTATAAGGAAATTATCCTAATACTTTGATCCACAGTAAAAATAGAGAATATATATGTTTTCCTATACCTAACAGGTATATATAATCGAATTGGCAAGAACAGACATGTAGTAAAACGGATTTCGAATCCTTTGCTCATAATTTTAAATATATATTCGAGAGAACAAATTTATATTCTAAGCCCCATTTTTATTTATCAAAATTTGTAATATGAGCTTTGTATATATACATATATACCTGATTCAGAATATATTCAAATTGCCAAATTAAATTTGTTGCGTTGCACAGTTGATTTATTAATTTTTAAAAAAATTTAATTTAATCTCGATGTTTATTTTATGCAGCGACTATTGACGATGAGGATGCAGATGGCGATGGTGACGGTGATGGCGATGGCGCCGGTGACGGCGCTGAGGCAGATCCCGATGCAGATGAAGCGACGGCAGATGATTCAGCTTCAGGAGCGGCCGGAGGTGGAGAAGCAGGCAACAGTTCTAGTAAGACAATAATTAGTTGGATCGTGGGCAGGACTGAAAAGTGTCGACAATGTGAAAATGAGAAGAATTGTGGTTTTCGCTGCAAGCGACCGGAAACTGCGCCACCAGCTGGGGAAGATGGCGAAGATGGTGATGGAACTGATGAGCCAACACCTAGCATATACGAATATCTGTGTGATCAAGCCTGTTGTGATGCTTTAATTGCTGAACAGCCGGGGAAATATTTTGTACGCCGTAAGAAATTCTTAGTGGAGGAGTTAGTTCAAGATCCAAAATCGTTGGATGTAGAATTCAGTGACAATCAGGCAGCAGATGATGCCGAAGACACACCCCCTACCGAGGAGACAACCCAAAGCAGTAGTAGCGGGGGCAATAACAAGAACTGTCTCCAGTGTAAGGAGCAAAAGAAATGCAAATATTTTCTGCGTCAGGAACAGGAATCGTTCTATATTTGCGACGATGATTGTTTCAATCTCCTGAATGCCGAAGAGCCGGACAAATATAAGCTAAAGAGGCACTCCATACGCGTCCGAAACATTGGAGCCACAACATTACGTTCGCCCAGTAAAAGACCAGAGAGCAGCACCAGCGTCGTGGCACGCACCAATGCCGAGGCGGAGGCAGCCCGTTTAGACCGAATGGAAAGTTTCCGGCGGCGTTGCTCCGATTGTAATGTTGAGATCACAATGAATGACAAGCAACTTGTTTGGGAGACAATGGACTTCTGTAATGAGGTATGCCTGGGCAGCTATCAGCGCACAATTGGATCCAACTGTGAGACCTGCAAAGAGGAGGTTAGTTCCACAGCTCTCGGCAAGTATTGCGTGCGCTTTGGGTTTGATGTTAGGCAATTTTGTTGTGCCGCCTGCCTGAATACCTTTAAGAAGGGCCTGAAGACATGCTCGTGCTGCCAGAAAGACATTAGTAGTGGGCAGGAAGGATTTCTGGCTCCAGTGGGTGACAAAGATCAATTCAAAGACTTTTGTTCGCAAGCCTGCTTGCGGCGATACGATAGCATGTGTAATCCGAAGAAAAAATTGCGTACCGATATGTGTGGCGTTTGCAACAATGAGAAACCAGTGCGTGTGGAGATGCTCCTGGAGGACAAGGAACATTATTTCTGCTCTAATCCCTGCTTTTCGGCCTTTAAGTTTGTAAGCAATGTAAATGCCGATCCCTGTGCCATGTGCTCCAAATATTTTGAGCGCAAGAGTGCCGAGGCTTACACCATCTATTATGACCAGCAACAGGCACCAAAAATGTTCTGCTCACGGATCTGTATCAATGTGTACATCATTGTTAACCGACATATTGTCTCCTGCCAATGGTGCAAGGTGAAGAAATATAATTTTGATATGATTTATCAGCAACAGGGCGATCAGGAGACACTTACCTGCTCCATTAACTGCTTAAC
Source organism: Drosophila sturtevanti (assembly GCA_018150375.1). NCBI lineage: Eukaryota > Metazoa > Arthropoda > Insecta > Diptera > Drosophilidae > Drosophila > Drosophila sturtevanti. Next base: position 4,124,045 of record JAECWJ010000408.1, on the reverse strand, counting down.
CATGCATGGTGTCAGTTGCAATATTTCCGCCCGGACTGTAACCAAATGTGACAATTGTAGCAACTTTAGTACTCCTCAGTACCATCTGACCATGTCGGATGCATCGATGCGCAATTTCTGTACATATCAGTGTGTGATGCAATTCCAAAATCAATTTGCTCGAGCTCCGCTCACCCTGGAAAGTGATTTGCCAAGCACTAGTAGTGGTGGTAGCAAATCCCAGCAACAATCAACGGGATCAACTCGTGGCGGTAACAAGAATTCGGCACCATTTCCAACAGGATTACCCAAACGGGTTAAATTAAAATTACAACAGACGGTGAGTCCATTAAAATTAATACAAACAACTATACATAGATTAGAAATATACTATCAAGAGGATTACTTAGTTAGAACAAAATCTCAAAGAATCGCTTTGGTGATTATAATTTCTTTAGGGTAATCGATATTTCATAGACTGGTCCCACTTGAATTTGGTTTAACAAATTCAAATCCGGTGACAGCTGCTCCAACTCGTTTACTGAGACAAGTAGAAAATTATTGCAGAATGACAATTGTTAGTGTAGTTCATCCATTTCATTATGGGCATCCAGTTAATAATCATAATTTACGCCATTTTATTTCTGGCAGGGTGGTAAAAATAATTCCGCTGTTGGTGGCAATAAGAAATCAACTGGAGGAACTGTGGTACCGGTTATATCGACTGTCCAATCGCTGGCTAGCGGCGAGACAGAAGCTCGAATTGCCGTAAATGTGAGACGTAAACGTGGCAGAAAATTGGATTCGCCACCGCCTCTGGTTATGTCGGTGTCACCATCTTCAGCGCCCGCCTTGGGACGTGGCAGGCCACGAAAGCATGTGGATTATAATGTGGCACGTTCGCCATCTCCGACACTTCCTCCACTGCCTGGTATGGCAGCTAGCGGTAGACGGAGTACGGTATCTGGAAATGATTTTGGCACAAGTACCATAACGGAAACAAAGATTATCACTGTGCCGCCATATCCGAAGGCTGTTCGCAATGTCAATATTAGCTGTAAACCCATGACCGTCAATCAGGGTGAACAGTGCCAACCATCGGTACGGGATTGTGTTACCCAGACCGATAAGGATTATTCCAATAAAGTTCTAATCCCAGTGCCAGTTCCAATCTTTGTGCCACAACCTATGTATATGTACTCGGCACCGTTTCCTGTACCCGTCCCCATTCCGCTGCCCATACCAGTGCCGATATTTATACCCACCACACGTAACACATCCCAGGGCATACTGAAGGAGATTAAAAAGATCCAGGACAAGATGCCCGAGGATCCGCTGGAGGCGGAACTGCTAATGATGGCTGAAATGGTGGCTGAGGAGAAACATGACTCTGACTCGGATTCCGACAATGAGATCAAACCGGATCCAGGTCTGGTGAATCTGCAATATCAAAACAGTCTCGACTCAGTTAATCAGCAGCAACAGCAGCACCAGCAAGTGGTTGATGTGAGTGCGACGGCCCATAATTCCTATGGGGATGATATGCTCCAAATAGCTCTCAAAATGGCCACCGGCGACTATGATAATCATCATCAGACCACAACAGTGGACCTGGAATCTACCATGACAACAAATACAATTAGCAATCAGTCGCCGATGGGACATGATGCCATGTCCCAAATGAGTGTACATCATCTAGAGCAGCAACATCACATGCTGGAGTCAGCACAGCGGTAAGCCAAAAGAGAGCTTCATTATAGACTCCAGATTCAATGATAAATTTATGTTCCTACAGTTCTCCACGTGGTCGTAAACGAGGCGCCATCCTAGATTCACCCGCTCGAAATAATCGTTCGCCGGTAAAGCGGCAACGCGCTGGCGAAATGGATCACTCGGCCCTACAACAACAGTCACAGCAGGCCCAACAGCCACAGGAGAAGCCCGATGCTCAGATGTTCCTAAAGTACACATTCGGTGTGAACGCCTGGAAGCAATGGGTGATGACCAAGAATGCGGATATTGAGAAGAGTTCTATGCGACGACGGCCCTTCAAGACGGAACTACTTCAAATGACAGCGGACGAATTGAATTACTCTCTATGTCTGTTTGTTAAGGAAGTCCGTAAACCAAATGGCACAGAATATGCTCCTGATACTATATACTATTTGGTCTTGGGTAGGTCATGAAATAGTTTCTTACTAGATGGATTAAACTACAATAATATTATTTGACAGGTATCCAGCAATATCTTTATGTAAATGGTCGCATTGATAATATCTTCTATGATCCGTACTATGAAAGATTTACGGAATGCCTCGATGAGGTGGCCCGCAAGTTCTCCGTACTGTACAATGATTCACGTAAGCTAGAAACACCATTTCCTGGATCAACTTAACAATTAATTCATTTTTCTTTTTTAATTTAATCATTTAGAATATATTGTGACCCGCGTGGAGGAAGAGCATTTATGGGAATGTAAACAACTTGGTGCTCATTCACCCCATGTACTCCTCAGCACGCTGATGTTCTTCAATACAAAACATTTTAATCTGACAGTAAGTGATTTCGATTTAACGTAAAGATAATTTTTTAACTTATGCATTTAACTTATTCCTTTGACAGACCGTTGAGGAGCATATGCAGCTGAGTTTCTCGCACATAATGAAACACTGGAAACGCTCATCACAGAACTCCAAGGTACCAGGCACACGGAATGTGCTGTTACGTTTCTATCCACCACAAGCGGGACTTGGTATGTCCATTTTAAAAAAAATGTTGGAGTTGGAAATAGTGTTAATTTATATATACATCTTTCTAATTAAATAGATGCCAATCCGCGTAAGAAAAAGGTCTATGAACAGCAAGAGAATGAAGAGAATCCTCTAAGGTGTCCGGTGCGGCTTTATGAATTTTATCTCTCCAAATGGTGTGTGCATCGATTCAATTTGAATTATTTTACAATATTTAAATATTTTATTTAATTTGCAGTCCTGAAAGTGTAAAGACACGTAATGATGTCTTTTATCTGCAACCGGAACGCTCTTGTGTACCCGATTCACCCGTTTGGTACTCAACGCAGGCCCTCGGTCAGGATGCCCTGCAACGGATGTTGCATAGAGTCAAAATGGTGAAGGAAATAAATATAGCTCTATTAACAACTTAATGTTTAGTTAGGCAGATGATAAACTACTTCTATATATATATATATGTATATGTATATAATTTATATATATATATGTGTAGATATATACATATATATAAATATATTCAAATATATGTGCAAGGCTCGTTTTGTAATGAGCAAACTCATCCAATATAAAGTAAAATATATATATATATATGTATATATGTATGTATTCCTTCATCTTGGTGCTTAGCACGAATTTGTTTGCGGGCACAACCAAATAGAGCTAAATGTAGAAAAGCATCTAAGAGTTGATCCAGAGAAGGATTGTATCACCGAGTTCTGTTTCATACTAGGAACGCATATAAAAACGTTGTTTTAAATTTAATTATAGACATTTGTTTTTCTTATTCGATTTCATTTGTTTTTGTATAAATTGTCAACTTTATTGCACACACACACACACATTTTGCCCTAAATCTCGACTTGCAGCTTAATCTGTTTAATAAATCAAACTATCCAATTAATTACTTTATTATCCAATATATACACACACACACACATAAAACATTTTCATTAGTTTTTAAAATCACTCCTTAACACCGATTAAAACATATTTTTAGTCATTACTCTTAGATTGTAAAAAGATACACACGTATGGAAGAGGAGGAGGAGGATTACCATCCAGCCCGCCCACCCGAGAGCCCTTCGTTTTTAAGTGCATGTAAAAATTGAAGTAAATATCTAATACATAATTAACAAATGAAAAGTAAAAATTTAACTATACTTCTGCAGAGTATAAACTAAAAAGAAAAACAATAAGCTATGCTGTTGTTGTAAGTGTTTACTTGTAAAATGCTGTACTCCTTAACTACTACTACAAGAATCGGTATATATATATATTAATATTAAATATATTAAAAGAAAAGTTCATAGTGTCGAGATTTATTGAACTTTCTGCTTAAAAAATTTTTTAATTCAATTAACATAGGCACAAGCAATGCATCTTTTCAAAAGCTGTTATATAGTTGGATAAATCTTTAATCAATTGTTTTCATGGGAATTTAAATTTTATCCCAATTCGGAAACAGAACTTAAAAGATGTAAAGTTATATTCCACCAAGCAGATGGCAACATTTCGTAATAACTTTTGACAAATTGTTCAATTTATTGACAAAAAATATGCGGCACTATTTATATATAAATACATTTTACACATAATAGAGATATAGATTAAAAATGAAACGCAATTCTTATGTGTGTGTGTGTTTGTTGTCTGTGATTTGAGCTACTTTTCAGTATTAATAAGATACATTGCCAGAATTTAATGATCTGCTTTGTTTTGGTCGCGCTTCAAGTTTTGGGGATAGGGATGAAGATTGGGTCATTTCAGATGAGGCTCCTTTGTTTAAATGTCTTTTCATGTATGTATAAGTTGTCCACAGCATTAAATTGTTTACCATTCAGCATCGCCGTTTGATTTCTGGAATACATAATCCTTGCCACGCATATTCATGATGCCATCCTTGAGATAAAATTTCCATTTGTTACGTGAGCGGGTGATCTGTATTGAATTAAATAAGTTTTTTAATATAAGCATGTAAAATGTAATCTTTATCTTAAGTCAGTCACCTTATCATACTGACACACAATCACATTCTCTGTGTCAAACATTTCGGCAGAATCCTCATCCGTTACATCATCTTCGCTGTTCAGGGGCTCTTCCTCGGCAGCATCCTCATGCTCTACATCCTCATCATCATCTTTGTCCAGATCATCGTCATCGTCATTATCGATATTATCATCACTCTCTTCGCTTTCATCCTCATCTGATGAATCCAAGGCTCCATCCATTTGTTTGGCGGCAGCTAGATTCTCTAAAGTATTGAAAATGAATAATTAGAAATGATTACTATTTTCGCCCCATTAAGGGGAACACTTACTCTGATGATTGGCGCTACTTAGGGCAGCATTTACATGTTGCTGCAGCACAGACGACGCCAGTGTGGTGGGTAATGTCATAATTGATGAAATCAGATGGGCTGTTAAGATTTGGGTCAACTGATTCTCCTGCAATGCGGACGCTGGCACTTGTATAGTTAGCATGCGAGACTCTGTACTATTGGAGCCCGGTTGCGAAGGTAGCGTAATCTGTGAAAACAGTGCACAACTTTATTAAATGGAGGACTCCAATCTATAAAGTTTCAACTTACATTTACGGGCATTATGCGATTGGGATCCAATGAGGCAACAATTGGTATGGGCGCCTGCCCTCCCGAGCTAGCTGCCTGTTGTTTTTGTAATAATGCACCCGATGTCGGATGCAACGGTGGCGGATTCTGTGATGTGACTTCTTGTTTGATGGCAACTAAACCATTTTTCGGGCCATTGCCCATGGCTGTTGGAGGTGCTGGTGATTTTGCCACCAGTTTGTTATCTATGTGGGTTATTGTGGAGACACCACCACTGCTACTAGTGCCACTGCCGCTATTTTGTTGAGATGTAGCTGCAGCTGCGGCAGCTTTTTTTGCTTTGGCATTGGCGGCCTAAAAGTTTTAATAATTATTTTTAATATTGTTATAATTTGAATAATGTTTTAAAGCGTGGACTATGGCATTTACCTTGTTGCTCTGCAGTTGAATAATATGCGATGAGTGTTGAAATATATATATATTTATTTATATATATGTGTCATTTGTGGTTGATGGTTGTATGGATGTAGGTAAGAAAAGCAGCGTATTATTTGTTGTTGTAGCGGTGTTTGTAGGCATTTGAAAATAAAGCAACATTTAACTTAGTTACATAGTTACAAAACCAATACACACATAATAGATACTAGAGGCAGATACATAAGATGGGAGATGGCATCTTGGTCATGATTAAACGCCTTGCTTACCTTTGGATTATTGGCTACTATAGGCGGTGGATGCGGTCCACTTTCGCTCGGCTCATGATTTAATTCAACAGCTTTACTTGACATCAATTTATTTCGCCAGATCTGTTTCATCTCCTGCAACACCTGCTCGTCAACGCCCTCGTCCAAGAAGGCATCGCGCACATTCGAGATGACATCCTCTATCACGGCTTGGTAGACCTTCAGCTGAAATAACAAAAATAAAAGAAAATGTGCCAAATGAATCGAATAAAAATAAGTGGAGCAGCAAGTGGATAATCACCAAACGCCAAGTAATCAACTGCACGCGGTTCTCTATATAATAAGTGCATTGAATATATATATGTATATACATATGTATGTATATAAACAAATATACATACATATATATATTTGAATGTGTATATAAATAGTTGTTGGTGTTTCATTAAACAATTAAAGCTAATTTATACAAATGGTTTCTGTCAAACCAAAAACCGAAAAGGGGCGGGACAAACCAAATAGGAAATGACTCCAGTTTTTAATGTTGATTAAAATCTTGTATTTGTGTTGTTAGAAAAGTAAATTAAATACTAGCAAATGAATGGAATATCCATTATTATCCAGTAATACGGGAATATGTAATCTTAGGTTTCTAAGAATCTTTTAAAACAAATACTGCAACTATTTTGGAATATTATATTAAGTTGTCAAGGTTCTTAGCCTAAACATTGTTATCAGGAGAGCGATTAAATGGGGGAATGTCCATAAGATTATAAAATACATTATTCATTATTGTCCGATATGTCAAAACCATGAGTTGGGGGCAAAATAAAAAAAATGTTAAGTAAAAACAACACCAACACCAACAATTGCAACCAACTCAAAGAGATGGAGAGATAGGAAAAGAGACATCGCTCACACAAACACAAACACACACACACACACACACATGCAACAGACATCATGTCGCCGTGCTGCGGCAAGTTATGCTCATGCTCAGGAGCAACTTTCACTTTTTGTAAAGCCGCAAGGACAAGTACTCCTTACTCTTCTGTCTAAACATATGCCATCTATCTTCTTTTTAAATACATTTTATTTATTTGGTTTTTTGTACTACGCAAAATGACGGCCTATCCACAGTTGTTGGTGTTACTACTGCTGCTTCTACCAATGTTGTTGTTGTTGTTCTTGTTGTAGTTTGTTGGAATGTACTGTATGTAAAATTTTTTTTGTAGGGTTTCTTAAAACTTACCACTGACGTTTGGCATAATGCCATTTGCACTTTTTTCTCCGCCAGTTTGAAGCCTTTTGCTACTGGTTAATTGTAATTAGCGTATGAATATTAATAATTAATTCCGTCAAAATGGCATAAAAAAAAATTGGTCTCAAGTCCGTGACAATAAAATGTAGTGTGACCAGAGATGATAAACGCAAATATACCACAATTTAAACCTAACATGGTCCAACGAGCTTGAAACGATTTTAAATCGCTTATCCAACCCTGTTGCACTATCAAGTCAAACAACTGAACAGCTGGTCCTTTTAGGCTGAGTCGTTACGATTGTTAAACTGCGATTGCAAACAAGTGAAAGTAATAAGAAAACTAAAACAAGTAAAAATGTGCAAACTTAATACAAATATCTAAATGTTAACCATGTACCTATAGGTAAATTCCAGACTCCAAGTACCAAATTACTGGAATTAGTTCATTTGCGAGGGTGTAATGGATTCTACAACTGCATGAATCAGCACTAGCAGTTAAATTAAATGTAATAAGCACTGCAGAAAGAGCAGAAGCCCAGGTTCAACAACAGGTTACAATGCAGGCGCAACCGACAACACCATCTCCAACAGTGGCACCCCAGGTTCCGTCTCCTCCATCAAGAACCAATCAAAATGGTGTAGATGACACCTTGCCCATACGCTTGCTGCCGATAGCAGTGCGGCAGGAGTTATGCGATCACCTGGACGCACTGAATGTTTGGGAACAGTTGGCCATTTTTGTTAAACTTTATCCGGGACAAATGGAGCAGATTCGACAACAACAAAGACGAGGGCGATCGCCGACCAATGAGTTTCTCGTCATATGGGGTGGACAATATAATCACACGGTGCAGAGTTTGTTTGCTCTATTTAAAAAGTTTGTAGTCCACCTTAATTATAGTGGAATTTCTTTACACTAATACCTTGAAATTTATTTACCAGAATGAAGCTCCACAATGCTATGCGGTTGATCAAGGATTATGTTAGTGAAAATTTGCACAAATATATTCCACGAAGTACACCCACCATTAGCGAGTTGCGTGCTCCGTCTAATTCAAACTCCAAAATTGAAAACGGCCCCCCTTATCCCTCGTCCTCTGGTGTTAGCAATTCCAATAATAATAGCTCAAATACAAGCACCGAGCCGAGTGTTAGCTTGGAATCTCTGGGTAACATCCATATTAGCACTGTACAGCGGGCAGCTGAATCTCTATTGAAAATCGATTATGCTGAGCTAGAAGCAGCCACCGGCAACTGGGCAACGGAAAATCGTCTTGGCCATGGTGGATTTGGGGAAGTCTATAAAGGCGAGTGGAAGCAATTGGATGTGGCCATCAAGAGAATGAACTATCGTCAACCCAATTTGGATAAGAACAAAATAGAGTTGCAACAAAGCTACAACGAGCTGAAGTATTTGAATACTATACGCCATGACAACGTTTTGGCTCTATATGGCTATAGTATTGATAGTGAACAGCCTTGTCTTGTCTATCAGTTGATGAAGGGCGGCTCTTTGGAATATAGGCTAAAAGCACCCAGATTTAGGCAATCGATGGCGCCAATGACATGGCAACAACGTCTCAGCATATGTCTCGGTACAGCAAAGTAAGATTTTAAATTAAATTAATTTATATGTAATACATCAGATTCTTAATGTTCAATTGTTTTTTAATGATTCATTAATCTTCCGAATTGAATCATCGTAAGATAAGCTAAGTCAATTATGTAAATAAGTTTCCCGGGTAAATTTGAATCGAATTTTTAGCGATAATACTTTAATGCTAATGCGGATGAGTCCCAAAAAAGTCACTTTATATAATTTAATGACTAATTCTCTCTTTATTATTTACAGAGGCATCTATTTTCTCCATACGGCACGGACCACTCCCCTGATTCATGGCGATATTAAACCGGCAAACATTCTACTCGATCAGTGTCTACAACCGAAAATTGGTGACTTTGGCCTGGCCCGGGAGGGTCCGAAGAGCATTAATGCTGTAATGCAAGTGAAGCAACTGTTCGGTACTCGTGTCTATTTGCCACCAGAGTTTTTGAGTTCCAAACGGCTCAGTACAGGTGTCGATATTTATAGTTTTGGCATTGTACTGCTTGAGGTATTCACTGGACATCTGGTAACTGATCGCGAGCATCCAGATTTGCTGAATTATGTCAAGCACAAGTGGCTGGAATCTCCAGAGCAATGCCTAAAATTACTCGATAAGCAACTTGTAGAGCCCACTGGCAAGGAGCTTGAGTATTGTATGCGTGCCATAGAGGCGGGACTACATTGCACCGCCCTCGATCCTCAAGAGAGGCCTTCAATGCAAGAGGTGGTTAACCGTTTTAAAGCATTCCAAATCGAATTTTGAGTGGCTTCATTATTGCATTCCGAGTTCCATTGTTATATTGACTTATTCATATACATATATTGATTGATACTTATGTGCATTATTTTTGTATTTGCTGAAATTGTTATACATGTACTATGTTTTTATATATATATTTTTCATTACTACAATTATAATCCAGGGAGAGAGACATTTGTTATTTACAGTACTGATTCGTATTGAATCTAACGTCATTACTGTTAAAGCTCTTTCCCCTTTTTGCAACACAATACAAAATAATACCGTTTCCTTGTTATTTGAGAATATTTCCGGTCATTTCCTATTGACCTTTGTTCATATTTCTAGTTTTAACTTAGGCCAATTTATTTTTTTTTTACTAAAGAGCCTCTTTTGAGAAATGAATTTAAAAAATTCCAAGTTTTATAAACGGATCCAAGAGCTACGACATTTTTCGAGGGAGAAGATACGCAAAGATCGTGAGCAACGCTCAAGAGTGACGCGTATCATTGATATGGCGCTAAGTGAGCGTCGCCCCAATCCAGATTTTGAAATGGAATGGTCCAGTTCCCCAAGATCAAAGACTCCTTTTACACAGATGTCTCCCCGAACTCGTACCAAAAAAATTAAAGGTAAAAAGAAGACCCATCAATCTGATGGCGACTATCGTCCCGTAGCTGACAAAACGGTAGTGGAGTCTTCCAGTCCCGCTAAATTGGCCACATCAGATACCGAAACCAAACTCGAGGGCTTCATTCAATTAAATCAAAAATGTTTTCGAGTGGCCTGTATCAGGAGACAGGATACTGCATCGATGCATGACGAGGAACGCTCAATTAGGTAAAGTTTATAAAATTAAAATTGTTCTTTGATTGGATTAGATATTCTAATGACCACCTTCAGCGATGCCAAGAGTACTATTTGCGTGTCCAATTCACGGTATGCTATGATTGGTAAAATATCTAAAGCTCTTGGCTACAAGTTAGTCAAAGAGTCAAAATTGTGGAATATTCTGTGGTCTGATTCTTTTCCTGGCGTGGAGTTATTTAAGAATATGAAACGTTTCCAGCAGATTAACCATTTTCCAGGCATGATTGAGATTTGTCGCAAGGATTTGCTATCACGAAATCTCAATCGTATGCTCAAATATTATCCACATGATTACAAGATCTTTCCCAAAACATGGATGCTGCCGGCGGAGTAAGTGAAGGATACAATTGAAACATAATTGCTACTAAATGATTGTTCCGCATTGTAGCTATGGCGATGCCATGAACTATGCCCTAAATCACAGGAGAACCTTTATCCTCAAACCGGATTCGGGGGCACAGGGTCGCGGTATTTGGTTGACCAATGATCTGAAATCTATTGGCCCCCATGAGCGTCTAATATGTCAGACCTATGTACATCGAGTGGGTATATGTACATATTTATATAGTTTCTCTAAATTCCTTATCATCTTTTGCCATAGCCCTTGCTAATCGATGGCTATAAATTCGATTTGAGGGTATATACGCTTATCACTTCAGTCGATCCCTTGAGAATTTTTGTGTACAATGAGGGCTTAGCTCGCTTTGCCACAAATAAATATGTGGAGCCAACGCCCGGAAATGCCAATGATCTGTACATGCATCTGACCAACTATTCGGTAAATAAGCGCAACTCCCAGTATGAGATGTGCGACAATGACGATTGCGGTAGCAAACGGAAACTGAGTGCCATTAACAACTGGATGAGGCGGCACAATTATAATGTTGACGAGTTTTGGAGCAATGTGGATGATGTCATCATTAAGACGGTACTCAGTGCTTGGCCGGTGTTAAAACATAACTACCATGCCTGCTTTCCAGGACATGATAAGATCCAGGCTTGCTTCGAAATATTGGGCTTTGATATACTGGTGGACTGGAAGCTGAAACCGTATATTCTGGAAGTTAATCATTCGCCCAGCTTTCACACCAACGAGCAGGTGGATCGTGAGGTCAAGAGGCCATTGATACGTGATACACTGACCTTGGTGAGCACCGTATTGGCGGATAAGAAACAGATTATGCGTGAGGATCGCAAACGGGTGAAGCAGCGTTTACTGAAATCCAAGGGTGACACGTAGGCAATCTCAAGTCAACATCTCTTAACATCTGAACCCTGTAATTTTTCTTCTCCCTGACTTTTCCAGGTTGCAGCGTCCTCGGCTTTTGGCCGGTTTATCGAAGTCTAAAGTTGACACGTCAACAGTTCCAACAGCTGGAGCTGCGGTTGAGCCAGAGATCAACCCGTTGGGTCAGCAGATTGCCTGGGAGGAGAGTCATATGGGCAATTTTAGACGCGTCATGCCGCCTCTAGATGAAACTAAACTGAATTATTATAGCCGCTTCTTTGGTCAAACCAATCAGGTCTCAATTTTTGCCGAGACAGCAGCTAGCAAGAAACGTGAAGATCTGGCCCGTAAGATGCGAATCCAGATCGAGGAAAAGAAGGCCAAACAAATGCAGATGTTAACTGGACGCCCAAAGAGGGAAGCGCGGAAACGGGTATCCGGAATTTTGCCAAGGGCAGTGCGGGAGAAGAATCGCATGCATTTATATCGCTTGAAAGAGAATTGGACACCCGGATTCATTTCTGATGCAGAGGAACGGTTGCGTCACACATGGCTCCAAATGCGCACAGATGCCATAAAGACGATGAAGATAACCGAGAATGTATGTAGATAGCTTCTTACTCTTTACTTTAGTATTTATTTTATGCTCTATTTCCACTAGGTTTTTGCTGCACTTTATGAATCTGGTAATCTAACTAATACAGATATGGTCGTCTATCCCCATCTATATCATGGTGTACAACATGGTCATGATATCAAAATAAATGCCTGAAAGATCATTAAACAAACCAGCAAGAGATATTAGTACCACTAAAAAAAAGTTCTCCATCTCTTCTCTGTCAATTTCGATACAAACCAAATGGTGGACACGGCTTTTCAAATTCATTATATTTAAAATTTTATTAACATCGAAGGTCCAATTAATTTATAAACATTTCGTTTGAGTCATATGAAAAACTTTCTGTTTAATTTAAATAGGGCACAAAAAAAACAAAAAGAAAATGGGGAGCTGATCCAATTACCAATTCAAACATTCTTATACATGGTCTTCATTTATTTTATTTTTTATTTGAAGTAAACTAAACTCTACTAACTACAACAGACTAAAACTAGGTGGATTGTAAACGTAATATAAAATTTAAAACAATTTATGAATAAAAAAAAAAAAAAATTAAAAAAAATTATTTTAATTTTAAAAAAACTCAAATTTATATAGTAAATTATTATTTTATTATATTAAAAAAAGCAGCTAAGATAGACGTTTTTTTACCATTTTCTCGATAGATCCTTTTCGGCGTTAATTGATCTTTAAAAATCGTACATTATAAAAATTATACACGGAGATACATTACTCTATAAATGATAAAATTTTACATCGATTTTATGCAATTTGAACTATGTCTTTTTTTTAAGAAAAATGATCTTTAAAAATGTACAACTATTGTTTAAATTAAACAATCTCAAAAGAATATACATATTTGATAAATGATAAAATTATTAGCTTATATTATCAAACATAAACATTTGTATATTCTTACCAAAAAGTCGTTAAGTATTATAAATTCAAAATGTGAAAAAATAATTAAATTTTCAAAAATATGAATGTTGAGTGTTTCCAAATTAATATTGACTCGGAAAATAATTGAATTTGTGGTTAACTATCTATGATTAAATATCCCCTACTACTTTTACAATATACTCCCCCGCTTGATTTTATTCGTATTGGCAACGTGCCCATTAATAAACACCATAAACATTTGCATCTCAGACGCCGTCTATACATATGTATTCCGTGTTTTTTTTTTTTGGCGCGTATTTTTTGGCTGCCGCCCCATCACGAAGGCAAAACCGTAGAGAATATTGAGAATCTTAAGAGCATGTACAATGCATATACTATATATATACATATATATCCATTTTTCATTTGCTATTGAGATCTACATATGTATGCATATCTCTATAATATCTGTTGAGAAAGAGCGGAACAGCATAAAACACACCCGCAACTCAACTCAGTTCCACTAAGGAAATGAAGAGCTACAGTGCCATGGTGTGTCCATCATTCGATCAACAGAAATAGTTTTGTGAAAAGAATTTTTGGAAAAATATTTAAGAAACCATTAAAAACTGATTTCACATTGGTATGTTTAAAGTGTCGCAGGAGATTCGTTTGAATACAAATGCGGCGGGGAGTATCTCCACCTCCCATATATCGAGCAGTCCAGATCCAGAGAAAGATGGCATTTTTGGGCGATACCAGCGAACACCCGAGGCGGGTAAGTATTAGACGATCGACCCTCAATGAGGAAGTAAACATTGAAATATCTATTTATAAACACCCCCCGTCGCCCTTATTCTTTCCACTTTCTATCCCATTTGCACTCGTAAAACAAATTTCCTTAGATGCATATCCAACTGAGCCACCACATGTCTTCATAGCACCCGAACTGACCGATCCGAGTAAGGTGCAGCTAATTCACTTTCCTAATGGCGCCTTGCGTCTCGACTCGACTCTAAATTTTATTATCAAAAGGAATGGGGTCAAAGGCAATTTTGATGTGCGCCTTGAGGGACCCTGCAGTCAGCTTGTGCCAGTGAAACAACAACAATTAGACCCGGAACGCTTTCAGATTGAAAGCAATCTGAATATGGGAGCAGGTCTCTACAAGGTCCATATTAAATGCAATTCTGTGCCTCTGCCAAAGTCACCATTTATTATCGTAGTCATAGGAGAGGCGGCAAATCTCGACAGTTGCAAAGAAGATTTGAATTTCCAGTCGGATGCAAGCAAAGTACAGAGTCGTGGCCTGGGACTAACTCATATCAATCTATTGGAACGTAACGAGTTCACTGTGGATACCAGTCAAGCTGGACGTAATATGCTCTTTGTTGGCATTCTTGGGCCCAAAGGTTATCCCTGTGATGAAATATGTATAAAACATTTGGGAGGCAATATCCATCGTGTAATTTATCGGGTTAACGAACAGGGCTCTTACGTTTTGGTAGCAAAATGGGGGGAACAGCATATACCTGGATCTCCGTTTTGTATAAATGCCGAATAAAAAAGATAACAGTGGTCCTTAAAAAATCAGTGCCTGATAAATTGACTCAATATTTAGGACTTGTTTAGAATATCCCCCAAATAATTACCATTACATCATCTTAAGTAAACAATTTTTGATTTAATATGCAAATAAGATATATAAATAACATTCTATATAGCATACTATTATTAAGGTTGCCTACTTTATGTAAATTAGGTAATAAATAGCAAATATTTTAGAAATTCAAAAAGAAAACGTCTGAATATACCAGAACTTTTAAATTAAATTGGAAATTAATCAATGCATATTAAGAAATTGTTAGATTGATAAAGTTACTTCAATTTCATTAAAAATGAGTATTAAATTTAAATATCTTAAATAAGATGTTTAAATTTTATTCTGAAGAGTTCAGCATGTATTAAGTTTGTCCCAGCTTAACTTTATTGAATTGTGAAGGAAGGAAATGTTAAATTTAACCATTTTAGTATGGCATATTACTTTCAATGTGAGGGAATTACAGAGGAATTTGAAACAATAGTTGGTCCTCGAGGGTTCCTTAACAAACATGTAATTTTGTTAAGCTACGAGTACAGCCATTTTCCAAATATGTGTACATCGAACGTAGGTATGTACAATATATAGACAAATACATCAATTTGAATGATACTGGTGACCTTGTTGTATGTATGTATGTTGAATGTGTGGGTGACTTCGACTATGGCTTCCGTGTGTTCAGGCAACGCAACGATGCTGCTGTGCAATTTAATGATGATTACCCAAAGCCTCAGCAACATTATCATTTTTTGTTATTTAGCTCGACGCTAATGACGTTCGCATTTGGGGCTGCCGCTGCCGCAGCACAAAACCTAATGATGATGACCGGCGTATGCTAGCCCCAACAACAAAAGCAGTTGCGCAGATGGAATAGTGGAAGGAGGGGGTGTACGACGAACTGATGATGATGATAATGCGTTTGCTTTGTTGCTTTTGCGTTTGCCCCCCTTAACGAGCTTGAAGCTGGCAGTGGAGTTCATGAAGAGAAGGAGGGGGAAACAACATACATAAGATAAATTACATGACCAGGCCTCAAAAACTGAGCTAGACCTGGGCATAAATCATTGACCAGTGGTGGGGTGGGCGTGACCGCCTTTGATTGTTCATTTTCATATAAATATTTTCATTTTCCTTTTCAAAAAGCAAGAATTTATTAAATTTTTAACGTATTTTTCGTTTTCCAAGCCGGTTGTTCTAGTTTCAATTCATCGTTTCACATCGCTAGAAACATGTCATCGCTAACTTATCGGACATGAGATAATCAGTTATGTAGCCTTTTTTCTGAAAATTTTATGTTTTGATTTGTTAGTAGAATAAGAGAAACAATAACTAATATTAAAATTAATTTTGCGGGAAAGATGAAACAACGGAAAGTCATTATTTTGTGTAGATTACTGGTCAGAAATCTATAAGTCAGCCTTAAAATCATTAAGTAGCTAATATAGCCATTTTCATTTTAGCTACGCATCCATTGTATGCACATGTATATCGATGTTATCGTATATCGGTGTATCGGTAGGCGAGTGAACAGAAGAACTGTGTTTTTTGCGTGTGTTTCTTTTCCCTCTTGAATCTTTTTCAAGTTTAATTATTTAACTTATTATTACGTTTCGTGCTTATCTATATGTCTAAGTTATGGTTGTAGTTATTGCCGCTGTCGCAGCCATTGCAGAGAAACAATAATTTGCATTTTGTTGTAATTGCCAGGAAAAGTATGTACCTGCGCGCATGAGTGTGTGTGTATGTGTGTGTGTGTATGTTTGCGTGTGTATCTCTGCAAAAGGGAAAAAGTTGTACATGTGTGTGAGTGCGTGTATGTATGTATGTATGTTTGTGTGTATATTAAAGAAAAGTAACCATCTACACAGCTCAGCTCAACTCTCCCCCGTTTGCCCTGCCCTGCCCTGTGTTGCCCTGCTCTGTTCTGCTGTCGACTGCCTGTTGTTGTTCTCGTTGATGGAGCATCTTCATTTTGCCCCAAAGGTGGAACTCTGTTGTATACTTGAATTACCGCTTCAGTACGATTTTAGCCAACGTCGCGTCAACTTCGCTTTTTTCCGCCGCTGCCGCTGCTGCTGCTTCAAGGGGTCGAAGGCGCATTTACAGATAGTCTTTTATATTAGCATTTGATTTAACGATTCACATTTATTTAATGTTTGTGCTAGTGTGTGCGTGTGTGTTGTGTGTGTTGTGTGTGTGTGT
The DNA here is from genome assembly GCA_018150375.1 of Drosophila sturtevanti. Taxonomy (NCBI): domain Eukaryota; kingdom Metazoa; phylum Arthropoda; class Insecta; order Diptera; family Drosophilidae; genus Drosophila; species Drosophila sturtevanti. Next base: position 4,107,061 of record JAECWJ010000408.1, on the reverse strand, counting down.
GCCGGTCTAATGATGATTAACTATCAAAAATTGTAATTAAATTCTGTTTAGCTATTTTAAATTATCTATTAAAATGAAAAAAAAAATTGATTTCGAACGTACACGGAATCCATATGGACGTGATTATATTTTAGATATATATTTCTTAAAAACTAAATTCGTTTTAAACAGACATTTTAATGCTGCCACTTAAAAGTAGTTCCACCTTAAATGGAAATAAATTGAATATATTTGAGAATTTTAAAATTTAAATATCTGTTTTTCGAAAACTAAGATTTTTGTATATTTACAAAATCATTCAGCTGTTGGCTAGAAAATAATAAACAGAATATATTCTAACAAATAATTAAATTTCAGCCTCCATATGTTTCTTAATGTTTTTTTTATGTTAGAGCCAATTTTTTAACTTTTAACTAAGTCATGTAAATAATATTATTTTACAGGTGTACGGATGTTGGGTGCAAAAATGTTGTCCAATCTATGCTAAATAAAACGCTCCATGTTCTGCTTTAAACGGCAGGCAAACGTTGTTGGGCAAACCCATTTGTCGCCAGTGAGACCCATGTGAAATGCCTGTAAGTATTTTATCTAAATCTAAACATATAAAATATTATTATAATTATATATATATTTCTATCATTATTATTATGTAGTATGAAAAATTCAACAAAAAGCGTCGACAATGGGAGGATAGTGGTGTATTGGAACTAATTAAACTATGGAAAGTTTGCGCCTATGAGTTGCGCACCATTAAACGCAATGGCCATCTTTATGTGGCTATGGCCAAGCAGTTAACTTCGCTTGGTGTACCTGTTACCGCACTGGAGGTGCACTTTAAAGTAAACAATCTGACACAGCGTTATCGTCAGGAGCAGAAAACACTCGAAACCACAGGTATAATTAGCACCTGGAAGTTCTACAGTCAAGTGGATGATGTGTTCAAGAGTCTGGCATCTCACACGGGTTACAAGTGCGTTGATAATTCATATATATATATATATACATAGTTTTTATTATTTATATAATGTAATTAAACTCTATCCTTTACTTACTTGGGATCTCTGTAGAGACAAGCGTATGAGCTCATCGAGTGCCAGCAGCCTACCATCCACATCAGAGTCACCAGTTTGGAAAAATCCAATGTCTCAGCAAGAATTCAATAGCAACAATACGGAGGGGTTCTACAAGTAAGAGAAACATTTTCGTTTGATTAAGATTTATCTAATATGATGATCTTTGCAGAACGGAGTACGGCATGCATCGCCATTTTATGGACCACTCCCAGCCGCCGCCTAATGCTGGCAGTGTGGATAATTTTATGGCCTCATCGGCCGCTGTTGCGGCAGTGGCTGCAGCTGCATCCGCTCGTTTGGCGGACAGCAATATGGAACAGCAGATGAATGCCGCCGGCGCCAGTTCGGGCGGACCCGGTGGTAACACTAATGGTGGTGTACCCAACTATAATAAGATTAAGAAATCCCACGAAGATTATGATAAGTTTGTTGACATTGTGAAGAACATTGTCGATGCCCACAAGAGCACTCCGGACAAAGTGGACACGTTCAGTGATTTTATTAAGTCGTACATGAGACGCTGGCCCGAGCGTCTTCAGGATGAGGCCATCAATCATATTACCAATTATGTGATTGTAAAGAACATGGAACATAGCTTGGCTGGCGGCGGCGCTGGCGGTGTCCATAATCCCGAGGGGGTGAGCAATCGACAATAACAATACAAGCAGGAGCCCAACAACTGAACGCAGCCCGGGCAGCGCCGAGTTGTTGGACGACCGTTGTCCGTTGGATGCGGTCGTAGTAGCAGCTCCAAATAACAACGATGGTGGTAAAAGGAGATCGAGCAGAGGGCCAGGGCCAGTGGGAGGACATACTTAAATGAGTGGCACATAGTTACTTACTACACAACTTGGGCCGCCAGTTCGGTCAGTTTATGGATCGAATCGGATCAAATCAGATCATTGCCCTTATGGGCAATATTATTGCATGCAGATTCAGATACAGAAACAGTATTTTTGTTTGTATAGTTCAAATATACAATGGAGTTTCATCTAACAATTTAGTTATTATGCGATCCTTCACATGATTACGAATTGAGTTCGACATAGTGTGGAATATATGTATAATTATTGTGCGTGCATAGACATACAAAATTACATACATAATTACATCAAACGTACATTATAGCGAGTATAAATACATTTAGATATCATTTCCTACTGTTAGCTGTAAACTATTATTATGTAAACATAAATTAATAAATGCTTTAACACTAATTTACGATAGGAATTACTAATTAAGTTATGATCCAACACAGGCTACGACGAATAAATATCCCTATAATTTGCTCCTCTACAAAAAAGAAAATCTATATAATCCTTCCTTCTATGAATTATTAATCTTAAAGTTGAGTAAGATGTAAACCATTATTTTAAAATCCCAATCGATCAGTTTCCATCAATAGCAAACAAGAGACGACGGGAATCTGCAACCATTTCCGTTTCTCAAAGTCTAGTGTTTCATCCGCTGTCAGTGTTTTGTTCCGAATCCATTTAAAATCAAAAAATATGTGAAAATCTGAGTGGATAATTATCCACAATGTATTTACCAACAATTAATTCATTAATAAAATAAAAGTATTTTATATATGTATATGACAACGCTTACAATACATTAAGAATTCCCATCTTAATTTTCACATTCTCCTAAGAGTATGGGAAAAGGCAACTAGCTTAAAATTTAGTTATCAATTATTATAATTTTAAATGCGTTGAATTTGACAGGCAGCACTATTGAACATGTTTACGGACTTAGCGGTGCCTGTTGGGGCTGTGGGTGTTACCAGGAAACGGCCAAAAGTCCCCCCCTTAGTTTGTGTCAAACGTCCTGGATTTATGGTTAAACAGTCGCTGACCAAGCGTATAAAATGTCTTTGATTGCTGGGCAGTACTAGGATGTTTGGGAGCTGTTTAATTTGGGCATACTTCTGGGCTAGTAGGGTATCGTAGCACATATTTTCATCGCCGGGCGGACACATAGGATAGAAGGAACCCTGATTGAACAGATGATTAATGACGCGATGTAATCGCTCGCCAGCGTTAGCAGCAAATTCATTGCTCAGAAGATGATCTACTATATCGGTGGATGTCACACCCACTGTAATACCATCCAGATCAACAATTGAGGGATCGGGCAGTAAGTGTAGATTCGGATAGCTTCTTTTTAATATCGGTGGAGGCGTTGGATATAAAGAGTGGGTCATTGCGTCTTTCTGGCTGCTAACCATCAGCACTTGGGTGTGACTTCCGACTACTTCCATAACGCCGACTATCATTTTCTCAAAAAAGGAATCAAAAGTCTCGGCCAATTCCGGGACCATCTTGTGATCCGCGTCCACAAATGGACCAGTGAGCAGTAGGACATCGGGTCTGTGATCTTTGACATACTTGAGCAGATCATGTAGAGGATCGTAGAATAAGTCCGTACTATGTGTGAATGGACCAGAGGCCACAACAAATTGCAATTCCCGGTCCAACGTTAGGGAGAGGGAGGCGTCAGTTTGCGTTCTGTGTAGATTTCATCTACCACAAAGGTATTGCCTTTGGGTATAAATCCTTTTGCCAACACCACTTGGCCTGGAAAAATCGAAGCCGTCTTGATGCGAGAGAAGTTTAGCGTAAGGAAGCTGTTTTCTTCCGCATCCAACACTGCCAGCAGGGTTGAGTGTGGATCCAGAGGGCCATCATCTTCAGAATGTACCATGCCCACTGCATGAAGCATGTGCAACGCTTCCAGTGTGTGCCTATCCTGTGGATACCAACTGCTTTCTGCTGCTCCTTCGGCACCCAACTTTTTTTCGACGAGACCCTGACCAATATCCAATATCCGATCGTGTAAGTCGTCACATCTGTCCTTGAGCAAATCGTACATGTACTTTAAATTGCCGATCGTTAATGGGAGATCTAGGTGTAAAAGTTTCTGGACGACAGGGACGGAATGTTCCATTTGAGCTTGCCATGAGGCTCCGGAAATAAGCTTAGGATGGCCGAAGGTGTCCACAATATCACCCGGTCGTCCCACCACTGAATCTGTTTGTGTCGGAGTACGTTTCGCCGACTGCGGTGTGTAGCTGGCGGGACTAAATAAAACTCCACCTTTAAGAGCACTCGAACGTGGACCATCCTTTTTAGCCTTGGGCGTGTGAATCAATGAAGAGTCTGTCCCATTTTCACTGGTATAGTCATTTACACCCAGCATTGACTCGTCTTCGATGACACCATACGTGGCCAGGGAGCTGGCGTCTATAATGGATGCAGCTGTTGGATTTGTAGTGGGTCTGGCCATTTGTGTGCTCGGCCTTGTAGATACCTTGTCGCGCTTAAGCTGTAGAACTTTGCGTTCAAACTCGCCGAGATTTCCGGGCGTTGGTTCTTCACCCTGCAGATGGGACAAACTAAACGCCATCCACTGCTCCACGAACTCGGTGGCATCGTTAATATTGTAAGAAAGAGCCAGTTCCATACATTTGTCCAATACCGCTTCGGTGGGTTCTACGCCCATTTCATCGAATTGCTGTTTTATTTCCGCGTCCATATTTATCAATTAATCAACAAACAACGAAAACAAGAAATTTTGTAGTGCTTTGCTTTGTTTTTGGCGGGATACCAAAGAATAATCGATTGGCAGAATATGACACAAGTGTTCGATTTACCACCATTCCATTTCAATTTGTTGTGAATGACGATAACTTAACGGATATCATAAGGCCTTGCACCTGCATGCAACAGCTGTTTCTAATTCGCTCGACGAATGTTTTTTGTTTATTCCCCGTGCAGACTAAGAAAAATAATTTTCTAAAACGCATTAAATTCGTAAAGTTTATTTTAAGTGCGGTCGTGTGTGAGTGAATGTTAGTTGCTTATTATTAATGCAAAATGAGCACAGATGGCTTGTTGGTGCGTTCGCAAAGTGAGGAGACCCAAGGTCCATCTAGTACAGCGACGCCCCCAACGACACCATCACTGACGCCTAGTTCCAGTTCATCCTTTAATCGTTTTCGTGACACCTTGCGACGTACAGAGAGTATATCCTCGCACATATTTAATCAAATCTCAACACAATTCTCGAATGCTGCGGCCGCAGCTGCCTCATCAGAGGTAATTGATGGAACCACAACATACCCGTGTCCAGAAGTTCCTACGACAATGGTGCCTGATGCTCAAAAATCGCAAACTGACCCAAACCTACAAACTACTGCCGTAAATGCTAAAAGAAAGAGAACCGGTGAGTGCGACAGCATAAATATTATTGTTAATAAACTAAATGTTATTAAATGGTTAAATGCAATAGTATTTATTATATTTATTTACATATATGTACATACATGTTCGAAATATTATATTTATATTTTGTTGAAATAGATTGTTTATATTTATAAAGCTATCAGTTCTGGTTACATTATAGCGAAGCAATTCTGCTTTAAAATTGCACTGTAATGACTATATATCAACTAGGTATATCCATACATAATATTAGATTCTTTAATTAAAAAGTTTGATATTTTCTTTTCAACTTAGTTTTCATGTCGAGAATTTGACAATTTGAGAATTTGAGTATCTCTGTCTACTTGAATTTTATTTTCAAATTAATTGTCTTTTTCTTATCCTTTTTCCGTTAGTTTGAAAAATTTATAAACTTTCATAAAAATTAAAAAAAAAATTATTTGCTTCACCAATATTTTATGATGGTATAGAATTATTATAGACTCAAATAGATACTAAATTGGTTTAATTTCTACATGTGTATACAATTATGTATTATATATATATGAAAGTTTATTCTAAGGTCCTTAAATGTTCCTTTGCCTTAATTTTATAATGAATCAGAAAATTAGTAATATTTTCTTTTAATTTTCATATGTACATGTCCATAAATATCATCATAATTGTTAGATATAAAAAATATATATTCAGCTGTATCTGTAGGTTACGTCGTATGTACATATATATCGTATATATACAAATTTCAAAAATAATTAAGCTATAACTACATTTTAGCTACACATTAAATAAATATATATTTTTGGCAATTTAAATTTTCTAAATTACAAATTAATTTTAAGATTGTTTTTATGGATAATGATACTACGGGAAAACGAATTATTGCTCAAAGAAATATATAACTACCGATTATTGTGAAAAATTCAATTTCAGCAAATTTAAATACACCACGACCACCCTTAATGAAAGCTTTTGAAATGAGCTTTCATGTCCCCACAACATGCTTGATAAATCAATATATAAATTTCGCCTTAGTCTTACTCAACTCGCACACAACAGGATAACAGATTAAACTTATTTGAATAGCGAAAAAACCAGCAAAATTTGTGAATTAGTCATTTAAAAATTTAGATAATTATTGACGATCTGGAGGAGATAAATACCTCAAAAATTAGTGAAGGTAAAAGTAACGACAATTTTAGTATTGTTTTGGAACTCGTTCCGCTGACCTACTACAAATATATGTATATCTACTTTTAAATGTCACCTACGCACATATGCAGGAGCTGAAGTTACCTGGAAATAAAAGACGCAAAATGCGTGGACTTGTCGAGGATTCGAAAAAGACAAAGTTATCTCAACACAATAACAATAACGTGGCCAGTGGTCGTATTAAGTCGTCACCATCTACACCAACAGCAGCAACAACAATTTCATCTAGTGCAAGCAGTTCCAGGCCATTGAAGAGCCTGAATAAAACGTCTGTGACAACGACGACGTCATCCGCTGCAATAGGAAAAAAATCGCCGCAAAGTGTGCAACAACAAGTCGGCAAAAGCACGAAGATAACTACAGCTATAGCTACAGCAACAACAACAACAACACCAGCAGCAGCAGCAGCAACCACGACTCGGGCAGTGGTTGCGACCACAGCTACAATAAAGTCACAGAAGGGTCATAATCCACCCCCACAAACGGCAAAGACAACACATCTACTGCAACAACAACAACAACAACAAAAGCAGCAACAAAGCAACAACAGCAACACAATTGCCTTGCCGAAAGCGTCCCATGCCAATACCAGCGAAGAATTAGCTGGTGGCGTACAGGATACAATTTATCTTTGTAATTTTCGTGTCTCCGTTGATGGCGAATGGCTGTGTCTCAAGGAACTTCAGGATATCGATGTACCAGGTGGACCACATACAATTGGCGGTGGTGCAGCTGAAACTGTGGGTCCAACTGCTACGAGCAGTAGAAATTCAAACCGGAATAGCAACAGTAACAGTCGCAGTAAACGCTTCTCCGGTTTAACAGCGGCCAGTGTCAGTGGAGCACTTGAGGATAATGGTATTATGGCAATTGAATATCTTATCGGTCGTCGTCTTGGCGACATTGTAGGCTCTGGCTCTGGTTCAGCATCCAGCTCGAATGCACATGCGTCGCAGCACAAGAATGTCGGCCTAATAGGCGGCACACTTGCTGAGTGGTCGCATCTCTGTAGGTTGCTTCATGCCCGTTATTTTGCAAGCGTTTGGTTTCCGTTTTAACTTATATTTCCGTTTCTGTCATGGTACATAGACAGAAGATAGCTTCATAGGCTTGTAGTGTTCCATTAGTTGGAATCGATTGGAAAAATAAACAAGCAAAAGGGCGCCATTTCATCTCATAGACATACCTTTCTCATAGGTTACCTTTCGACAGTTCATACACATATATATTTCGGATATTTGCATTATATTTTTGTCTAGATAGGATAAAGATGTCTTCGTTGATTTAATGTTTAAAGAAAAAAGAACCATTTTAAGAATCTCACCAGTCGAGTCGCTCAAAATCTGTGCTATCTGGCACTTCTTTGCTATCTTCTGACTTTGTATCGTGGGTTTCTGTAGTTTGTTCTTCAAAGTTTAATTTAAAAACTTCTAGTTCCCTTTTCTTTTTTTGATTGCGCATGTTATGGCTTTTAGTTCTTTTTGAAAACAATTTTAATATTAAGAAAATATAATTGAAAAATAAGTACAAAAAAAAAAAAAAAACAAAAGAATGAATGTTGAGTGTGAGAAGGATTGAGTTTGTGTGCATGAATTAGGAACTATCATCATCGAAAGTCGTTTCCCAACTGAGAGAGTTCTTGGACTGTGGAATCAAGTATCATAATAGATTATATTTCTATATACCAAAGCAATTTACTTTCTTTTAACTCACATTGCCACCACCTTTTTCTCGACCCGATGAATAATAACTTGATTTGCGCTTATCTTTAGATGAAGTCTTCTTATTTTTAGGTAAATCACTTGGATAGTCGCTCTCTGCTCCTGACTCTCGTGTCTCTGTCCTTTTTGCTTTAACCTCACTCTCATTAACTTTCGACTAATTCATAAATTAAGAATTAATTCTTTCTTTTCTATACTTCTTTGAATTTGGCACCTACCTGTTTTTCTTTGCTTTTGGTTTGCTCCTCTTTTCGTTTCTGCTCCTTGTACTCTTCGCAGGTCTTTCGAAGTCCCTCTTCTTCTGTTCGACCTTGTTTCTCTGGTTCGATTTCATCTTCAAAATTTGTTCGCCTTTCATTTCTCCTTGATTTTCTGGAAGGTGATGTTTCGTTTGTTTTCTTCTGCGACTGAGATGTTTGTGATTTCCTAGTCGGTGATGTTTTTCTTCTAGACGATGAGTGATCTTCTGAAATACCGGGAGGTTTTGCTATAAAGCGATCTCTTTGTTTTGAACTTTGTCCGTCTTCAGTTTCGTGTCGATACTGTCTCTTTTCTCGCCCCCCATTTTTGGTAGGTTTATTGGGTCCTGACTTCTCCGATGTCGTATAGTATTCATCACGTTCTTTTCGATGTAATTTAATAGGGATGCACTTTCTTGGAAAATGACAGCCGAGTGATGATGTCGATGTTAATGACTCATTTAACTCTGCATCCGTTTCCGTTTTATCTGTCTTACCAGATGATCTTGATCTAGCCGATTCAATGTAGCCCAATGGACGTGAATAGTATTCTTGCCGGTTATCTAGAAAGCCTATACCTTTTGTACTTTGTCTTGATCGATTATATTTGGCATTTTCCTTGGCTTTCCTTTTGCTTCGACATAATGAACTCCAACTTTTAGGTCTTTGTTGCGTTACATAAGTTGGCTGAGGTTCTTCTTCTTTTTCTGGTCGCTTTTCTACTGGTGCTCCCATGTGCTTTTTATGTTCATTGTCCGATTTTCGCATACATATACAAATGATAAGTAAAAGAAGGAGCAAAAGAAGTGCAAGGAATGCCGCAACATAGGCCACATACATTTCATCATCGCATTCAATGCAATCTTCGTCATCGTGATTATTCTTCACCTCACCAAAGACCAGCTTGTGGCTATCTTCCAGTTCCATATTTTTAGTGTTTCTCCCTTGCTTTGGCGATCGACTCTGTTTCCGGCTCTGAATAATTTTTTTGTTATTATCCGCTTTGTTGTTTATCTTAGCACATTTCTCACCATCATTGTTAATATCATCGAATGTAACCGTATAATCCTTGGAATCTTCTTCACCCATTAACGTCTCATGGTCTTCTTCTTTGTCGCCCTTTGTTTTCTTAGGACAGCTAAGACTCTCATAGATCTGCAATATACCACCCAATCCGGGATAAAATATTTCATCTTTGTAATGCAACTCAACGTTCTCACGTATCCAATTGCGTAGCTTTAGATTATACGCCTTTTGACTAAGTCCTTGAAACCTGTGGCAATTGGTAACAATTTTAAAAAATTTAACCAGAATGAATGCCGAATTTGGCGACTGAAGATTGTAGATTCGTCGCTGTCTAAAGGGCACAAATATATTGCCAAGAAACCCATTGTTATCCACTGGCTCTAATCGAGGCAGCGTTACAATCATCTGTTCAATATCCGCCTCCTTGGTAACACAACTCTGGTCAAGTAGTGCACAACTTGCTGCATCTTTCTCACTATTCTTACAATCTTCAACTTTAATGGGATTAATACGCACACTCTGCAATTGTCCAAGGATATCACCCACTGGTGTCCTCCAACCATTTCCATTCGTATTAAGAACTACTTTACACTGTCGATAAAGAGCTACCAGACGTTCTATAGTACAAAGTTTGAGACGACCAGCATAGTAGGACAATTGTGCCACAGGCAAAAGATAATACCGCAGATAACCGCCCAAAGCATCATAAAAGGCGCGTTGCAACAAACGTCTTGTATCATCGTCACCCTTGTGCTTAATTATTTGGTTGACAGTATTAAAGTACTTCATCAGCATATAGACCACACTATCACTGAGCATGCATTGTGGATATGATTTGGGTATTAGGCTTTCGAAATTTTTACGTGCCGACATTAGGGCAATGTCTTCAGTGGAGAAACATTTTTTTGGAAAATTATTAAATAGATTGGTTCCGAGAAATATCGTGTCATCACTTGTACTCCGAGATACTTTTGGCGATTCCTCTTGTATGGAGTTTGCCTCTGGCTCTATTGAAGTATCTTGAAAGCGGTTTCTGTTCGTATAAAACATTTCATCCCTATTCTCAAATGGAGACATAAATGCGGATCTGACATTAATCTTAGCATTTTCGTTCAATTTATTACGATATTGATGCAATTCGGAACTTAGCATTGATTGCAGCGTCAACTCGTTTTGAAAATCATTTGGCACTTCCAATGTGGAAAGATCAATGCTGTACATGGGACAGCCACCAGGTGTCAGGAAAAAGAGCAACGAGAGGAGCACATAAATGTTCATTACTTTATTCAAATGTCATTTGTTTGAAGCAAAACTCTTATTCGTAGATGTAGTTAACAAAAAATATAACCAGATACAGCACGTTAACGCACGTCCTTATCCTAAGAACAGGAATATACATACATATGTATATACATAAATATGTGGATTTCACTCTATCTATCTATCTATGGTCACAAAACCTTTTCCAGCACGTGACACGGCCGAGATCGAGCGGAGTAATTTGGTAAACATCTGCAAGCTGGTTGTCAAGGAACTATTGGAACAATCTTTACGTTATGGACGTATGTTGGATTCGGATCATCTGCCGCTGCAGCATTTCTTTATTGTTATCGAGCATGTATTGGGTCATGGTCTGCGTACCAAAAAAGGTCTGCTGGGACCGCGCAAGGAGCTTTGGGACCTGCTGCAGAGTGTGGAGAACTATTGCCCCGAGGCACAAGACATAACTGCCAGTGTAAGGGATTTGCCTACAGTGCGCACGCATATTGGACGGGCACGGGCTTGGCTACGCATTGCCCTTATGCAAAAGAAACTATCGGACTATCTGCAGTCTCTGATTGAACATCGTGAAGACTCGCTATATGACTACTATGAGCCACATGCTCTAATGATGAGCGATGAGGTGCGTCTGAAGACTTGGTTTTTACCCAATTTGTGGATTTCATTTCATTTCTTCATCTGCAGATTGTCGTGATAATGGGCATTCTGGTTGGACTAAATGTGATTGATTGTAATCTATGTGTCAAGGAGGAAGATTTGGACTCACAGCAGGGTGTTATTGACTTTTCGTTATATCTTCGATCTAGCTCGCGGAATGCCGATGTTCCGGATGACAATGGCAGTAATGCGCCAGCTTTGTTAGATGCCACTGGACAGGGTAACATGATAGCAGTGCTTGATCAGAAAAACTACATCGAGGAACTGAATCGGCATCTTAAGTGTGTGCGATTAGAAAAATAATTATTTTGGTCAATCTAAACTGAAATCTAAATAAATTACAGCGCAACAGTTGGCAATTTACAGGCCAAAGTTGAGTCATTGACCACTACGAATGCATTGATGAAGGAAGATCTGGCCATAGCACGAAATAGTTTATTGGCCCTTCAAGCTGAAAATCAGGCTATGCGTCAATCTAGCCAATCATTACAGATTTCGGATAACGGTTCTCAGGGCAGTGATAAGAATTCCGAAGCACTTAATACAGAACTAGCAGAGGAACGTAAGAAATCAACGGAACTGGAGAAGGAGCTTAAACTTCAGGTGTCCCTAAAGGCAGAGTCAGATATGGCTATGAAACTATTGGAGAAGGATATCCATGACAAGCAGGATACAATTGTGTCACTCCGACGGCAACTGGATGACATCAAACAGATCAATTTGGAAATGTATCGCAAACTTCAGGTATGTAAAAAATAAAAAAAAAACAATACTCTTTCACAAGACAACACACCACCACATAGTCATCTGTCCACATTCTTCATCTGGTCATCTGGTCATCTGGTAATTAGTTTATTAGTTTCTTTATTTTGCCCACTTTTGGTTATTCATTTCAATTCAAATTCGATAAACCCGAATCATTTGGTCTTAATCCGAAACCCCGTTTGAAATTCAACATAGGAATGTGAAGATGAACTCACACAGAAGGGCGAGATGGTATCTCGTCTTCAAACGAAAGCCTCACAAATTGGTAACATTTTACAATCGCTAGAAAAGAAATATGAGTCAAAACTCGTCGAGCAGCAGCAACATTATCCAACCGGAGGTGGCGATAGATCTCCTAACACCAGACGCCAGCAGAATTTGGAAAAATTCGAAGCGCTTACCAAGAAGCACAAACACGACACTGGACCGCCCATGAAACGTTTGCATTTGAAAATGGATGGGATACCGCCATTCAATCCAAACAACTATCGTAAATCACCCTCAACTGCAGTGGCTGGACAACGGCAAAAGACGGAAACGCAGACGGAGACGGATACGGATGCCAAAGAGTCCAAAACACCCACATCGGCCAAATCTCTTAATGATGAACTTGCTGAGGCAGCAGCAGCCGTTACCCAGCACTTTAAGGGTGGAGGTGGTGTAGATAGTTCCTGCAGCGATTACGTTTTGTCCAGAGAGCAACTGTCACCAGATATTGCTGATCCTTAAGCCGACTCTAAGAGATAGACAATACATAATGTGGATAGTTTTTTATAAATTAATCTTTATTTCATTTTGAATTATAGGGATTATCGTATGTGACCTTATCTATATGCGATAAGCTTATTTTCATTTCATTATTATGTCAAATTATTGCCTTCTCGTCTATGCATATTATAATACTAATAATTGAGAGTGCAACTGCTTAACAATAACCATAATTAATCAGTCCATAAAATATATTTATACATATACATAAATATGTATTGTTAATATGCCTTTATGTAGACCAGAAAGAAATTATAATGTTTTAGCATAGAAAGGCAGAAGTAAAAAAAAAAACTTAAATACTTAATAAATTGTTGACAGTTTTAAAAAAATTGTTATACTCCCTTACCCCTCCTTAGCCTACCATTAAAAGCCTACATAACACTACTAATTTATTGCAATTGTATGTATTATTTAACTGTAAAAACCTGCTTAAAATGTAACCAACTAAATAAACTATAGCATTCTAGTCGAATACTAATATATAATAATAATAAACTGTAACTATGTTTGTATCTAATTAAATCTAAATGCGTTGAGGCATCTGCATATAGTACATACATATATAAAAAACATACACATACAAACTTACATACTTACTAATACAAAACTAACATAATAATACTAACAAACCAAAAATAAATCGTACCAAAACTCGAGTCTTTCAATGTTTACTAACTTAATAAGTTATTCTACTAAAACTCCTATTCTTCGGCGACGTACAAAAAAAGTATTTTTTTTTTGTTCTAATTGACAGGATTGTAATGCCTCGCTGACCCACAAAACGGAGTTAATGAGCCAATTGGAGTGCCAAAAAGAAGATATGTCTAGTACAATTGAACAATTAGAGAAAAAGTAAGATGGAATTGCTGTCTATATCATTTTAGTTAAATATTAAAGGGGCACTAAGCAGTGCAACAGTTAGGAAACAAATTCAAATGTTTTACGGTTTTTTTTAAATAACTGTCCGATTTGACGTGACCAGGAAAGGTCTACGTTCATTGAGGTTAACTGTTTTCTATATAGTAGATCATTAATTTTATAGTTTGTTACGTTCTAACTTACAAATATTCGGTTGTATATCACAACTGTCAACGAATTTAGCTTTTCATAATATCAGTTTTAATAAAAGTGTAAATTTCACCAAACTTTGCTTAGAGAGTTTCGTGATATAGTCAACCGATTCATATAAAACTTGAAACTATGAAATACTGATTTCATGCCGAATCAAAAATGTATTGCACTAAATCTTAATTCTAATGCGGGTTTTTTTAAGAGATCAATATGGTATAGTCGTCCGATCTGTTCAGTTTCAACATACATATATACATATACTTGTATCTATTGATCTAGACAGACTAACTTGCAAGATATATATGGAAATAGATAACATTGTTCCAAGACAGAATAATTCAATAAGATGAATGCTAAACATTCTGATATTTGAGTGAACTCATATCGAAATCATAATTTCTATTCTACAGATATTCCCATGATAAAAGTAACTTGGGGGAAATACTAAAGACAACATCCCAAACACTTTCCACCCAAGTAACTGCCTGCGAGGAGAGAGCTGCTCGAGCCGAAGCCGAATCCCGTATAGAAAGAGAATGGCGCATTTCGTTGCAGGACAAGGAACAAAAGCTAAAAGATAAACTGGCGAATTTTCAAAACTGTTCCAAAGAGCTAAACGAAGAGAAGCAGAAGAACGAGAAGCTGAAGTTTGATTTGGAAAAGGTTCGCACGCAATGGTCCGAGGCGCAGACTACATTGGAAGAGCTGGGCATTCAACTAAGTGTGAGCAAGCTTAAAATTTCAGAACTGCAGGACCAAGAGAAACGACGTCAACAATTGATGTCCGGATCATCGCAGTCGCTGCAAGCCATGTCGGAGTCGCTCAGCAGCCCGGGCATTTGGGCACCAGATTCCATCGCCACTCATTGTACAGCTTGTGCAAGGGAATTTAATTTAACACGGCGAAAGCATCATTGCCGCAGCTGTGGCGAGATCTTCTGCAAGTCCTGCTCGGAACACACTTTGCCCTTGCTAAATGCCCAAGGTCAGCCAGGAAAACCTGTACGAGTTTGCGATGCTTGTTATGCAACTAAATAATAAAATTATTCAATTGTAACTTGTATGAATTATATTATAGTGTATATATTCTAAGGGATTTGCCAGGATGCACATTCCCCTTCATAACCAACCACTGGCAGTTTTTTGCGCTTTTATAAAATTTTATATTTTTATGTGTGCTTATTGAATAAATAAATGATATGTTGTCAATGTTTTTCAATTATTGTTAATGTTCATCGACAATTTAAAGTGTAGTTTTCAGGGATTAGTAAAACACTTGAAGCTTTATTATTTAGCCAATTAAATGGAACAATTTTATGTGAAGTGGAGCCATGTAGAGTTGAAAGTTCTTTTGTTTGGATTTGCCCACTGTCAATCTGAAAAACTGCGTTTTAATTATTTAAACTGTGCTAAGTAACCGTTTTTTAAATTATTTAACATGCCTATGTTAGGATAAATATTTCTGTTAAATTAACCTCCGCTGTTAATTTCAAAACCTCTGTTAAGGTAACTAACGTTGCTAAATGTGCGTAAAGTTAGCGACGGTCTGTTAATGTCGAGTTAGCGACGGTCGCTGTTAACGAAATGTTAACTTTTTTTGATTTTTTTGTTTTCAAATATTTAGTTATTAACTAATTTTTTTGAACCAAATAAAGTTTAAATTTATAAATAATAGCATTGTCTATTGTTTTCATTCATTTTTATCCAGTTTCTGTCATTGCAAATAGCAAAATTTTGACCATGATAAAATCAGCTCCCCACATTTTGGAGTATATTTTCAGTTACAGAAATTGTCAAGCAATGCACGATATCTCAGGTTGTGCTCCACATATTCAAGAATAGCTCCACCAAATTTAAGCAAAATCTATAACAACGTTTTTGAGAAAATCGCTTATCAGTGGGGTCACCTATGGATTTGCCCCATACAAAAACGGTCAAAAAAAATTGCATTGCCACTGTTAAGCAAATAACTCGACTCATTGGAATTGTCAAGCAATGCACGATATGTCAAATTAAGCCCCACATATTCAGTTATAACTCAGCCAAATTTAGGCAAAATCTATAACAACGTTTTGGAGAAAAACCCCAAAATGTATGGGTACCTTGCTTGAGTAAAAATCACTGATAAGGAAGGCGCCAACTCCGAAATCGGAACCAGTGTAGAGAACCAGTCGCCAGAATTAGTTCTGCCGACAACCGCGAACATTTGAACTTAAGCAACATCATTTATTTTGCATATAATATCACAAATTGCAATTAAATAATGAAATTAATGAAATTCTAATTTATCAATTTATTCGTTATAGTTTAGCGATTGTTTCAAAAGTTTAAAAATTCATAGTAAATCGCTATCCTGCCGTGTGTCCATATGGAATCTACTTAAATTTTTATATAAATTGCAAAACTCTAAGCTCGTATCCACAAATGCACGGCAAAGCATTCAATTAAGCATTATTTTATATGTCTTCTGACAAAATTTGATCAAAATCTATAATAGGGAATTTGAGAAAATCAATACATATTTTGTCAATAGAATCAACATCAATAAATCAAAATTAACCGAGTTCAGGTATCGACTTATATAAACATGCTGCAAGGGATGGAAAAAAACCGTCGCTAACTTTTTTGAATTGTCAAGCAATGCACGGTAGTTCATTAGATTAAGCATAATTTTCTACATCTCCCATGAAAATTCCAGCAAATTCTATAATAGGGATTTCGAGAAAATTCAATTTTTATATTGCATGATAAATATGTCAAAGAATCGAAATCAATGGCGGTCAGCTATCGACTTATATAAATATGTTGCAAGGGATGGAAAGAAACCGTCGCTAACTTTTTTTGAATTGTCAAGCAATGCACGGTAGTTCATTAGATTAAGCATAATTTTCTATACCTTCCATGAAAATTTCAGCAAATTCTATAATAGGGATTTCGAGAAAATTCAATTTTTATATTGCATGATAAATATGTCAAAGAATCGAAATCAATGGCGGTCAGCTATCGACTTATATAAATATGTTGCAAGGGATGGAAAGAAACCGTCGCTAACTTTTTTTGAATTGTCAAGCAATGCACGGTAGTTCATTAGATTAAGCATAATTTTCTATACCTTTCATGAAAATTTCAGCAAATTCTATAATAGGGATTTCGAGAAAATTCAATTTTTATATTGCATGATAAATATGTCAAAGAATCGAAATCAATGGCGGTCAGCTATCGACTTATATAAATATGTTGCAAGGGATGGAAAGAAACCGTCGCTAACTTTTTTGAATTGTCAAGCAATGCACGGTAGTTCATTAGATTAAGCATAATTTTCTATACCTTTCATGAAAATTTCAGCAAATTCTATAATAGGGATTTCGAGAAAATTCAATTTTTATATTGCATGATAAATATGTCAAAGAATCGAAATCAATGGCGGTCAGCTATCGACTTATATAAATATGTTGCAAGGGATGGAAAGAAACCGTCGCTAACTTTTTTTGAATTGTCAAGCAATGCACGGTAGTTCATTAGATTAAGCATAATTTTCTATACCTTTCATGAAAATTTCAGCAAATTCTATAATAGGGATTTCGAGAAAATTCAATTTTTAATATTGTCAAAAGTTGTTAAATGGCCAGATGCCATTTATAAGCAATCTAAGTGGCAAGTTATCCCTGGTTTCCCGCGAAATATATTTTTCATAGGAAAATTATTATATGGCAACCTCTTCAACTATCATATTTATGTTGGTGAAGTTGCCACTTAATTTCACTAACAAATTTCAAGTGAAAAGATAATTTTGGCATATATTTGATATAATTAAATTTTTGAAAGTGGTCAAAATGAGCGAGCTCAGGCAACTAAATGTATTTAGATTTACTTCAATATATATATGTACATATATTTAAAATTACTTCAATATATATTCATATATTTACATTTACATTAATATATATATTATGCATTCACTCCAATAAATATACATGTACATACATACATACATATATACGTTTTATCGATATTCCATAATAAAATATCTTTATAATTAAATAAAAAAATACAAATAAATATATATACTTACATATGTAATATTATATATATAACTATATATAATATATAGTTACATATGTAAGTATATATATTTATTTGTATTTTTTTATTTAATTATAAAGATATTTTATTTTGGAATATCGATAAAACGTATATGGATATGTACATATGTACATGTGTACAAAATACAAATAAAAATATATACATACATATGTAAGTATATTTGTATATTTATTGTAGTAAATGTATAATATATATATTAATGTAAATGTAAATATATGAATTTATATTGAAGTAATTTTAAATATATGTACATATATATATTGAAGTAAATCTAAATACATTTAGTTGCCTGAGCTCGCTCATTTTGACCACTTTCAAAAAATTTAATTATATCAAATATATGCCAAAATTATCTTTTCACTTGAAATTTGTTAGTGAAATTAAGTGGCAACTTCACCAACATAAATATGATAGTTGAAGAGGTTGCCATATAATAATTTTCCTATGAAAAATATATTTCACGGGAAACCAGGGATAACTTGCCACTTAGATTGCTTATAAATGGCATCTGGCCATTTAACAACTTTTGACAATATAAAAATTGAATTTTCTCGAAATCCCTATTATAGAATTTGCTGAAATTTTCATGGGAGATATAGAAAATTATGCTTAATATAATGAACTACCGTGCATTGCTTGACAATTCAAAAAAGTTAGCGACGGTTTCTTTCCATCCCTTGCAGTATGTTTATATAAGTCGATAGCTGACCGCCATTGATTTCGATTCTTTGACATATTTATCATGCAATATAAAAATTGAATTTTCTCGAAATCCCTATTATAGAATTTGCTGAAATTTTCATGAAAGGTATAGAAAATTATGCTTAATCTAATGAACTACCGTGCATTGCTTGACAATTCAAAAAAAGTTAGCGACGGTTTCTTTCCATCCCTTGCAACATATTTATATAAGTCGATAGCTGACCGCCATTGATTTCGATTCTTTGACATATTTATCATGCAATATAAAAAATTGAATTTTCTCGAAATCCCTATTATAGAATTTGCTGAAATTTTCATGGGAGATGTAGAAAATTATGCTTAATCTAATGAACTACCGTGCATTGCTTGACAATTCAAAAAAAGTTAGCGACGGTTTTTTTCCATCCCTTGCAGCATGTTTATATAAGTCGATACCTGAACTCGGTTAATTTTGATTTATTGATGTTGATTCTATTGACAAAATATGTATTGATTTTCTCAAATTCCCTATTATAGATTTTGATCAAATTTTGTCAGAAGACATATAAAATAATGCTTAATTGAATGCTTTGCCGTGCATTTGTGGATACGAGCTTAGAGTTTTGCAATTTATATAAAAATTTAAGTAGATTCCATATGGACACACGGCAGGATAGCGATTTACTATGAATTTTTAAACTTTTGAAACAATCGCTAAACTATAACGAATAAATTGATAAATTAGAATTTCATTAATTTCATTATTTAATTGCAATTTGTGATATTATATGCAAAATAAATGATGTTGCTTAAGTTCAAATGTTCGCGGTTGTCGGCAGAACTAATTCTGGCGACTGGTTCTCTACACTGGTTCCGATTTCGGAGTTGGCGCCTTCCTTATCAGTGATTTTTACTCAAGCAAGGTACCCATACATTTTGGGGTTTTTCTCCAAAACGTTGTTATAGATTTTGCCTAAATTTGGCTGAGTTATAACTGAATATGTGGGGCTTAATTTGACATATCGTGCATTGCTTGACAATTCCAATGAGTCGAGTTATTTGCTTAACAGTGGCAATGCAATTTTTTTGACCGTTTTTGTATGGGGCAAATCCATAGGTGACCCCACTGATAAGCGATTTTCTCAAAAACGTTGTTATAGATTTTGCTTAAATTTGGTGGAGCTATTCTTGAATATGTGGAGCACAACCTGAGATATCGTGCATTGCTTGACAATTTCTGTAACTGAAAATATACTCCAAAATGTGGGGAGCTGATTTTATCATGGTCAAAATTATGCTATTTGCAATGACAGAAACTGGATAAAAATGAATGAAAACAATAGATAATGCTATTATTTATAAATTTAAACTTTATTTGGTTCAAAAAAGTTAGTTAATAACTAAATATTTGAAAACAAAAAAATGAAAAAAAGTTAACATTTCGTTAACAGCGACCGTCGCTAACTCGACATTAACAGACCGTCGCTAACTTTACGCACATCGTTGCTAACAGCGATGTTAACTTAACAGAAGCTTGGGCTTAACAGAGGCTTGAGTTTAGCAGAGCAATGTTCAGCGCCTATATAAAGCGAGCTCTACTGGGACAGCGAGTCACTATTTTGATGTATGTGAGAAAGGTGGGACATGTGAATTCTGCTGAGTCATTGTGTTTAGTTTTTAATTTATTTCTACTATTTTTTCGTTGATATGTTGCAATTCTGGTGTATTTAAATCTAAAATTGCTTATAATATAAATTATTATTTTTTCTTTAAATTTGAAGAACTGATGCAAATTATTCGCTATACTTGCGGATAAGTCATTACTTTTTCAATAAATCCAACTTATATGCTCTATTATTCCTAATTTTGGACAAATATTAATACAATTTTACTGAATCCGTAAGCCTCTCAAAATAGAAAGTTTCAAAAATGTTAAAGCGCGCCTAGACATAAACAGTTTAAATTTTTGATGTTATCATTTTTTTCTTAACGTGTGTTGGTCACACCAATGGAAAATAAAAGAATTATGTTTTTGACATTTTTCATTTGTTTGCTTTGCTAAAAAATTAGACAATTAGAGCACATCACAGTTGGGAATAGATGACAGGTAGAATAAATGAGAGATCCGGTAGGTAAACACTGACATGGACACAGAAGGATCATCCCCTAGGGAGAGGGAAACACAGGTGAGACATACATACAATAAAAGTTCATGTGATGACGTCTCCAACATTAAAATATTTTGGTGTCATTTGCATTTGAATTGTCATTGCAGAAGACTAACACAAATCCCATTGAGACATTGAGCAAAGATGAAATCATCGGCAAATACAAAGGACTTCTTAACATAGCCAAAAAGGCCAAACAAGCGAAAGATGGTTAGTAAATTCACATTGCAAACAAAATTTCCTAATCACTTGAGTACCTCTTATTAGATCTTACGGAGGAAAATCGTCAGCTAAAGGAGGCCCTAAAAAGGGCTGCAGAGAAACAAGCCAGTTTGCCGGCCATGCAAGAGATGGTTCAAGATTTTACTGACAAAAATTTAATCCTAACAGAGCAGGTTCAAGGGCTCAAACGCCAGACTAAAAGTGATGCCGAAAGACTAAACCACTTAGAGATTGAAAATGAGAGTTTGAAGAGGCAATTAAATCGGTTAAGTGATGAGAATGATGGCCTTTTGGCAGATGTGGAACGAATGGAGTTGGCCATGCAACAGGTTAATGCTTTAGGCAATGAGCAGCGCAAGAACTTGGAACTTCTTGAAGAGGACATAGGAAAAATCAAAGAAGCTGAAAAGGAGAACGCGAATTTGAAGCAGGAGTTAAACGCGACCAATGATGAACTAAACCAGCTTAAGGAAAAATATGAAAAAATCAAGCAATTGAACTCTGAGCAAAGGAAAAAGTTTAATTCTCTAAAAGATCGCTTCATCGAAGTACATCGCAAGTTGAAGAATCTAAAGGAGTGCAAATGTGTGCTTTTAGAGACGCAACATGAGTACGCGGCATCCGTTAGTAAGTGGCAGGCAGAAATTATCAAAGCATCAAAATTGTTATGCGCAAAGATGCAGGCACTTCAAGAAGAGAACGACAAATTAAAGAGCCGCTTTACAAGTGGAGGAAACCAGCGCCAAGTCGATGTGAAAGAAAGGAATTTAGAAAGCAAGGATCGTTTGTTGTTGAAGATGAATGACGTAGAACGGGTGGTGGAATTAATTAAAAGTGAAAAAGCCGTACGAATGGAACGCTGGCTAAACCGACTAAATACAGCTGAATCTTTGGTAAGAAAGGTAAAGGAGGATCACCAGCAATCCAATCAATTCTTACACAATACCAAGTTAAGTAATGTCGCAGCCAAACTGAATCGCATGCAGAATCTTCTGCAAACATTGTTAGAGGAACGAAACCAAGAACTGCGACACTACCAAAATATGGAAACAACCTCAGTTGAGCTACGACAACATCATGAAGATCTACAGGATCGTTATCATTTAAAAGAGCGTGAGCATGCCGAACTTCTAGCCGAGATGAGAGAACTCAATGAAGCTTTAAAGGGAAGAGGTGATATGATCTCTCGCCTGCAAGAGCAACAATTGTTAAACGCTAAAAGCCATAAAGACTTGGAAGCAACTCTTGCCCAGAGTCAGCAATCCTTACTAGAAAAGTCACAAAAAATTGATCAACTCCTTGCTAGAATTGATGAGCTGGAACAGGCCAATGGAGTAGATAATCAAAGTGAAGTCCTCTCCACATCTACCATATCCAGGGCAGAGGAGCTAAGTCGACTGCGTGAATTGGATGACGGCTACGAGGAGAAATACAATAAACTACGTGCTATAGCAGCAAAGTTAAAAAAGAAACTCCAAGACCAAATGCAACAGATTAAACAAATGGAAGATGTCAAAGAGGAAATGGAGACCATTAAACAAGCACAAAGTCAGCTACAACAGGATTTGAATAGTGCCAGAGCCGAGAATCAGAAACTGAAATCCAAGGATAAATCAATTAGAAATTCCAATGTCTTGAATTTGGAAATAGAAGCTGCCGAGAAATCATTGTCTGAGGTCAGTGGCAAGCTAACTGCCAAATCCCAAGAACTAGATCAGGCTAGAGAGTCAATAGCCAGCAAGGAGAACTCATTGGTGCAACTACGAAAAGAGATCGTCATTTTAGAAGAGGCCAAGAACGGAGAAGCTTTACATTCTAAGCAACTTAAAGAGCAAATTGATCACCTACAGGAGCAGGTTAAGGATGCAATACACGCCAAACATTTGGCTATTACACAAAATAAGGAATTGGATTGCAAAGTGGAGGAAATGAAATCAGCGATAGAGCATCTTAATCTTCAACTTGCCGAGAGTCTTCAGCAAAATGAAGAAAAGTTAGGCAAGAATCAGCAATTGTTAATTAACAAAACAGAGCAAATTGAATTGCATTTGGAAAAGCTTAAACAATTGGAACTGGCATTGCGAAAATCAGAGCAAGCTCAAGAGGATCTTCGACTGGAGTATACCGAATATAAAGTCAAAGCCCAAGCTGTCTTAAGAAAAAACCAAAGTAAGGGTTCAGACAAAGAACAAGAGCTGTACGAAGAATTAGCATCGCTAAGAGAAAAGGAAAAGAATCTACGTGCTGTTAATGAAGGACGAGCCGAAAAGTTAGCCCAACTCGAACTGCAAGTAGAGACACTACAGCAAGACAATGCCAATCTCCAAAAGCGCAGTAAGGACTTTCTTAAATTGGTAGATGAGCTGCGTCAACAAAATGATATACTCACACTTGAAAACCAAAGGCAACTGCAATTTCAACAGGAATTAATGCAGCAGCATCGACAGCAAATGGATGATGCCGAAGCGGCTCATCGTTTGGAAAAAAAGCAGATTGACGAATTACAGAAAAAACAGGAAGAGCTGCTTATAAAGAAACAGAAATCAACTATCCCTCTGGAAGGGGCACAAAGATTAACAGATGCTCTGGCATCATCACCTAGTGTGGAACAAAGTAAAATTGATTATCTCCTCACTGATCATCCGGATAATTCAATGGCCGACTCTTCTATAGCTCAATTGGCTGCCCAACGTAAAATATCCACTGCCTCGTCTCGACGTTCACATGATTTTATGCCACTTGATGAGCTTCTCAATACTTCCATTAATCAAATAACTAGTGACACTGTGACCACCATATCAAATTTCGGACGGAGTGTCAGTATGCAGGATGATGATGATAATGCCGCTGTAACTGGAGATTATGCAACTGCACAACTATTGGCCACCAAAGAACGTCTTAACATTCAAGAGAGTCGAGTCAAACATTTAACTTCATTGCTAGCCGAAAATGAACAGGACTTGGCCAAATTAACACAAATGAATGACATGTTAAAAGAGGAACTGCGTCGTCAAGAGCGTTCCGAAGAAAGAGAACAGCATATGCACAATTCGGAATACTTGAAGAACGTTTTCCTTAAGGTAAGCGATCGAGATATACACAACCTAAGTATAATTTGTCTATTTCATCTCTTGGAAATCTTCTACAGTTTCTCACTCTTAATAATGCGGATGAACGACAACGTTTGGTTCCTGTACTTAATACAATATTACGTCTGAGCCGTAATGAAATTGAAATGCTTAACTGTGTTGCCAAGGGTCAAAAGGGTAAGATTTCAGTGATATATAAATACAGAAATATATAATGCTATTTACATACTAATCATTAAAGTTAAATTATTTCAAATATACTTTTTTCCCTCTTGACTTTCAATTGATTTAGTTTCAACTGATGGAAATAATCGTAGCTGGACGGGATTTCTAACAGCTTGGAGCGGCGTTGGTGGTGGTAATAATAATAACAACAACAACAACAGTAATTAACTGTTGCTGTGCACTATCAAATCTTTATATATATAGATATATGAGTATTATGTTTATGATTCGGCGAACATTTACGGGAACTATTTTTATTGGCCAATTATTTGCTGTACAAATTTTGTGAAAAACATTTGTAATTTATGTATGTAGATGTATGTAATCTTTCTAATTTTTCGTGTCGAAGCACAATCTGGAATTATCTTCCTGAATGACAAATCTACAAGTAATATTCGATTTGCATATGTATTAGATTTTCAAGTGAGTCAATTTCTCAATATTTGCTTATAGCTTGTTTCAACAGTTTAAGCCTGATATTGAGAAATTGATTCTAGTCTGTTTTGCATTTCAAAACTGCATATTTTGTGTTTGTAATTTAGTTGTAAATGATTACAAATAAAAACGGCTTTGAAAAATGGAATGTAATCGTTATAAATTATAACAAGTCGTCTACTAATTGTTTAGCGTCTTCTTTTTGTTCTAATTACCTTCAGTAAAGCAATATAAAACTCCTTTGCATTGTACTTTTTATAGCAATTTGTTTTAATTTGTATTTGCAATATTTTTGTTTTTTAAATTTGAAATTCTATTACCATAAATCTATATGTATATATAGATCAGACTATCAAATCAATGCTAGAGTGTTGTCTAAAAACTTAGTTTTCCATTAATCTGTAATATATATTATAAACTGTATAAATAGGATCATGTAATTTACTAAACATATTTGTATATTGTTAAATACATAATTTAAATAACTAAATAAAAAGCGAAAATTATTTAAAAAATAAACAGTAGTCTACAAATGGTAGAGAAATCAGAATTATTAAAAAAAATTCACTTCTCTGTATCAAGTGATTTTCATTTCCGCACAAAAACGAAAAAAAAGAAAAATCACAATATGTACTGCAACCCACTCAAGGAGGATAAGTCCACATAAATGTTGCTCTAAATACTAATCAGTTGGATTAACTTCGATTTGGAAACCTGTCTATTGCCAAACGCCCGCATAGTTGCCCACCAATGTGGCGGGCAGTGGCCCACCGGCTGCAAACAGTCGCATCCTAGTGCTATCATAGCAATGTGTGTAGATAGCGGGCACATATTTAACCTGTTGGAAGCCGTCCATTTCATCTTCAGGATACTGAAAAAAAGCACAAATATATACATATGTGTGGATAGACTTGGATGAGATCCAATCTCTACTTACCACAATTCCTTTACTGCATTTGAGTGCCACAGTGCGTGAGGCATTGACACTGCTTTCTAAATATTTGCCAGCGCGTATATCGTAGAAGAGGAGCATGCCCAGACCTGTGCCAACTGTTAAAAGATTCCCTTCGAAAGAGGTGGCCCTTATGCCACAGCCACTGTAACGGGAGGTAATCTTTTTGATGGTCTGTAAAGTGCGGGCATCCAATAATATGGTATAGGAACGACAACCCACAGCGTAGAGCCCATCACTATGATAGGCAATGCTGACATTGTCTTGGCAGTTAGGTAATTTGCGTGATAGCGTCTGCTTAAAAGTCTCCGCGTTAAAAATGTGAATGTAACCATTAAGCGATAAGGCAGCTATCTCCTTGAATTCTTTATTGAAGCACAAGGAACGTATCTGCCAAAAAGAAATGAAAAAGAATAATGAGTAAGGCAATCTGACCATATCTGTGTACATTCCTTACCCTCTGCGCCGTTCTCACTTCCTTTACGCTTAACGGATGAATGGTAGCAAATGTTGGACACGCTTCTTCGCCGCCATCTGGAAACTCCATGTGATCCTCATTAATGCGCCAGAGCGCCATTCGATTATCCTTGGAACCGGATACAAGAAATTGATCATCTAACCAACACATACCCATTATTAGGTCACGATGTCCATTCTCGCCAACGCAAACGGGGTCCAGAGTAGGCAACCTATAGACAGCAATATCAGAGGAATTTCGCGCCCCAGTGGCTAAAAAAGAACGACTCGGAGATAATTCAATGGCATGGAGTCCCCCTTGAACTTCAGGATGGTTGGCACGACTATTGGACAGGGTTGGAATGGCATCCACACGACGCATATTTACATCGTAAACAAGCAGCTTATTACATTTTGTGCCAAATACCACCTGACGATTACTAAGCCATTTGGAACAGAAGACTTTGTTGATATAGCCCAAATTGATTTGTGTCTCCCTCAGCATATCATGGGTAAGCACATATCGGCTGGTGTATTCCACATTCACAGTACGGCGCTGGCAAACAAAGAGAGCAAAGTTCAATGGCCACGGTTATGGTCTTGTTTATCTTTTGCACTTACATCTCTAAGGCCACTTTCCCTACTTCTCAGATAGTCGCAGAGATTGAAAGATGTGTTCAGCACCTCCTCCTGCTGTTGCGGCGTCTCCTCATCGCTACCAGAATCCTCGTAGGTAACAAAATCATCAGGCTTGTCCGGCTTCCGTCGTCTTTCTGCTCGCAGAGCTCTTTGTTTGGCTCGTCGTTCCTCAAGACGCGAACTTACATGACAGGATGGATAGGTACCAACGATGCTATCCCGTATGGTTTTTACCATGCCATTGAACATGTTTGGTGGGTGTGGTGTTCTTCTGGGTTGACTCCAACTAAGAAAAATCAAATAATTATTACCCACTCCATTATCCAAACAACAAAAAGATGGTGGTGCTCGGAATTGGTGTGCCCAGGTGCAATTGTAAAATACACTGAAAATAATAGACCAACAATAGCGAGAAATTACATTTCCGTTTGTTCAGGAAGCTCTTTTTATGTATTTCGTTCATTCATTTGAAAATTTTTGAAACGTTTGAATTGAAACACAGTTTGTATTGCAGTTAATTTATTTTAATTTGCAACGATAGTTATAACTTTTATGCAAAAGAACTAGTTCTTTTTCAGCTTTACCCAAGAACTACGGTCACTCTCTACCCCACTGAGACAGGCTTTACGAAAAGAGAAAAATAAACAAATTCTGCTGTATAAAAAAAAATGAACTATAATGCAAAGCGTGTTAGGCAAAACTCCATATCTGTTGGTCCCTGCGATTTGGTATCATCGTCACCCATTATGACTACGCCCTCGGCTCCAGGAACACCACAATTGCAAACGCTAGAAGAGATCAAAACGATGCCCATTCATGTGCATCGTCAAGTATACTCCTGCAAAGTGGTAATCTTACACCACAAACGCAGACACAGTCACCTCCCACACAAGTTCAGCCAGCAGCCCTTCCGGTGGATGACTCCACTCCGGTCTCCCTTCTCACTGAAATTGCGGACATAATGCGTAGTTTCGGAGACAGCGACCAGCCTCGAACGACCAGCGTAAAGTTGGTGGAACAGATTCTTCAGCAACAGTTGCGTGGTATCTTTAACGAGGCTTCGCTGGTGGCCATGCGTCGAAAACAGAATCCCTGTCCCTCGCAAGCAGATTTTGAGTTCCTAATGCGTAACCATCCCGTTAAAATTGCTCGAATGCGTAAACATTTGAAAGATATGCGTATATTGAAGAGATTCTTAAGCATCCGCACGGGACGACCTCAAGATTTCATGGACGATCTAGAACAACAGGAGGAGGATGAGGAACTGGCCATCGATGTGCATGAATTACACGATGAGGATCGGATGAGACGTCTCTTTCGAGCTGACCGTATCTCACAAATCCTAACGGGCCAACAATACCTTGAATTCAACGAGGCCCGCAAGACTTCCTTCTATTGCCGACATGGTGAGAAGATTAAGAATAAGTTTCGACGTTTTCTCGATTTGCCTGCTGATTTGCGCATACCAACGCCCACTATGAACATACTGGCCTATTTGGCGCATGAAACAATAGCGGCAATTGTGGATTACTCGATATTATCGCGATTGAACTCGGACAATAGAACGACCGAACCTTATAGTCGTGTTACCTCTGCCGGTGGGAGCCCAGCCATGATGCATGTCTGTCCAGAAGTCACCCAGGGACGAGGCATGGAAGTAGTAAAACCAATTAGCGTCCAGGAGATTCATGAGGCGATGCGACGGTTTCGACAGATGAGTAGCCGGAAAATCGGAAGGTATCGCAACTCATGTGACATTGATATCCGACGTAGTTTCTTGGCAATATAAAAAATGTATGCAAGAATATAAAATAAAGTGTTGTATTAATTAGATTCCGTATTCACGGTTTACTTGATTTAAAGGAAATTAAATTATATCCGCTTAGTCTATTCGTTTTAATCTTTCTTGAAATAACTGACAAAACATAATCACAGTTTGCTGCGCATCTCTAATGGCGCTAGTAGAGCAACCGTACCTGTCTCTCTCCATGGTCACATTATTTAAATAAAACGGTTTTCTTTTATTTATTTAAATTATATTTATTTGAATCACACTTAACATAGCAATAAACACAAATGTCGTACTTTTCGTTCCATTTATGCATTTCTTTTAAAGTTTTACAACTGTTTATCAGCTAGCTTGAAAATTAAGAAAAGGAAAATACAAACTCAATATTTATGTGTAGGTGTGTATGTGGCAAATTCTACAATTAGGCCGAAAGAAAACTGATTCATCTGTTTTACAACTATGTATTTATGTGGCGACGAAAAAAATTAATAATATTAATATTTTTAATATTAGCATATTATGTATATATTTATATTAATTATAGTTCTACAGCTTAAACTGAATTTGGAGTGTTCTTTTTGCTCTTACATTTTGCGATATTTATTCCCCTTCTATCTTTTTTATTTTATTCAATTATATAAAAGTTCAGTTTAAACCGCAGTTAACTACAGCCGGATGGTGTTGTTGTTGTTCTTGTAAATGTGAATAATGCTGTGGCTGATTGAAAAACAAGAAAGAAAAAAAACGCATACATAATAAAATCTTATGCTTTTGTTGTTGGTAGTTGTAATTATTGTTTTTTTTTTTTTTTGATGTTGTCTGGCTGCTGCTGCTGTGGCTGGCTGCTGCTGTTGCGGCTGCTGGTGGTTGCTGTTGATGGTTATTGATGATACTGCGCTACTGACAACACTGTTTGCGTACATCGGCTGTGACAGTCGGTTTTACATCGATGGGTTCCACATTCGAAGGACGAATGACATCACCTTCCGGTGGATCCCGAATTTGTTTCTGCGACACAATGCGATAGATCTCTGCAAAATTCAAATTAAAGTTATTAATAAAACATTTTCAATTGTACATTTTTATTCATTTTCCCACTAACCTGTGAGTATATTTTGGAATGCCGTTTCAACGTTCGTTGAGTCCAGTGCTGATGTTTCTATGAAACTCAAGCCATTACGCTCTGCAAACAATTTCGCCTCATCTGTGGGCACTGCACGCAAATGCCTCAAATCGGACTTGTTACCCACCAGCATAATGACAATATTCTGATCGGCATGATCGCGCAATTCCCGAAGCCATCGTTCCACATTCTCATATGTCAAATGCTTGGCAATATCATAGACCAGCAGAGCACCAACAGCACCGCGATAATAGGCAGAGGTAATGGCGCGATAACGCTCCTGTCCAGCCGTATCCCAGATTTGCGCTTTAATTGTTTTTCCATCGACCTGCAACAGAACGAGAAAACACATGGGTTTTAATGCCAATTTCGCTTTTTCTTTACGAATTTCATGAAAATCAATAAACAGCAATGAGTTGGTTTGACCTTTAAAAATGGTTTCACGAAGTTTGCAATTTTAAATCAATTGTACTTTAAACTCAATTTAGCTAGATTAATATAAGGCAATACGTATGTATATGTACATACATACACATAAGATTTTTAACGGTCTTACCTCTATGCTGCGCGTTGCAAATTCAACACCAATAGTCGATTTGGACTCCAAATTGAATTCATTGCGTGTAAAACGTGAAAGCAAATTACTCTTGCCCACACCAGAGTCACCGATAAGGACAACTGCAAAAAGGATTAAAACATTAAAAATACAAAAAAAAGAAAGTACAAAAAAGATATAAATTAAAGTGCGTCCGCCTCCACTCTGAACCCCTCACATACCTATCCTTGCACAAGAAATTGCATAATTTAAATGTCAGTTCATGTCTTGTATTTTATTAGATCCGACCAGAGGGAGGAAGGAGAGAGTGCGAAAGAGGGAGTCATCTGGCTAGGTCGTGTCCTCTTTGCTTATGTATTTCTCTTCTTATATACTTGTGTGTATGTGAGTGTGTGTGTGTATAGGTACATTCGTATGTGTATACACTGTGCATATTATTGACACTGGCTGTTTTCATTTCGAACCCCCTCAAGGTCAGCAAATACATAAAAAAAAATTGGCTACTTATTCGTTAAGGCACACAGGAGGGGTATCAAGGTTATTTAGGCGAATAGAGGAACAAATATTTTATGCTTTGTGTATGTGTGTGCGCGTTAGGGTAAGAAAGTTTCCCTTGTGGTAATCTAAATAAATTTAATAAATGTTAAATGTCTTTGAGGAAATAATAAATTAGAAGATTAATTTCACGCCGTGGGTCAAAATCAATTTAATTATTGTTACCACATTTGATTGAAAATTGGCTATATTATAAAAAAGTTAACGTATAACGATTTGAAATCAATTTTAAAAACTAAAAGGCTACAAAAGTTTCCTCCCCTATGAATTATAATTGTGTATCTTCTTTTACTGAAAGAGCAAGTGTCTACTTGTCTGTTGGGTTTCTACTTTTTGACACCTTTTATTTTCTATTATTTGAAACTGCTGAAATTTATTTATCGTGACACAATATTTGCAAGCTAAAAAACATCAAACAGACATACATACTACTACGCTATCTCTTTCTCCCCCCAAAGTACCCAACTTGGTTACAGTTATCAGCATATGGTTAATGAAGCGAGAGCGAGATCGAGAGAGGAAAATAATAATGAGTCATATTAATACCATGGTGAAGCTTAACCACGATCTTCTGAAGAAATTCTTCAAAGACCAATTACCATTAACGGATGTAATGTTACACATATGTTAAATATGCATTCATATATGTATGTATTCATATTGACATACATATATGTACATATGTATGTATGTACATATTAGGGTATTAAAGATTTCCTTAATTAGTTTTTCGAGTTTATGGTGAATAATTATGAGTTTATCGCTTAGCTGTTATTTTTCCATGACTCAGTTAAAAGAATTTCAATTGCATGTCACCGTCAATCGGCAAATGTTTTAGTTGGTTTCTGATTGAAAGGCTAAAGTTAAATTATACATAAATAAATACAATAAATAGTTTTTCTCGCGTTTTCTCTCTTTTAAGTTTGAGAAATGTGCCAAGCTCAGAGCTCATCTCATCGCAGCTGTTAAGCTAACGCTCTTCAAAAAACAATTTTTGAAGACGCAATAAAAAAGATCATCGTGAACAAAGACGCACAAGAAATGCGTCAACTTAAAAATTGTAACCTACTTTTTGAAATAAATTGTACTTAGACCACGGTGCAACTTGAAACATCCGCTGAGCGTGACTTTTATGTAAAGTTGTTCAACTTTGCATGCGAGAGAAATTACTATCTTTTACTGCCTCTCTTTCACGATACGATGGTATTGCAAAATATGAATACAAATTAATAAATGCTGTCAATCTAATCAAAATGAAAGATGAATAGTTAGCGGTGGTGGGAGTAATTGTGTCTTGATTTTTACTATTATATACTCCTCCTCACTCATGTGAATATATGTATGTATAAAGGCACATACACATACGCAACAAGAGAGTATTTGTGAGCTTTTATCAAGATTATTTATTACGATTGCAACGTGGCGAGAGTTGCGGGCAACGGGAAACATACAGTTATAGTAGGCATACGGAGCGAACGAGAGATAGACTATGAAAGGGAGTGGGTGAGCAAAGGGCAAGCAAGTGCAACAACAAAAACAATGCAGACATCGACACACAATGACACTGCCAGTACTCAGGGGGCGTAATTCTTTCTTCTGGAATGATATTGAAATATACACAGTACAGAACTTTATTCTATTATTTTGTGCATTTTTTTTGTTCTGTTATGCTGTCAATTAATTTCAATTAGTGACTGCGTCATTTTCCCCCCCCTGCTTAAGTTTTGTCTTCGCCATCACCAACACTACCACTCAGCCGGCGCTTAGTTACCTTTAAACAGATAATCGTATTCGTCTTCTCTTGCACCCATTTTGTTTTCGTTTTATAAATTCACTTTTGTATCCTGATTCCTGGCCAGTTACGTGTGATGTAAAATCCAATAATCCTTGTTTTTTTATGCGTTTCACACACTTTTCTTACACTTTTTTTATGGATTGTAGGTGTATTTGTATTTGCAAAGAAAGAGAAAAGTTTGAAATCAATTTTTTGGTGTTAAAAATGCAGTATCGGGCTCGAAATTAATCCCCAACAAAGGAGATTTTGGCGTGGATTTAATTTACGAGGTAATTGTTATGTTTAAATTAATTTTAATTGCATTTATTTATGATTTTCTTCACCACACTCACTTAGACTTAGTCACAGTCACTCCTCTTTTTCTTCTTGGCAGGGTTGCCACATACGTAGAATATTATACGGGCTGACTAAATTATCGGTATTAATAACTCAATGTACTCGATACCATTTGTGCCAGTATGACATGAGAATGTCCTTAAATGTTTATGTTGAAGGTATTTTTAAAAATCTCTTTAAAAAACATTTTATTACAAAAATACTTTACACAATACAAAAAACAATATATATAAAAAATCGGAAATTAATACTTTAAATTTTTCTTAAATTAATTCGTTCAAATAATATTGTTATTAATTTTAATTTAAATACTTAGCCGCTGCAAGGTTAAAGCTGGATAGATAAGCAGCAGACCGCCAGCAATATATGTTATCTTCGATCCAACACACCAGAATGCTAAAAATAAAATATAGTTAAACAAATGGGGGTAAATTTATTTAGATTTGTATTCCAAAATATACCTATTGAGCCCACTACGGGTCCCAGAGCACGTGCCAAGGCCCCCAAAGATCGAAATATACCTAATACTGAACCTTTTTGATCATCGTTACCATATTTAGACACCAAAGTGGTTAAACAAGACACTGCAAATGCTGTTGAGATGGCAAATAATATCATGCCGGCATAGAGGAGACCACTACCCTCCGCTAAACCGACTAATACGAAGGCAGGTACAATTAGATATAGACTATAAATGGCATAATTTTTGATTTTAGTCGCTGGTAAACGCCGAACAACCGAACCTTGGAGTATGGTCATGATAACTCCTGAAAATGAATTAAAACATTAATAATTTATATTAAATTTTGCTATTTATATGAATTTTTAACCTGTGGTGAGAAACATTTTTGCCTGATCCATCGATGTATATCCAAATTTATGATACATCAGGAACGTGACGGTAAATTCCAAACCCGAATATAGAAACAAGTACAAAAAGTAAATCAGTCCTAAAGAACGTAAGGCTTCGATGTCCTTTCTTGCCACATTTTTAATGGCGGAAAATCTACGAACGAAATGAGTTATAAAAAAGATTTACTTAATCTAACTATTTATAATAAAAAAGGGCTACCTAAGAAAATAATTATATAGTCTGGTGGGGAAATCCACTTAATCGTTTATTAGTTTTTATCTGGGGCATACCTACTACCCAAGTTCCTTATATTTAATCAAATCCATGACTAAAGATTAGACGTAATAGCATTTTCCAGCATGATAGCGAATGTTGTACACCCTAACAAAAAAATCTGTTATTGATGTTAAACTTTTAGTGTCTACCAATTGCATTGAACTGAGAATTTAAGTAACTGGTCAAACGAGTTTTCTGAATCTCAAATTTGTTTGTTTTTTGTAGCTGTAAATTAGTCGCTATATTACAATAATAAAAATCAAACCTGAATATGGAAGACACATTGAGCAGTTGAGATGCATATGACATAGACGATGAGATTTCCTTAACACGTTTATCCTAAGAAAGTAAAAACAATTTAAATTTATAGAAATGAGTTTGGAATTCTTCGCTATTACCTTGGGTAAAGTTTCTTTCAGGCAAAAGATGAGGATCAGCAGATCTCCCAAAGCCAATGCTAATGCCAAAAGAGAGGGGAGAATAAACCAGGATCCACCGCTGGCTGATTTATTCGAGTAAATAGCAAACATGGCACCAATCATGGGGCCAACAATAAAACCCAATGAAAAGGCCATACCAACGAGAGCCATGCCACGACCTCTGGTTTTCTCACTGGACACATCTGTGATTACGGACATGCAAAGGGATATATTACCCTTGCTAATACCACCCACAAAACGAGCCAACACGAAAAGGGCGAAATTGCTAGATAAGGCCCAAATCAGATACGAAGCAGCAATGCCAGACTGAAATCAAGAATAAGGCAATCACCAAAAGTTTGAAATTGGTATGATTATTAATTTAAACTTACCGCACACACCAACAAGACCGGCTTACGTCCATAGTAATCCGAGAGACCCCCAACAATAGGGCTAGCAAGAAATTGTAAGAAACTAAACATTGATCCAAGAAAACCGCCAAAGAGAACCGAAATATAACGTTCGGGTGCTCCAACTAACTGTTGAAACCAGCGTACTCGATCTGTGAGTACGGCATACAAACCGGAACTGTCATGGAGGCGATAATTTTCCAAAAGTGAAGGCAGCAATGGCAATATTATTGTAAATGCCAGTAAATCAAAGAGAAGGGATAGGAATATGATGTAAACCATGGGATTACACTTTTCCTCTGTATTTGTTGATGTTTCCTTTACATTGTTGTTGTTGCTGGTTGTTAAGGGCTCGGTTTCTTCCTCCTCTACCTTCGTTCTTGTAGTGTTGGCGCGATTCCGTATATTGGCCATGATGAAGCTGGTTTTGTGCAATTGCGTGCGTGTACGAGCGTGGCTATTACTTCAACATAACTAAAGTCACCAAATGTTTTTAACTTGGTCAAAACCAAAAAGAAGCAACAACTACCGCGCCAGAAGTGAAAGTTTAATTATGACTGTATGACACTGCAAATTTTAATTCCAATAATCGCATGTACAGAAAGTAACAAGTTTTGAGTCATCGGTTGAACAGTGGAATAACTTTAACAGGAATTTAGGAAAAGCTCGTGTGATTTAGAGTTTAATATTTAAAGCTTATAATTATGTTTGTTGTTGATGTTGTTGTAGAATTCAAAATAAAAAACCTATCGTTCTTAAACTAATCGATAAATTGATTATTAATGGAAAACAAAGTGAAGAAAAAAAGAAAAAAACAATTGTAATATATTCTCTTGGTCGGTATTTTGTATAATAAATAAGGCAAAAAACATTTGGGAACTTAGCAATGTCGAAGGTGACAGTACAAGATATAGAAGCAGTGGATGACTATTGGGGGCCTACTTTTCGGTCCATACTTGAAGGTATATTCTGGTTGGTTTGTTAACGCCCCAAATTGTAATAATGTTTTATATCTCAATCATGTGCAGGTAACAACACCAAGGCTATTGGAGAGCAGTTGGAGCAGCGTATTCGAAGCCATGACAAGGAAATTGAACGCATCTGTAATCTGTATTATCAAGGATTCATAGATTCAATTCAAGAGTTATTACAGGTGCGGACCCAAGCCAAGCAATTACACGATGAGGTCCATTCTCTGGATTCTTCGTTAAGGCAGATGAGTTCGACAGTGATACAGCAGGGCAATGATTTAGTTCGAGCACGACAAATTGAATCCAATTTGGCAAAAGCCATTGAGGCTCTTAAATCCTGTCTACCCGCCCTGGAGTGTTACATGAAATTCACTCAACAGGCCAAAAACAAGCAATACTACCAGGCTTTGCGTACATTGGAGACATTAGAGTCGGAGCATTTGGCACGAATGAAAATAAATAATTATCGCTTTGCCACCCAAATGCAGATACAAATACCCATTATTAAGGAGAACATAAGACGATCAGCTGCATCAGATTTCCGCGAATTTCTCGAGAATATCAGAAAATTCTCTCCTCGTATTGGCGAAGTTGCTATTACCCATACAAAGCAAATGCAGAAGCGTGACATAAATGCCATTATTCAAGAATACATCCAGCAAAGCGGAGATAGTGCCAGTGATGAAGATGGCGGCAACGTTAGTGCACAGGATTTATTGGATTTCTCACCCATTTATCGTTGTCTGCATATATACATGGTTTTGGGTCAACGGGAATACTTTGAAAAGGATTATCGGCAACAGAGGCGAGATCAAGCGAAGCTTGTACTGCAACCACCCCCAAATATGCATGATAATCTGGAAGCATATAAGGTCTATATATGTGCCATAGTAGGTTTCTTTGTAGTGGAGGATCATGTTAAGAATACAGCCGGAGATGTGGTTACCAATAGTTATCTAGAGGATCTTTGGTCTACTTCTTTAACAAAGTTTGTTAATGAAATTAGTATGAGCTCCTCTTCCTGTACGGATCCAAATATTTTATTAAGAATTAAGAATCTTATTATGCTATCCATTAATACGTTTAAATGTTATGGTTATACTGTCAATATACTCTGGGAGTTACTACACAATATGAGAGATCATTACAATGAGGTGAGTTCTTCATCCAATTATTGTGTGAAGTATTTAATACATATTGTGTCTCTTCAGGTTCTTTTGCAGCGTTGGGTCCATGTCTTTCGCGATATTCTGGACAAAGAACAATTCCTGCCAATGATTGTCCAAAATTCGGAGGAATATGAAAGTATAATTGAACGTTTTCCTTTCCATTCCGAGCAATTGGAAACGGCTCCATTTCCTAAGAAGTTCCCCTTTTCGCGCATGGTACCAGAGGTTTATCATCAGGCCAAAGAGTTTATGTATGCATGCATGAAATTCGCCGAAGAGCTCACCCTATCACCGAATGAAGTGGCTGCCATGGTGCGAAAGGCGGCCAATCTGTTGCTCACACGCAGCTTTAGTGGCTGCCTTTCTGTAGTATTTCGTCAGCCGAGCATCACCCTCACGCAACTTATTCAAATAATCATTGACACCCAATATCTGGATAAGGCAGGACCTTTTCTTGATGAATTTGTCTGTCATATGACGAATACGGAACGTAGCATTTCGCAAACACCGTCAGCTACGATGTTTCACGTGGCACGCCAAGATGCTGAGAAGCAAGTGGGTGTACGCATCTGTTCGAAGATTGATGAGTTCTTTGAATTGAGTGCGTATGATTGGTTACTAGTGGAACCGCCGGGCATAGCATCTGCCTTTATCACCGATATGATTTCATATCTAAAGAGCACATTTGACAATTTTTCCTTTAAGTTGCCACACATTGCCCAAGCAGCGTGTCGTCGTACCTGCGAGCATATTGCCGACAAAGTGTATTCCATTATGTTTGATGAGGATGTCAAGCAAATTTCCACTGGTGCCCTAACCCAAATTAATTTGGATTTAATGCAATGTGAATTTTTTGCTGCCTCCGAACCAGTGCCTGGACTTAAAGAGGGCGAATTAAGTAAATATTTTCTAAGAAATCGACAATTACTTGATTTACTTATCCTTGAGGAGTGGAGCACATATTTCCATGACTATGGCAAGCAGGAGAATCGTTATCAATTAGTGCAACCGCAAACAATTATTGTGATATTGGAAAAGATCCGAGAGGCGGATAAGAAACCAATTTTCTCTTTAGTTCGTAAGAATGATAAGAAAAAACTATTGGAAACTGTGCTAAAGCAACTTAAACATATTGCCGAAAGGCAAAATTAAAAACGATAGGAGGGGGAATCAATAGTAAAAAATCGCATTAAACCAAGACAGTTGGGAGTAATAGTATAGCGACAGTCCAGATCTTGTAAATGTAAAGATTATGACTATAAAATGCTACCAATATTTTCAATACCATTAATCAATTTTTGAACTTGCTTATCCCTTTAGTTTTCAATTAGGCTTATTGAATTGGGCAAACATGATTTTAATACGAGTTTGTTTTTATAAAAGACAAATTTACTTAAATTTGTGTAAAATTTGTATTTTGGAATTTGGATTTTATGTACATATATAAATCAAACAAAAAAAGAAACACAAAGCAAATAATAATTGCAACTATTTTTTGGAAAAATTAAAAAGCGCTAACAAAATAGGGGGAAAAACTGCTGCTAATAACAAAATTTATATTATGATAATTATTAAGTGTTTATGCATGTATCTGTATGTATGTGTAGGTATTATTATGATTATTAATATTATATTCCACGAGAAAATTGTGTATGGAGTAAAACTAATTTTTATTATTTTACGTATATGAATTGCTGCTGTTGTTGCTTTTGCTTTTGTCAACTCAATTTCGTTTCGAGATGTTTAGGCGCATCTGCATAGGTGAATTTTAAACGAAATGCCTCTGCGAGTAGCACATTAATTTGTCTATCGGACCAGTTATGAGTTGGCAGATTTTGTAGCAGCAACATGAGACCCTATTCAAGCGATAAGACATAAACATAAACAATAAATATTAATAACAGAAAGCCTTGGATATATTTCTTTGTTAGCTTACTTGGAAATCATTTTGTTGCATTAGCTGCTCCTTCCAGTGCAACAAAAATGCCGCACACACGTACAAATGGAACAATGCAAAACCATCAGATTCGGCCAGATATGTGTCCCACAAACGTATCGTACAATGTAAGGGCAGTTCGCGTGTTAGCAAATTGTTCATCCACCGGAATGAAAATTGCAAATAGTCGACCCCATGAGACTGTAGATGACGGTGCAGATTTACTAAACAAAAAAGTTATAAAAAAACCTCAATTAATAACTATTAAAAGTTAATTTCGTTCTGACAGAAGAAAAATTGGTGATACTAATAGCCTATTTAATGGCCTATATACTATAAAAAAATTAGCTAAATGGAAATTTTTGGATCTCTACCCACCGTCTATGCGTTGTATAAGATCCTTGAGTTGGTTCACCTTCTCCTGTATGCCCAATTGAGCAAATATATAATTATCCTGAATGCAATCAAGAAATTTCGAAAGACACCAAAATGAATCAGCTTCGATAATGTTGCGAGTTTCTTCTGGTAATGTGGCTATCTCGTATTTCTCTAAATCCGTATCAGGTGATAGAGCTTCTTGGAGAAAAACAATAAAAAATGGCGTGACCAAATCATTAATGCCCTGTACATATCCAGACGCTGGATGTCTTATGGCCCAAATAAAGAGAATACGTTCAAACATCTCCTGAACGAGCTGCTGCTGGAAGAGCGGTATTTGTGGATTCATTCGTGGTACATCGATATGTATCTGGCGATAGGTATCTTGTTGCGTCTCATCCTGACTGTCCACCTTAAAATAGTTATGTCTGAGATCCTGATATCCCTGACGTTTGCTCTCTAACACAGCATTTCGACGTTCTCCACATGGTGGCAAATATTTGGATAACAATCGCCAGCAGACGGCACGCATCTAAAGTCGAGTAATGGAATCAAAATAATTATAAATAAATGGAAACCAATTGCTGAAAATTACCTTGCGAGGTACTCCCGACCAGCTAAGCTTCTTAAGGGCCACCAAATCTAATTGAGGTGAATCGAGTAACAATTGAAATTTTTCGATTTTTGTTTCATATTCGCTATCTTGGCAGTTGGAGCTAATTTTTTGCAGCTGCGGCCGTCCCGGATAATTTCTCAGGCGTGATCTGGTTTTGATGTAAATAATGTATAATTAATTAGAAAAACAGGACAAGAAAAACGTACTTCTTAAGCCTT
Source organism: Drosophila sturtevanti (assembly GCA_018150375.1). Lineage (NCBI taxonomy): Eukaryota > Metazoa > Arthropoda > Insecta > Diptera > Drosophilidae > Drosophila > Drosophila sturtevanti. The sequence goes on along the minus strand of JAECWJ010000408.1, from coordinate 4,066,654 downwards.
TCCTATATTAGCCCTAGACATGTTCTACATTTTCTGCACTCTAGACAAAGTTCACATGGAGTTATTATTGTTTGCACAATTGTAAAAACCTCTGCCCCCTTTCTTATTAAAGTTTTTCTTGTTCACCTGTTTTCATTGTTATCTGGCAACGATCGACGGCGTTCTTCCTTATTGTTGTCTTCCGTTCGTTGTCGGCTACTTGGCGCGAGATCAGAGGAATTTCCTCCTATCGCAGCAGTCCCATTCCCCTCAGGATTACTTGTGACGTGGTTTGGATTGCTACGTGAATGCGTTTCGATGACATTAAGAGCTACTGTTTGTGACACTTGACGTGAGATGCGAGTGGCGTCTGTGTGTGTGTGGAAAGAAATTGAATAAAAGGTGAAATATATTAAACTTTTATTCATTGGCTTACCCGCACCGGTTCCGGCTCCACTTGATACCGCTTCCTCTGTGCTATTGGCTATGATGCAGAATTCATCATCGCCCGTATCCCAAGCATCGCTCACCGACTGTTGGTAGTCACGAAATGTGGAAACCATAACGCCGCCGCCGCTCCCACCGCCAACAGCTCCCGCTCCACCAACTCTCGTCGAGACTTTGTCTAGATTTGGGTTGCGTTTGGGACTTTGTGATATAAACCCGGGCACAATTCTTCCGCTATTCTTCCAAAATGTTGAACTTCCTCCCGTTCGAGCGCTTCGTGTTCCTGTTAATATTTCGGTTGCTGTTGTTGCTGATGCTGTTTGTGTTTTTATTAGATCCTGTTCTACATTATTATCCATTATCCCCGATTAGGTCAGTCGCGTCATTATAATTTACGCCTGGTGTGACCCTGTCTTTAAGAATTCTTGTAGAATTGGTAACACTACAATAAATTACACTGCCGCCTTAACTATTTTTTCCTTAAACTTTAAAACGGTCGAAAATTATTTATTAAAAACAATCCGATTGTAAAAATAAGAAAAATAAAGTCTTATGAACTTTTCTAATTGCAACTGTCATTATGAACTAACCACGTTAAACGGACTTTAGTAATATTTCTGGCTCGGATTGGCAGCTTGGTTATCTACATGGGAATGGCATGCGGCCACACTACAACAAGTGTTTTTCCTACCGTGATAAGAAAGAGAACCGCTTTAAGACGAATTTCATTGTTTTCTAATAAAATTGCGCGCTCTGTATGTGAACTATGCATCTCCATCTAAAACGAAAATATTCTCAATTTTAAACCGAAATCGAGATTATCAATATGCAAAAACAAGAGGAGATCCTGTCGCGCATCAAGAAAATATTTGAGATATTTTTGCACGATAATTTTACAACAACTAATAATGTTTACTTTGAGAAGCTAATAACGCACTTGCAGGCCAAGGGTAAGTTCGTGTACAAAAGCAAGAAATATTTAACTTGTTGATCCCTTTTACTCTCCGAGCAGAGAATGCATTTGTACTACAAGCCCCATTTGTTATAGAATGGGTGGATAGGTGTATGTCTCTGGTGACCGAGGATATTCACAAAGTACATCCAAAGGTGATATCGTTTATGCTGAATCTAACTAGCTTTCAAGCATCCAATCAATGGATGCTTATCAGACTACGTGAATTGGACGTTTTGCCCAGGTGAGGTGAATAAGAATTGGAAAAAATTTATTTCAAAATACTATGAAATAGCTCCTTAATAGTATCAAAGATCAGGAGTTTTATGTATTAGTTTATGTATTTTTATGTTTTTTTGTAGAGTCGTCACTTTCCTGCAATCAGATGATAGACACCACTTTAATCCATCTATTAAGTTGGGCGGAATACGGGTAATGAAAGCTGTATCGGTATATAGCATGGGTTTGGCCTTTCTACGGATGCAACGTGCTTGGACTTTACTCATCCAATACTCAAATAATGATCATACTTTGTATGTCGTGCGAGAGGCACGCGAGTTGCTCTACCAGATGTTGTACAAATACTGCGATAAACTGCACGATCAAGCTGTGACTCTGGAGATTCTAAGCGAAATAATGAAACCGATTCATGACAATATATATGAGACCACTGAGGGTTCAGAACGCATTCATATCAGTGTAGATGATAATGATATTTTGCACAAAATCTCATCGACTTTAGATCTGCTCACCTACATCCTGCAGCAAAGTCTTGTTCTAGAGGATCGAACCAATTTGATAATGTTGCTAAAGGAACATCACACTTTAGATTATACCATTTGGAAATTGTCCGATATGACTCATAATACGTATTTTATGGAGAAGATCCTTACCACATTAAGTAGTTATTATTTTGCTTTTTTGGTCCATGAGAAACTCTTAAATCCCGATGCATCCGAACCGGTGGAACAATTTAATGAATTTGGTTCATCGCTTTTCAATCTCATGAGATTCTGCATTAACCGCATGGATGGATTAAATTTTGTAAAAATGGCTGAAATTAATCATTTGCTGTGGAAGAAATTGGGTAATAGGGCACCCAAAGAAGTTATGATACAACAAGAGCGAGTAGCAATTGAGAATCAATTGATTTGCTTTCATATGTTGCCACTGCTCTTCTCAATGAAGTTTGCCAGAATTTTGGGCGAAGAATCGAAAGCGGATCTGTTTGATACTTACATTATGAAACTATTGGAAATGTCCTGTGAGCAGACACTACGAGTGTGTTATCATATGCGCGACTCTTTCTTTACGCCAGAGGGAACACTAAACAATTTTATAACCCCCGATTTGGCCAATAAATGTATACATAGCATATTATCATTGACCCATGTCCTAGATCGGGAGCAAGCGGTGACAGTGTGTCAAAGTCTGCTCTACGTACTACGTGAAGTAGTCGCATTGACCTCAACTAATCGTATGGAGAACGACGATTGTCACAGTGTGAGCAGTACTAGCAGCAAATATATGGATTTGTATCCTCGCGGAACTGAACTAATTATAACAGATCCAAAAGTTTTGCATTCTGTCATGGTTGGCCTGCGCACGCTTATCGAGCACTTTAAAATCACATGGAAAGAGTCGGTGGAGACTATTGGTTTAGTTAATTCCTTGGCATTTGTATTGGAGAATACCAATATGGATGCCCGATGTACGGTTCAAGCCCTTAAGCTGGTCCAATTGGCGGTGGAACATTTCCTTTCTCCAAATATGGCTTTACTCGTGGATAATCTTCAAGGTTCCGCTTTAGTTTGTTTGGGACCGATTATAGTGAAACGTATGCATGATACTACCTGGGAAGTGCGAGATACTACCTTAGAATTGACCGCATCAATAGCAAGCATCTCGCGTATTAGTAAGTTAGCAACACTAATAAGCTGAAAAGTATACAAGTAATTCAATTTAATTTAATTTATTCCATGTAGAATTCCCCGCATTTCAACGTTTTCTCATTGATGCTAAAATACCACCAATTGTATATGAAATGGCGAAAAATGATTCTGAATCTTATGTACGCGCTTCGGCTTTCAAGTGCCTGGCAAAAATGGTATCCATTAATACTTTGTGGGAGAATGGACTTAGCCAGATGGATATGGTGGTAAGCTTTATAAGATTCTTTTTTACCAATTGTCTCTGAGTTTTCTAAATTTATTTCCAGGACCATCTGTTATATGTTTTGTATCGGGAAAATGACGACATTGTCCGTACGGAAGCTATTGTAACCCTCACCATGATCTATGAGCATCGCAAAATTCCCCCCAAATACAAAAACACATTATTCTCAACTCTCAACTACTGTGTGGTTGGTGACCATCATTGGGAGGTGAAGATTAATGCCTTATGCTTTTGGAAAATGGAGTTTCAACGACAATTTGAGAATCAAGGAATGATTGATGGAGTTTTTCCTACTGTAACCTTTTCAAAGGAGCATAAAAAGATTGTCACTCTTACAGAGAAAGAGATTCGCCTGCGGATAGCAAAGGTTTTCAGTGAAGTTCAGCAATATGGTTACTTTGGAGTTGTTCTAAAATGTCTGAGGGATGAATATGCAATGGAAGTCCTTAAGGTAGTTGTTAATGGAGTAAAAATATTTAATCAGAAGATGAAGAAATACGAAGGGCTGTTAAATGAGATATATCTAAGATCTCCACAATCCTCAAGTGATACTGAGAACTTCACATTTAATATCAACAGTGATTCGTCAAATCACGAAAAGGATGCATCAAACCCTACAACAACCACGCCAATAAATAATGATCAAGCTGATGAGGTTATTGAATCCATTCTAAATTCCCAGGATGTTCAATTGCTTGAAAAGGCATTTGAAACGCAAATGCAATTAAGAAACAGTGAGATTCCAGAAGAAAAGCGCCACATTGATGAATTCTATTATAAACAGTTTGCCATTCCCACCAGCGATTGGATGAAGGAAGTCAAAAAAATTGATTTGGAGCAGCTGCTTAAGGAGCAGGAAGAATGGTCCGAGTGCAAAGAGAATTTTGTGTCACTCTTGGACGACATTTTGATTGCCATTAAGCGTGATGATGAGAACCTGATTTCCGATTGTTATTGAATTTAATTAATTGTTATTTCAGCTTAACAATATCCCAGGTAGAATATAGATTTCTAGCTACCATTGAAAATGTTTACTGCCTCTGGTGCGTCGTATTCATTAGATTATTTTAAGCTATTATACTATTGATCAGCATTCGGATTTGAAATGCGAATGCAGAACCAATGAATTGTGAAAACTAATTGTTTAGATTTATAAAAATGAGTCAATAAAAAGGAAACTATTTTTGATAACTTTAATTGAAAATACAAATTAGATGTACATATAATTAAAAATATTGCTTAATTGACTTGAAAATGATATTTGTATTTAAGCTTCTTTAACAAAAATTTGTTACTTTTTAAATTTATAACGATCAGTTTTGATAAAGTCGATGACAATATAGAAATCAAAATTTATCGGAAATATTAGTCGATTTGTTACCACTCCACTTACAACGTTTAACGGTTCGATTGCCCATCTTTTTTAAAAGAACTAAATGAATTTAACAATACTATATGAGTTAACAGAACCAAATTAATTTAACAACACTAAGTGCCTAGCAGAACCGAATGTATTTTACAACACTAAACAGCCTTAACAGAACTCAAATGAGACAAATTTTAACAGTCCAACAACTTCAACAGCTACAGTGGGTTAAGAACACGAAACTAAAGTTAAAATATGTGAGTTTTAACAGAACAAATTTGAGTTTTAACAGAACAAATGCAGTGCCGAAAGCAACAACAGCACAACACAAGATGTTGTCGGATTAATTTTTGAATTAAATTTTCGGATTTAAATTCGGTGCAACAATCTTTATCGAATAAATAATTCAGTTAAAAACAAAAATGCCAATGGCTTTAAATAAACGAAAATCAAAGCATAAATATGGCCTGTTGTGAATTGTGTTATAAATGTGAAAGTGCAACAACAACAACAACTGCACGCATATGAAAAGGAGTGCGAGAGTGTGTGTACAAAACGAAAAAGAAAAATCAATTCAATTGAAATTGAAACGAAAAAATTAGGCAAATTGCAGCGAAAATAAGTGAAAAGTATATACGGGAGGCAGGCGGCAGCAAAAGAAAATATACACGCCCCCCACCGCCCCCAACAGCTAGCCAAGTGTAATAAAGAGAGAAGAAAATGAGTTCAAGTTGTGAAAGGTGTGTGCCGTTACAGCAACAGCAATAGCAACAAAAACAAAATAGCATAATGTTGAAATATTTGTGAATACGAAATTGTTTAAGTAACGCAGAGCAGCAGCAGCAACAACAAAAAATAGACTCTTGAATGCAAAAAAATAAGGAAAGAAAACTTCAATGCAATGAGTGGGAGGAGGGGGAGAGAGAGTCGCCGCTTTGACAGCTGCGTGTTGAGGGAGAGTCTGTCCGCCGTATAAGTGTGTGTGTGTGAGTGTGTCCGTGCGTATGCGTGAGGTACTCTCATGCATTTGCTATGGCATTTTAGTTTGGCAACAAAAATTTATGCATTTTTAGTTGTTTTTGGTTTTCAAGCTAATAAAATCGATTTTCTTGCAAGGCGCGGCAACAAGCATTTGCCTGCCAAAGGAGCGACAGAGAAAGAGGCAGGAACACCCTCTCTATGGCTTACTAGCTCTCTTCCTCTGTCTCTCTCGCTCATTTCAACTGTGCGTATATGTGTTGTGTGTGTGTCTGTGTGTATGTGAAGGACTGCAATTTTCAAATAAGGAAAAACCGGAAAATGTTTGATGACGAGCCCCAAAAAATAAAAAAGGAAAACCCAACTCTCTTCTCCCTCTCTCTCTCTCTCTCTCTCTCTCTCTGTCTGTCTGTCCTAAGCACACACATATTCAAAAGAGAACAAAGCTTACGCACAAAACAAGCCAAATTTGGTTTGGTTTTTTTTTGAATTGAATGAATGAATTGAAACATTGAATGAAGCTTACGGTTCCCGGTTGTTGTTGCTGGCGCACTGGTGCTGCTACCAATGTTGTTGTTGCCGCTGCTGCTGAATTAGTATTTATGAAACGCAGAGGCAGCAGCAGCATTCCTGAAATGCTTCTTTGTTTTTGGTTGCTTTTGCTCTTTTTAAATATAGAAACAATCTCGCAGGTTTATGTCTTATTTATGGGTATTCTCTTCTCTCCATTTTTTCTTTACGAATGTTGTATCTATTTGCTCTCAATCATTATTCTTCTTCCTTTATATTTTCTCAATTTACAGAATAGAATGGGTAGAAATAATCGAACCACGCACCAAGGAGCATATGTATGCCAATTTAACAACTGGCGAATGCGTTTGGGATCCACCAGAAGTAAGTTTTATATACATATTTACATACATACATATGTACATATATAATAGGCTCTTAGTATGTAGCTCTTAAGTTCCGTGTTAATTAAAACCAGTTGAATATCTTTGTATGTATATCCTTTCGATTTGATCACTTAAAATGAATCTGTAAACAGATCGATTTTTTAATTAACATTTGCAAACGTCTGATCTGATCTGCAAAATGAATATACCCTTTAATTTTTTTCGGGGTACAAAACTGTTTGCACTAATAGTAAATGGGTCAATGACCTTTTCGGTTTAAATTGAATCATTGGCTTTTTCCTTGGTAAATTGTTGTTTTAATTAATTAATTCTGGGTCACTTGGTTATATTTTGCGCAATTTTAGTTATTTGGCTTGCAAATTTATTATTTGAGTTTTTGTAGTTTTTCTCTCTTTCTTTTTATGTTTTGACCCACATCGTCAAGTGGCGTAACCAAGGTCAATCATATTAAAATATTTGTTCCTATTAAAAAGCATTATATTTACAAGTATTACTAAGAAAATATATATGTACACATATATACATACATACATACATATATACAGTATCTACAAGCTCCCATTGTTGCTCTGAGTAATATGAAAATATCTCAATGCGATTGCAATACGAATTTTCTAAGCGAGGTCATTTAAAAATGGAATAAATTTAAATTGTAAATATGCAATAACAGTAATATTTATTTATTAATAAATGAAATGACATATGTATTTGTAAATTAATTAGTAAAAACACAGTTTTTTAACACAGTTCTTAATTGCATCTTTTTTAAAGCTTTTTTTAATATACAAAAGTGCTCAGGAAAATGTTAAAGAATATGTAATTTTTTCAACCCATTTGAAGTTTCCTTCTGAAATATAAACATAATTTAAATTGCATGGAATGTTTGCAATCAACTTCAGCTTAACGCGGCGTCCTATCAAAGGAGAAATAAGGACGGGGTGTTGTGGGCTAATAACTTCAGTCTCGCCTGTTAAAGGCAAAAAGTAAAAAGGCAAACACAGACACACACACACACTCACACTGCCAAACATTTCTGTTCATCCTTTTGCCAACATGCAGACGGAAGTAGTGAAAATTTCATTGATTTTATGGCTGGCCTCGTTTCGTTGCATATGTGTGTGTATATGTGTGTGTGCATGTATGTTGGGTGACCTGCGTCCTTAATGAAAAGATTTGCATGTATGGCTCTGGACACACACACATTCATGCATGCTTGACTTGACTTCCCCTAGGTGTGATGTGTCGTCCATTTGAAGCCAGGATTTATACTGCTTTTTTTTTGCATTCTCAATGAGGGTTCAATAGATATGTTTATATATGTGTGTGTGTGTGTATGTGTGACTGGATGTGAGCTCTCTCACTCTCACTTTCCTTTGAGTCATTATCAACATATTCTCCTTTACCGCTTCGACCATGTGGCCTATACCATGTGCTGGCACAGCAGGAAACAAGAAAAAAAGCAACTGGATTTGGAAATTCTCCACTTTGCCTTTTCCAGATGTAATCAAAGACGAATTGAAATTACAGCAATTTTTTAAGGCGTATTATAAGTATAGTAAATGATAACTAAAGTTTTGAACCTAAATAGGATTTAGAACAAAAATGTAATTCAATAATAATTTACTTTAAAAAAGATTAAAAAGATTTACTGTAAATGAACATAAACGTATAATAGGAGAAGATATTACTTCCTTCCAATGAAACTTAAACATTATATACGCATTAGATAAATATATGTACATATTTACATACATATGTAGGTACATATGTATGTACATGACTGTATATGCACATGTGTGTATGTACCCCCCATTTAACTGTTTCCATTTTTGTTCCCATTTTGTACATTTCTTATCGGCATATCGAATTTCCTCTTTGTAAAAAAAGAAATATCTAGATAATGTAAAATACTCGAAGTCCTTTCTCTCTTTGCCCTGTATTTACAGTTTATGCAGAGTTCGTTCTAAATTTCATGCTTTTGCTTGCAATTGTTGCTTTGCTTTCCCTCTCTTCTTCGGTATTCCACTTTGCTGCTCCTTCCGTGAATCCTTTCAGCTGCTCGCAATATAATCCATACAATTTATGCAGTGCAGCGTGCAACGACATTTAAAAAAATAAAAAATGAAATAAAGCAACCACCCACACACAATACGCACATATTCCCTTACTGTCACCCTCACCCCATTATCATCTTCACCCTTGCCTTTAAATTAGCAACTCTTCTTTTTGCTGCTGCTGTTCATGTCGTTCTTGTTGTTGTTGTTGTCGGTGCAGCTTTTTGTTTTAATGACGTTGCCCGTTGCTCATTTTGGTGTCACCAGCGGCAACAACAACTTGCCTTCATTGTATGTACGTGATTTGAAATTTATGCACAGCAGAGTTTGTGTTGGGACACAGTCGTCTACTCTTTTTCTTAACTTTTTTTTTTTTATTATTATCACCCTCTTTTTCCCCTCCGTGCTTTACGGCAAACACGGGCTTTGTCATACTTTTTGCCTTTGTAAAACTTCCGGTTAATATGAAGAAGAAAAGTGGGAGTTGAGAGATAGAGGAAAACGAAACAGTGTAGAAAGAAGAGAGAGGAGAGACATCCACAAGAAAAGTTGTTCGCATTGTGTTATAAAACGCAGCACACACACACACACACACAAGGGCGGGTAATAGAGCTAACTAGAGAGAGGGGAGATGCAAGAAGCAAGGAAAAGCGATAATGTTCATGTGTGTCCGCCGGCGTCAAGTAACCACCAAGGAAGGGCTCACCCAAAGGCGGTGGCTTCCAAAATAAAAACAGAAAAGGCAAACTGTGGTATGTCACCCGACCCTCCCTTTCTCTCCCCCTTCTCTGTGTGAATGGTGCTACGCAATCGTCAAAAAATTTCAAATTATTTTCGTCATAAGTTTTTTTAACTTTTCAGTTGCCTGCCTGCACGTTGATCAACCATTACCATCTTTGGACTAAGGTTTGGCTTTTGCCTGTTTTACCACTGCTTCCTGTTTTTTTTTTTTTTTTTGCCACAAAATGTGTGCTTTTAGGTTACATGGCTCATGTGTATGTAGGCTTGATTTCTTGGACTTTATTTGTAAGCAATTACAAAGGCAATTAAATGAGCATAAACTATTGTTAATGGTTTTTAAGTTTCAACAAAGAGTTATGTGCTAAGGGCCATCAAGTTTTTTCTAAAAATGGTTAAGTATATAATATATGTATGTACAAATGTATGTACCCAATATTTTGAATAATTATAGCAAAGCAGAAAGGTAAAATAAATAATAAAAGAAATAGAAGAACTAAAAGAGATCCATAATGAAATTAATATTTTCATAAGAATCCCAACGGGCCCAACCGATCCAATTCACAAAACACAGACAAGTATACTAATTCTACGACTAGTTTACGAACTAAATTGGATAAAATAAAAGTTTTTAATATAGGAATAGACAGTTCAGAACTGAATATTAACACTGTAAAGGCGATTGTAATCAGAACAACAGAACTGACTGAAAAGGTTCATGCAACGCATAGTTAGAAGCTTAGAAGAGCTAAAGATATATAATTTCTGGTAGGTCTACAAGGAACTGACAGATTTATCAATAACTCAGGCGAGTCTATATCGCTTTTAATGATTTAGTATAAAACAAAAAAAAAAGAAAGTGAATAGAAAATAACATGAATGATGGCATAGCAACTGAAACCTGGAAAATAATTCCTAAATGTCCCTACGATTCCAATAATCAAATTTATTATTAAAGTTCATAAAATGCAAATTATGAATAGGATATTCTTGGAATGTGGCAAGCACTCATCATATGTGTACACATGTACATATATATATATATAATCCCCCTTTTAATTTGCTCGATTCATTCAGAAAGAAGTAAATACACAATGCGATAAGTGATTTCTTTATAATGCAATTGACTTTTAGAGTGGTCTGAGTACAAGAATGGCTGTGTGTGTTTGTGTCTATGTATGTACGTATATGTACTCTTCTATTTCTTTTCTTCGTTTTTTAAAGCAATAATTTAAGCATTTTATTTTGTCAATATTTTCCATTTTGATAAACGATCATTGCAACGTCCACGCAACACGACACAACACAATTTCCCTTTCAATTTCAATAAGTGTTTGGATAGATAGCCCGAACTTCAATATGCAGACATATATAGATATATATATATATATATATACGTATGTATGTATATGCATATAACTGTTAACAAAAGTCGACTTTAAAATACCCTGATTTAAATAAGGACGTTTTCCATATTATATTTTTATGAAGTTCAATTTATTTTATCCAAAATAATCAATCGAGATTGGGGTCTTTTATTGTGTATATCAATTGAAATATTTGGTATTTTTTATTGCGAGTGAAAACATGTTTTTTTTGCTAAGTAATGGAAAATATGCATGTATATCCAATAAAAGAGCTATATACGTATGTATGTATATATTTCATGGTGCCTCTAGTATATTAAAGTTGCTAAAATGTATTTAACAGGCAGAAGAAAACATTTCCGACCCCATAAACTATATATATTCTTGATCAGCATCAACTGCCGAGTTGATATTCGCTTACTTACTTTATTTAGGATTTTTTACTTATTAGCTAAAGAGAAAAACTAAATAAATAATATAAAACTAAAGTATAACATTGATAGTGTTGATATTAACTTTAAGTAGGATCTTAAGTGCAGGGCTTATATATTTATAAAAATATATATAAAAATATCTTTGATTAGTACTTTTATTTCCCATTTGTTTCTCTCTCAAGTTAAATCAAGTTTATTATCAATATCATTATCTTAATGTGAAAGATAAATACATATATGTTTCTCATATATTATCGGTTTTTTTTATGTTTGGAATTTCAAATTCAACTTTTTCGTTTTTTACTCTTTTGTTTAATGTTGATGATGACTTAATTTATACTACAATAGCAACAAAAGAAAGGGAACAACAACAAACATACAATATTCGTTTATATATTCGTGTATTTTTTGTTTTATTTCTTTATATTTATGAACTGGAATAATTTCATTAACTGTTGTTGCTTTTGATAATTTCGGTCTGTGGCTATTTTTAATATTTTGTTGATTCGTGATTCACTGTCCAATTGAGTGGGTGGGTATGAATAGCACTCACATTTGGTCCATAACTGACCTCACCAATAAAACAATGCGAAGGAGAATAAAGGCGAAAATGGTATCCAATCCGATTTTCGACTGTGACTTCAGATTCAGGTCTTGCTTAGTTGTTGATTGTGTTTCTGGTGCTGATTAGAAGAATGTGTGTGTGTGTGTGTGTGCCGTCTCTTCTCCTCGACCTAATTTTTTTTACTGATTAAAAACTGAACGCTTAATTGTTATTCAATAAAATTCCTTTAGCTAGACAATGAGAATAGAATGAATTTTCATTCGTTAAAAGATTTTTACCAGGGGGATTAAAGGGGATTTTTAATTCAATTTAAATCTGAATGAATTTTATAAGTATTAAAATGTAATTGAAATGCTTTATTTAGAAAAGGGCCTCAAGTCTTATGATGACATCATTATTATGTTCGATCAGTGGTGGATCTAAGTAATAATATATGAATAAATTTTATATATTCTGTATATTTTTTTTTATCAGATTGCTCCAAACAGTGGTTTGAACTCTGCTCAATATTCTCATTTATCATCCGGTTCAATTAAATGCTGAAATAACGGCAACTCGTATTACTCAAAAACATCTGATTGAAATAAAGTAAATCACGCCATCTGTTCTGAAATTGTTTTCCACTCAATATTCATATTTTTCAAAATCCCTTTCTCTCTCTATCTCTATGTATTTTCCCATCATCATCATCATCATCTTTATCATCATCTTCTGTTGTATGAGTAATAAACTTTTCATAATATTGCAAATAGAAAAATCATTTTTGACATTTTAATCCCCGAAACCAAGAAAAATATGAGTTCATAATCTGGTGAGAGTTTTTTTTTTTTTTTGTTTCAAAATATGCTCTTTGTGTTGGTTGAGTGATCTAATTTATGGTTTTCATGGAAAATGGAGAATGGAGAAAATACGTTTTTCTCTCTCAATTCTCAATGAGATAAAGATGTAGGCCGCCGGGTCTGCACTCTTCCTACGCTTCTCTGCGTTCTCTGCTTCTTCATTTGGATGATGAGCTTGTTGTTGTATTTCCATAATTACAATAAAAAAAAATATTTGGAATATCTCGTACAAGGCCATAAATGAGGTCGGTCGGGTCGGTCGGTCGGTGTGCGTCTATGACGATGGAGAAGGCAGCGGGAGAGAAAAATTGAGTCGAGTTGAGTATGATGTTTGGACCTACATACATACTTAGTGGGTGTAGACGTAAAGAGGAGGTTGGCTCTCTGACTGACTAACTAACTGACTGTCTGTCTGTCTGTCTGTCTATCTGTCAGTTAAAAGTGCTGCAAGGCAAACACATTGCATTACATTTCATCCCACCCCACCTCTCTCTCTCTCTGCCCCATTATAGCCTTGCCCCAATCACCGTCTCTGGTTGCGCCCACAAATTATGCAACATGCGAGGCGATGCGCTAGAGAAGCTTGAAATGGAAATGGTGAAAATGTAAAACCAGAAATGAAAAGCCAGCGAAGCTGAAAGCTTTCATTTGCAATTGGAAACTGGCCTGGCTGCCCATTGTTGGTGTTGTTGTTGTTGTTGTTATTGTTGTTTTTATCAGCTGCAGCAACAACAACAATAACAACTGTAATAATGTCGCAGATTAAAACTCATGGGCATGGGCATGGGTCAGGGCCTAGATCTAGGCTTGAGCTGAATATACATACATATGTATATAGAAATATATGTTTGTATATACTTACCGCTGCCATCCCCCTTTCCTTTTTTTTTCTTTCTGTGGTTTGGGTTGGGCATTCACAGGAAAGTTCAAGGTCACAAACTGCTGCATTTTGTGCAGAAAATAACCCTGACTTCTATGAGAAAAAGGGACAGACGATTCTTCAAGATAAAACGAGACAGATGCATCTGGCACACACACACACGCGCCTCTCTTGTTGAAGGTCACAGGAGGAGAGAATTAAGTGGTGGTCTACAGAGGGGGGTCAAAACCACCTTGTTGTCTGTCAAGCATTTGTTATACTTAAGAAGAAAAAAAAAAACAAACACCCCCCAAACGATACAGTTTATAAATATATATGTACACATCTATATACATAAGTATACATATGTACATATGTATGTATGCATGTACTTTTATTCTTGCTGATTAAAGCAAAAGTAACAACAATTGTTTTGAATTTTGTATTTTTTGTTTTTATTTTTATTTATTTATTAATGCTCTCACAGATCTGATATCAAGAAGTTCTGTTGAAAATTCTCTGTCTTGTGCAAACGTGCCAAAAAAAAAAAAAAGAAAATTTTTTTAATGTTGATATTTGATCAAACGGGAGAATTATCTTAATCTTATGGAATCAGCAGAAAAGAGACTTAGACCTAGAAGAATAGTGAATACATATTTGCTATATGTATATGTATAAGGCTAAAGATATTCTAGAGTATGGTATTTATTATAAAATACTTTTTATAACTAAGAATATATTCTTCAGATATGTGTGAATGCAATTTGTATATGTACATTTATAAAAACTTTAAAAATCTGGTTGACCCTCGAATAATCGGCGAATACCAAGTATATATGAAATATATATGTATTTATATACATATATATATAAATGTCATAATATGTGTCACATGATATGCGAACATTATGTATTCACACAATGATATTATCCATTTAATATATGTAGTATTATCTCCTCCCTCAACCCTATATCTCTCTAATGCCTGGTCATGATTTACTCATCTCAATCTCTTTTTATTTTTTCTCCCCAACCCCCCCCTCTCTTGCGCCACGTGTTAATGGGATGTTACAGGATGTACCAATTAAGCGGACCGACTCATCACAATGGTGGGAATTGTTTGATACAAACACGCAACGTTTCTATTATTACAATGCGGCCACACAGAAGACTGTATGGCATCGGCCGAGTAAGTGCGACATCATTCCACTGGCCAAACTGCAGACACTCAAACAAAACACCGATCCCAGCGATCGTAGAGAGCAGACAACGCCCCAAAAGCAGAAACAATTGCAAATCCAATCCCAAAACCAATCTCAGCAGCAGCAGCAGCAACCCTCACCCCTATCTGGACCAAATAAAAAGGGACGTGGACAGCGTATTAGTGGTGGAAATGGTGCCATGGCTAGCTCTGAAGAGAAATTGGCCAGCAGTGATATGATCTCTAGTCCGCGGGGGCGTCAAAGTTTTCGGTAAGGCGCACAATTTGTTTATGCCAACATTTCTTGTTTATATTTACGGATTTTCTTCAATAGCATTGGCACGGGTGACTCATCCCGCTCAATGGACCTGCAACACCAGCAGCAGCAGCAGCAACAACAACCACAACAACAGCAACAGCAGGGCTATGCTTCTCGCCGTTCTCAAGGTAAGCTAATACAACTAGATGTATGTACATGGAAATTCCGATGACTCATTTATATAATAAATGACATTTTTCTTTTATTCACAGACTCCTGCAATCATTACAAGGAATCGGGAAAATCCAGCGACTCGAGCCTATCCAGTGCGCATGGCTATCGAAGATTCAATGACGCGGGTAATGGTGGAATCGGTGGTGGAGCTAGTACAGATGGAATGCGCTTGGGTTCCCTGCAAAAGCAACAACAACAACATCAACGTAGTGGAGGTGGCAAGGACAATGGAGCGTAAGTTGAGCGAAAGGTCAATTATTTACTTACATATATGCATCATGGTGATTGGTTTCAATGCAAATGGGGAAAAAAACCAACAGGGAGAATTTTTATCTTTCATGTTTTAATTAGAATTTAAATTTATTTCTTCGTTTATTCCAATGAAAGATCTTTCATTAACATTCCCAGATATATGATGGGAGGTATACGTCTTGGTTCTTTTATTTATTCATAACTAGACGGGGCTTAGATTAAAAGAGTATATATAGAGACTTAGAATATCCCTATATTTATGATTTTAACGAAAAACATTCAATGTTGAGTTATTTGCTTCATTTAGTTGTAATTCACAACTAGTTCAGGTATAGGCTCAAGGATTGGTATTGCAATCCAAAGAGTTGACTGCAAAATCTGACGATGAGAAAACTTGGTAGATCATGAAATAGCTTACAATCTTCAAGTTTCGGAATATAAAATGTTGGTAAAATGAATCTAAAACATTATATTATGGTTAACAATATCGATTGAAGACGCTTTCTAAGATCCTGCATCTACTACTCATCCATGCTAAATGTTCTTGTTTTTTTTGTTATTGTCATTTTGAGATTTTCATTCGTCATTATTCCACTGCTTGTCTCTTCCTTTTATGTCTCTCCATCTCTCTCTCTCTCTCTCTTTCTCTTTGTGCCTGTTTTTCTTACCTTGCTTGCTTTTCCATATGATGTTTCGGTTTGATCAGCTTTGAAATGTTACAAGAAAGCGCTAGCTCACATAGTTTGCTACCGCATGGCTCCTCGTCGACGTCTTCATCGTATGTTGGTGGTAGTATTGGTGGTCATCCTCCACAGCTTTTGCCCAGCCACATGCAGAGCTATTGCTCGTCGAAATCATCCGATATAGCCTCACCCACACATTCGATACATACGCCACAGGCACAGAAAAAGAAAATGTCACCAGATGCTGCAGCACCGCCACCCCCGGCACAATTTAATTACGCACAGCAAAGGAATGCACAACGAGGATCCGGAGTGCCCGGAAAGTCCCCATATGTTGGAGGAGGTAAGTAATATAATGAATATTGGAAAGTACCCACTCAATCATAATCATAACTATATCATTTGCTCTTTCAGATCGGGAGTACAAGGTATCTTTGGCCCGGTCAGGCAGTTTTATGTCCTCTTCGATTAATCCAACGGCAGCTGGTCATCATAGCAAATCTTATCGAAAGAGTAGTGCTGAGGCCAATGGAGGCGGTGGAGCTGCTAGTGATGATTCAATGCACGAAAAGTATTTTAAGAGTGTGGAGAGTACCCCCTTATCCAGACGACGTCATACTACCAATGCCACCAAGAGTGGAGGTGGAGCTAGTGGCAGTAATACGGCCACTAGTACAGCGGGAAGTGGTAGCAGTAGCCATAAGAAGCATTCGAGCGATTCAAGTCCACAAAGTCCCATAAGTCCACAAACAAAGAGTTCAAGACAGGCCAAGACGAGTGCCACGAATGCTTTACATCATCAACAGCAGCAACATTCACCACGAATGCCAGAGCCATCGTCGCATAGTTTGGATTTGTTAAGTCTAGAGAGAATGTCATTGGGTGGTAAATCTCAGGGGCCCATTTCACCCGGTGGTGGCGGTGGTGGTGATCTGGGCATGATGACGCATTCGTCACGTGGCTCCAATGATTCCGCCCGTCAACATCAACAGCGCCCGAAATCGAATAGCTCAACTGCAAATCGATATACTGGACAAGGATCACTGCGTCACAGTGCCAGTTCGAGTCTAGACAAGCGAAATTATCATCCCGGTGGCGGCGAGAAGCGACGCTCTAAACAGCAGCAGCAGCAACATCATCTACAGGCTGATCACAGTGATGTGGAGTATGATAATGGCAACACTTCCCCCTTATATAGTAATTGGGATCAAGAAATGCCCCATTTATTGCCCCTCAAACACTACATTATAGAGCAGGCCAAACTCTCTGGACGTTATGATTATAGAGGAAGCGGTGATCCTGGAGACTCTGACTCCTATCATTCGGATAGTCAATCGGAACATTCGTTATCAGGCCACGAGCCAGACAATGAGGATTCCGATGGTGGCTCAGATACACACGGTGGCTACCTGGAGCATAATTACGGCATGATCGAGGACTATGCCAATATGGGTGACAGTGTTTCATATTATGCCTATCAATATCCACCATATGATCCAGCTGGGAGGGAAGATATGTAAGTCCAAGCCATTGTAAAAATTCCAAAATCTAAAAATTACTAATCTTCTCTTGCTTTTCCCCTTTAGATCCGACAATGTGGAGGCTGTTTTAGAGGGAATTGGAGGCAATAATGCAATAGATTCCACAACAGCAGCAGCTGCACCAAAACCAAAGCCTCGCTATCAGATCTCATACTATGATACGGTCTCCCATAGTCCCTCCTCCTCGACAGGACCATATCATAATCAACATCAGCATCAACAACAACAACAACAACAGCAGCAGCAGCAGTTGTACTCGAACACCCCTCTTCAGTATACACCACTTCAGTATACCAGTCATGGGCATGGTCATGGTCAGTATGTCCAACCGCCAGCTCCACCACATCAGCAATTGCATCTTGATCCGAATGATGCAAAACAAAAGCAATCACAGACGCTACCCTCACCAAATCGGCAAATCTCACGTCTGGTAGCCAAAGATGATCTACAGCAACAACAGCAACAGCAGCAGCATCAACAACAAATCTCAGGTGCTCCTGCTGCTAGTTTATCGCGAGCTGCTCATAAGCTTAATCCTCCTTCGCTTAAGCCCACTATTCAGCAAATATTTCCGCCCAGCGAGCGGGCTCCATCGGCTGGAAGCCATTTGGCCTGCATGAAGGAATGTGATATTGAAAAATTTGCCGCCGACAATCTAAATCTTCATTCAAAGGGAATTTTTCGTAAGAAAGCATCTGTACGAGATATGCTCAGTTGGACAGCGGATCCCATTAGCCGTTCCATGTTAGCACTCTCTCGTGATAAGAACGACAAGAAGACAGCCATTGAGCTATTCAAATTGGTGCAAATCTATATGGGGGATCGTAAAGCACGCTCGGGGATGAATCTCAATTCAGTGGCCATTGATATAATAACAGCATCCCTACCGCAGCAACAGTGAGTAACAAAATAAAACAATCGAATGTTATCACTAATCCAAATATGGAAATTTCCCTTATAGGTTACGCGATGAACTTTATGTTCAGTTGTGCCGTCAGACAACAGAGAATCCCAAGCGAGAGTCATTAATACGGGGTTGGGAATTGATGGCCATTTGTTTGTCTTTTGTACCACCGTCACCCACATTTCAACCAACACTGCTTAAGTAAGTTAAAGTCGTGTTACTTAATATGTGAGATTTATAATTGTTTACATATTTTTTTAAATTAGTTATGTGAATCGTCATCGTGATCCCTCGTTTGCCACCAGTTTTATGGAGGTCTGCAAGTGGCCAATTCATGTTCAAATCTCTCATTATGCTACTGTTTGTTGTCGTCGTTTGGATCGTATTGGCAGCAGTGGGCGTAAACTGGCCAAGAAACCCACTGAAGATGAGGTGGAACAGGCCAGGGTAAGTTCTGGAAATCTTAATTGCCTAATCACTTATAATATTGTGTCTTTTGGTTAACAGCAACAAATCTTACGAAACAGCATGTTTGGCAATACGCTTGGTGAGGTCATGGATTTGCAAAAGGATAAGTTTCCATTTAGAAAACTTCCTTGGATACAAACCACTCTCTCAGAACATGTAAGTTTGGTGCCAACAGATTGATTCAGGACAAGAATAAAATAACTCTTGAAATTTTTTATCTTAGGTTCTTCTGCTTAATGGTAAACAAACGGAGGGCATATTTCGCGTCTCTGCGGATGTTGATGAAGTCAATTGCATGAAGAATCGCTTGGATCGGTGGGATGTTCCTGACTATAAGAATACAATGGGTAAAGCTTTTCCAAAAAAAATATTCTCCAGAAATCTAATCTTTATTCTTTTATTTTTTAGTTGATGCCCATGCTCCAGCTAGTCTGTTGAAGTTATGGTACCGTGAGCTATACGATCCGCTTATACCTGATGCCTATTATGAGGATTGTGTGAATACTGAAGATCCCGATAAAGCCAAAGAAATAGTTAATAAGTTGCCTGAAATTAATCAATTGGTAAGTGAAAAAGTATATCAGCAGCAGAAAAAGCAATAATTGTAAAAACAATGTATGTTTTCCTTAAGGTCCTAACGTATCTAATACACTTCCTGCAACAATTCTCGAATTCCGAGGTGGTCAGCTGCACCAAAATGGATTCATCCAATCTGGCCATGGTATTTGCTCCAAATTGTTTGCGATGCACTTCAGATGATCCCAAGGTGATATTGGAGAATGCACGCAAAGAGATGTCATTTATGCGCACACTTATCCAGCATATGGATACCACGCATGTGGCCAATCTGGTCTAATTTAAAAACCTATCCTACCTAACTTATCCAATTACCAAAAAATCCAAAAAATCTTAACCTTAATCTTATAACTTTTCAATTTGTATTTATACAAAGAGGATAAAACTAATTTTTGCTACTCGAATTTTTCTTACTAATTGCTACCAAAATGAATTATGAACCTAGTTTATCTATTTATTAGAGAGAACAGAATTTCTAATTGAAATACTCAAAAAACTAAATGCCAGGATGAAACATTAGAGTGCTTTGTTCTTTTCCTTCCTTTTTTGTATGTTTTGTTTTGTGAAACCAAAATCTGTAACTCAATGTGTGCATGCCTCTAGATTAATGTTAATTTATTTTTTTGCATTTTAATTTATGGAATATACTCAAAGCCACTCTCAACTCTCAAAACCTTGAGCAACTAAAACAAATATATATATACATATATATATATATTTGAGTTAATAAATGTAAACAAACAAAATAAGAGAATCAAACACAATAAATTAAAAACTAATGAGGTCAATGAATGAAAACTGCTTAAGAAAACTCTATATATAAAATATGCAGCAAATGTAGTGCTTTGCAATTATTTATTCATATAAATTAAATCAATAAAAGAACAAACAGCAAATGTTACAAATACAAGAAAATCAAATCTAATCAATATACAATATATAAATATATATATATATATATGTATGTCTAAGTATGCTGGCCAAGAAAACGCGAAATGTATTTTCAAATTCGAAAGTGATCATCGAGTTGAGAGAAAATTGATAAGAAATGAATAAAGTTATATTATATGTATAATTAAAAAAAAAAAAAAACACATACATAAAAAACTAAAAATCATGCAGATATAATTCTTTCTTTATCTATGGGGCCATGAAAGAGTTGAAAGCCTTTTAGACAGACAACTAATAAATTCATACGTATGTACTATGTTGGGTCTTCATTTTTTCAGTTGAAATAATTTATATTCAATTCTCATTTGATAATTGTTAATAATTTAGTGTCACTTGACGAGCTTAAGCCCGCTCATTATCATCTATTCGGAATTGTTGGTTGGGTGGTTGGCTGGTTGGTTGTGCGTAGCCTCGTCAATTCAATTGAATTGCAGGCATTTTCTACTTATCATCCACAAGCCAAACATTTTGACTTTCAATTTCATTATTTGTTGTGTTTTTCCATTTATCAATAATCATTATTCATTGGGTATATACTTTTGCCATACATTTAAAGCACAAAATTGAGTTTATGAGTTAACAAATGGCAGCTATTGCCTTGTCGTTTGGAGGTTAATAATACCCAAAAATTGTCGTCTTGTGATTCATTATAAAATATTGAAAACGATAAATAAATATAATGACCCGACTAGTGGGCCGTGCGCAAAGTGAATGGTTGGTTGAGGATGTGGGGATTTAGTTGGGAATTAATATTAAGTTAGTGATAGGACATAAATAAGTATCTACAAGTTAGAGCATGTTTGCCCCAGTTTTTAAATTGTCTTTATGGAATTCTAAGCCGGCAGAGAAATTACTTAGCCTAGTACTTAATTTTTCATCATTTTCTAATTGCAGGCTTTTAATTTGGGCAATTCTCTCATTTTATTTATTTTCATTATTATTTTTTTTAATTCATTCTTATCATAAAATTTGTAATCGGCCAATTTAGACTCTTTCCAAAATTCTGAAAACCTAAATAAAAACTATTCCATTGCCTCATTTAGATTTCTTTCATGGGAACTCAATCTATGACTATGTAAATATGCATATAAGAATGTTTGTTAACCCATATTGATGCGTTAGAATACAAAGTGTAGCTCTGTAAGATTATCTCTCTTACCTGTGAAGTAAACCCACCCACATTCATTCACACCTTTTACTTACACTACCACGCCACACACGCACACCCAAATCTAAATAAAAAAAAAAAAATATATTCTTTCTACGACTACTGAACATTGAAGTTATCTAAACGATACAATTGGGGCAACCTGAAAAACAATATATATCATATGTATAATCGGTATCTTTTGCCTTCATTCTCGTTCTCTGATACCTCTAAAACTTTGGAAATAACTGTATTGTATACACAAGCAATAACAACAATTAGGCACATTTTATCGCCAAACACAAGGCCCGAAATCGAAGGTAATCCATCATCTCAGAGGCTTAACGAGAAGTCCATTGATAAGAATTGAGGGACTATTCCTCGCAACTTCAACATACCTTCTCTTGGCTATACAAACGCATAAATTGTTTCATAGCCCGCCATTAACCTTTCCCCACTCTACCATACCCCCCCTTATATAGTATCATACAAAAATATAGTACAACAAATACCAAAAATTTCGATTACTCAATCAAAGCGATATCGCGTTAGGAAGAGATGGACAGTTCTGGTTCTGAGTGTGGGTGTATATTGGTAATTCTAATTTGTTTACAACAACAATAAACCAAAATAGTTTAACAGTAGTAGTACGAATCGAGTCTCCTTTTTTCTCTCTTTATAAATATATATACATATAGAAAACGAACCCCAACCCGAATGAATACAACCAAGTACCCGACCAAACGATAACTGATAATGGGTGATTAACAATTATTTGATCAAAAGTACCGACTTGAGAATTATATTGATCGAGGGGTTGCGGGTGCTGTTGCATGAGGGTAGTTCTGGATGTATGTGTATGTTTAATAAGCACCGAGGGTTTTGATTTATATGACTGGTGGATCGCCGATTGGGTAGTGTCGTTGTCGTCGTTGTCTGCAATTGGAAACTCGAGGAGCCATATTCCCTGCCCTTATCAATATGGATGGATGGCAGTGGTAGCCGTAGGCCATGCCCATGCCACCTATACCCAGCACATTATCTATGTACGTAAGTGCCTACACCTATGAATTCACTGAAAGAAATAGTTTTAAATTTAATTGATTAAAGAATTTGGAAATGAAATAAATTTATAAAAATGTATTATTTCGTTGAGCTTTCTATGGGTAAGAGAATGAACATTATAAGATAGTCCATATTCTTTCATCTGAAGATTCGATTGGAGTTACACATAGGTTACTTAATTCTGCACGATCTGTTTTTTAATTTAGTTTTTAGATTCCTTATAAAAGTCATGAAATTTATATCTCACAGATTATGTTGTCGTAATCTGTAAAATTTTTGCCTAATTACTTATTATTTTAATTAAATTTAATTTAAGAAACTTTTCCTCATTTTCCTCAGTGTGGGGGAGAACGGGTCATATCTACATACTGCTCTATTATTGTTAATATTGATATCTTACCCCATTAGCACAACATTATATGTACAATCTATTATATTCTGTGAAATCAGATTTAGGTACAATTTATTGGGCCCTGGAACTGAGTACTGGCTGAGAGACCAATTCCGATTGCTCGCAATTATTTTAGTTTACCGCTGGCGACCAAAGAAGTCGCCTCGCCACGCTCCGTTAGCGTCTTCCAAATTTTAACATTATGGAGAACCTTAACAAATCTACTAATAACAAATCCTCATTCTCTATTGAGAATATATTGGATCGGAAAAACTCAAAAAGTTCCAATAATAACACAGACATTTCTGCCAAAACATATCCTCATCTTTTATTGCCGCGACGTTCATCCGTTTCTGTTAGTCCAACAGCAGTGACCACATCCAGTGTTAACACACCATCGGGCTCAACATCATCAGCATCTTCAGCTGCCTCACCATCAGTTGCTAGCATATATGACTTTATCCCGCGAAGCAGTGGCCGCTCAATATGCCATCAAAAATATGGAATCCACAGCAGCGGGAACTGGAACTCTGTTGTCGCCCACAACACTGCGCTTCAATCCGCCCACACCCCTTTATCCAGATCCCGCCTCGTTATTTTATCAGCAAGTTCTCAATCTGCAAAAGAACCCTTCGCTCTTTATGCCCCACTTTCAGGCAGCGGCCGTGGCTGCAGCAGCGGCAGCACAGCCGACATCTACTTATTGTGACCAATATGCTCCATTTATGGATTGTGAAGGTGAGTAAATAAATTTCAATTTATAAATCAAATTTTAATTATAAAAATTCGGTCCTGAAGTCAATCTTAGGAGCTTTTAAGCCAATTTGAAAAAGGAATTGATAAAATTATAGTTGGTTTTTAAATAATATTTAAATATAATTACCTGGTTAGCTGGGATCTCGATTTATCTCTTACTTTAATTAGGATCGATCTCTGAATACAATTAAAAGTAAAAAGAAAGAATTTTCGATTCGATACAATTCAATACTGGATATTATATACATATAGCCTTGATTAGAAGCTGGTTGGTTTAATTAGTTCAAAAATAAAACCGATCTAGAGCACTCTGACGTTGTAAGTTTTTGTTTTTTTATCAATTTTGAAAGTATTTTTGAGTTTTCAGAAACCGTTACTTTTTACGTTAATTTTTTAAAACCTTTTGATACGGTTATGCTATATGTTATATTAGTTTCATTATCATATTCACCTGGAAAGTAAATAATCAAGATTATCTAGTATTTAAGTGGGGAAAAGTCTAATTATTTTTCGCATATAAAGGGATTATTTCATTATTAAGGAAATAACTAAAAAACTATATTTATAGCTCATCTTGAACTTAAACAGGATAAAGACCTAATAATGTTGGTTAAGAATGCTATAAAGGTATTATTTCATCACTAAAGGAATAACTCAAAAAAAATGTTTATAACTTATCTTTAATTTAAATAGAAATAAGTCCGAATAATTTTGCTTATTTCATCATTAAGCAATTTTTGGTAGTTTCTTTTGTTTTGAAATGTATACTATGATAATTATAAGACCATTAAATCTACCTCTGATGAATCAAATAATTCAGTTTTGGTTACTCAATGTACAAGGCTTAATAAATTACGCAATTGATAATGATATTGCAAAAGTTTTATTATGATATATTTATGTATACATATCTAGAACTATGGGACAATTTCATTAGCATTCGTTTATATACCGGATATGACTCATCATCCTATCGTATATTAATGAATGAGCGTTTTAATTATTAATTAGAACTGAATTCACTGATAAAAAGTAAATAGAAAAAAATTAATATCTAAATATCAAATTTTACATTGGCAATCGTTAATCGTTGATAATAGATTCCTGGAAACTTTTGAATTTAAGTAGTTTTCTCCTGCATACCTTTAAATGTTTTAAGATAGTCAATGAACTTGAGAATTAATAAAAATATACATGTTTCTATCATAATACCATCATCAGTTAGTTTACACAAATGTTGAAATAGACAACCCTTTATGTAAATCTCCTCTCACCGGTTCTCAGGCAAACACTGATCCCACATTGTCCCATCAGCAACATGATTAATGTGCATTTATATGTTGGATGGGAGTTGGGATTGGTTTGTTTGTCAAAGTCAAGTGTTGGCGCCAATGCCACTTGAAATTCAAAATTCGGAATACTCTCATTCTTTGTGCATTGTGGGTGCAATGTAACGGTAGATTACCTACCCCATCCAATCAAAATTTTAGTTATTATTATTACAACTGATAAAGTCAAACTCGCTCCATTTCCCGCAAGATTGGCGCACTGAAAGGGGCACTTCAACTAGTCGTTACCAGACAGAACAAATCAACATACACATACATATACAAACATACATAAAATATATGAAATATTTTTGGGGGCCGCTTATCAAATATGACAAATATTTGAAATCTAGGGAAACTATACATCAAAAATAAAAAAAAGGGTTACAAACGGGAATATGCACTTTGTGGGAATATTTGAAATATTAGGTAGCTATCTTTAGAGATTAACATATTACAACAAATGTCTAAAATTCAGTTTTATTTTTAATGATTTATGATTAGCAAAATGAATGATTTCGATTGATTAAGAAAACTGTTGACAGTTATAGAAAAACTTCTCATTTAAAAGGATACAAGTATTTCAATTTAAAATTCATTTTCAGTTCAAATTTAGAATTTCTTAATTCTACATTTAAAACTTAATAATATTAACAAAAAATATGGCGAATCTCTGAATACCGTAATCCTTATCAAAGATTAGCTTTCATTCACAATCCCAACAGATATTATAATCCTTCTAGCGTTCAATTTGTAATTGCTAATTGCCATAACTTCCTATTCTTAATTTATAACTTAAAATTGGCAAATTTTTTCCAATTCTATATATACACCATGATTATTATAATATTCAAACACTTGAACAACATCCGCTCGCTTTAAGGTAGAGTATTGATAAGTTCGTCTAGCCAATCTAAATCCATTTTCAAGTGGCTTATCTAAACCAAAAAATGCTATTAGAGGCGATTAATAGGCGCTGTCCATCATCTTGTGAGATAACTATCCACGTCGGCTTGGGAACCTATCTGATTGACTTCTTTTTTTTCATTTCTATTTTCAGTTTCTATACATGGACATTATAAAATAATAACAATTTTAAAAGATTACAAAATTGTCGACTAGAAAAGGGGGAGAGAAGTGGGAAACAGGTGTTAATGTTGCTTATCGCCACTTAATAAAAATAAGCGTTAATAAGTCTATTTGTAACAATTTAAATTATGACATTTGATTTTCGGTTATTTATTTATTTTCTTTCTTTTTGCATTTTGATAGGCTGAGGTAAGAGTGGACAAAAATATCAGCATTATTCTAACATGATTTAATTGTAGCGAAGTGCGAATTTCCGTTTCACGTTTTTGGGTTATCAAAAATTTTGGTAGCTGGGGCATGGCTCACCTTCAACCCACTCGACATTTATGGGGGAGCGGTAACAATATAGAAATTAGGTACAATTCGAATTACTTGTTGGGCAAGTTTAGTTTTGCTTTTTTATTGTGTTTTTTGTCTTTGCCTCATTACTGATAACAGGAAATTATGACAATCAATTGAATTGCCACCGATTTTGGGTATGGGCATAATACTATATGTACTTGTATATAATAAAATACGTACTCGAATTTTGCAATGGCGTCAATACTACCTCCATTTACAAGTGGGCGTTGACATTTCCCCCACTGATATGTAGACTCCAAACTCGTAAACATGTTCCCAATTGGAATATAGAGTTTGTACAACCTGATAAGACCGGTTGGGCAAATGAATGATAGAAAAGGACAGACTAGAGATTGAGTGGCATGGGTACAAATCAAAACTAGCCAATCGAAATCGAAAGATTGCAGTTGAATCAATTGATATGTATATATAGGCTTATTTTTATTTTTTGTTCAAGTGTCTGTAACTAAGTTAGATAGGAAATCAATTGAGAATGATTTGGCCAGAGGGACAAAGTTCGTTCCCGTTTACCATTTCATTTAATTTATTAATTTTTCTGTTTTATGTTTTCTTTCAGGATTTCCCAATCCAGCCACTGCAGCCGCCGCCCTCTATTGCAATGCCTATCCAGCGGCAAGTTTTTATATGTCCAACTTTGGGGTGAAACGCAAAGGTGGCCAAATCCGTTTCACCTCACAGCAAACCAAAAATCTCGAGAGCCGCTTTGCCAGCTCCAAATATCTATCACCCGAGGAACGTCGCCATTTGGCCCTGCAACTGAAATTAACAGATCGCCAGGTGAAGACTTGGTTTCAGAATCGGCGCGCGAAGTGGCGAAGGGCAAATCAAAGTAAAAGAAGTCAAGGATCGGCCAATGCAACTGCCACAAATCCATCTAGTTCAAGTTCACCATATGGTAACTTGACACAGTTACCTGCTAGTCGAAGAAGTGGACAACATAGTGATGAAGAGGATCGCATGTTTTTGTCCGAAGACGATGATGATGATGATGAAGATGATGAGGCATTAGATTAAATAAATTTTATTTAAGTATAGTATTTGGTAGTTTATTTTAATGGAATTGATAGCTATCCAGACAGGGACAATTGGGCAAAGTGCAACGTGGTGCTAAATTCGAAAGATGTCCCATGGTAACGGGAAAGGTTAAGGGCACAAACCATTTTGGATAGGCACAAATC
This sequence comes from Drosophila sturtevanti, assembly GCA_018150375.1. NCBI lineage: Eukaryota > Metazoa > Arthropoda > Insecta > Diptera > Drosophilidae > Drosophila > Drosophila sturtevanti. The sequence continues at coordinate 4,038,598 of JAECWJ010000408.1, read as the reverse complement.
GAACTATTGCCCAAGATCGAAGATGTTGATGACGATGATGATTTTAGTTCCATCATGGGTGGTTTACCCGGATACTGTAAAAACGGTGGTGTAAAAATGACTTCTTTCATCATTTGGTGACTCACCTGGTCAGCAATCACAGGTCTAAAGGCACTGCTTCTCGATGGCTGGGCCAATTGCAGAGCCTGAATGGGTGGTTCTGGTAATTGTATTGGAGCACTAGATCCTTGCGCCGTTGGTGAAACATTCTCAATGGCTCGTATTAGATCGAGATCGCAACGTTTTAATACCAATTCCAGGACAGATCGCTTACGTTGTGGAAACAACTGTGCCAACATATCGATGGCTGTCTGAGACACATTCTCCCGACGTGAAGCACTTAAGTCTTGAGCAACAGCTGGCGGTTCAGTTACTGATCCTTGCTGCTCTTGTTCTTTAGATGTTTGTTTTTGTTTTTGTTCTTCTTCACTATCATCATCGGATGTTTTGTTGTCCAACTCTTTGGGCTGAGTCACCGTCAGGCCAAAGATATTGCCCGGCGGCAAGGCATCGATTTTGCGCCCCGTTTTATTGGCAACCAAACGCATGGCAATTGCATCCTCTACAGCCTGTTGACGCTTCAGGGCCACCTAACATGAGAATCGACAATTGAAATTAATATGCGACAAGTGTGTTCAAGAATCTCAGTGTTTGACTTTATCCCTTAGCATAAACAAAAAGCTACAGCAATTCCCTAGCGGACGGCAGTTCGACCACCAAGACCAAGTCCCCATATTCCCCATTCACAGTTCATGCCTAATGAAATGCGAGACCAGCCCACACTTGTGCAAACAATTTTTTGGTAAGCGGATATTTTGGTCGATTTGTTCCATACGCTTTGACAACTTTCCATCATCATCATTATCATCATCGTCACTATTAGACGAGGAGGAAGGACTATAACTGAATTTCCCTGGACTTTACTTTGTATTTGATTTCATTTCATTTGTTCGCCAGCGGATATTTGTGTTTCAAATTAGAACTATACAGAATGGTTAATCTAAAGACAATACAGGGGCAAAATTTGGTCTATATCTATTTAGCGAAAATTGAATTCAAGTTGAATTTTTACTGTTGTCTGGTAAACAATAAAATTTCTATTTTTAAAATGATTTAATTATATTCTTTACTATACAAATATTAAAGCTTTTTAATACTTTTTACTTAAATTTGGATCAGAATTAAATTATATGTTATATATCAGTAAAGAATTTATTTATTTTTAAATTAAACTTTTCTGATATGTATAACATTTTTTAGAACAATTAACAAATTGACGACTTACTAGCATGGGAAAACATATTTTAATAAAATAACACACAAAAAATCTTTACGCTTAACCCAATCTTAATTGGTTTCAGAGAGCTTGAGCATTAAAAGCCATTTAAATTTTTAAAAAGTCTTCTCGATGCTCTAATTTCTTAAATTTCTCATTAATATATTCTAAGAATCTTACCTGAGCTGCCATTATCCGTTGACGTTCAAAGATTAATACACATTTTGGACATTTGCAATTTTTGTAGGTACACAGTTTTTTATGTCCCCTCAGTTCCGATATTATCCCATGATTCCTGCATCGAGCACATTTGGGTACACGATTTGAAGCCTTGGACTGTTGCGGATCAACTAATTTCAGAGACTTAGTACCCACACGGGGACGTTTAACGGTCACTTCACCATCGTCATTACCACTAACACTGATACTGGCCATGTAGACGATGCAATTAAACTTATTTAATTATTGTGAACAAGTTTGCTGCAAAGTCCGAGAAATACTCGAATGTTTCGTATGCGAAAAGAAACTAAATTTTGGAAACACTTCTTCAGAAACAAGGAATTGTTTCAAAGGTTAGATGAATATTCTAGTTTTTGTTGACCTACGCAGGCGCAGTAATTGACCAAGTTTCGTTAACTGTCATTGGTAGTTGAGTAAAAGGACAGGACTCCGCCCATTTCCTTCAAGTGGCTTCGAGTGTATTTGGGGCGGAGATTAACACAGGACATGTTTTTATTCTTCTCAAACTTAATATATATTTAACAAAAAACTTAAAATATACAAAAATTAGGATAAAAATAATGTATAAATGAATTTATTAAATGTTTCAAAAAAAACATATATGTATGTTATAACCACCAAAGAAAGACAAGATTTGTAGTAAATAAGCATAAAATGTTTAGGCTTTAAAAATTTCCAAAAAATCTTAATTCAAATTGAACGACATAAATGATTTTACATGAATTTTACATATGTATATAAAAAATTAGTTGGAAAATTGGCAACAGTTATCGATAACCAGTAAATGAGCGGGCGCTTTTCTTTTTCAAACCATTTCTAACAGAAGCCGAAATGCTTTAAATTAAAAAGAAATTTTTCTTTTCAAGCATATGTTCTTTAAAATTGGTCTGAGGGCTCCTGCTGGCGCAATCTTAGAATTTAAGAAATAATCGAAAAACCCTCGCATACTATCGACAACACTGACTTATCGACGAACCCGCGTGTGCCGTTTTGTTATTGTATTTATTTTAAGCGACATTTCGCGCCTGTTAGCACGTGTACATTCCCTACCTTAACGAGCATCTTCATCTCTGGTCATGGTTGCCCAAAATTCCGACAAAATGAAAGCCCTGGCTTTAAAATTGTTTGAGATAAATGCATTTAAATTCGGTGACTTCAAGATGAAGGTGGGCATCAATTCGCCAGTTTATTTTGATTTACGTGTCATAGTCAGTTATCCAGATGTGATGGTGAGCTAACTCTACTTTCTAGTTCCAAATTCATGCCATTTTAAAGAGCTGTCTCTCCTTAGCAAACTGTCTCCGATTTGTTGGTTGAGCACATCAAGGAGCAACAACTAAGTGCCAAACATGTCTGTGGTGTTCCCTATACAGCCTTACCACTGGCCACCATTGTCTCACTGCAGCAGAACACACCCATGTTGGTGCGCCGGAAAGAGGCCAAAGCGTACGGCACCAAGAAGCTTATCGAAGGCATCTACAATGCCGGCGACACTTGCCTTATAGTCGAAGATGTGGTTACTTCGGGATCCAGTATATTGGATACAGTGAAAGATTTACAAAGTGAAGGTATTGTGGTTACCGAAGCCGTTGTGGTTGTAGATCGGGAACAGGGCGGAGTGGCCAATATAGCCAAGCATGGTGTCAAAATGCATTCCCTATTTACCCTATCATTTCTATTGAACACTCTTCATGAGGCTGGACGCATTGAGAAAACCACTGTGGATGCGGTTGCCAAGTATATTTCAGCTGTCCAAATAAACAGCGATGGCTCGTTCGTTGGAGGAGGAGATAAAAGCGATGTAGTTAAAGGTACGTATATCTATCTATATGCTGTTTATAGACATGATTCTCGCAGATATAAAACGATAATGAAAACATGACATTTGCGAATGTTAATTAGAATATTATAGTGTGCTATTGGGCATAAACGTTTTTCCAAAAAAGTTGAGGAGCTATAGAGAAACTGAAGTATGAACCTATATACATAGTAGTTGATAGAAATAAAATAAAATTTTAAAAAGGGGATTAATAAAATATCACATCTGTACTAATTTTCTTAGGGTATACAGTCTTCGACTAATCGAAATTAATTTATTCCCCCTCTCTTTGAGCTCGTGAAATCCTCGCCAAGTTGATTACCCAAATCTATTCAATTAGGGGAACAACTACTGGTATAATAATAAATATAACAATTTTCCTTTATCATGGCATATTAAATGATATAGTATATAATCTAATTCATCGAGTATAGAAATAAACTAGAAGTGCACTCACATTTGGCACGTGATTCAAAGTGTCAGGGCCATTCGTCTAATCAATGCAATCAGATAGGTTTTAGCAATTTAAAAATATTATTTTAAAATAGATTCTAAAAATAAAATTTTCCCTTTATAGCCAATGACTTGCAACGCACACGATTAACTTATGAGAATCGTTCGAATTTGGCTAAGAGTCCAGTAGCCAAACGTCTTTTCCAACTTATGGCCACTAAACAAACAAATCTTTGCCTAGCTGCTGATCTAACTAAGGCGGATGAAATTCTCGTCGTTGCTGATAAATGTGGTCCATATATTTGTCTTTTGAAGACACACATTGATATTGTAGAGGATTTCAGTGAAGGTTTCATCACCAATCTACAGGCTTTGGCCAAGCGTCACAACTTTTTGCTAATGGAAGATCGCAAATTTGCCGATATTGGTAATACCATTTCCTTACAATATGGCAAGGGATTATACAAGATAGCCAGCTGGGCAGATTTGGTTACAGCTCACACTTTGCCCGGTCGCAGCATTTTGCAGGGATTGAAGGCGGCTTTAACTGGTGACGAATCTGGACAAGAACGTGGCGTCTTTCTTTTGTCTGAAATGTCTGCAAGTGGCAATCTAATTGACGATAAATATAAGGAAAATAGTAACAAGATTGCCACAGAAGGTGCCGATATTGATTTCGTTGCTGGCATTGTTTGTCAATCCTCAGATGCTTTTGCTTTCCCGGGACTGATTCAATTGACACCGGGAGTTAAAATCGATGAGGGTGTAGATAAACTGGGACAACAGTATCAAACACCAGAACATGTGGTTAATGAACGTGGTGCTGATATTGGTGTAGTAGGACGTGGAATTCTTCAAGGCAGCAAATGTTCAACAAAGCGGCCATTAACTACCGTGATCGTCTCTGGGCAGCCTACAAAGATCGTGTAGGCGCCAAGTAAGGCGAAACGTTGCCAAAATTTGGCAAAGCATTCAAACATACCTCGATTTGTTGATACACTTTTGCTTTATCCAACATTCCCCTATTTTTATATATATATAATTGATCTGACTTGATCCATTCCCCAAGATATACTTGTTTTTTGTAAAAGATTCTAATCTACTAATATATCCCTGATAATTGGTTTTTGGTTTATTCTATTTTTTCTATAATTAAGTAAAAAAGACAATCTGATTTTATGAAAATGCATTTATAAGAAAACAAACAAATTTTTGTGTATATAATTTTTTGAAAGTGTTTAACAATTGATGATGAATGTTGTTTCATTAAAAGTTAATATATATATATATGTATATACATATATTCTTCTTTAATAAGAAGCCAAACATTGCAATACATAGCTATAATCTCCAGATATATCATCCTGTAAATGAAATAACAAACAAATACAAGTATATAAGAGTTTTGTTTTCATGGCTATAGCAAAACTTTTATTTTTGTTAATGAGCAAGCACAAGAAAAAATTACAAAAGAATAATTTACACAAAATAATGTATACAAAATAAAATAAAATACGTTATAATTAAATCTTTCAAAAAGAACAGAACGTTAGACGTTTAATTACAATGAGTTTCAAGAGAATACTATAAACTGTGGAATTTTTTTTTAGATTCATTAACCAGGACTACAAATACACTGCTAAATTAGCTAAGTTTGCTTTAATATCGGTTTTAAATAATATTCTGTTTAATAATTGGAAACGAAACTAACATTTGGTTGCTTCAAAATAAGTTTTGACAATTTAAACGGAGATATTATATTTGAAAGGTATTTAAAGTAAACCGAATACAGCTGTGCATTTGATATCCATGTTGTTAACACACACAAATCACAATATGTACTATATAATTTCAATATTTCAGATATTTGGGTTAAATTGCTTGATCATCGTGTTATCTGCATTTGGCATTATGATTTGTTCTTTTTTTTGTATGTATGTATATATATGCATTTGGAGACTTGCAGAGTCTCTACCAAGCCACCAAAGTGACAAGCAAATATCCAATCTCAGTGTTGGCATCCTCCTTTATAATGTATGGGGGGTTGGAAGAGTGGCAAAAAGAGAGGGAGAGAGAGAGAGAGCATAGCAGAGATATTAAAACGCATTTTGTTTATTTTGTATACATCATTTTAGTATCTTTCAGTTTAGCCGCTCCAAATAAATGGAATGTATATCTGGTTAGTAACAAGCCATTAGGAAAGTCAGTTGTTCTTTTAATTATTGTAAATATTTCTTCTTTTTTTTATTATTATTGTATGTATATTGCGTATGAGACTCGAAAACAAGAAACCATAAAAACTACAAACATAGCAAAGTCATAATATAATACATACATATAGATTTATACATATGAATATGTGTATAGAGAATTAAAACTTATGTGCATATAATTGTGCATTTGAATTAACATGATCTGTGAGGGCCTTAAATGCATGCCGTGGCTTATATGGTTCCAGTATAAAATTTTTATATATATATATATATATTATATAATCATATAACTGTTAACTATTCGATTTTTGTACAAATTTGTAAGGCATGGAACAGACGACAGTGACTGAATATTATATTGGAGAGTTGGAGAATTTCATATTTGGTATAGGATTATTTTTCAGTTTTTTTTCTTTTATTTTTAGAATCCAACAACAGCCAATAGGGCACGCTTATAATCGCCAGATGTATCGCCCTAAAAATATATAGATAAGGCCAGTTTTTAATGTTTTGATGCATACAAAATGAAGTAAAGCAAATAATAAGAAAAACGAACTATGGCATGGGATTGGCTGTCTTACTATATAAGCAGGGCTGTTAATACATTTGGTTTTGGTTTTGGGTTCGGTTGGAATCTAAAGATATATCTTTGTTATCATTTTCTAGATGCTGTTATAAACAGGAAAGGTTCAAAAGCATTTTTCAGATTAGCATTAAGATTAGATATTCCTTTAAGAATAAAATGGTAAACCAAAACCATCAGCAGCCTTACTTTATATATTTTATACATTAAGCAAGATGTATATACATATATGATATAATACACAAAGTATTATATTAAATAGGATAAAAATTGGAACTATTTATGTATATTTATAGTCTTTCGGATATCTGAGAAGTGAGTGCAAATGTTTAATTGAAGGAAAATTAGTATTAAAAAGTAAAATATTATTGAGCAAAAAAGGTAAAATACTCTTGTTATATTCTTTTCAGATTTTGATATTGAATAATATTACATATGATATGCTTGGATATCATTTGCCATATCTTGGAATTTAATATTTTACTTTTTGTAGTACCAAAGACATTCTAAATTCATTAGGTAACATATAGTAATTAATTAGTATTTGTGCAGAAGTTGAGTTCCATTAAATTGATTAAGCATAATGAACATTCCATTCCCAAGCACCAAAACAAACAGTAACACATACATATAGATATATCTGATATATAGAATGATATTTACCTTAATCCAACTCTCCAGGCTCTTGCCATATTTGTTCTGGAATGCCTCTTTAATGTCTCCCAAATCGATTTCCGATCGGCTAACAACAATACGAATCAAGGTCTTGTCCTTGGTGCCCAAACCAGCCATAGAATCATGCAGACGTTCGGAGAAGTAATCGATCTTGGATTTGCAGCACTTAACTAAAATATAAGTTAATAAGTTATATAATTAATTTTCTTGATCGGCTTAACCATAATACATACCAATGGCCAAGAAGCCCTTTTCCACGGAGCCACTGAACTCCTTCTTGATGGCCTTCTCGATATCGTTGCCGGACAAGTTCTCGTATTCGACGAGAATCTGTCGCAATTGTGGGTAGGAGCGTGTAACCAGAATTGAATTGAAAACGGACTCATCTGTGCCCCATTTACCCTCGCCAGCTTCGTGCAGAGCCTGGGCATCAGCAATAGCAGCACCCTCATCAACACCCTGGTTCTCATCCCGATTACCCTGAACCAGGGAGACACACAAACGCTTAAAGTGTCCACTGGTATCACCCTTCAGATCCGATTCCAAAGACTTGCCGAAGCTCTGCTCATAGAACTGAGCAATTGTCTTGATGCCATAGTTGGACAAAGTGCAAAGGATTTCAATGATGGCCTCTTCATCGGTACCCACACCAGAGATGGCATCGTGCAGCTCTTGGGCATAGAATTGTGGCAATGGTGTCATCAATGCCAAAATGACATCCTCGAACTTGCCACCCAGCTCAGACTTGAGATCCGAAATCAGATCCTTGCCATAGGCAGTCTTGAATGCCTCAGCAATTTCCAAACGCTGGACAATGCCGCGACGTGCCAGGATTTCAATGATGGCCTTCTCATCAGTGCCGAAGCCCTTCATGGCCTTGCGCAAGATGGCAGCATCCTCGACAGGATCGAAAGGATCTGCAGGGTAAACGGTGGGTGTGCACTATACGAAAGAGAGAACGAATGAAAAAGTGAATCATGTGTAATGAGTATTTATTTAGTTATAAATGTAAATATCTTTTCAAATTTAAATGTATGACGAATCAATATATTTTTATGCACATCACGTAAATCCCAACTATTTGTAAAACATTCCTTCCTGCCTGACTCAGAATCAAGCAAGTACATATGTAGAACTCAAAGATAACTCTTAGTATTCATGATTTATTTACTTTTTCTGCTATGTTGAAAAGGTTACCAAATTTTTAAGGAAATGCTTATCACATGATGATAAGAAAAGAGATGTACATACATACGTATATAAACAAAATACATACATATGTATGTATGTATATGCTTATGATTAAGCATTGTTTGTTTTTAGAATGTTGCCACTTCAATTTAAACATTATCTAAACTACTTCAAATGATTTATTTAATTGCTCTATAATTACTTGTAATTGTTTGCAGTTTCAAAGTCTCTAAATGATTGGCAAAAAATCATATACATACTTACATATAAAGATATTTATCAAACGTTTGATATTTTATTAAATAAATTGAGTGTATAATGGAAAAAACATCATTTCTAGGCATGTTATATAATTTATATAGATTTTTTAAACTTGAAAACGATATACATACATGTGTAACTCATATCACATTGATAATTCAATTTTTTAAATTTCAAAAAGTTACTCACCTTGAATGGGTAGTACTCAGCGGAACTCATTTTTATTAAAGATCTGTTTGAAGAAGAGAAGGAAGGGTAAATAAAAAATATAAAATTAGACTTAACAAACATATTTTTTTTGATGATTACATTAAAACATCAGAAGGTCAAATTTCAAAAAAAAAAAAAGAAGAAAAACCAAGCATAACTATGGGAACTAATGAACCTGTGAGTGTGTGTCTCTATTTGTGTGTATCCCTGCCTGACCTAACCCTATGACATCATCAGCCCCATTAAATGGTAGGGCGTCCCATTGATTTTTGTTGTTGTATGTATGAAAAGGAAAACTGTTTCTTATTTGGCTAGCGAGTTCAATGTATAGGCTACTGAACTGAAAAGTGAAAGTTTTTAAAACTTGGAATTTCTTATGTCGGAATTTCGATTACTTCTTTCTCTAATAAGTCAATGTGTGCGTGATATTGCTTTCATTTTGTTCTGCCAATACACAATATTTTTGGAGACCATTTTATAGATTAGAGGAAGCTTATAAAAAATGGTTTTTGTTTCGGTTGCTATGTAGAAGGCTTATGTATAAAATTCCAAATCAAACAAAACAAAAATAACGTTGGAAAAAATAACGAATTTGTGATTAATTATAATGTATTGGGGTGTGCGTGAATAGGGTGGGGATAATGAAAAAAAAAACTTTTGACGTGGCCAATGTGGAAGAGCTATAAACAAACATTTATTTGGTTACTACAGATAGAACCGGTTCCTATGTATACATGTACATATATACATGTACATATATATATACATATATGTATGTACATAAATTTCTGCGTTTTATGTTATTTTTTGGAAGAGAAGAGAGAAATAAGAACTAGAAACTAGAAAAACAGCTTCAAAGTTTTGAAATTTTCATGTAACTATGACGTATTTTGATGGAATATTCATGATTCATAGATGTATGCACATGTATGAATAAATGCCCACTCACAACAGCGACAGATCAAATGATTCATACTATATATACATACATACATATGTATTTATCTACTATAACGTTTAAACTGAGCTTTCGAGAAGAAACTAAGTCGATTTTATGAGAATGTTAAACGCGTGACAGTAGAAATATGTGTGAATATTTCGAAAAATTAAAACAAAACCGTTTGCTTGCCGCCTGACTGTACCTTGAAGTTGAACTTTTATAATGTTGGAACTTGAAAAGAATATTGTAATAAGCCTTGATGACACACCCATTATAAATTCTAGTGCAATTATATTATATTTAATATTGAAACTAACAAACACTAAGATGTTGTGGGTATTGTGATGACTGTTTTATTATTTACCACAGAAATCTCTAGAGTAATTCAGTTGATTGAATCGGCACTTGAGTTGGCAAAGTAGTCAGAAGAATTTCAATTTCACTACATCAAAAAAAGTAACATGAAGAAATCGGGGCAAAGTGGGGGCATTGCATGGGCTAAAAAGCCAAGTCACACGCGTCTGCGAATAGAGGGGGAGCTCTCTTAAAAGAGACAGACAGTCGGGCGGACAAGCGGGCAGACAGAGAGAGAGACAGAGAGCGAGAGCTTTAGTTTTCTATACAGCTTCATTCGAGCATTCATTCTGATGATGTCATCTTTTCTGTGCCAACATATATTTTCATTTTCTTTTTTGTATTGTTGTAGGTGGTTTCTACAATAGAAAACAAAAGCAATTGCCACGTATTTTCAAAAATGTATTTATTTGAAATGCGTCGCACCCAAAAAATCGCAAAATTGGAAAATTCTCTTTTTATCACTTCGTTTTTTGCAAATTATTTGTCGATAAGAAATTTTTTATGCACTGCGTTTATGGTTCGTTTGTGGTCGCAGAGAGTAAAATAAACAATTTGAGATAATATATTACAATCTATGTATATATTTTACCAATTCCTAAGAGAGCACGTACTTTAAAACGATTTACTTATTCCTTTGACGAAGCGAACTGTTTGCGTTGTAAATAAATACTGAATTATTTTCTCCCGCCACAGTTGGTTTTATGTGCGGAAGGTTCATTGGAAAGGTGCCATTGGAAATGAAAAAGCCGGTGGGATCTGAGAGAGAAAAAAACCAGAGAGACTATGCTCCAAAGTCATGGGAAACGGAGAATAATAGTCGCTAATTTGACTTTAATCAGATGGAGTGTATTTCATAGATTATTTAAAATCTGTTAAGTCAAATGAGAATTTAATATATGTATCTTTATTATCCATCCCTAGTTAGTAGCTTTCAAGGTGTGTACAAGGAGAATGAGAGAGGGACAGCAAATGACGTCATGATATTGTCATAAAAAAGCTTTATTTTGTAACTTTTGTTGAAGCTACGCAATTAAAATTTCTTGTACTAGATCCAAATGGAAAGCTCCTCTTATTTCCAATCACATCAAAGGGAAAACACTCTAGAGGTTCTCGCAATATGAATCATTACTTGGAAGCTGTTAAGATTGACGACGAAAGATGCATATGAATGAAATATTTACACAATGAATCAATTCAATTCATTAATTTGTTGACTGCAATAATTGGCAACCGTTTTTTTTTATCTGCTCAAGATTTAAATTACATATGTAGATATGCATAAAATAATTGACCGTTAAAAACTCCGTTTAAATTTAACTGTTATCTTTTGATATCTGTGTTAAACTTGACAACCAAAGGATTATCGATAGACAAAAACAGCAACCCTGCCAAATCAGCTGCCCGTTCCTTCTGTATCTGCAATTTTGCATAACAAAAATATATATTTCAATTGATTTAGCAAGGCCAAGCAAAATAACTCAAAATTGCTGGCGACAGGGAAACGTAGTGTACACTTCGAGCGGAAAAGGCAAAAAAAAAAAACGTTTTGGAGTATCTACAATGAATCAACACACGGCGTCCCAGCGTAAGAATGTAAGAATATTGCTTGTCGGCGATGCCGGGGTTGGTAAGACATCACTGATATTGTCGCTTGTGAGTGAAGAATATCCGGAAGAGGTACCACCCCGGGCCGAGGAGATCACCATTCCCGCCAATGTCACGCCTGAACAGGTGCCCACAAATATTGTGGACTTTTCCAGTGTAGAGCAGACAGAGGAGGCTCTTAGTGCGGAAATAAACAAGGCTCATGTTGTGTGCATTGTGTATGCGGTGGATGACGATGATTCCCTGGATCGGATTACATCGCATTGGCTGCCATTAGTTCGTGCCACATGTAATGCGGGAACTGTATCGTTACCGGAGGATTGTGCAGCCTCCACAGACGGTGATGTTATTGACGGATCGGCAGATGCGGTGCGAAAACCAATTGTTTTGGTGGGCAATAAAATAGATCTGATTGAGTATTCAACCATAGACAGTGTCCTTGCCATAATGGAGGACTATCCAGAGATTGAGAGCTGTGTAGAGTGCTCCGCAAAGACTTTGCACAACATTTCCGAGATGTTCTATTACGCACAAAAAGCAGTACTGCATCCAACATCGCCACTGTACGTAATGGAGGAGCAAGATGTAAGTTTATATTGACAAGATTTGAATACTCGGATTAATCTTTGGCTCAATTTAGCTCACTCCGGCATGCAAAAAGTCACTGAAGCGCATTTTTCAGATATGCGATATAGATGGCGACAATCGGCTGAACGACTATGAACTGAATTTATTTCAACGCCGCTGCTTCAACACTCCTCTGCAGCCCCAAATACTTGACGAGGTGAAGGCCGTTATTCAGAAAAATGTGCCCGACGGCATCGCCAACGACGCTGTAACGTTAAAGGGTTTCCTTTTCTTACATTGCCTGTTTATACAACGTGGCAGGAATGAAACAACATGGGCGGTGTTGCGGCGATTTGGCTACAATGATCAGTTGGAGATGTGCCACGAATATTTGCGTCCACCTTTGAAAATACCACCTGGCAGTAGCACAGAACTTTCGCATCGTGGTCAGCAGTTTCTTATTGCCGTATTCGAGCGGTATGACCGAGACGGTGATGGTGCACTATCGCCGGAAGAGCACAAAATGCTGTTCAGCACTTGCCCCTCGGCGCCTTGGTCTTACTCCGCGGACATCCGTAAATCGTGTCCAACCAACGATGCCGGCTGGGTTACCTTGCATGGCTGGCTCTGTCGTTGGACATTAATGACGCTTATCGATGTGGTAAAAACAATGGAATATTTGGCCTATCTTGGGTTCAATGTTCATGAGAACGACAGTCAGTTAGCAGCCATTCATGTGACCCGCGAGCGTCGCATTGACTTGGCCAAACGCCAAAGTAGTCGTTCCGTATACAAATGCCATGTGATTGGACCAAAAGGATCGGGAAAGACGGGACTGTGTCGTGCTTTCTTGGTGGAGGACATGTGCAAACTTATTGGCAAAGAATTCAAGACTAACATCGTACACTGCATTAATGCCGTACAGGTCTATGGTCAAGAGAAACATTTAATTTTGCGTGACATCGACGTCAGTCATGACTTGGATCCACTGCAGCCGCAGGAGGTCAATTGCGATGTAGCCTGTCTGGTCTATGATGCTTCCAATCCGCGCTCCTTTGAGTATGTGGCCCGCATCTATATTAAATATTATGCGGAAAGTAAAATACCGGTAATGATAGTTGGCTCCAAAAGTGATGTGGATGAGCGGCGGCAGGATTACCTAATGCAACCACCGGAATTCTGCGAAAAATACAAATTACTGCCTCCGCATCTTTTTAGTCTGAAGACTAACAAAAAAGAGCTCTACACTAAATTGGCCACAATGGCAGCGTTTCCGTGAGTATTATTTCTAAATTCAATTATCCAAAGTCGTAGATATAGAAATGGAATTGTTATGGGTTAATCTAAGATTTTTGATATTCTAGATTTTATTTTATCATATATTGAATACTAAAATTGAATATCAGAAATACTAGTTACACATATCATATGGGTCATCCACATAAACATAAAAAGGATTAATGGTTATATATATATCTTTTCTCTTTTCCTTCCACTTTCACTTTGTGTTTTTTTTTTTTGGTGTTTCTGTTGTTTGTTATGTGATGTTTATTGTTGACGTTAATTCTTCTAACTTCTGGCTGGGATTTATTGACTTATATAGGCGTTTTCAAGCCGCCTGGATACTGTTCTACAAGCACAGGTTGGTACAGCTATGGCAATCAGCGTAAGTGTTAACTATTCAACTTGAATTTGTTACTAATGTCAACGTTGTTGTTGTTGTTTTGATTACATCTCTTTCACGATGCGCCACGATAAGTCGACAGACAACACCACCTATTTTGTCCTCTTCCCCACCAAAAAAAAAAAAAAAATCATCCACCATTGCAATCACTCTGCTTGCTAAACGTACAACATACCGTGTACGGTGTTTGGAGCTTGGTGTGCGGGTTCAGAGTCACAATAGATTAAGCAACAATACTAAAATTCTGTATCTATTTTGTTAACTAATCAAATGTTTCCTTTTTATTCCCCTAACCTTGCATTTAGCCATCTGCGGCAGTTTGCTTTAATGACAGAGGATTCCAAGATGTTATGGAAGGCTGGCTTGGGCGTGGCCGCTGCCACTGTGCTCGGATTCATAGTGCTGAAGACCATCAATGCTGTTGGGACGCATTCACGTTAAGCTAAGGGATCCCAAGAAATAAAAACGAACAAGGATAATACACAAAAGGCTGCCCAATGCTGAGACAAAGGCGCACACACACACACACACCCCCTATACACATCCATATACACACACACCGATACACACATTTACGAAATTGCAACTAAAATCCAACACACGCGTAGCCACATTTAAGTGGTTAAAATTCATGTAAACTGACTCATTTTCCTTTTTTTGTGCTTGCTACTACTGTAAATCTAAATTTAATGTTAGAAAAGAGAATCGGAAGCGTAGATTGGAGAAAAAGGGGGAACGCTTACCGAAGGGTCCATTATACCCTGGCATGTAAATACACTCGAGACAGGGAATTAATTACGCACTTTTGATTAGCCCCAATGCACACAGTGTACATTGCATTTTTAAGTATATATACATGCATACGTATATCTATAACTATGTACTCTCTGATAAGTTTAATAAGGTATCGTTATCGTATCATCATAAACGTATTTATGTATCCCCCGCCCATATACTGTACCCTCTCTATATCCATAGCTATATATATATATATATCGCATGTACTTGAACGTCGATATTCTAACCAAATTTAGTCAAACAACCGAAAAACGAGTGCTATCTATGATTACAGTCTTTGTAAATACGCGCAAATAGAAATCCCAATAAATGAGCAATAAATTTGGTAAAATATGTATATTTACATATTTAATAAAAATATAAATATCAAATTTACCAAATGGTAGATATTTGGATTAAGCAGCAATTAGGGTATTACAAAATGCTTCAGAAATAAATGGTTCAAGTTGAATTATATCGATGTTAATTTTCTATGTATATGCTTAATACTCAACAGTTGGATTTTCGTTTTCTTTGAAACTTTAAAACTTAATTACTAATTTGCTTATGGATAAAATGGTTGTAGATACATTGGTTTCTTGTATCTGTATAAGAAAATATATCTATCGAAGATAATTTGAAAATCTATTTTTTTATACCATTAATGGCCGCCGCTGCATTTGCAGCCGCTGGCGACATGCAGTTTCCATCGGGATAACGTTTTTGGAACTGTGTTATTAATTCAGGATCGACAAGACGAATGCCATCAAGTTGATTACCCAAAGTTATCCAATTGGGTTGAATATTATGGGGCCGTCCAAAGAGTTCAATTTTTCGTGTTCCCGGACTAAGGCGTTCAATGATGCCATAGATCTCGTCGGGCTTATGGGATGTGGCTCGTACCTCAGCTACAATGACATCACAGTCGAGGCCGCGGTTTAGATTGGTGGGATTACCCTTCATGCCCACCAGGCAGTGTTCCTTGCCATGGTTGAGCCAATGTCCGGTACGTCCTGTTCGAATGATTCGCTGCAGTTGATTTGTTTTCACCCAGATAAGTTCGTCCACACGTTCATAGCCCCAGAGTTTAAGGCAATCCCGACCAAGCTCCATGGCGCGGCCGGTGACCCACAAGAAGATGAGACCATCATCCTGTAAAGCTGGAACACCTAAGGCTCGCATTTCATCGTCAGACATGGTGCCGTATGGCAGCTCCATATGTATATCCCACGGTGGATCGGCCATGACTACTGCAAATTTCCCCAGCACGGTCATGTCGAGAAAACGCAAATCACACTGAATCCATTGCGGCGGATACAATGTGCAGCTGGAATCGATGCTTCGCTTTAGACTTAGCTTCGTCTTCACATCGGTCGGTTTATTGGTGTTGATGTGTGGCAGTGTGTCCACCTCGTAGTGCACATACTTGCATGTGGCCATGTGGAAGCAGGTGTTGAGGAAACTACAATCGCCCAGAGACTCATCTGTGTGGGCCTGGATAATCTTTTTGAAATGAAGTTTGGTGCATTTGTCGGTCTCGCCGGATGTATCGCTGCCATCTGTAGACTCTTGAGATTCGCCCTCACAATTGGTAATAGATTCGGATATGATTTCACCATCCTCAGCTCCAGAATCCATGGTAATTGTAGAACCAGCTTTACTAAGTTTATTGCCGACAGAGTCAACGTCAACTCGTAGTTCCTTTTGCTCGCGGCGCTCCTGTTTCTTCTTTGCTGCCATCTCAGCAGTGGCTTGCTGTGCTTTAAGGCATTCCACCTTGGTTCCATGCGAACAAAACTCCATGACCTGAGCACCGCCATGCGATTTGAACTTTTCTGCTACGGATCGTTCCTTAGCCGTCGGTTTTGTAAGAAGCTCTAAGATCTCCTCTCCCACTTGTTTGCTTTGTTTTTCACGAGTGGAGGGCATGGATAATAGCATCATTATATCATCTGAGGCATCCAGACTTGTAGATTCCTTGCGAGAGCCATGACAATCAGTTTTTGCGCTTTTCTCTTTAGGCTCATCATCTCCCAACTCCTGGCCCTCCACTGCAATTTTAATCTGAGTTAGAATTTGGGCAAAGTAAAAATTTTTAACTTACATTTCCTCTTAGCCTCCTCCTCCTTCTGCTGGCAGTTGTCAATAATGTCTTCGAGAATCTCTCTTAGCTCCTTTGGCTGCACTGAAATGATTTCGCAACCAGTCTCCGTGCCGATGGTAACATTTCTTATACCTATTGCACCCTGATTTGCCAATTTGCCCAATATAAAATTAATCATTTCTAAACTGCTGCCAGCAATTTTCTCCGCCACTTGGGTGGACACAATGGGCAAAGCCAAAGTGCATTTTGCAAGTGTCTGGAGCACAGACTTTTGTATTTCCACATCTGCTTCAACTGAAAGATTATATAGATAAACATGGACATCAATTCAATGAATGAAAACTTTGAGTGTGAATCTTACCCAACTCTTTCTTGGGATTAGCCTGATCTTCTTGTATATCCGATAATATCTCGATTCTTTCTTTCTTTCGCTTCTCCAACTTCTCACGCAGAGTATTTCGCTTTGTCTTCAGCGATTTAATTGATTGCTGATTTATTTCCATCTTTTATTATGGCCGCCTTGTGGTCTATTGTTAATTATAATTTATAGCAACAGCGTATATATATTTGAGAATTAGTTGATGAGCATTTTTAATATATTTGTACAATTTATATGTTTAATTCAAGCTTCGCTGTACTCTTCCAACACAGTCAGCTGTCAATGAACGTTAGCTTACACTGGAAAAAAGGGAACATTTCGCTTTGAACTAGTTCATTTATTTATATATTAAAGGTAATATGTAGGTCGTCTAAATAACGATATATCTGTAAATTCGTGTTATGAAATCGTTAACAACCGGAGTTTAAATATAGTATGCATTGTTCGAATAATAAAATAGCCTGATCCGTTGGTTCCAGCATATAGACAACCCTTTTATCGAATGATTTAACTCATTTTGGTCATCTCTATTGTTCTGTTAAAACTTATTTGGTTCTGTTAAAACTCATTTGGTTCTGTTAAGTTGTTACAACAACAATGATGTGGCGGAAGCTGCTCCGCGAATTATTTGCGCAATAAACGTGTTAAACAAATTAATAATTTATGAACAAAGCTCCAAACTGAGCCAAAGTGGCCCGCGCAGCTAACAGTAAACAATATGTACTTGTGAATACCCGAACGCGAACAACAAAGAAGTGTGAAAGAGATAGTTGCGAGATGAGAAAGAGGATCGGATCTTCTGTTCACTTAATAATTTTTGTAGGTTTTCTTTTTTGTTTATGCGCCGCGTAGGAGAGAGCATAAAATGCGCGAATAAACACACACACACACCTACACAACATACTCTCTATTAGAAATTTTGCAAAAAGCGCCAACAATGTGTGTGCCATATATAAGTGTGTGTCGTGTGTACTTATGTGTGTGTGTGTGTATGCGCAGAGTACGCGCACTACGTTCACACTTTGTTATTGTTGGGGCTCTCTATCTTTCTCTCTCTCCCTTTCTCTCTGCTTTGTTGTATTATATCTCTCTCACACTCTCTTGTGTGACTTTTTTGGGGCCCGACTGTGAGATTTATATAGGCAACGGGGTACCACATTCGCACGTCCACTCTGGAACCTGACGGTTCGTCTCGCGGCAGTCGCTTCTACACCTACACAAACGTCGCCAAATACGTGCCAGGCCAGGCTGCAGCCCGTCACTGTAGTGAGGCACAGCATCAGCAATCCGAAAAAACCGAATCGTTATAATCGGGGTGTGTGTGTGTGTGTGTGTGGGAGCAGACGACAGTTGTAGCATCGTTTCGTCCGTATCCCGAATTTGCAACAGATTCTCGAATTCGCATCGTGGGTCGTGGTTATTGATTCTGTGCTAGAGAAGTGAATTTTTTGCAGTTTGCAACTTGTCCTCGTTCCCGTATCCATGTCGTGATTCGTGGGGGATTCTGTGTATACTACAACAAAATTTTGCTCAATTTTTTTTTTATTTGCTTTTTTAAGGCGGCGGCACGCCCTTTCACACTCTGCCTTTGTGTGTGCGTGTGTGTGTCTGCTTGCGGTTTGTGGAGCATCAGCAGCAGCCGGCGGCGGCGGCAACTTTCAAAAAAATTCACTTAAAGAAAAGAATTAAATAAAAATATTTTGTCAAGGAAACATCAACAAAAAAAAAAAAAAATTGTGTATAATGTGTGTGTAAAATGTTCTATCAATAAAGGAAAACTCTATTTGTTGTGTCATCAGTATATGCCCCAAAACGTTCAATAATGTGCAACAGAAATTAATAGCGACAAGATACTCTACAAAATCACAAGAAACATCAACAACAGCAACAACAACAGCAACAACAACAACAGCAACAACAAGAAGCAGATTAACAACAAACATGAAGATGGTCGACAAATCATCCAAATTGGTGGATAAATTTGTTGCCATCGGTGGTGGTTCTGGATCTGGAGGTGGAGGTGGAGTTACTAACATGGGTAGTGGTGGAGCTGGCGGCATTGTCATTGGCGGTATCGGTGGTTTATCAAGTGGCAACACAACAACATCATTGGCATCAGCCGCAGCAGCAGCATCGGCAGCCGCCACATCATCATCTGGTGGCTTGACAGCCGCAGGCAATATACCAAATGGGCAAAAGCCGGTACCAATGAAATTATTTGCTGCCTGGGAAGTGGATAGAACACCACCCAATTGTATACCAAGGTGAGTGACACATATTAAATTAATTGGCTTACATACATACATACATACATATATAGTTAAGTATCTAAATAAAGTATTTTGAAAAAAAATCTATAATGTGATTGTAGAAGATTATCTGCTCATAAATGGATTATCAAAATGGCACTTTATCATTTTATGACAGCTTAAAGATTTAAAATATTTGAGGTCATGAATAGCTTGGCATTTTTAAACAATAAAAAAAAAAGTAGCAGTATAGTCTGTATATATAGCTATTTCGAGAACTATTAATTTCTTATGAACAATAACTTTAATATCCAACACATAAAATAACAATGCCAAGTCACTCCTTTTCGTAACTAGAACTGGTTGAGAATTACTACTTAATAGAACAAAAGAAAGCTTGCAATATCAGAATACATACATACATATGTATGTGAAATGTGTGTTTTACCCATCGTTGCATACTATTTTAGTGTGTATATGTCATTTTAATTGATTAATTAGTCAAGGAACTTTGAAAAAACATTTGATGCAATTATTTAAATTCTTTTAATTATTATTACTAATTGTTGTCAAAGTTTAGTACGGTGTTGGCCAAGTTAAGTATTAAATTTTACGTACAATTTAGAAACTGAATTATAGTATATACATAAGTGTTGGAGTTAGGTTCGGGATTTAACTATTATGGGTTTATCCAATATATATACTATAAAGATTTCGAATGGAAAATAACTTGATAGAAGAATTTGCCTTCTACTTACATGTTAATTGACTCGATAGTCATTTAGTTTGCTGCTATTACATAGGATAGATACACAAATTTGAATCTCGTATATAGTATATAGTATATATATATATCTACTGTCATCTAACCCGTTGAACAATAGAAAAACGTGCTGTCGCAATGTTGATTGTTGTGCCAATTCGGTTTTCACTTTACTTCCGTTTTATTTTGTTTGATTTCGATTTCGGTTTTGTTACTATTTTTAGGCAGGCCAACAATAGCTTTAACTGTTATTTAACTTCCATGTTGTTGTTGTGGTTTGTATTTGTTTTTATACCCTGTACCCTGTGAAGTAAAAGGGTATATTAAAGTCACTAAAATGTAGAAAGAAAAGTTTCCGACCCCATAAAGTATATATATTCTTGATCAGCATCAACACCGAGTCGATATAGCCGTGTCCCTCTGTCCGTCCGTCTATCCGTCAGAGACTATAAGAGCTGAAGTAATCCGTCTAGTGTCTACGCAGATCAAGTTTTTTTCAAATTTTTGCCACGCCCATTTCCACCTCCGAAAATTAGAAAAAACTATAACTAGAGTTGTATTAAAGCTACAGTATTTCTTGCCATGGGCAGCAAATCCTTCAAAAGAAGGACAACGAACAAATCCTTTGAAGGAACCTCTACTTCAGAGGGCTCCAATTCAGTCAAATCTCGTCTGATTTTGAAAAACGATGTCTTTATTTGCTTTTTAGAATCGCAATTTTTAATTAACATAAAAATCTAGAAAACTAATTTTCAACTCGATTTTCGCAAATTTTAACGATGCAAAAATCACTGCAAAAATTTACGAAAATCCGGTCAAAATTTTTTTTCAAAATTTTTCAACTTTTAATGCAGTTTTTTAAGACGGAAATTATCCAAAAAATTGATGCAAAACTTTTCAAAATCGGCCAAAAGATGGCCAACTTAGAGCCTATAGAACATTGGTAAAATCCTTCAAAAGAAGATTAACGAACAAGTCCTTCGAAGGAACCTCTACTTCAGAGGACTCCAATTCAGTCAAATCTCGACTCTTTATTTATTTGCTTTTTAGAATTAATTAACATAGAAATCTGGAAAACTAATTTAAATGTAAGAAAAATAATTTAATATAAAGAAAATTTGTATTCAATTAATAAGGATTTCGACGGAGTCTGATTTTTATGTCTTATTGGTACAGGGTATTCTCCAAGTCGGCAGGGGACGTCTTGCTGCTTGCTTCAATTTTCGTTTATTTTTTTGTTATTGAGGGCCACCCACCTGAGCCAAGAAATATTTATACACGACACCCACCCCCTCATCTCTTATTCTATATATGTACATATATGTCGCATCTCTGTTGGTGAAGGGTAAAGGAGGAGGAGGGGGTTAAGGGAAGTTCAGACGATTCACAAAACCATAATATGGTTTTAGTTTTCGGATATGATCTGCCAACACACAATTCTCGAAAATATTTGGTTAAATGTGTGTGTGTGTGTGTGTTTGTGTGTTATGAGTAATCGACACTCTAGCTTACATTTAAGATAACCATATAGGCCACTTCACATTATGAATTAATTTTGAAATTATTGTTGATTATATTATATTAAAGTAAATTAATAGATTTAATTAATCTTTTGTCTAATGATATATTTGTTAATCTTTTGAGATTCTTGGCTATTAAAAAATAATAATTAAACTACATTCCAATGAAATATTAATTTTAATATAAAAATTTGGTAAATATTTATTTATGAACTATATATATATATATATAAAAAGCAAAGTCGGGTTTGTTATATATATATACATATATTGTACAAAATTACCGATCAATCGAAAGGAATCGAATTTGAATTAGATTTGGTAAACTAAAATTATTTTGCTATGGCTTTCTATCTAATCTCTGTTGTCTTTGTTTCGTAAATAATATTAATAAAAAATATATATTACAGGAAGTTTAAATATAGCAGAAATCGTTAATAAAACTTGATACTTTTGATGGTCGCATTTAAGGCAAAAACTTGACATTTATTAATACTTTAATAAATGCAAACAAAGCATTTGCTGGTCATGCCCTTACCTCCCTTACCTTTTTCTCTCCCTCTCTCTTTGACTCGTGTTTCTTTAAACTTTTCCCCTTCTCTTTGTTCTGTTTATATGTTAGAAAAGGTCATGCACTGTTGATAGTATCCATCAGGGGGAGATGAGGTTAGGAGTTGACGTTTTCTGCCTCTGTAGTCATCTTATCTTTCAGATACATTTTCAGTTCCTCGTTTTTCTGTTTTGGGTTTTTTTTTTGTTGTTTGTTTATAATTATGCGCTCGCTTGACTTGCTTATAATTAGAAACAGAAGCTAAAAACAAGTAAATTGGTAATTTTCAGCTTCTAAAAACTTTAAACTCTTTTCCAAGAATCGAGAGACAGAGAGATAGAGAGAGGGACAGAGGGAGAAATTAGTGAAAGTTTTAAACATGATTTTTCTTTTTCTCATCCATCTTCTGCTCATTAAAATTGTCTGTAACTTAATTACAACTTAAAGTAAATTCAATTTATAGTTTTTTGTCATTGTCAAAGTTTTTTCATTTTTTTTTTTTTGATGTCACTTGTTTTTCTCCTTGTTTTAGCTTGACTTTTCACGAAGTTGTGTGTCTTTTATGATGATTATATTAGGCACGAGTACGACACGTACGATTTATATGCACATACATATATACATATATATGTATCTGATTAGCGCTAGTTTCTGTATTTAAGAGGTGTATAGGTCAGAGGGGGTAGGAGGGACAAATGTAAAGGACGTGCGTAGTATTCTTGACCCATCAAGGCAATCAAATCACATGAAATGGCAGAGTTACGATAAATTGCAGGTTCATATATAGTATGTATATATATATATATGTGGTTTACTCTGATTCGGACATGTTTAGATAACTAAGTTGATTCATTTTGGTTTTTTTTTTCTTTTTGTGGTTTCATTATACTGGAATTTTGGTCAAAATTTTCGAAATTTTAAATCCAAAATGTGAATCAATAAATACTTACAGAGAAACTTTCCTTCCTATATTTAACTTTTATATGATGAAAGTTTTTCATATAATGAATTAATATTTTCAAAGGCGCATTCTATATTCTGTGTATATCATTTTCTTCTGAATAATAAGGTTGCTTTGAGGAATATTCTATTGTATAGAAAATTATATAGCACTTGGATATATATACAGATGTATGTATGTATGTACATGTGTACAACATAAGTATATGTACATATCGCACCTTGTATGTATTTAAAAAAAATGTCGAAAATTCATATCATTCATTGGTCATAATTTAATACTCACTTAGATACAAAATAAATGTCTGGTTTAACACAAACAGTTCATAAATCTATAAGAAGAATTCTTCAACTTGCTAATCCCACAGCTCCGCTCCCTCTCTCTCTCTCTCTCCCCCTCTCTGTTTCTATGGTCATGTTTGCACAGTTGTCAAAGCTAAAACCCGAATATTTTCCCTTTTCTTATCTGTTTGGTATATAAACATTCTTGGGAATACATATGTACATACATATAATATATATACATACATATACATACATATGTATGTGTATTTATCACACATATATAACTATTAAAAATTTACATTTATTTTTATTGCGTTTGAAATATTTCACAATGTAAATGCACTTGGGATAGGTTCCGTTTCTTCGTTTTGAAAGACTATAAAAAAAGCAACAACAACAACAATAAAAAAAGCAAAAATAAAACAAACAACATTTGATAAACAAATCTGTTTTATATAATACCTCCTGACTCCATACACGTTTGTATGTATATGTATGCAATATATATATACATACATACATAGAAGAAGCACAGAATATCTATTTATGTAGTTGTGTTATATACAATATATTATATACATACATATATAACGATTAAAATGCAATGCAAATTACAATTTAACAACTGCGCCAATCCTTCTAATTTAAATTTAAATAGACGAATTGCCAATTGGAATATATATGTATGTATATGTACATATCTCTTAGATATAAATTCTCATTCTCTATCTATGCTTCGTGCTCAATGTTTAATGGATGATGAGGAGTGAGGTGTGGGGGTGTGTGTATGTGGGGAGAATTATATACCTTATACCTTATACCTTATACCTTATACATATATCTATCTGTATCTATAAGTAGAATTTATAGCGCGACAAGCGACAGCAGTTGGTTGAATTTGTATTTTCCTCTTATATTCCTATATTCTATATTAATATATTATATATATTTAGTTCTTTTTATTGTTGTTGTTGTTGTTCTTGCGCGTGTTGCCCACGAAATTTTAGCCTTGAACTTTTTTCTTATTTTTTTTTTTTGCCATCAGTTTAGCATCACATGCGAGATGATATATTGTTGTGTTTACACACAAGCACACAAACACACACACTAACACACACTCTTCTCTTATTTATATATATTTTGTTATTGTTTGACAAATTGAACTTTAGCAATATTGCCACTGCAATTTTACGATTATTATTGCGTTTAAATAATAAAGAGAAAAAAGATTATCTGCAATTATAGTTGGAATTTGTTCAATTAAATATCTTTTAAAGATAAAGGCAACGACTTTGCGATACCTCTTGCATCAAATAGCTATCAAATTTTACAATATTAATTAAACAAGTAACAAAAGAGGATATATACGATGTATATATATATATACATACATAAAATAAACTTTATTGATTTTATAATTGTTTATATTTCAAGAAATAAAACTTTATAATGAAATCTATTTACATATTCCTTAATTAATTAACTTAATAAAGTTAAAGGTTATAAAATGTGCTCAAATCATTTAACTATAAAACTTTTAATCTGTAAAAACATTTTTATCTTACAATATAAAAAGATCTCGAATATCAAATAATTTTCATTTTTATCTTTCAATATAAAAAGATCTCGAATATCAATAAATGGATTGTATACATTACATATATATAAAAAAAACTTATTTTATATATATTATTTATTAAAAATTGATTGATATTTTTAAATGATCTTGTTGCGACCTAAAATTTGATTAATATCGTTAACTGAATATATGCATAAACCAAACCTCAAAAATCAGTTTTTTGTCCATAAATTGTATCAAAACTATTCCCAAACAAAATGTGACTAATTTATAGTCTACTGCTACAGTAGGCTTACTCCCTCCTTCCCCCTTATGCACCTTTTATTGATTCTACTGCTGCTGCTGCTAAATCATCATGGCCTGACCATGACCACAAAACTGGCCAATTCAATGGAACAGTCATGTGGGTGGATTCTATTTGGCTGCTGTATTGATTTTCTTATGCATGTATGTATATAGCTTTCCATATCGGAACATTTTTTTTGAATTCGATTCGTCGACTAATGATAAATAAATAATGGACATTATTATATATATAAAAAAAAAACTAGAATACAAAGCTAGCTTAGGACAGGCCGAAGTTTTTATACTCTTAGAAAGTTTTTATACCGATCGTTTCTGTGGGCAGCAGTAAAATATAGTTAGACGATTTAAATAAAACTTAATGGAATATTTTAAAATTTAAAATTATTAAATAGGTGAAAGAATAAAATATACAACTTTCTATAACAATATATTTATGCTTTTTGATCCAGAACAGTCGGTTATATAAACTCATTTCGTTGTTCACTTCAACAAGATAAAAAAGATATATGCAGATGTATATAGTCGGAGTTGCTTCCTTAAACATAGTTAATATATCCTCTTTTCCAAGAGTATAAAATTAAAATGAAAATGAAAACTAAAAAGTAAACACATTAAGTCTAACTAGAAACTGAAATCCAATATTTTCCTGACCCAAATTATAATAAAAGCCAAAAAACAAAAAAAAAGTGAGAGACTCTCTTCTCTGGGTCTCAGAAATAAGAGAAGCCGCCGATTTGATGACCTAAATTATGCGAACCGGAGTGGTTCCTCTGGGTACTCTGTAAGAGCATTAGTATCAAATCTCCATGATGTATGTTGTCCAGCTAAGTAAATCTTTTGGTCATTTCGGGGTCAGTGTGGGCTAAAGTCTAATGATGAGGGAGGGCAAAGTTGAGTGAAAACTAAAATATAGCAAAGAAAGTCAATTAAAATCAATGAAAAGAGAAAAAAGATTAATAATAACACAGAGAAAATCAAACGGGGGAAACGGAAGAAAGGTTTTAACTAGACGTAAATGATTTATTAGTATGATTAGTAATAAGCGATAATTATAAGTAGAAGCATATTTAAGTTTTAGTTATTGCCCTTTTCTGCTTCGTTATTCTCTTAAAGGTTTGTTATATTATAATTTTATTATTATTATTACATATTTATTTTAGCCAAAAACTTTTGATACATCACAAAATATGGAAGTATTATCTTAAGACCGGAACTTTGAGTAAAATTTTCATTTAAAAATCATGTTGAAGTCATGAAATTTGGTTAGCTTTACTTCCGTGACAATGAAAACCCAATGGTTTGCTCTAACTTCAACTTCAACTTCAACTCCTGCTCCTGATCCAGTCCAGTTTACTGCGTCGTGCGTTGACTCATCCATTGCATTTGGATTTTCGATTTGTTTGCACAATGTCCGAGAGAAATACATAGAAGGAGGAACGTCAAGTTTGTTGACTTGCGCGGCCAACGAGCGCCAAAGTGGAGCTACGTGGTACAGAAACTATATATACTATACATACGACTTCAACTTTATATATATGTACATATGTACACACATATTATTAGTATGTAGTTGAGGGAGCTTCCGCTCTCTCATGCCCATGAATACAGACAACAACACCAAACGACCAACAACGGATGCCAGCTGCATAAATCGTACGCCTGTCGCACAGACACCACTCTCATAGTCCATACCCATACCCAGCCACAAACACCACACACACACTCACACATAAATAAAAAAAAAAAAAAAGAGCTGCCCATCGAAAGCTGTTCATAAAACTGCAATTTATTAGCATATACAAGTAGTGTCGAGTTTTCCAATGGAAAAACGAGACTCTCTTAAAGGCTTAGACCCCGTCTAAACCATTCACATGAAAGTGCCATAAAATTTGTATACAGCAAGTACTACTCCCACAATATACATATACACACATATATATATACATATATATATATATATATATATATATATATATATATATATATATATATATATAAAGACTTCTATTTTCCTATTCTATTTAATGGCTTGGCATTAAATTTTTTTAAAAACATTGATAAGGCAGATCAAGTTGACAATTGAAGGACAGACAGACTATAGATTATCTGTCTGGCTGATCAATAGGGGTATAAGTACATATATACATAAGTACCTATAAAAAGTACAGCTTACATTATTCCATTTATTACAAACTTCTAGCCGGAAACTTACTTTTTCCTACAAAAACAACTGTTTCAATTAAAATTTAAGATTAATTAAGCATTGGGTTTACGTGATTTTCTATAAAAATTCTTAACAATTTCTAAAGGAAAATTTCAGTTTTTTTTTTGTCCCATGTTTTACATGGAGAAAAATAATACAGGGGTACTTATAAATATAATAAATTTCAAGCCAAGTAACTTATACTTACATATCTTAAATTGCTGGAATTTATTGCTAAAAAAAAAAAAAAAAACAAAAACTGTCGATTTCTCTATAATTTAATTTTCTGTTAAATACTTATAATATATATTTATAGCAATAAAAAATGATGTGGGGGACATCTTTGCTTGCATCTGTCAAAATTCCTTATTTAGTGACTATTTGATACTTTATCAAAATACTTTTAATAAAATATTTATATTTTCAGTTTAGTTTAAATATTTGCCAATGTAACTTTGGTAAAGAAACTTATAATAAATTTATTAAAAATTAAGCTCTACTCTTTATTTATTTCATAACGAGATATTTTCTAAAGTATTTAATTTTATCTAAAAGACCATTAATAATGAATAAGAATTTAAATTATTTCATATTTTCTCACAGTGTGTGCAATCCAATCCAATCAACACTTACATATTAAATGAATGTGATTCTTCATTCATAAATACAGTCAATATACACATGATTTCAATGACACCCCCATCTACACCCATCCACCCATAAACATTGACTAGTTGCCACCTTTTTAGTGTTGTTGTTGTTGTTGTTGTTGTGCCGCTTGATATCAGAGAAAAAAGAAAAAATACAAAACATATTGATTAAGACAGAACTGTAAATTGATTGAGTTGTCGTCAATGATGATGTTGATGAGGATGAGGATGAGGATGACTACTGCTTGAGTCACAGTCTGAAATGATGCCACATTTCGTATGTCTCGTGTTTATTTCAAATTGCTAAAACTTTGACTATGAATGACACATGTGACTCAAATAATAATAATAATAATAATGTTGATGGTGGCAAAGAAAGCAAACAACAAACATTTGAAAGTGAAAGGTCTCATTAATTTGCCAAAAAAAGAAAGAAAGAAAGAAAGAAAACAATAGAAGAACCAACCAACTTTTCTCTTGACTCCCACAAAAAAAAAAAAAAAAAACTGTTAATGATTTGTAGCTGCTTTTGATGTTTGGCAATTATCTGGAATGTCAAGTGGTTGAAGCCAAAGTAGCCGCTTGACATGAATTTTTTTGAATATGGTAGAGTTTGTAGTTTGCGTATTAGCATAAAAAACAAAAACCAACTTTAACAATGTTCAACTTTTATGCCTGAGGGGAAGGGGGGAGAAGAAGAGAAGCTATAACATTTAACATTAACTTTAACTTTAACTTTAACTTGACTGTCGTTCACTTGACATAGTTTCCTTTTTTGCAACGGCAGCAGCAGCAGATGTATCCACAAATTGGTCCCACTTGTCATCAAT
The DNA here is from genome assembly GCA_018150375.1 of Drosophila sturtevanti. Lineage (NCBI taxonomy): Eukaryota > Metazoa > Arthropoda > Insecta > Diptera > Drosophilidae > Drosophila > Drosophila sturtevanti. The sequence continues at coordinate 4,009,330 of JAECWJ010000408.1, read as the reverse complement.
AGATAGATAATAACTAGCTAGTTAGTTTCCTATTTTACTGATTTTTGCCTTTTAGTCAATAATGTCTTGTACTTAACTTCCATGGCTAACATGGAGAACTTTTTTCTTTGGAAGAATCCGACAAAAAAAAAAACTAATACATATATTGCAAATAGTTTATGCTACTTTTACTTGACTACTAAAAGTTTTCACAACTTGTCTAAAGAAATGAAATTTTATTTTAGTTTCAGAACACAAAGCTTGCTTGCTTTTTAAGTTTATTGTTTCAAATTAGTTTCTTTTCGGTTATAAGAGTCACAAAGTTCTCTTCAAAATAAATTTGGCTTTTAAACACAGCAAAAAGTAAATAAAAATTTAGAATAAAATGTGATAAAATCTTAATGAATTTTTTATTTCATTATACTCTATAATGAATCATATTACTAACGGAGAAAAACAAAACTCTAAAATTATTACTAAATGTGTGTTTTTTTTAAATGGTAACAAGTCATGCAAGTTCTTTATTCTAATTTATTTTTAAAATTTCTACTTAAATTCAGCCTTCTCTTTTTCATATAAAAATAATTATATTAATATAAAATATTTATTATCTTTTGCTTACTTTGCTTTCATGTCATTTAATTTTTTTTTTTTTTGTTTTATTTTCATTTTTGTCAACTTTTGTCTGATAATCTTGAAAAATGCCAAGCACAATGAAAATCTGTTTTGCCATTTCATTTAGTCTTGGTATAAGGAATTCCTTTCTAAAACTGAATCATTTTTAAAGAATTTTTCATTTGCTTTTAAATAAACAAAAGAAGGCTATTGTTTATATGTTAACCACTTGATTGGCTATATATGTATCAGATATGTATAAACAAAAGAAAAGCATTCATAATTCCTATAAAACACGCCCTAGTATATACATACATACATATATATATACATACATACACATATAAATTTGTATTTAAATCTTTTCTGGTATGCCAAAGGAAAATTCAATTAAAAATGAAAAATTTGCTTCAATTTCTATACCAACCATCGCATGCCTTGCAGTTTATAGGACCACACGCTGTGTTTTCACTTGGTGATTGGAGAGAAGGTGCCATTGTGTAGAGAGGGGGAGGGGTGAGGGGTAGTGGGGGACTTAGTTAAACCTAAAAGTGTCAGGGGCTAGTTAATTTTATTGGATTGTTTTACACTATCCAGCAGCGAAACACTTTAAGATTCTGGGTGTGGCTACTACTGCCATTAACTCAACGTGTGGCATATGGTCATAACGTCCCAGGTCCACATTCCCCCCCCTTCTCTTCCTCCTCGATGTCATGGTGTTCGTTGCTAGCCGGAAAATGGATTTTAAACCGCTTTTCCATCTTCTCTTCCGTTTGTGCTGCGCTCCCTCATTCGCCGCACTCCACATCAAAGCCGTTTTGTTTGCTTACAAAATTTTTCCTGTCTTGTTTTTCTTATGGGATTTGTGTCACATTTAATACCCTACGAATAGAGTATATTAGAGATTACTAGACAAGTTTAAACAGTTTATTAGAATATCGCAATGAAAGTACAAAATTTCTGTTTTAGTTTCCAAAGACTTTTATTTGGAATAGAGAGTTGTGTGTAATATCAGAACTTTTTAGTTTTTAATTATTAATTAATCAACTAGTATTTATTGATCCCTATTAAGGATATATAGCAGAGGAATATAAACTTTAGTAATACTAAATTTAGAACTCTTTCTTGGCTTTATTTTTTTTTTTTTTTTGTTTGTGATTTAGTATCCTCTTGGGCAAGACTTGGCCCAAATATATTTGACCAATTTATTTATATATAGAAATTTTAGTGGTGTCAACAAATTTAAAAATATGTAAGCCATTTGCGTCAATAATATGTATAAAGCTTATATATATATATATCTTTTGGCATTATATATATATATATGTATGACATAAGAATGTCTTATTTATCACGTGAAGACAGAATTTTTATTGAATTTAACAATTTGCATAAATATCAACTGAAAAAAAATGCCCTTTAATTTTATCGACTAAATGCAATAACATGTCTGTTTATATGTATATATATTTTATGCATTTGTGTGCGTGTGTGTATGTATATATATTTATTTTTAAAACTCAAAAGACAGAGTGGCCACACCCACTTCCAATTCCACTTGCACTTCTCATACTTTGCTTGTTTGTAGCGGCAAATGCTTTTGATGGATTACATGAGTAACATTAAAAGATGATACAGTCAGTTTATTTACCCTATACATATATATATATATATATGTGTGTGTATAGTATATATGTATGTATATACTATGTGCAATGAATGCTTAAAATATTATATGTAATCAATTGAATGGCATTGGCAAATTGTTATTGTAATTCAACCAAAGTGAAGCCACATCAATGTGATATTTCTTAAAGACCGAGCAAAAGGGCAATTTGATATACTATATATATATATATATATATGTATAAAAGTATATGGGTCATTAACAATTTGTGCAGCGATTTGGAAATTGAATATACATACACATACATAATATATATATATATATACATAAAAAGAGTAATAATAACTAATAACAAATGTGACATGAATTCGTCAACATATGAGTAATAGAAACCCGAACTCATATTGACCAGATATACACTTACATATATAAATACATATATATGTATATGTATATGTATATGTATATGTATATGTATATGTATATGTATCTATACTATCTGAGGTGTCAATGGTCACTCAAACGAAACGCGTCTAAATATGATTATGAATCATCTCATCTCAACTCAACTGTTGCGGGGGTGAATAATAAAAGTATTGTCATCCTAAAAGCAGTTTATTAACAATTTTTGTTTTTCTTTTTCTTTTTTTTTTTGCTTTTTATGTGGATAATAAGCCCCAAGCTAATTATTTTTGTGTTCCAACCGACTAATTACCTCATAAAGTTCGGGCCACGTAATGCCAACTAAAATAATGTGGGTTTCGGTGCAAATAACCGAATTATAAAAATTATATAATATATAAAAAACTACATACATATATGCATATGTATGAGATATGATGCAATAGAAGATGTAAACGATATTTTAACCAACTTTTATAAGACAGTTAAAATTTTTTCTCTAGTCTTAAAAACAAGTAAAGAAATGAAGAGGAATAACAAAATCATTATTATAATTATGCATCCACCCAATATACAATTATTTATAGATTAGAAAATATTTTAAAAGAAAATTAAATGAGAATATTTTCCTAAATAAATAAAGTGAAATTAACAATAAAAATATTTATATCTTACCTTATGGATTTTATCTACATATAATAAACAGTTTTCGCAAAGTTTGCTGCTTTTATTTCCCCTTTTGTCTGTAGTAAATTCCACTATAATATGTACATATTATGCCTAGGTCAGTCACTAGCATTTTATATTGAATTGTTTATTCAATTCAACTATTTTCAATATTCATTCACTTGCAATTAATTGCATATCTATCTTTAACGTAAAGTTCTTCTTCATTATCGCCTCATAAATGATTCGTTTGGATTGGATGGAATAAAAGTGTGAGGGGATGGGATGTGTGGAGGGGGGAGGGAGGGGTGTGAAATGTGTGAAATGAATTATAAAACCATTTTGCCACATTGGTTGCATTTCTCATCGTCACTATTTAATTGCTGCTCGTTTGTGTGTGTGTGTGTGTGTGTGTGTGTGTGTGTGTTAAAGTGTGTTTCATGGGTTCTTCTACCTATCGTTTACTGTAAGCAATAATAACATGCTTAATTTGTTTTTTTAATAATTGATTAGCGCTTGCATTTTGTATAGTTTAAGTTGTAAAACTCAATACTTTTTATACCCTTGCAGAGGGTATATTAATTTTGGTCACAAGCTTGCATTCCAATTTCTTAATAGTTCTTATAAATTATATAGAGACAAGCTGTAAGGGTATATGAACTTCGGTAAGTTAGCCGAAGTTAGACAATTCTTTTCAGTTTATTTGTTTACTAGAAAAGTGTAGTAGATACACTTTTCTATATATACATATATGATGTGAATGAACGATAGTAACCTTTTCAGGTAACAATAACAACAACGGTTTACTCACATTAGCCACACCCACTTTAGCCTTTGCCCATGACGTATACGTCACTGCACTTTGTTGTTGTTTGTTGCATTTTTCAAATGCATTGAAAAATATAATTGCTAATTGTTGCAAATTGTAAACGGCAATTATATCGATTTTTTATACCCCCTAGACATTTAAGAAGTCGACAGACAGTAGTGTGTATATAGTACATATATATACATACATACATAGTATATCGTAAGGTATTCAAAATAAAATTGAATAATTTATTTATATTTAAACTAAAAATATTTATTTAAGCTGTAGTTGTAAGTGTTATAAACATTTGAAATTGGAATTTTGATCTTAACTAAGACAAAGATAATATTTTCAATTATATATGCTAGATTTTCTCTGAAGATTTTCATCTGTTTGATAGGGCAACTTAAATGTGTATATCCGATTTGCTATTTTTAGTTGAGATATTTATTTTTAGTTTTTTGTGTATTTGTATATATAGTATATACATAAACATTTCAGTTAGTCGCTTTAAACTATGTTTTGATTCATCTGTTGGAGCTCAATTCCCATAGCATGTCATTTCCATGTCCCCATGTCTCTTACTATCCATTGCCATTTCCGGGCATTGTCAAGACTTTTGCGTAGTTCTAGCATAAATTATCCAAACTGATTGTTAACACTCCCCCACCACTCCACCTCCCTCTCTCCCTACCACCTCCCCTCTCACTTGCCTTTTAGGTGAATTGGTATGCATGTGGAATGCATTTAATCAATAATGCAATGACCCAAGTTGATGACGGCTTTGGAGGCCGAAACATTCGCTATGGAAACATACATACGTCCAAACTTCACCTTAAGTTGAAAACTTTGAAACTCTGACACAAAGCCGTCTAATTATACGCCGCCCACTAACTGTAGAAAAAGTGGAAAGGGGAATGAGGAGGAGGAGTGTAAACCAGTTTTCGTGTTTGGAATTCATTTAAAAATTTGAAACCGCCCAAATTTTGGGGTTGTGCAGGTTCATTTAAACAAAAGCCCATGAGTCATGCCCATCGCAATCCTTTCAACAGGAGCCCAACTAAACCAGAGAGAGAGATAAAGAAAGAGAGAGAGAGAGAGAAAACGCAAACCAAATCTTAAATGAAACCGTAAAAGTTGCCCATAAGTCGCGACAAAATGACATAAACTAGTTTGGAATGGTAGATTGTCGTCTCTCAGTAGAGAATTCATTAAACACAAGTACTTACACACATAGTTTGTGTATGAAAAGGCATATCTAAAACGTGAGGAGTATATGGATATTGCTGATTCATTCCTGGGTAAGAGATGCAGAGGAGGAGATGCTTTTATCGGAAATTAATTAAAGAGAGAGAAGAAATTCCTTTAACGGAAGTCATATAAAATAGTATTGCCTGGTGAATGTAGCATAAAGTATTACTAATAAAATAGAATAAAGAGTGAAGCCCTTCAGTTAGCTTAATCCGCTCCTGAGACCTTTTAGTAGTTCTTTATACTTATTGTAGTTGTTGCGGGTTGTCATACGGCAATTTGCTTGGCTATTCCACTTGACATGACGTACATATACATACATATAAGTATATCTACCTACCTATGTATATACATATATATACAGTTGTCATTCTTGTTGTCCTTGAATAAAGATAGCGTCATTAGCTAAGTAGCTCTTTGTCAGACTTCTGGTCAACTCTTTGTTGTCTAGAGAAATAAATGGACAAGATGGGGCAAACTCAGGCCCGGACCGGACCGTCACATTTTGTAGCAGGAAATGCAAAATGCATTTCAAATAAAGCTTACTTAATTTTTTTCCCTCAACGGGGTGGGTGTTTTATCATCATTTTGTGAGTCATAAACAAGTCAAGCATACACACACACACAATCACACACATCCCACACATTCCCACACAGTGATGGAGCGCACTCAATTGTAGTTAACTCTAGTCGGATTATACATACTTCTCCCATTATTTGCCAACTGCAAATTAACATGTTAACAAAATTGCCAGTTATCTATGTGTGTCTGTCTGTCTGACTGTCTGTCCATTCATTCGTCTGGGGTGTTAAACAGCAGCCCCACAATGGTAACTATAAACAACTACTTAGTTAATCAACATGAAACAAATGAAAATGGTTCACATTTTCCTAAAAGAGAGAGAGAGAGAGAAAGAGAGATAAAGTTAGATAGAGTCTCTGAATATTACCCACATGCAACTTGTTCATGTTTTCTTTTCTCTCTCTCTCTCTCTCTGTCTCTCTCATGAATATTCATTTTGTGTTGTGTTTTATTGTTGCAAATTATGATTATGTCAAAGGTGCCACAACTAAATTGCGGCATATACAAATTTAACAAAAACGGTCACAAATCTAAATAGATTTATTTTACAACCATAAAAACTTTGGGTAAATAAACTATGACACTCATTTAAATACAAGAGAAATTTAAATCAATAAAATATAATTTAAACCTAAAAAAAAAGTATGAATGAAATGGATTAAATCTATAGTATATTTTCTTCTATTTGTAATTACATATCAAAAATCTTAGCAAGTTTCTAGTAGATATAATAACAGAGATTTTCTTATCTTGGCTATAATCATTGAAACAGATTTTTGATTTATGTCACATTGAAAATTGTTAAATAATAGTTTATTATTTTTCACTATTTTTAATAATCATTAGCGCTTTTTTTTTCCTATGTGAAATAATTTAATTAGAGAATTATTTTACCTTGGCACAATTGAACTAAACAAAAGTCAAGTGAAACTTAAAGATAAGAAATTTTATATAGTACATAAATTGAATAGGGGAACCTTTTGTCATACCAAAAAGCCCCTAAATAATATTTGCACATGATTAAAAACTATATAAAAGTTTTGTTGAAAATTGAGGCTTTATCTATAATGTAAGGATATAAACTTTGATTGTTTCTTTATCAAGCGGAAATACTTGTTTTCTATATGGACAAACTTATTGAAAAAATAAATAGACTTTAATATACACTTGCCCATCAAAAGTGATAAATCTATACACATATAAATAGAGTATATAAATGTATATGTATATACATAAAATAGCTACAAGATCGGCAATCAGTATGATGGGCCGCGTCCGGGTACGGGTCTGGGTCTGAGTTCGGGCAATGTGCCAGTGACACAGTTTTTGCCTCGCTTCCATAGAGCAAAGAGTAGAGAGAAGCCGACACCTTCCGCCATTTAGCCACCAATCCACAATCCACAATCCAACAGTCATCTCTCCCTCAGTCTCTGATAGTCAGTCAGTCAGTCAGTCAGTCTTCCACTCTTGCTCTATCATCTCCCCTTTCCACATTCTCAGTTGATTGAGTGGCTTTGCGGTCACCGTTTATTATGTTGGTTGCATTTTCATTTCATTCTCCTATACATATATATGAGTACATATATTATTTTTCATATATGTACTTTCTATATTTTTATTTTTTTGTTTTTCGCTTTTTGCACTAATCAGTTTCAATTTGACGCTCTCATCGTAGTTTGCGTTTTTTTTTTTATTGATAGGGAGGGAGGTTGGGTCATCATTGGGCTTATCAGAGTATAGATATACATACATATACATATATCAAGTGTACGCCCTGATGGCATCAGACTATTTATAGTTATAGATTAAGTAATTAATACCCAATGGCATTTGTCGATCTTGTCGAGTGCGCTTAACCATTTAATTGCTTCAATTTCTAATTAAGTCGCTAAACTATTAATTTGCAAGGTGTTGGAAATTCTATTATAATTATAATATGCATATATATACAGATATATATAAAATATGTATATAGAAACAAGTTTGTTTTCCCCATCATTGGCTTATCCAATTGGCTTTCTTTCTGCCAGTGCCGCCTGTCATTATCTCATCAATGAGCCAATCAACTGAACAATCAATCACTTTTTGGCAATCATTCATTTCGTCTGGTTACATATGTATATATATAAATATATTAAAAGTACCATAACAAAGAAAACATTGTCATTAAAGGTGAGAGGGGGGGTGGGGGAATTGACTGTTGGAGCATCGTCATCTACACTTTAGACCTCCCAATCCAATCGGCGTACAATGAACTCCTTTGTGCGGCAAATAAAAAATGAGAAGAAAAAGCAAAGCTTAAAAGAAAATGCTTTCCGGGCAACATTCGACGTGTGTCATTCAATGAAAAGCAAAAAGGAAAAAAATCAGAAAAATAAAAGGAAATGGCAAAAGAAAGAAAAAGTTAATGCCGAACTTAAAACTGGTCAAAATCAACGCAATTATCAAACAAAAGCAACAATTCAGATTCACATTGGCCAGTCATTGACCCCCCTTTCGGCCCCTTCTCAATGGCGAGGTAACCGAACATATAAAATGAAAAAAAAAACAACAAAAGGTGGGCGTGTTTGTATTTGTGTGTCGTGATTTAAAAATAAACAAACAGAATAAATAACAAAATGTCAATTTTATTTTGGCAAAACATTGAAAACAAATTGTAGCCAAGTGCATGGCACACATACTAAATATACATATGTACATATATACATACATATATATTTATATGTGCATATACCTATAAATAGCTACCTCAATGCACCTGAAATCGTCTTAAAGATTTTGGCTTACATTGAGATAATGTAAATCAAAATTTTTAAAAATAAATCTCTATTTCCTAAATCTTAATACACAAAAGCAAGCTCAAACTTTTCTCAGAATCAATTTCAAAATAATTGTTAATATCAAAATGTTTTGATTTAATTAACTCAAATATTTATCTATATCAACAAATCAATCAATGTCTCTTTAAAATTGATTGAATTGTAGTTTTCAAAAGAAAGAAAATATAAAAAATGAAACAGAAACTTTAACATAGAAATAAAAAATTAAGAAAAATATGTACATAATAATTATATACATATATTTCTATATATTCTATATATATTTCTACATATTTCCCAATAAATACATATTTCAGACTTCTGTTATTAATAAATTTTCTGTTTTTAATGATTATAAATTGTATAAGAAATTTCAATAAAAAGATAAGAAAAATTGCATCTTCATTTGAGAAAATGTCATAATCCACTTTAATTAAAAGATTTGCTTTTAATTGCAATTTCCATTCTCGATTTTAGCCCCCGTTTTCTTATTCCCTATGACAAAGTGTAATAATTAGTTCGTTAAAAAATGGAATTGCATTCCACTGATTGTTAACGCGTCTGTATTATACATATACGAGTACATATACTTATATAGAATCTGTCACCTAATGTTTGAATATATCCAATTGCCTGACTAAGGTCTAGACGTGAAATTTGCATGAATGAGAAATGAGGCAAATGTCTTGAATTAATAATTAAGAAATTAATTGTGCGATGTTTTTTTTGTTTTGTTTTATTTTTTCAATGACGACGTTGCCATTTTTTGATGATGACTACTCCGAACTTGGCCTCTGGAGCATTCCAGGCCACGCGCTTTCATTTTGTTTGACTTAGGGGAATTCAATTAGCGAGTCACATTGTATGGCAATCAATGAATGAATAGGCTGTTGGGTGGGTGGGGGGTCTATGGATTATAATGTGGATGATGATGATGGCCATTGTCCAGCCTCATTGGTTGTGTCGCCTCGTTTTATCTGCTTGTTCAGAGATGCGAGATGGAATGAAATCATTTGCATATTTCCTCTATGCTCATTATCCATGCCGGATATTATTGTTGATGCACTCGTGCTGTTGACTGCTCACCATTGCCCCCCCCCCTTTTTTTTTCCCCACCCTGCCCCTTGTTTGTAAGCATTTGGAGCATTGTTTTTTCTTCTGAGTGTTGTATGCCTTTTCTTTCTTTTAATCTCTCTTTCTTTTCATTTTAAAATAAATGAGGAAGTGATTTAATTATTTATTACACAAGAAAACAACAATAAGCAAAAGGATTACCTAAAAGAATTGGAGAATTAAATCTGTACTTATTTTCAACTGTTAAATTTTCTTTAAAAGAGAATTTTTGTCATAATTTGCTCTCTTTTTGTTCAAAAAATAAAATTCTTTGCATACTCAACTCTCTCGGCTTCATTGCATTTTTCAAAATTAGTTTTTTGAAGGATTTTACCAATGTTCTATAGGCTCTAAGTTGGCCATCTTTTGGCCGATTTCGAAAAGTTTCACATCAATTTTCTGGATACTTTCTGTATTAAAAAACTGCATTAAAAGTTGAAAAATTTTGAAAAAAAATTTTGACCGGATTTTCGTAAATTTTTGCAGTGTAACCATCGTTAAAATTTGAGAAAATCGAGTTGAAAATTAGTTTTCCAGATTTTTATGCTAATTAAAAATTGCGATTCTAAAAAGCAAATAAAGACATCGTTTTTCAAAATCAGACGAGATTTGACTGAATTGGAGTCCTCTGAAGTAGAGGTTCCTTCGAAGGACTTGTTCGTTGTCCTTCTTTTGAAGGATTTTACCAACGTTCTATAGGCTCTAAGTTGGCCATCTTTTTTCTGGATACTTTCTGTATTAAAAAACTGCATTAAAAGTTGAAAAATTTTGAAAAAAAAATTTTGACCGGATTTTCGTAAATTTTTGCACTAAGAGATTTCGGACTGTTGACTAACACAAGTTTAAAATGGGAATATGCTCTAGCTCTTATAGTCTCTGAGATCTAGGTTTTCATAACGGACGGACGTTTGATAGGTTCAACGGACGGCACGACAGACGGACCTGGCGATATCGACTCGGCTGTTGATGCTGATCAAGAATATATATATTTTATGGGGTCGGAAAATTTTCCTTCTGCCTGTTACATACATTTTGGCGACTTTAATATACCCTTGAACCCTATGGGTACAGGGTATAAAAATTACACATATTGGCTTTAATGGTGGATAGATCATATATTTACATTTGATTAATCGGTCTATATTAATTTTGATTTTATTTTTCTTTCTTTCTTATAGACTTTGTTCGCTGACAATAACACGTCTATCCATACTGACACCGCTGCCCGGCGATACCACATCCTTGTCATTGGCTGTTAAAATGCAAAGTTCAAAACGAACTTTGCGTAGTCATGAGATTCCCATCAATGGTAGTGCACTCAATTCCATAACTATCAAGGAGAGTTCCGTGTCATCTTCCATGCAAGGCAATTTGCCAATATCAAATATTGCTACCGGCGGTTCATCGCTAATTGGTACTCCAGGTAGTGTTGGCAATGCGGGCATTGGCACCGGATCTGGCACACTGCCATTAACTGAAACAGAATTGGACTTGCACTTTAGTCTTCAGTATCCACATTTTATCAAGAGAGATGGCAATAGGTGAGTAGTAAAAATCTACATACAAATGTATACAAATTTATCTATAATTTAACAATTAAATATTTTAATCTTTTAGACTGGTTATTCTGCTGCAACGCCGCAAGAAATATAAATCACGTACAATTCTTGGCTATAAGACATTAGCCGAGGGTATTATACGTATGGATGCAGTACTTCAAAAATCAATGGATATGATTATTGAGCTAACTGCATCGGGTAAAAATGGCCGACCTGGCACAGTGGTTGCCTGCCTTCGTGCCGAACGTGTCTCTTCCATTCCAGTTGACCATGACAATAAGAATAACAACAGTTTGCTCTTGGCAGGTCAGTTTTAAATTTAACAAATTTATCTCAAATATATATGTATGATAAGATAAGAAAGAAGATATATGTATAATTGATTCCAACAAAAACTTTACACAAAAATTGAGTACAAACATAATGGAATTTATTGCCAAATCTCTAATGCATCATAAATAATCTCATGATGCTACAATTAGACAAGTGTTAATGACGCAAACTGGGCAATTAATGATTAAAAAAGGAGCGACTCAAGAGGGGAGAAGGGATAGGGGGAGAGGAGAACAATGTTTCTTATATTCTGAAGATAAAGAAGAAGAAGAAGGAGGTATATGGGTGGGTGCTTGACTGATGAGTTTGCCGTTTGGTATAGATCCAATGTGCTCCCAATTTAAGTTGATGTTTATGGTAATTGCTTGTGAAACAATTCTCAAGTCACGAGAGACTCTAAAGAGAATGGGAGAACGGGAGAATGCCTCTGCTGCCGATGCTGCGTAATGACGTCAACCACAGCAGCATATACTCGACCATATCTGAGATGAGAGAGATTTCTCCGCTCCCCCCCAATTGGTTGGTTGGGGCACATGGCAACAGCAGACGTTAAATTTCATTTTTTTTTTTTTTTTCATTTTCTGTTTTCTTGTTGGTAATATAAATTGAAAATATGCTTTAGCTATTTTTGGTTTCCACGCTAGAGAGAGAGGGAGAAAATTCAATTATGAAAATAGCTTACAAAGAGTGGATAATTCATTTACCATGCAATTCTTTTTTTTCCATTGGTAACAGCTGTTTGTCATAGTAGCATCGCTTCTTACAGATGTTTTTCTTTTTATTTATTTTTTTTTTTTTTTTTTTTTTTGGGCATCCATTGCCGGGAAAGAAAGCAGCAGTTGAAAATCATTTCACAATTTCTTTCACGAACAAAAAAAAAAAAAGTTGCAACTAACTTTTGCATGATGGTGTTAAACTGTTGAAAATTCCTTTAGGTCCAAGGTAAAGGCCACCAAAACTACAAGGTATGCATGTTAATTTACGGCTCATGCTACTCCACTAACCCCCCGCCCTTTACCCCTCTCTCTACATTCTACATCGTCCTGATGAAATATGCATTGCATGAAAATGAGAATTTTGCAATAACATGGTCTCGTTGGCATCCTTGGCCACACCTAAATGTTGCAATTTCAAATCGAAAATGTAGATGGCAATCTGTGTAGTAATGAAACCACATGCAAAGCAAGACCTAAAGGACATAGAACATGGTTTTTTACTCCTCCAATTAAGTAATTACAAAATAATAATATTAATATATTATTATAAACGAGAATATTATTTTCTATACCATTGAAATAATCTCAATCAATTAACTTTCATGTCGAAAAGTTTCATTTAAATTGCGATCAAATTTAAATTTAAATTTTTATTACTATCATCGCAGAAGCGTGCTTTCATCACTAAAGCGGCGGGAATTACGTGATTGGGTTGGTTTCGGTTGGGTTGTTGCCACCGCCGGGCAGGCCACTATGTTTGACCGTCAAAAAATTTGTTTTCATTTATTTTTTTTCTTTTTTTTTTTTTTTGCTGTTGATGTTGCTGCCGCCTCGCTGGCAGTTGGCCAATGTGCGGTATTTGGCTTGCTTTAGGCTGCATTGGTATCCCAATTGGGACACAAGACGTGTTGAGGGTCAGCACTTGAACCCCAAATAACAACCAGGGCAGAGGGAGACAAACAACGAAAACAACGAGGTGAACTAAAATGAACTGCAGTGACAGGCAACAACTGTCGGCAACAACAACAACAACAACAGTAGCAGCAACAGCAACAACAATAAAAGTAACAACAGAGACAGCTCTTAAATTACTTTGGGGCTCGCTTTCTAATTTGCAAAAATGGAATTGAGTATGAGAAATACAAAAAAAAAATAAAACGAGAGAAAAAAAAAAAGCAGAAATGAAAAACCTTTTTACCTCAACCTATTTTATATATTGATTTTCTCTTTATGCTTGTCCGGCCTCCAAAATGTTGCTGCTGTTGCTTTTGCTTTTGCTGTTGCTGCTGCTGCTGCTGTTGCTGTTGCTGTTGCTGAAGGCGTTTTTTAGAGGGTAGGCAATGCCGGTTCTGTCAGTTTGGCTGCTTGGCTTATTTTGCTTGTTGAATGCCACCACAACTACCACCACCACCACCATCCCACCATCACCACCATCATCATCAGCCGCCACACCCGCACTCTGTATACCATAAGAACCACATAACCAAGCATTTTTTGGCCCAATTGTGGTGCTTGGCAGTGCCGAGCACCATTAGCTGGTTCAGTTGGACTCTCCTTCAACTTATTTGTGGGTGGCTGCTTTTAAACATGGTGCTCATTTGGCATATTTCATGAATTTTCCATGAATTTTCATGGGGTAGTTGGCTTCCCATCTTTAGTTCTCGTTTCTAGGTTGCGTGAGTGCCGCCCGCCTCATCATCATCATCATCAGTGTGTGTGTGTGTGTGTGTGTGTGTGTGTGTGTGTGTTAGGGCCATAATGAATTGGTTATAGACTCGATAATGTTATACAGGAAGGAACTGACAATGCCAAACAATTTGACATTACTTCTTGTATTATCGTTCATTGATTATCTTACGATATCTTTTATTATATAAACGAAACGGAAAAGAAAAAAATTAATTAACATATTAATTCGACGTATTCAACAGTTGACAACGTTTATTGATTTTTTCTTTTCCATTTAAGTCAAATCTTTTCAATTCGTTAACTAACAAACTGTACAATATACTTATACATACATATATATATATCTATTATTTAATCAAAGCTACTAAAAGGTTGTCAATGATAACGATTTCATTATAGAATTTATGTTTTGTTTCATGTAACCTTTATATGATTCGTTTCTGTTGCATTCCCCTCCTTTTCAATTGTCATTGTTTTCTTGAACGTTTAAATATAATGTGGCCACGCCCACTGGCGGCAATTGTGGTTATCCTCGCCTTTTTCCATTTGGGTGCTGCTGCTGCTGATGACAGTCTCTGACATTTTTTGTGTCGCAACGACAGAAATTAAGTCATTTGTCCTTGTGCGCCAGAGATAAGCATTGTGCATTGGAAGCAAGAAGAAGATAATGTCCTGTCCCCCCTCCATTCAGGTGGGTGGGGAAAATGGGAGGGAAATACGCTTCTGCTTACTCTTCTTCTTCTTCATCTTCTTCTGTTCTGTATCCGCCGTTGAGTGTTTAATGGCAAAATGCGTAAATTATGTCGAGAGGTAGTTGTGTGACTGCCGCCTTCCACATCCACCACCGCCTCCGTCTCCGTCTCCGTCTCTCTTTGTCCTTTTTATCTTTTTATCCTCCTTCAGGCTGTCATCTAATGACATGGGCCACAAGATGCTCCAAGGTCAAACCAATGTACATACTTGGTGGTGTGCCACTTTTTTTTTTTTTTTTTTCATCTGTTGTTTTGTTTTGTTTTTGTTGTCTTGTGTTTGTGTTTGTGTTGTTTATCCATCTCTCCCGCATGGACAGAGACCATAAACATTAAATCAATGTCGCTCGTCGGTTTTCAATACGCTTTTCATTACTCATACGCAGCGTGCCACAAATGCGTGGGATCTGTCTGTCTTTCTGTCTGTGTGTGTATGTGTGTGTGTGTGTGTGTGAGTGTGTCTATGTGTTGAGGTGTTAGAGGATTGGGCTTTGCCCATGACACATCTCTCGCACTACTTGGCAATGTTTTCTCTGACACGTTCTTTGGATCATCGCCCATGAGGAAAAGCACATTCTTCGTGGAAATTTGTTTGTACCTCTGAGGTAACTCGGTCATAATAATAATATGGACTAATTTTCATGGAAATGTTTGTCTAAATGGAATCGCGGGAATTGAGGATGTTTAATGCAAAATTGTTTTATTTTCTTTTGTTTTGTTTCTAGTTATTTAAACACTTTTCACTTTTCAATGTTTATCTGTGGAAAATGCGCAAAAACAAGGAAAGAGAAATTGTTGCCGAGCCATTATTAACAATTTGTTGGCCAACAAAATGTAACGAAGCAGAAGAAACTAGATATAATTGATGTTGAAAAATCAAAAAGCAAATTAAAGGAAAACTAGAGTGGAGTCTATGTCTTCTCCCCATTTATTTTCCTTTATTCCCAAGTTTATTTAAAAGTCAGCTTGGGAATGCAATTGCTTTTTTACTCTCAATTAATCATCGCTTCGGTAGCTTTTCCCAAGTTTTCCTTATCATTTAACAACTTTTTTTTTGAGACTGTCAAAACTAACATTCACCCACGCTGGGCAACAGATACACAGAGCACGGCATAGATACCTAACCCGCTACATACGAAACCGGCGGGTGAATGGATATGGATGACGGCGATGGTATACTCAAAATGATAACGACAGCAAAACATGCGATCCGCCATATAAGCAAACAGAAAATAAATAAAAAGAAGACGAGAAATCGTTTGGGGAATTCGTTAATTATAGCCCCACAGACCCCAATGCACCATTGTAGGCTCAAGAATAGACTGAATGAAGGGAAAACAATTTCTTGTAGTGCAACAAGTGACAAAAGATAGTGAGAATGACACAAATCTTATCACAATTAAATAGTTGTAGTCCACTCCTTGTAAAAAGATAGAAAACCTGTTTACATTATATACAATTAGGTGGTAACACACACACACACACACCCACACACTCGTAATACATTTGTTTTTATAATTAAATATTTTAATAATTGCTAAGAAAATAATAACAAAGTGGCTAAGAGAGTGCTATTGGCCCTTTGGCCTACAAGTGTTATTTGAGTTCCCCTTAGTTCAACTTTTCACTTTAATTTCATATTCCCCCCCCCGTTCACCCCATCGATATCAACAATGCAGTTTGTGGTGCAAAAGGGTAAGGGTAAGAGGAAGAGGGGGCCCCTACTTCAATTGCTTGAATCGAAGCGTAAAAATAGCTTAAACGAACGAACGAACGAACTTTTCCCATCCCCATGAGCTTTTGACACTTGTTTAGTAACATATCGAACCGTTTATACATTCATTACATTCACATATACACCCACCTCCCTATATATAATCATTTCTGTAGATATATATACATATATATATATATATATACTTGCCTGAGCGTAATTGAGCATTTGTTCGACAAATATTTCTCAAATCGTATTGATTTGAGAGTAATTTCACTCAATGCGCGGCCAGCTCATTACCCAGGTAAGGTGAATGTGGAGGTTAGATTGGGATGGGTTGGGATGGGCATGGGCATGGGTTGGGGAGGGCAAAACAATGTACATATGGTATGTATGTGCTCTGCTCTGTGTTCCCTCTCTTTGTCTCATTCGGTGTTGGTGTTGTCGGCACAAAACGTATGGGACCTCGGGGTAACCCATTCATTTCGCTGTCAAGCGCTCAACGAAGCGCACGCCGAACAAAACGTGCAACCACAAAAAAAAATAAAAAATACAAAAAAAATACTAAATAAATAAATAAAGAAAAACAAAAAAATAATATAAAAGAGATAAACAGATCAACGAACAATAAAAAAAATTAAAAAACAGCAAAATAAAATAAAAAAAAGAAAGGAAAAAGAGAAAGAAAAACAACAAAAAAAAAAACGTTGCTGCTATCTTGTGATTAAGTTTACGAAACAAAAACATTGCGCCGCATTTCTGTTTATTAAAAACGCAGTTAAAAAACAAAAAAAAAAAAAAAAGAACTCGAGTGGGGGAAATAAAACAACACAAAAAACTTCACAATTTCAATTTCTTAAGAACGCAAAATATTGTTAAAACTCTGCCGGCAACCAAAAAAAAAAAAAACAACAAAAGTCAGTTAATTTAGTTGCTAGCTAGATTAGTTTTGCATTAGTACTTATTAATTTTAATTCATTATATTTCTTATTTCTTCTTAAATTTAGATCGCGTTGCTGAATTCTCAGACGAGGACGAAGAGGCTGAATTTAGTTCCGGTGAATTTAACGACGAGGCCAACGAATTGGGTATTATTCGTGGATACGATCCAAAGGGTGATTATAATCCGGCCAAGCATGATATGCGTAAATATCGTAATAAATTGCAAAGATCGGGCATTGAGGATTGTACATTAGCCGGACATCATACTGAGCAGCATCATCATCATCCAGTTGTTGTTGATAGTGACAGCGAATTTGAAATGAAGGACAAGAGCTCATCCCGTACCAAGTTCAGTCGAGTGAGTAATACAGTAGTCCCTCCCATTAGTGTAAACCACAACAGCTGTGTCCCCAATAATTATGGGGGAATAAATTGGACTCAATTTTATATATATACATACATACATACATATATATAATTGCCTGACAACGTTGCGTATACATACTTATATCTAGATATATACTTATATAGATATGTATGTATGTATAGGTATTTCGGTAGCTTTGTCAGAGGACAGGACGGGGATCTATAATTTTGGCAGCTGAAATATTTCATTATGCAAAGTGAATAAATATCATTTTTGCCCCGTTTTGCTATCTATATAGATTACATACACACCTTAGTCTATATTATACGATTTTAATTCATTACGCTGACTAAGACAAGGAAAAGTCAAGCAAAAAAAAAGTGAGAGTTCAAAAAGAGAGTGAGTAGTAGGTAGGGTGTGGGTGTGTAGGAGGAGGGGGGGGGAAGTGTGATAATGAAAACGAAGGGAAAAATAAAAGTTTAAATTACAAATTTCATTAAGGTCTTCACCGGGGAGGGTGTTGATTACCACATGACCAACCAGAAGTTCAACTAATATTTAATCTTATCATTGCATAATTTCAAAAGTTATTAAGAAAGACCATTAAACTGTTAAAAAATAAAATTTATTTTTTCTTTTCTGTATTAGTAAGCAACTAATAAACATAATCTTCTAAAGTGAAAGTATATAAATGTGTATTAGTTTTAGCAAATCGGTCTGTTCTAATCTAATCTAAAACAATTAACTTTAATGAATTCTAAAAGACAGATCCTGGGCCAATAGCAATTTTTATAGCTTACAGATTTTTTTGTTGTCATTTATTATTGTGAAATTGTTGACGTAATATTCCTTTTTTATATTGAGATGTTGCATATTGTAAATAAGTATATACATACATATTTCCCGGGTCCCCCATTGAATGTGTCTGCCATTATTTCCGCAAACAAAAATATTTCGTTGTCTATCTATATATAATATACATATAGTATACATAGATATAAAGCATATCATAGATGCAATACATACATGCTATATATTATATGTAAGCACATATAATATATGTAGGTAAATATGTAAAAATATATATATATATATATACATATATATATTTTTTTTTTGTTACAAATAGTTGACAAGTAGTTCTTTTAGTTGGCCTTGGCATATTGTTGTCGTTACTCGATTATTGTGGTTTTTTTCCTCTTCGTGATTCTATTTGGCTAACATACATTTACTTAGACATTATGACCATGAACTGCATTTCATTGAATGCCTTAAAGAAAAAGGTAAATGGTGAAATTCACGCCTACCACTACTCAGATTGTTGAACCAAATATGTCCCTGTTTTGCTTATGCTAGATCTAACCGATCGGTTGTAGTTTTTTTTATTCTTCAAGAATGATAATTAATATAAAGAAAGCAGTAATAGTTAGATTTGAAATCAACACTGGAACATTATCTTTATTTAGTGCTAAAATACTTCTTTAAGTTCAACCAATTTAGGTGCACAATTTATCTTAGTTAGTTGTTGTTGAATGTGTTCACTCACGCAATTATTTCGTCCTTGTCCTTGTCCCTGTCTCTGCCTCTTTTGTCGTTTTTATCCGTAGACAACCTTTGAGGGATTTTCTTTTAAAAATAACCAAGATAAATTTGAAACGAGACAGAGACCGAACGACCGTTAACAATACAATCAAGGTTCTGACATCTTCTATACACACCTGCCGCTCTATGCAGCGCCTTGGCATATGCAATGGTTTTTATCCATAAATGCAGTCAACAGAAATAGATCAGAGTTAAGTTAGTCATGACTAAATCGAATGGACAAGTGAATGAATGAATGAATGAATGAATGAATGAATGAATGAATGAATAGTAGAGTACGTCAAACACGCAAGCACGCAACATATTAAAAATTCTCTTTCTTTCTATGAGGGTATAATTAGAAAATCAATTTCAAATATTTACGCACATCAGAAATATGTAAGTGTATACGTGTACATACATATGTATATGTATATGGAGGCATTCTTATGTATGTAGATGTGCATGTATATTCTTGTTTCTTTCCAAATTGAAAAAGGGAAAACGAGATAATTTTCTTAAACGGCTGGCTTAAATATTTAAACGTAGCGTGTCCCCAAACGTAAACTCAATCCCAATCACGGCTACAGCCAATCTGTTCCATCCAATTATAGCAATTTTAAGACATGGCCTAGAGCTGAAGCCGGAGCTTCATTTGCTTGCTCTCCCCCTCTCTCTCTCTCTCTCTCACTCTCTCTCTCTCTCTCTCTCTCTCTCTCTTTCTCGCTCTCAGTATGTCCTCTGTTGTTATTATTGTTGTTTTTGTGTCTTGTGTCATGGCAACATCCGGTGTGGCACAGGTGTCAAATAAGCCTGTGGCTATTATTGCCATTGCTTTTAATGCAGGATCATTTCAATGTCTGTTGCTGATAAAAAGAAATAAAAGAACGCAACACACCCGACATTATTCACCTCACCTCCTCTTCTCTTTTGTCATCTTTATCATCATCATCATCATCATCATCATCATCATCATCATCATCATCATCATCATCATCTCATGCCTACCTAATGACAGCTAGAAGAGAAGAGAGATGAGCAATTAAAAAGTTGCATCAATTTTGTTACCCCATCGCTTTGAGTCCTTGAGACTTTGTTTAATTGTCGCTGGTTTTAGGTCCCCTTTTAATGTTACTGCTATTACCTTTATATAAATTATATAAATAAATGTGTATGCATTTATGTGTCTGTTGTGTGTGTTTGTGTGTTTGGCTGTGTGTAAGGCAATTAAGTTGTTGTGGGAAAAGGTTTCTGTCTCATTAACAAGAGTTTCTTTCTTGCAAAGGGTTCTGAAAAGAGAACTTCTTTATTATGATGTAAAACTGAAGCAATATAAAACGCCTTAAAATTTGTTTGCCAATTATCTCTAGAACCATGTTAAGACAAACACCAACAACTTCTATTTAAAAAAAAAAAAAGCTGCAATACCAACTTTATGATTCTCCCACTTTATATCATTCATATTAATTTCGCTTAAAATAGGCAAAGTTATTCTTTGCATTATTATTATAATTCTCCTTCTCCAAATTAGCATTAAGGGAGAGTAAACTAACTTTTTTTTTTATATATTATCTTTATAGACTATTTCCCTACAACAGCGTAATATAAAGCAAAAAATTGTGGCGCTATTAAAACGATTCAAGGCCAGTGAGGAGCTGGAAGGTGATTCACATCGTGGTACGGCTGCTTTGCGTGGTGAACGAGATTTGGATGCACTTTTTCATGAGCTTGAATCGTTGTCATGCTGTGAGGGCGATGACTCTGGTCCCGATATGGATAGCATATCGGTTGGATCGACGCCAAAACCATCGTTACGTCCATTCTTTACCAATTCGCGGATTATGCTACATGACAGCATTACAGGCAATGGCGGTGGCATGGCAGGTCTTGGCGGCGGAGCTGCGGGTAAGTGATCGTAAAAGCGAGAGAAAGAAATAGTGAGAGAGAGAGAGTGAATAAGTTATAATACTTTATATTTACATATACAAATATATATATATGAAGATATATATATATATACCATGCGTTTATGCATTCTTCATGTTAATTGAAATTCATTAAATGATTTTTGCTCTAATTCCTGTTTGGCTTTAAATGCGTTGCGTTTGAGTTTAACGACAATAAAGAAACGTACACACACACACACAAAGAAACTCTCAAATACACACTCAAAACACACCACCCACAACTTATATAAGACACAATACGTAAGCAACTTATGGACAACTATTGCTACTACTACTACCACTGGGTTAATCAGAAAAGGAAGATGGCTGCTGACTCTTATTTTCATATCCGTTTCCGTTATGAAATGTATCAGCAACCACATAGAATTAGAGGGCCTAACTTGTCCATCTCTCGGACTATCGTCTGTCCTGTCTGTTTGCTAATAGTTTGGGTCAAGGGTGCAACACAAATGTCACATACTCAAAATATACATACACACGCAGAAGGCCGCACATATTCACACACACACACACACACAAACGTTTATATATATAAATACATAAAGGACATTTGTCCTGGTTTTTCGCATAGAAAAAAAAGACTGAGTAGACTGATAGAGAGGCAGGCAGTCTACCACTGACTGACCTTTGTCCCTCTCTCTCTTTCTCTCTCACTCTTTGTTTGGTTTGTGCAACATTTTTTTGTTTTCTATGCGAAACGACAAATTGAACAACAAATAAAATTGTGTGTAGCTCTTGCTTAGCTTTTAAGTATCATCAAATAAATATTTCAGAATAACGAAATACAAAAAAGCTCTCTCTTTTATTATGTAGCATATTTTGTTTGTTTTAATTTTTACTTTTATATTACAATTATTATTATTATTATCATTATTATAATTACAACTACATATTATTATTTAATTGTTATACTAAAACCAAATCAAACCAAAACAAACAAAACAAACAACAAGAATACAACAATTACAAACAACAAATACATAATGCATGGCTTGAAACAACAAATCTCAAAATCTCTTGCAGGCAACTCTGAGCGCAGATCATCGGATAAAAGCGACCAATTGACCAATTCATCATACAATATTGAAAATAACAAAAACCAAAAATGCATTCATTTAACAAACAATAACAATTCGGCAACAACACCAGGTCTGTGTAAATTACAGCAAATCAAATCCCAAAAAACAAAAAATCGAAAAAAAAAAAGAAAGAAAAAGTTAAAATTTTTAGTATCCCAAAACAACAATCATTCCTTTTCCAATTTTCGTTCTCACACACACACACACACACACCTACACTCTCAACACACACACACATTTAATAAATTAAAAAGAAAATTTTGGCAAAATGCATTTTACACATGCCGTCGATATGTACACTCGGATAGGAATACGATTTATTTACACATTTGATATACCATTTGCTTTCATTTTTTAAATCTTTTAAAGAACATTTCCAATTTAAGGAATTTCTAAAATTTTTATTAGTTTATTTTAAGAAACTTTATTTATCCATATACAACAAATATCTTGTGTTAGGAAAAATCACAACAAATTTAATAGAAATACCGGAAATTTGATTTTTTTTTGTTTACATTTTGTTTTTCTGAGTGTACATACAAACATACAAACATACATACATGCATACATACATATGTATGACTGCATGTCTATGTATGTATGTATGTGTTTATTGTGAAACTCTTTTAATCCCCTGTCCTGCCTTATACACAAAAAAATAAAATACTCACGCTCACCAACACTCTCACACAAACACATGATACACACACGCATACA
Source organism: Drosophila sturtevanti (assembly GCA_018150375.1). Classification (NCBI taxonomy): domain Eukaryota; kingdom Metazoa; phylum Arthropoda; class Insecta; order Diptera; family Drosophilidae; genus Drosophila; species Drosophila sturtevanti. The sequence goes on along the minus strand of JAECWJ010000408.1, from coordinate 3,986,051 downwards.
CATACACAAGTACATGCACACATGCAACACCATTAGCTTCGTTTTCAGTGTGGTCCCACCCCCATGCTCCACACTAACAACAACAATAATCTGTATGCCGTTATTATTTCCTATGTATGTATGTATGAATGTATGTGTGTATATGCCTGTCAAATCTTACTTTATCTCTTGCATTATGCGTCCGTTCTTTTACATTTGCATTCCCTAATATTTGAAATACAATTATATAGTAGATGTTGGTCACTGTGCATGCTCGTTATAAATATCCATCCCATTCATTCATTTATTCCCAAAACGATATAAGCCAATTAAATCTCAATATATTCGTATGTACCATACATACATACGTCAGACGAAAAAGGAATTACTGTATACATATACGTATATGCTATGTATTTACATATGTAAATATCAAATGAACATGTGTCTCATATATTTATGTACATATGTACATATACATATATATGTATGCATGTATGTATGTATGTATGTATGTATGTATGTACATACAACCCTCCAAAAATCAAAGAACTTTGTCGACACTGTCGTCTCGACCGACTCCACACTTATTTGATTTTCTTAAACTTTGCTTGTTCCCCACCCTTTCTTCGGTTTTTGTCGTGTTGTGGCGCTTTGATTAATGGAGGGGTAGGTTGGTTGCATGCGTACATATGTATGTACCCCATCCCCTTGGCCTTTACCTTCATTTGGGACGTGTGGGCGGCGCGGCAATAAAAATAAAAACGCTTTAATTGTATTTTTGGTCAGCATTATTTTGCTTTTTTTTCTCTTTCTTTTTATTATTTATTTATTCACAATGTTCGTTAGTGTTGATGTGACGGAAAAGGGCCGTGGCTATGCTACGGCTACGCACACAGGCACCTTGAAACTCTTTTGATGCGTATTTTTGGATCCACTTGACATTGCTGTCGCCGCCGCCGTTCAGTCTGAAGAAGTCATTTGTGTTGCCCTTCATCCGTGCATGTCTTCCATATAGTCAGTTGGTTCCTTCTCTCTCATACACACACATACACACACACAGACACATCTTAGACCACGATCCATTCCATATATGTAACTCTTACCCTTTGTATTGTTATCCATTTAGTTGTAGCTTATATAAATTTAATTTTATACCTGTCCACAGATCGCGGTGGCCAGGATAGCTCTGGTAATGAGGGAAATGTTGGTATCGGTTATACGGATGGCCAGAACTCCGATACCCAGAATAGCCCTCCTCGTGGTGACAAAGACTATATGCGTCTTAATCACCAACAGCAATATCAACAGTTGACCCCAGTGAGCTCAGTGGCCACCAGCATGGGCAGTGGCAATCTGGTGACGCCAGTTCAGACTGAGAAGCGGTCGCGTCTCTTTCGCACTACAAGCAATACGCCAAGCATTGCTCCAGGAAGTGGCAGTGGTAACATTGGTGGCAATAATTCTAGTGGCGGTGGTGGCAAACGTAAACACACTCTCAGCCTAAGTTCTGAGCCAAGATCCATGCTGGAGACGTGTCTGTCGCCAACAAATGTGGAGCCACGAAAAATGTTACTCGATCAATTGACCCGAGAGTTTGCCGGCGAGGATAATGCCATACCCGAAGTGGTAACCATTATTAGTCCACCAGAGGCACTGGGTGGCAGTGGATTTCTGTCTAAGCTAATAACACTATTTGCCAACTCCTTTAAGCCGGCATTTGTGCCACAAAATACGGCTGAAGTTAAAGCCGTCTTGCAGGCCCTCATGGCCAAGATCCAAAAGTAGTAAGTGTGCCACCCACCCTCTCCCCTTACCCAAAAGACAACTAACTATAATTCTTTATCCTTTTGCAGTTGCAACTCTAATGCCAAGCCACCTCACACGGTCAAGGTTCTTTTAATTGGTGGCGATTGGTTACAGGGAGCCACTCTGCGTCATTATGTCGAACTGCTCGGTGTACGTCCACCAGACTGGTTAAATCACCTACGCTTCTATCTGGTGCCAATTGGTGGTAGTTGCGGTAGCGTGGCGCGTCATCTTAGCCAAATGGATCAGACATATGCGGCCATGTTTGGATCCGACAATTGGATACAGCTCTGTGAGCGGGCAGCTGCCACTGCTGCTGCAGTCAGTGCAGTAACCACTGTGAATGCAACTGCTTTGACGGCCAATTTGGCGGATGCCGTTGGTGTAGCCAAATCAGACATTGCCGAGCTGGTACAACGTATTCAACGCTATTTACATGCAGCTGGACCTTGCACTCAAATACCTATAGCTGAGGCAATGGTTAACTACAAGGATGAGGATTCCTGCCAGATCTTTGTACCATTTGTCAGTGTAAGTAGATGGAAAAAGATGCAAAAATGAGATTATAAAAAATACAATGAATTGTTCTTTGCAGGATGTACGTATTGGCTATTTGGATGGTGCTCAAGCTTCGCTTGATCTTGAGGAGAATGTTACTGGCTCAAATGCCACTGGCGGTGGATTGGGATCGGTTAGCGCCTCCTCTGCTGCTATTCCCATCGGTAATCTAAGCTCCTCCAATGTGCATGGCATGGTATCTGGCTCGCCACCGCAACAGCAGCAAATTATGGGACGAATATCGCCACCACTGCAAACGCCTCCTTCGTCGGCTTCCTCGCATCGCGAACGCAATGCCAGCGAATCTCTAAGCACACCTTCATCCTTATCGCAACAAACGTTCAGTGGAGCTCTAACATCGTCTCCTGCAGAGGCGGTAGAGCTACAGGTCGACTATTGGCCAGTAGTAAGGCCGGGCGAGATGCACACAAAGGAATCAAAGAGCGGCATGTCGCGGGGTAGCGACTCGGGGGGCGGAAAGAATAGCATTAAGAGTACGTTTAGAAATCTGCAGGTATGGCGACTGCCACAACATGCACAGCAACTGGGTGATATGTCCAATGGACTGACTGTTAGTTTTGCCACCAAGGAAAAGAAACAGAAGCAGAGTAAGTCATTTCTTTTTTAGAATAAATAAGGGTATGAAATAATTTATTTTAATCCATATATAAAGTTATGCGTTTGGGCAAGAAAAAGGATAAGGAACGTGATCTCGAAAAGGAGCAATGCGTAGAAGGCGTTGCACGCCTGATTTGCTCACCTAAGCAGTCGCATCCAATACCACTACGCGGTAAGATTCGTCACAAATGCATCCATTATATAGATTCTAATGTTTTCTCTATAATCCGTAGTCTATATCGATGGCACCGAATGGACTGGAGTAAAATTCTTCCAAGTCTCCTCTCAATGGCAAACTCATGTTAAGAATTTTCCCATTGCCCTTATAGGCTGTACGCCCATGTCCTGTGCTGAATTATCCTAGTCATTTTCAGTCCACAATCGCGAGGACACACACACACACACAAGCACACATACATATACAGACATACCTAAATAGAGCAAGGAAGGCAGATACTTGCGCGGCAATAAATTTTTTAAACCGAAAAGAATGATAATTTATTAAATAATTAGTGACTGTACATTTTTTAGTTGATAAAACATAAATACATACGTTAGCAAGTAAATTCTCGTTTAAGTTAAAAAATTGTGAATTCTTTCGAACCACATCACACAAAAACAAACCCAAACACAAACATATACCTATCACACACAGAGATCAGACCATATAGCATCCATTTATCAATAATATTGCTTATATAATTATATATATTAGATTGTTAAGAATCAAATCACTTCGACAACGCGTATCAAAATATCATGTATGTATGTACAAGAAAATTGTAAACTTCCTAGTTACTGTTTTTCAATTTGCTCCATGTGGCATATTTAATCAAGCCACTTATAATTTGGAGCAGCTTTAGATGTCTCCATACCATCCCATTAATGTGCGCCAACTTTAGGCCCTTTTCCTGATCTCAACAGCGGATGAGAGGATCCACTGCCGATTGCACTGGAGCTCCTATCTCAATTGAAAGAAAATGTATCTTAATGTTATGCAGCTAACTACCAACTATTTGGAATATTTAACCGAACCCGTCGTCTATATACTACCTAAAATCGGACATATTAACTAAATGTGAAACTATACAATATTTACATATGTATAACTATCTAATCCACATTTAAAACATACAATAATACAAAGTGTACTACTCTTATTGTTGTGATTTTTCCAATTCTGGAATGTTTAAACACAAATTGTATTAGCGAATGGTTAATGGTTATATATATATATATATATATATATATATATATATAAATTATATCTCTTCCTCTCTATGAATATATATCTATTTGTGGATATACATTTATGTATGTCTTGGAAGCAGTTTAATATATTGTACCTATGTAAATCTGTAATCGTAGTTGCGAACATTATCGCAGATTCAATGCAAAAGTTCTACGTGTTTTTTCTTCTCCTCTCCTGTACACCCCAGATAAAAGAAATTTGAACTGAATGAGCAAAAAGAGAAAATGGGAAATGAGATTGATCGTGAAAACAAAGTGAAAAATGTATTGTAAGGCGTGTAATTTATAAATGTGTACTATTAAATATATTAAAGTTAAAACCAAATTGTCAGTGTATTTTCTTTAAAAAATTTTGTATTATTTTTCCCATTTAACGAACATGAACAATTTGCTTTGGTAGTCCATTGATTAGTATACAGCGATTCTTTAATCCCAAAGGGCCATCCAAGCCTCCCTCTGGCTGGTGAAACGTGCAATCCGGATAGCCTTTGGGTTGGGCAAATTCAATTAAATTCGCATTGCTCTGACTGAGACTGGCTATTGGCCAAACAGCCAGATTGCGAGATTTCCCATGACGTGCCAACACATAGAACTACAAAGGATTCAGTAAATTATCAATAATCACTAAACAATTTCGAAATCCTTATACATACATCATCATTTACATCCACCAAACATCCCACAATTAGAGCCCAATGAGCTCGATGACCAGATTTTAGACAGGGCGCATGATTCACATCCGCATCATAGCTAAAACGTTAGTTAAGTTAACCAATTCTTTAAACGACGTGCTGCCGAATTCTATTTGTCTGTAATGGATTTGAAAACTGGATAAATCTTAATCGTTAAACGTTTAATGAATATCGCGATTGAAATAAGTAAAAGCAATTTTCCAGCTTGATATCAAATTGGAGATGCACTTTCTGAATCAGAAATGGGCAAATAAAAATGTATTGCACTATGTACAAAATAAAAGGGTTCAGTTTTTATTATAAATGAAATCAAGGGCTTGTAGCTATTAACAATGTTATTTCAGCCCACTCGCATAGGCGGAGAAACTAAGATAACACCATCCCCTCGCACAAACAACATGGGTATGGTGCGTTTTGTAGTTTTGTACACCTCCTCATACGTCTCCTCGTCGATTTCCACTGTCGTGACGGTTTCCTCGGCATCTCCTAGCACCATATTCAAATGCTGATCAAAGGCCTACATTAAGCACATTAAATATGTGTGTCAATCAACATATGTAGTAGAAAACTTACATGCAAACGACCTCTCAATTCCCGTTCATTCCTCATTTTTACGTAGACCTTCTCATCCAGACTCAACCGGATAAGATCTAGCGGCTCCTTTACCGGCAAGATTACTTGGCTAAGCTAAAAGTTGACCAATTAGAACAGTTCCTTCAATATACCTTAATAGGGAATTACCTGTTCCTCGTCGGTTGCCATTTTATTGCTAAGTAAAATGTTTTTAAATGATAGATTATAAAAAATAATACAACCAAACAAATGCAATTCCAGAGTTTCGCGAATTCTGGCAGCACCGTGGATTTTTAACACAAGCACGTACAATTAAAAAAATCGCGTTTACCAACACTAACGATTTGATTGTGCTGTTGCGCGCAACAGATGTTATGTAAATATGAATTCAAATCCAAAACGGAACTCAAACCAAGCTTGAATATTTAATTTTTTGAAAAGGATACGGGACTAGCATACAACCACCAGTTCGCAATAATTTCTTAACCTTGTCACTGTCTAAAGTACCCTTATGAAGTTGACAAGCTCCTGTGCGACGACGCATATACTTACGAGTCAGCTCGTACAAATATTGAACACTAAACATTTCACCATTAACGGTATAGTTCTGTATCTTGGCATCTGCTAAGAGATCTGCAGGTGTGGGTTCTCCGTTGAGTAACATACTCAAGGCCGTTAGCCCACATGTGGGTCCTACCTGAGGAAAAAGACTTGTTAGGATAAGTGGTTCGGGTTTAGGAAACTGACATACTTGTAGCAAACTGGATAACTCATAGTACTGACACTGCTTTGGCTGGGCATATTGACAGACGCGACTCAAAAAGCATCCCAATTGTAAATTTGGATAGTCGCGTGCCCAAGTACATTCATCGGTGGGTATTTGAATAACTGTTGCTTGTTTTTCTTCTTGTTGTGGCTTTGGCAAATTGCTTAGCTTTATTGAAGCCGTGGGCAACGGTGGCGGGGGTGGTGGAGCCGCATTGTTCTTGAACATTGCAAATAAAGGAAGACGAAATTGTCGCTAACCAATAAATAGCAGAAACAGCTGTTCGAAATGCGTTTAACAGAACGCTGTTACCCACCAATAAATGTAACAGAATTTTGAATGTAGCTTAAGTATTATTATTCATTATAAGGTACAAAAGAAAAAAGCATGAAAAATTACACGAATACCTAAAGTACCAAATGGCAAAATAGAAATCAGAAAATGAAGCAATAACTTTACTTGGAATAGTACATACAAATTTTTCATATATATTACTTCTGCACGAGTTGTAAATGGAAGTTTTTAAAGTGATATTTCTTTTTTTAATATTTAATATTTGAAATGTGCATTGAAATAATCTATATATTTAATTATAATTATTTTTTGTAAAAAGAAAAGTTTTTTTTTTATTAAATTTACAATCACAAGATTTTAATTTTATTTTTGTTTTTATACTTTTGTTGTTGCTGTTGTAATTATTGTATTTCCGATGCTGCTGCTGCGCCTGCTTTTGCGTGCTAAGAATTTGACTAATTAAATGGCTGAAATAGTATTAGGACGAGGGGGAGGGAACGTAGGAATTCGGGTTCGGTAATGCATATTTATATAATATATATAGGTATGAATTTAATTTGGATAATTATACGAGTACACAGAACATATGCATATTTAAAGAACGGTTACACCGATCGACTCCGATTCGGGTTTGTATGTTTCTGTATGAAATCTGAACTTTGCTTCCTATTTGGTAATTAATAACTATGCTGTTTTCTCAAATTGTTTTACTTAATCTTAGAACACTTTTCTGTCCATCTCCACTATTAATTATTTTGTTATTCACATATATTATTCAATTATAATATATGTAGATTTTTGCAATTATGCAAGTTGCGTTGTTCATTCTACTGATGCTGCCTGCTCCTGCTGGTGCGCTGCTAGATTAACACTGACAATTATCGGGATTGCCTGGACGATTATTTTGCGAATTCAATATGATCTGATCTGGAAAATCATTAATAACTTCTGCATCCGCATCCTGATCCAACGCATTCTTTGCTATAGTCTGAAACGCCATTTCAACATTGATACCCTCTTTGGCGGAAGTCTCATAGTAGGGTATATCATTTTTTGATTGGCACCATTGTTGCGCACGACGCGTTGACACCTGACGGTTGTCAAGATCAACCTTATTGCCTAACACAACAAAGGGAAAATGTTCTGGATTTCGAGGACCGGCCTGTATTAAGAACTCATCACGCCAGGAATCAAGATTTTTAAAGGAATTGGGCGCGGTAACGTCATAAACTAGAACGCAGCAATCGGCGCCGCGGTAGAAGGCCACACCAAGAGATTGGAAGCGTTCCTGGCCGGCAGTGTCCCAAATCTACAAGGAATGGGTACGACATAAATAGGAAAATTGAATTGAAATAAAACCAAAAGAATATTCTCACCTGCATTGTGACCACACGATCATTGACAACAACTTCTTTCGTACAGAAATCGGCACCGATTGTGGCCTTATATTGATTTGAGAATCGTTTGTTTACATATTGATTCATGAGCGATGTTTTGCCTACGCTGCTATCGCCCAATATGATGACCTTAAGCAAAGATTTCTTACGGGTGGCCATGTCAATTGATTCACTGTTGAAGCTCGGCTTCCTCTAGCTATCTTAACTGTTGGTGGTAGCTGCAATATTTACGTATATATTGATTCCAAGTTAAAAATATCTAAATGTATTTGTCTTAATTTAATTATAAGGGGCGGGGCGTAGAAGCCATGGTCAGATGTTTCTTTTCTTGTCTCGGAATGCCTGGCAGAGTCTCCAGTGCTACAACAATACAACTGATAAGTCCCGAATCAGAATTGCATGACTCATGAGACCTCACAACGAATGATCATTCAGTAGTATTTACGATAAGGGAAAGGGGATGCAAAAATGAAATGGGGCACCCGCATTGTAGCGATTACATTTAGTTGATGATTATTTGTCATTAGTCAACAGAGAAAGTGGAAAGCAACAACAAAGGAAAAAAAATCATTACGAGGCCACCGATCTGAATTCAGATTCATATATAGTTAAAGACGCAAATACCAAATAAATAAATCATACACAAAATGAAAACGCCCATTTCTAACGAATTTGAATTGTGATTGACGGGGGGGAGAAGCAAATCTAGCGTAATATATTTTTTGCTTTAGTAATCGAGAGTTTTTGGCGACCGAACGTCCCTCTCTAGCCCACAAATGACTTGTTTTTGTGCTGCCCCACTACAAATGCAGTTGGCGTCTTTGTGCTGGTGTGTACATATATTCATAAGTATGTATGTGTTTTTGATGGGGGCTCCATTGGCGTTTTCCATTCCATTTTACACTTTTCCGCTGCGTAACACTACTTTCTAATACATTTGCCTTTGTATTTATGTATTTCAACACCTCAACTTACATTGAACACAATTGCTATGGAGAGAGGACCACTTTTCACTACGTTCCTTTACTTTTACTGAATAAAATTTTAATTAATTACGCAGTGAATATATTGTTGTTGTCCCTTTAGGAGTATCGTAATGCTACCAGATAGTATGTAGTTGGTTCTGGCAACACTATTATTTTGATTAGCTATCGAGAATAGGTATTCGATACTTATCGACTAAATATCAGTGTTTGAAAAATATTTTAATGGTATGTACTTTCACTAGTGCTGGTTAACGTTAATTTGTTTTGTTATCTTTTGTCATATTACTAAAAAAAAACAAACGCAAAAACAAAGAACCAAAAATATGTCTTATTCAGGCTACACTCAATTACCCAGTGGTAGTGATAATATGGATCAACGGCAACAACGATTGGTAGACAATACATATGACGTCTTACAGCGTTCAGGCGCAAGTATCCAGCGCTCCAATCAAATAGCCATTGAGACGGAGAATATGGGTGCGGAGGCAAGATAACTGATCCCAAGTGATTCACTGACACTTTAATTAATATACATTACATACAGGTTCTTTCCGAGCTGGGACAACAACGTGAGTCCCTTTTACGGACCACTAGACGTTTGGAGGAAGCCGATCAAGATCTTTCCAGATCTAGGACCATTATTCGAAAACTGAGCCGCGAAGTTTTGTACAATAAGATTATATTGATAGTTATCATTTTATTAGAGGTTGGCATACTTATTGGCCTATTGCTGCTGAAATTCGTAGTTAAGTAACCATCATTCCAAAGATTATTGTTAAAGGTTAAATCAAATTGAGGGAATGAAGATAAATGATTATGTTGTTTTTATTAAAATCATGCCTTAGACATTTAAATTATATTATGATACTAAGTTATAATAAAACACAGCTAAGAATAGTTCTAGGGATATGCCTAATAACAGTGATTATATTATAATTATCCTTGGCATTAAAGCAATATCGATTCGTGGGTGACAAATTACATTCAAATTGTTGGCATTATAATACTTGATATTTTCTATATATGTGTGTGTCTTTGTTAATGATTCGAGCACCGATCTGGTTCTAGTTCACATCCCTTTTCGATTCCTTACCTTCCCCGATTTTAGTAATTTTCAATTGTCCTTTGGCAAGACAATGGACCAGCCAAAGACGCGTCGATCGAATCCGCACGAGAATAGATCGCAATTCAACAGAGGTTCTTCTGCCCAAGCAACCGAGGAGACCATACGACGATGTCCCTGTCGACTGGTGCGAGGCAATCGAGCCACTCGTTGGCCATTCAAATCGAAAAGACGAATCTGCCGATTGTCATGAGGTATGGCAATGATTCCGCCACTTGAAACAGCCAAGCGATTAACGGATGAATCGGTTCGTATAGTAGCTAGGGCGGAGCGCATGTTGCGCAATTCCCACACCTTAATAGTGCGATCGTCCGATCCAGAGACTACCTTATCATCGCGAGCGAAGACACTTGATGTCACCGTTTCTGTATGTCCTTGGAATACCGATACGGCGGGTATGGCATCACGAAAGTCCCAGAGACGGAAGGTTGTGTCTCGTGAGGCGGTTACGACTAGACGCTGGGTGGGATGGGCTGATACTTGTGTCAACTCGTGATCGTGTCCTGTTAGAGGCTGCAACGGTTGTGCCGTTTCGACATCCCACAATATAGCTGTCCGATCCCAACTGCCAGTGATAATCTGATCCATGCTGGAGAGCCAATCGGCAGCCACCACCACTGAAAGATGACCTCCAGGCCCTGTAAACTCACAAAGAGGAGTGCGTAAAGTGTCCAAACGATCTCGATCTTCGACCTGTTCATCGCTATCATCCAGCTCTTCCTCAGAGGAGTGACCCTTTCTGTCAAATTAATCAAATAAAGAGTCGGTCATAGAATACTAAAATCTAACTCACTTGGGCACTTCCCAGTTAACGGCCGCCTGCCAGATATGAGCAGTGCCATCCCCGCTGCCAGTTAGCACCAAATCGCGATGCTGATGGAACTTGATCGAGTTAACGGATCCCGCATGTCCCTGATATTGCAAAAGGCATCGGCCGCTCTCTATGCCCCAAATGCAAGCTGTGTGATCTGCCGAAGCAGTTCCTATAATTGGCTGCCCCACTTTGGCGGCCACCTGCCAGATGCCATCCTTATGACCACCAAATTCTCTTACCACTGAACTAACGACAGTTTGGGCTTTAAAGCTAGAGACAATGCGACTAGTTTGGGCTTTAATTTTGTTGCTGGCCTTTGCCTTACTCCCGCCGGTGGCACTGCTGAGCTTTGCTTTAAGACTCTTATGTGTGCTGGCCAGCAAACTGGCACCGCCGTCATCAGCTTGAGATGTCGGTGTTGCTACCAGCGATGCAGGGCTGATACCCACTCCACCACCTGATCCACTGGCACGTTCGCTACGTTGTTGCAACTGTTGTTGTTGCTGTTGCTGCTGCTGCTGCTGCTCATACGAGGTCGGTGTTTCTTTGTTGCTGACGGCATTGAGACTTTCAAGTTTCTCTTGCACTAAAAATTATAAAAATTGATGAATGAAATATTAATGGATTGCACAACTCACATTGAATATTCTCTAAATAGAGCTGCTCGAACTCCTTTTCGATTTGTGAAAATAGAAATTGGAGGCGAGCACGAGCATCCTCGGGTACAATATATACATCTTCGGTGAGACTGGTGAGACGAGAGGCTCGTGTCTTGGTTCCTGTTGCTTTCATTTTATCTGTGTGGGCGAGTTTGTGAGTGGGCGCAGATGCACTTCTATGTATATATATATATTAATTTATATATATATATATGTATGTATCTATTTGTGTATCCACCAAGCCAAGTGTTATTCTTTACTCCGGTCCACACCACACAATTTCTTTTTCTTACTCGTACAAATCCAATTAGATGGTAATGGTTACCATTTATTGATCCATCTTAAAGGTCAATCGGTGGGAAGCGTTGCAAGTATAAATATTGGACTTGGATATTATTGGCGAATATTAAAAACGGAGAGCAATGCAAAACAACAGCTGTGAGAAATTTTCCTCGATATATATCGATGGAAGATGTAGTGCTGTAAACCGTAATAAAAAATGAAAAGTCCTACTGTGAATATTATTTTGAACCTATTTTCAAAACTTGTGTAACTAAATGTGTTGATTTTCTTAAAAAATTGTGCATTGTTTTTAAATTCACATGAAAAGAGTTGAAGTTTGCTAATATCATTGTATCTCTTTTTCCATTTACACTTTCCAGCACTATTTGCAACGAATCGAAGCAGCTGATGCGTTTGTATTCTTTTTTTGAGAAAATTCAAATGTAAATGTCGAATTTTGAATTAAAGTAGTTCGATTTATATCAAACGAAGTTTTCCATCGAATTTAGTAAATTTAAACAAACTGTTTAAGTTTGTATATTTCCTCTTATTTATCTCATTTTTACGATTTAAAATTCGAACGGGCTAACCGGTTTTATTTGTGTTATCTCGAATTTTCGTTGCATTTGCATTGAGTTGCAGTTCCAGCTGATTTTTTAATTCGTTCAGCGGTTCAAATTTAAGACTTGTTTTCTCAATTCATTCCCAAATATTAGTGCCAACGAACCCAGACGCAGATCCGAGCACGAGTTCATCATTGTCATCAATTGTTTTCGGCATTATTTAATTGAAGTACAACGAAGAGACGCTTACTGCTGAAAATATGAAAAACGTTTTGGATGTCATGTCGTTGCAGCAACACGTGGAATCTAGCAAGGTTCAGGACATAAAACCAATTGATTATCGGTAAGTGCCCAGGGAAAGTAAAGACTCCACATTCGCATTGATATATACATATACATATGTGCATGTGTGTACATACATTGTATGTGTTTACAGCAAAACAAATAAGTCTGGTATAGTGCCACTTTACATTTTTGAGTGCGCCACGAAGTTAAAAATGAAGCCGCTAACTGCCGCCTGTGCTGCCATAGTCTTTCATCGTTTCTTCAAAGAGGTTAAGCCAAGTGATTATGATGAGTTTGTAAGTTCAAAACAAATTTTATTATGAATTAGTCCTTTATTATTACTATTTCAATAGTTAATAGCCGCCTCATCGCTTTATTTGGCTGGTAAAATCAAGGACGATGACACAGTAAAAATTCGCGATGTGATAAACGTGGCATATTGCACATTAAATCGTGACAGTCCTCCACCAGACCTAAATGATGAATACTGGTCCATGCGCGATGCCATTTTCCAGGCTGAGCTACTCATAACTCGCACCTTGGGCTTTGATCTCAATATTGACTTGGCCCACAAGGTAAGTCTAGAAAATGTCCTCATTTTTATTTATTGTAACGAAACTCCCTTTTTTTTATTTACATTAGTACTTACTATATTATATGAAAACTCTACAAGATTGGGTGGGCTCGGATGTGTGGAATTCGGTGCCCGTTGCCAAGGCAGCTGCTTCATATTTGCAGGACTTTCATCACAGCGCCAATATATTAAAGTACAAGCCCACACATGTGGCCATTGGATGCCTCTCACTTGCAATGCAGACTTATGGAATCCAGGTCCCCCTTACAGATGAATCTGACGAATCGGCTATGTGGTATAAGCCGCTTGTTAAAGATTTTACCCGAGAAAATCAGTGGGAGATAATTGAAAACGTTATTGAAGTGTACAAGCATGAGGCCTCTCTGAAGGCGGCATAAATTCGAATTTGGATTAAACATACTTAAAATTGCCATTCCTATCCCATTTTATTTAACTTATTTTCGCTCATATTCTCCTATTTTTAACATTTTATGCTAATCCTCACTGGAAAATTAATATACCTCAAATGTATGAAATTAAAAACTATATGTTGCAAGTTTCATTGTTTCTACACGTCTGTATGTCCATTATAGTATTGTCGAACTGACTACTAATTGCTATTAATATTCATAGCTATATCATTAACAATTCATCTATATTCACATATCTATTTATAAAATATAAATATTTTAATTTCAAAATTTAAAGTTACAATTGAGCCCATGAAGGTTCAACGATTATTAATATATCGGATATCTCTGTTAGAGATGGCAAACCATTGAACATCTACCTGTGTAGATAACATTTGTTTTCGTTTCTTTCAGCCACTGGCAACAACAAATAATGCTGAACAAACATCCATATATTGTTGCAGAAAGGAATTTTGTAAATAAATTGAATTAATGTGGCATTCTTTTAGCAAAAATTGAAAGAAATATGCGCAAAACATGGGTGAAACGCGAAAATATTTACTACAAGCCATTTTACAAGCAGAAATCAAAGATGCTCTTTCTGCTAATTTTTCTTATAGGAATCTCATTTATAACGTATCAGGTAGTAATGGTGTGTAGTTAAATGTGAAATAAATTAACTATAACATAATACTAACTAACTATAGGCCTTCTCGCTGAATCAGTTGCCTTCGCCATGGAATCTTCAACAGCTGAAACGAAAGCACAAGCAAATGATGCAGTCGTTGGGCAGTAAACAGCTTGACGTGGACTTTTTTATGGGTACGCCGCCATTGGAAAACGCTGTTGATGCCAATGTGGAGGAAGTGCAGCCAGCCATTAAAATTATACGGTAAAAAAGCCGGTTCCTCTAAAGTAGAAATTGTCTTTCAATGTAAAAGTGTTTTCTCTTTTTAGCGGTACCCGTCTATTCGACTATGATGCGTATAAACCGAATTTCGAGGGCAAATTCAAGTGTCTGGATAACAGCAAAGAAATCCCCTTCGATCATGTCAATGATAATTACTGTGATTGTGATAAAGATGGCTCCGATGAGCCAAGCACAAATGCATGCGCCAATGGCCGTTTCTATTGCAAATACCAAAAACGTCATATTACAGGTCGAGGATTGGATGTCTATGTTCACAGTAGCCGGATCAATGATCACGTTTGCGATTGCTGTGATGGCAGTGATGAGTTTGCAACAAACACCAAATGTCTCAATAGTTGTACGTAGCTGCATCAAGATGCGGCAGGACATAGTCCTAGCTATAGAATTAAGTAAACTTACATTAAGTAGACACCATAAAATTGAAATAAACAAAAAATATGAATTTTGGTATACGTAATATGCTTAATCATTTTATTTGATTTTTGTTTTTACCAGACTTGAATTTATACAAGGGAACTCTTTCTATTTAATAATATTTTCTGTTAGCACACTTTCTGTTAATTATTTCTTGTTTGGTTTTTTTCTTTTCAATAAATGTTGGCTTGCCTAAATTATATAATTTTTGAAAGTTTGAAGCCGAACTCTAAAGCAATTTTGAACTGCAAATTCTATAAAGGTACAAGAAACTTTTGGTCTGCTCTTTTATTTTTTGTTTATGGATTTTAAGCGGAAGCTGTAACTATTCGATTGATAAATGTTTTAAGGAACGCGCGCCATTTAGTTATCAAGATAAAAGTGTGTGCGTCTTTAATACCCTTGCAGGAATAGTTCTATATATCTTCATAAAGTTACAGGAATTGGATCATACAACCCCATGTAATACTCTATATAAGAACAGATGTATATACATACAATAGTCACTTATATTTTTAAATATGCATATATTAGACAAATATATTGACTATCCATAAAAGTGATCTTGATTAAAAAGTATTTATATTTTTCATGGTAAGTACCAAAATGACTTTTACATATATTCCACACATTATTTTTTTTTTTTTTATCAAAGAGTGAAAGGTAAAAGAAAAATACTTTAACTATGGAAGACTGCAAGGGTATATCAACTTTGACGGACCAAAGTTAGCTTTCGGAATATGTGGTAATATTTGTATTTATTGTATATAAATTAACTGTCTTAAATTGCATTGCATAGTTTTGTTGTGTGTGTTTTTTTTTTGTTTTCTTTTAAATTTGATTTGCATTATGTTGTGTGGAATGGTTTGAATAATGGGTGGGAACACATACATCTATTTGTCCACACAATTTATTGAAAATAATGTATATTGTTGATTTTGTTTCATTTTCTTGTTGGTTTTTCATTTGTACGCCCTTCTTTGTGTATGCATGTAGTTCTATATAGTGTGTGTACAACTGAGGGTCTTATTATATCTGAGAAACTTAAACTCTAAATAATACTTAAGGAGATTTTGTGTTTAATTTTATGTTGCATATATGCATGTAGCTTGGTATCATTATTAAACAAAAGTATTCCAAAAAATTGTTCAAATTACAAATAAATAGCTTAAAGTGTTTGTATACATAGAGGAAAATCCAATAGATGTTGTTTTTTATATGTAAATTAGAAAATATATATTAATATTATTGCACTGTCGAGAGATATTCTTTTTGACAATTACGAAAATGAATAAATGAAAATAGAATAAATAAATACTTTTCATATAAATATACAAAATGAGTATAAAAAGAACAATGTGACTGGACATGGACATACATTTCTGCACTTAAAGAAGCAAATGAGATATATACTTTATATATATATATAGGCATATCTATATACTATATATGTATAAGGTTTTGTAATGAATAAATTGACTTAAACTAAAACTTTTTCAAGTCTAAACATAGAATGAGGGTGTACGAATCTAACGGCAAAGCGTATAATACAATTTTTGTAATTTGCGTTTCGAGCGACACTGATGATGATTGTGCGAGTGGGAGTGATGATTATGTTGATGATGATGATGATGATGCTGGTGATGTCTATGAGCATGCTGCTGATGTTGCTGTTGTTGTTGTTGTTGCTGGTGATGATGACGCTGTTGCGGCTGCATATGGCTATGACTGCTGTGATGATGATGAGTACTATTTACAATTGTTCCTGCAGCTGCAGCGGCCGACGTTGATGCTGCACTGAGTGCCACCGCCGATGATATCAATGCGGCAGCCAAACGTGTTGGGGAAGATGACAACGTCATATCTGCGGCTAATAGCTGCTGATGGTGCTGACGTAGCTGTTGCAGCTGTTTGCGTTTAGCTGCCGCAGTGCCTTTTCTCATTGCATGTAAACGACGCCTATGATGATGTGGATGCAATTGAAGCTGTCACTTTGCCTCCTCGCTGGCATCCATAAGATTGTTGCTACCATTGTTAATAGCAACAATTGAAGCTGCTGATCCCGCTGATGCCGGCTGCTCATTGACTCCACCTGCTGTCTGCTGTTGTTGTTGTTGCTGCGGTTGTTGTTGTTGCTGCTGCTGCTGCTGTTGTTGTTGTTGTTGTTGCTGCTGCTGTTGTTGATGTTGCTGCAATTGCTGCTGATTGAGTACATGCTGACAAAATGCTTGCAATACTTCAAAATGTGTCATCAAATTGGCCGGCTGATTATCATAATGCAAATGCCGTGTAATTGGCGCACTCAAACGACGCAACATTTCAGTAAACAATTTCTCCTCTTTACGTATCCATGGCCTTCGATCATCCTGTACTTGATACGGTGTTAAATGGACATGTATATTCATACCTAGAAAAATGTAATAGTAGAAATATTAAGCTATTAGATTACACAACTAGACACAATTAGATTCTCTAAGGGATTACATGTTCCTTATTCCTTATATGTATAAGAATCAGTAATATCTTTTAAAATCTATAAATAAAAATGTTTCTTGTTTGTTTCATTTCTTTTCCACTTACCCATGCGAGTCAGAGTCTCCAGCAGACTGCGCGATGTAATCCATGTGTTCTTTTGTCCCCCATGACCGCCATCCAGCCAATACATGTCTGTAATGCGTGAGAGGAGTCGACACATGCTACTATCATCGGGCGTCAGAGTTTTCAGATAATGAAACTCATATATAAACTGCAAAAAGTAAATTGGGCGACAAGAAAAATAAACAAATTGCATAGGGTAATAAGTGAGAATTGTATATCAAATTTTTTAAAAATAGAAATTTGTAATATAATGTTAGCGATTTTTACACCAAATGTGACTCACTTGATTGAGCACGACGCATCCTTTGCTAAAGCCAATTAACACCAGCTTAGACTTGTCCAAATTAAGATTTTCACGCCACCACAGCGGATTGCTGTCTGATGTGTTTTGTCGTGATGGTTGCTGTGCGTTTATTGTTGTTCCTGTGGCTGCAGTAGTTGTTGTGGCAGCTGGTAATGTGGGCAAAATATTAGCACATTCATTGTTACTGCTGCCTCCATTATTGATAGAATTATTAATTGTAGAATTGTTATAATGATGTTCCACATTATTAATTGGTGGCGGTGAAGGAGGTGTTGCTTTAATTGCCGCTGCGTTTGCCGTTGGCTGTTGTAATTGATTATTTGTCTCCTGATGATTATTGGTGGTAACACTTATATCATTGCCATTTCCTGATCCACTCGTAACATTATTGGCCGTTGCTTCTGTCACAGATGTTTCAGCGGAGACAATTGGAAATATGACAGCTCCATCTGCATCAACTGTGACATTCTCCTGTACCTGCAGGATATCTATATCCATTTCCTGGCTATTATCATTAGCTGCCGATGATGGGGCTACCGATGATGAGCTGGACGTGTCAGTAGTGTTAACCGATGTGGCATTAGATAGCGTTAATGCAGCAGCTGCAGCAGCAGCAGCTACAGCCGCTGCTGCAGCTGCCGCCTGTGCTGCCTGATCGAGTATTTCGTTCTCTGGTATCAAAATCAAACGTTGTGACAGATTTTGCAGTAATCTGTAAAAAAAAAAAATGATATGATAATTGAATACACATATGTATATTAATTTATGCATATAAGTACTTACTTTTCCAAATGTTGCAGAGCATGATTCATTGGCGTATGATCCGGTACGCCTGCATTATTGCCCCGCACAAAATTATCAAAGCAACTAAATGTCTTAAATTCCATCCTATAAACGAGAAAAAAGAATATTTTATTTTTTATATATATTTATCCATGATCGTTTAAACGTTTTAGCTATCTATGGCTTACCTTACAGGCCTTATGACAATTATGTGGGAACGTGGAAACGCCTCACGCAACAATATGGCTGAATTTTCTAAATTATATTTCATATAGCCACGACTATCTCGATTTGTTTCCATGCTCTCCGGAAAGTCCTGCACATCGCCACCAAAATATATAATGGCTGTTGAATCTTCCACATGCTGGGACTGTTGCCGCACAATTGGCGGGCAATAGACAATATCATTGGCACGATTTTGAAATCCGGCCACGGAGAATATGCGAAACGGACCGGCCGAAGTGCTTGGCGTGCATAAACGCTCCCCGCTGCCGCCGCCAAGCATACCCTCGAAATTACGTATCCGCTCTTGCAGTTGCAAAAATTGATCAATGATGAGCTATGTATATATATGTACGAGAGAAACATTTCGATTATTAAAGATCAAAGATAAATAGATTATAGCACATACTTTTGAAATACAATTGAAATTTCCAAAGATCATATTGATTATATTAATCAGATTCTTAAGAAATTTGGATTATGGGAAATGTTTATGGGATTGTACTTCTCAAAGCCAACATACACACAGCACACAGAAAGTCGTCCCCAGCAAAGTCTTTTTTCATTTATTTTTGGTTTTTTATTTTTTATTTTATATTTTTTCAATGGTTTGTTAATAGTAATTATTCTCATAGCGATCACGTGGTTCACCACAGCAACCAACGAAACGTAGCCGTGTATCCTCCATACAGAGCTTGGCATCCTCTTTCATCTCCTTGATTTTAACGTGAACCTCTTCGCGCATTAGATTACGACACATGGCCACAAGACCCATGCCCAGAAGCATATAAATGAAATTAATGGCCAACTTTGAATGCTGATCGGCTGCAATGCTTTGCAAATTAGCCAACTCATCGGGATCATGTTTAATATCTTCACGTATTTTTTGGGTAGCAGCATTCAGATCGGCCTGTGTGGTTAATGAAGCGCCTGGCACAAAATCACCAAAGCCAATCTTACATAGCGATGTCATGCAAAAGTAGAAACTGTTTAGAAAACTCCATTTTTCCCAATTGGCAAACATAATGGTTCCAGTCAGAACATAGAACATAATCACCCAAAGGCATGCTGTCGATGGTATAATAACCTTTTTACGCAAAGTTAATGCGCCCAGACTTCCACCATTTTCCATGGTATCCATGCGTCGATCATAATTATTATGTTCTCTGGTGCAATCGTGCAATGAACGGTATAGAAATTTAAATGAACGTGCCAGAACACGACCCATGCTTAGAAAGTAAAGGATATATAATGGTATACCAATTGTGGCATATATAACCGTAAATCCTTTACCCCATGGTGTACGTGGAACCATATTGCCATAGCCAATCATTGTGATCACCGATAATGAGAACATTAATGCCGCTGGAAAACTCCATATTTCTTCTGGTGTCCGACCCACATAACCATTTTTAATGATTTCTGCAATTTGCGATTGATAGATACTTAATGCATGATTTGTGGCATTTTGCCATGTCGGTTTATCAATCAAATTTAACTCCTCGGTAATATTCCATAATAGTTCAGAGCATCTTTCACGCAAATTAATAACTTGATCCTTCGTCCCATCCACATAGGTACGTTCGATACGCATAAATGCGATTGCACCACAGATGGCATAAAATACAATTAAGGCGCCCACGCCCACCTGTGTGCACATAAATGTAACGAAATTGCGACAGCAACGTTTCACACGTTTACGTGGCTGATTGCTTGGCGTTGAAGATACATTGGATGATGGGGAAAGGACACCACCACCACCGCCAGAACCACCAGCACCGGCTGTTTGTGGTGAGCAACGTCGTTGAAATTTGTTGGCCATAATTTTTTTGATTTTTTACGAATCTTAAGTTTTCTAGATTTGCTCTCTTTCTCTAGGATTTGCAAACAAACACTCTCTCTCTCCCTATAACTCTTTCTCTCTCTCCCTCAGAGAGAGAGAGCTGTCTGTCTCTTGTGATTTTAACAATTTTAATTGCATTAGTTATATAATTGAAATGATGAAAAACTATTGTTTATATTGAATAGTTTCATTGCATTAATTTATCAATCAACAGGTGAATGAATATAATTGAATTTTATTGACAGCACGCCTTTAATAAAGCTATTAATATTGCCAGCATACGGTTTTTATATATATAGGTTTTTGGCCTAAATTTTTAATTTTGATGATTTCCTTTTAAAAATCAGCACGAGATCTAAAAATAAAATCCACGCATTTCCACACATAACATTTTCCGCATATAAAACACGCTTCTAATTATATTTTCCGTCTTTACAAAGCGACCGCCAAAAATCAACTGACTAGAGTAAACGCTCTCCTAATATATGTATGTACATATAAGTACATACATATATATGTATATATTTGCATGATCTTCTCCCGCACAATAGACTTGGATAAAGAGAGGGACAGCGAGAGAGAGGGAGAGAGAGAGAGAGAGACAGAGAGCAAATGCTAGGAACTATTTATTTGCTTTTACTGGGTATTTTATTGATATTTATGAACTAAGTGCATGAAGAGAAGAAAGATGGGCAATGTGTATTTAGTTTTGGAAAATTAACAACCGAAATAGATTTACATTAAAATTGATAGAGATACATACATATACATATGTATATATATTAACTAAGCATATGGGTTGCACTAATCATATTGACATTAAAGTTATAGTCATTATTTTTAACTGCAAATTAAATCCTAATCAAATGCCAATACATAGTATAAGTTGCATATTAAGAAATCACATTTTAAGAGCTTCTTTCTATTGTGATTAATTAGTTCAATTTAATTAATGCTAACTCATTTATAATAATCATTCGACGATCGATATTAAAAATCGAATTTATTTCATAAATATTGGTTTTTGTATATAAGTACTAAAGTATCAAATAAAATTTATGGGCATTTGATTAATGGGCCTCAAGAATTTAAAATAAATATCGAATATGTTTACAATACCCATTTAACTTTGTGGAAAAAGGGTATAAACAGTGAGTGACTTTCAAGAGCTAGCAAAAAGTATTACACAATGTTAAGTTATCTCTTCAAGTCTATATCCACTACTTGGTCAACTTAAATTACATTGAACCATCAAATATTATAGGGTATATCAAAATTAGCGCTCTGAGTCACCATACAAGCTTCTTCTTTTTTTTTTGTTTTATTAAATAATCACCCTAGCAAAATCAACAATCTACAAGCAAAACAAAGTATAGATAAATATAAACAAAGAATGAAAAGGCGAAAGCAAGGCAAAGAAACAGCAAAAAAATAATAAGAAGAAGAAGAAGAAACAGAAAAGTGCCTACAGTGATAACTAAGTCAAGGTGAACTGATTAACTTGACTTCAATAACTTTTTCCCCTTAGTGTAATGCAATTTCAATTCAATTTCACTTTCAATTTGTGTGTGTGGTCATTCAATCAATTTGCGTAAGTCGTCATCAATGGTTGAACCTTCTTTTTTTTAGGGGTCGTTCACATTCAACTTAGCCGGTTTTACCTGTGCACAGACAACAGATACACAGCAAGAAGAGGCAGATGATCAAAAACGGGTCAGTGGATGGCGACAATTGCAATGCGCGATATGTGTGTGGTGTGGGGGCGTCGCTAAGGGTTGAGGGACGGGGAGGGGGGAGCCAATGGCGGAAGAAAAGTGCAACGGCTTGGTGGTGCAAAATGCGACGCAATCGCTGCTCGCTTGTGTGACACAGCTTACCAATGACCCTGAAGTTTCTAACGCCGCGCTTACAATCTGAGGGGTGAAATGCGTAGCGAAAAGATAGATTTTCTCTCTCTTTCGGTAACACACACACAAGCACACATATACAATCGCACTCACATACACACACTTATATGCATATTTCACAAATTTATGCAAAATTTTCGGGAAAACCGTACACATTATTTTGCACTAACCAATTTCTTTATATTTTGTTTACTTACGCTGTTTATTGTGGTTTAGTTTTGCGTGGTAAATTATGAAAATTTATCTTCACTTCCCGCGTATTTTGCTTTTTCGCTTTTTGCCTGTTATTCTTTTATCTTGCGTCTACTCTAGCTGATTCTGGCAACACTGACCTTCCACTGGTGTTGCCATACGCGAATTGTTTTGCAACACTTTTCCAGTCAGCTGCAGACTTCGCTACACTGAAAAACAATTATACACTTTTCACATAATAATATTAGAAAATGTTTTAACGGTAAATGTTTAAATATTTATTCCAATGATTAAACAGGCATCTAGTGTGGCAGTCTAAGAAACAAAGCAGCACACAATCGTTATTTTTCACTGTCCAGTTCATAGCCCCCTATTTTTATGAAATTCCAAAAAGAGAACTTCGCCGCCGAATAAACACCACCCATTTGTAACGCTAGGTGGCGCTCGTAAGATGTTGCGACAGTTTTAGTGTGGCCATATTGCAAATGAGGGGGTAAATTTGAAATATATATAAGCATTTGAAAACAGCGCCCTCAACTTTTCTCTTGGCTTTTTTAAACTTTATTTATTGAAGTCGTAATTTTGTTTTTTAATATAAGCTACTCTTTGTTTTTATTTTGTCTACTCCAACTGTTTTCAAAATTACTTACGTGTTATTTGCTAACTGATAGTTGATTAGCTGGTCAAATATTGCATTAACGATTTCTTTTGTACATTTTATTTTTTAAGATTTATTTCTCCATTTTTTCATTGAAATAAAATTTTAAACCTTTTACTAAGTAGTATTTTTTAAAATAACAAAAAGGATAAGTTAACTTACACATTTTTAGCTATATTATATTTTATTTTTGTCTTTGCATTTAACTATTTGCTCTCTGCACTCAGTTGCTGGATTAAGAAGAGTGGTTTCCATATGTATACATGATCCAAATTAGGTAGCGTTATCCATCAATAATCAATATCTATGCATATTTTGCATATACCAATGAAATCTGTTTAATCAAATAGTTAGATTTTAATTTATATTCAGAGCACAGTTTAATAACTGTAAATATTTATTTTAACCATATATTATACATTTTATGTATGTAATTTTTTTATCCCCAGTGTTGATTAAGTAACTTATTGAACTGTAAATTTAAACGCACTGTTGTAATAGACTTTCAAAGCTGTAGTATCAGGAATATTGATGTTATATACTCGTTTATCTGATTTATACTTACTTTATATGGTATTACCGACTGAAAATGGAATTACCTTTCAAAATATACCTTGAACCTAAACATTTGAATTGTGCTTCCAACAAGGGCGTGTGTGGATTATGGTTGGGATATAGTTTAGGGCGAGGAACTGATCGTTAATTATGTGCCCATATATACATACTACATACATGAAACTATTATTGTTCATAATAATAATAATCATAAATTTTATTTGGTTTTATTTTGACATTTAAATGCTGCTAGTGAATTATATTTTGATTTAAATTGAGTAAATTTGAAATACAATATACATATATATATATATATATATATATTGTGTATATATATATGTGTGAATTTGATTTGTTTAAACTTGGGTAGTAGACGACAAAAAAATGTATTTTGTATTTTGCTTTTTTTTTTTTTTTTTAATATGTTTTGCTTTATGAGTTACACTTTTATATTTAGTTATCAAACATTTAAGTGTAGAGCAGGAAAATATATATATATATATATATATAATATTTTATAATGTATATATATATATATATATATATGTATATATATAAGAAGTAAGTATAAAACACTTAATTTGATAACTTTTAGCTGTGGCAATTGTTGTTCTGTGTGAAACAACAATTGAGCTAGTTTTTTTTTTTTTTTTTTTTGGCAATCAACCAAACCGTTTCCCCCCCTAATCCCCTGTTTTTTGTATAAGACCCTTCACAATGAGATGAATCAAATCATTGTTATACACATATGTGATATAGACAATATCTGATCGACTGATTACGAGAATTTTTGTAAGTATGTATGTATAAAAATATGTTCATATTGTTGTTGTTTGTTGTGTGGTGTAAAAGGATAGCGCTCTTTGGTAATGGGTTCCATTTATCATTTAATCATTTCTCGTTTCCCGTTTTCGTATTTGTTTTTTTTTTCGTTTTTTCTTCTAGTTAAGTTAGTTTCTGCTTAGTGGTTGTGTTCTGGGTGGTATTGTTGTTGTTGTTGTTGTTTTTATAATTTCATATTTATTACATTTTTGGTACATAAATCTGTGTATAGTGATGATTTTGCCTTAAAATTTATGTTGTTGTTGCTGCTGTTGGTGTGGTAATTTATTGTTTAATTTGTTTTTAAACAGAATATTTGTATAATCACATACATATATATATATATATATATATATATATATATATGTGTGTGAAGATTAGAAACTAAATAATATATATACATACATATATTTTTTCTGTATATATATGTATATATGTATATACACACACACATGCATTCACGTACATAATAACTTATATAAAACAAACGCAAAAAAAGGAAGAGACAGAAAAAATTCCAGAAAACTATTAAAGATTAAGACTAAAATAATAATTTTATACATTTTGTGCTTTGGACCGAAATATAACAATTTTGAAATATAACCGAAAATACAGAATCTTATCTAAATAAATATGCAAAAAAAATTAAAAAATAAAAGCAAGCAAGCGCAACATATAAATTGCCCTTAGCTTTTTCTTTCATATTTTTTTTTCGCTTCTTTTATTCATTTATAATAATTTCCCTTCCATTCTTTCATTTTTTCATTTTTTTTTCCATATTTTATACTTTTTTTCATGTTTGTTTGTTTTTGATGTAAAGTTTGTGCCGAAAATATCACATTAAATTTTTTTCTTGTTTTCTACTTTTATTTTATAATAAATTTGATAATTTTGTTGTGCCAAATGGTAAATTTTGCTTATCACAAAATGTTTAAAATTAAATATATTAATTAATTATATATTATATTTTCCTCAAATCTGTCCATGAAAGAAAATCAAAAGCCAATTGAGCGGACGTAAGAAGTAATTTCTTTTTATAATTTTTGTTTTTTTGTTTTGTTTGTTTGTTTTCTTTTTTTCTTTTTGATTCTGATATGATTTATATGTATATATATATATATATATTTATATATATACATATATTTATCTGGTGGTGCTGGTGTGTGGTGTGTAAATTGATTATAGATTTATATAACCTTGCAGAGAGTATTATTTAAGAGATTGAAGCCTCTACAGGAAATGTCTATATGTGTCTATATACCTGATCAAAATCGATTAACTTTCTAAGCCTTGAGTTTTATCCTAATCGGAACTCTGTGTATAATATGTATATAGCCTCCAAAAGGCACTGATTGATCAGAATGAAAACAGGTTAAAGGTAAATACAGTTTTTTTAATATGAAATTCCCGTTTAGATCGAATTACTATAATTTTTTTTAGTTATTTCAATCTGTAATATTAATTTCCTAGAATTAAATCGGACAATGATGATATATATATATATATATCTATTAAACAATATGTAACTAACTGCAAGGGTATATAAACTTCGGTGTACCGTAAGCAACTTTGATTGTTTGTTTGTTTTTTTTTTTTTTTTGCTGATTTGTAGTTTGTTGTTTTATACTTAAATTAAACATTAAACTTTAACCATATATAAATATAAGCCAACTTAAGAGATACAAATAAAAATTGTTTAACAAAAAATAAAATGAGGTGGTTCGAAAATGGTTCAAGAAAACACATTGATAACTATTTGCTATATGGTAAGTTGATAGGTAGTTACAAAATATACAATATATATATATATATATATAGTGTGTATATTTAAGTGTAATAGATACAAATTAAGCAATCCAACAATATAATTAAAACATATATATATATATATGCATATATGTATATATATAGTTATATGTATATATACATATTGTAATGTAATAATAAACTGAAATGCATTTGAGGTATATCAAAATTTCTTTGTAGTTGTTTGAGTTTTTCTTTTTTTTTCCTTTTTTTTTTTTTTGGATATTGAACTCGTTTTAGCGAACAAAAATTATTTATAATTAATAACTAAGAAAAAAACACTAAATGTGACAATATGAGTAGTAGTAGTGGTGGTAGTAGTTGTAATTGTAATTGTAATTGTAATTGTAATTTTAATTGTAATTGTAATTTTAATTGTAATTATAATTATAGTTGCTGTAGTTGTTGTAGATGTGACTTTTAGTGTCCCTACATAGGAAACAAATAAACAAACAAACAAACAACAACAACAATATTATTATTATGGGGAAACCATTCAAATTTGTTGCTATTGCAATTGCAAATTATTGTAAATGTTTATTAGTAACTTTTACAATGTAAATTGTTGTTGTTGTTGTCGTTTCGCTGCTACTTTTTCATACATAGTTCAGGGCCCTGCAAGTGAAACCATTTCCCTAGTTTTGATGTAATTCATGACTGATATTATATATAGATGTACATATGTATATATAAATTTCTTTTTTTTTCACAAATTTCCATATGCATGCATACATATATACATATGTATATATATGTATATATAATTTGGATAAAGATTTCTTCTTTTTTAGTGGGACAATCTTTTGCACATATATTTTAAAGGAGTTAAAAACTATTTAGATAATAAATTTTATTAATTTTTTTTTAATTTTTTTTGTTTTATTTTGTTTTGTTTAGCATTCATTCCTTTGTTTTTTTCTTCTTTTCTTTGCATATATTATTATAAGTAGTTTGATATTATATTATTTATAATATAATATGTGGTGGTTGATTTCTTAGATCCTCATCTTATTTTTCATCATTTGTTTTTAGTGTTTTTGTTTTGTTGTTTTTTTTTTTTAGCATCTTCGTTTTCAATTATTTTGGGTTATTGCTTGACAGACAAATAAATGCGATAAAATTGACAAAAAGGATATAAAAAAAAAACAAACATAAACAAAAAAAAAACTAACTCAGCGCTTTACAAAACGTTCTAAATAACTATAATTATAATTGTTGTGACTGTTGTAATTGTTGTAATTCTGGCTATAAATGTTGCTGTTGATGTAGTTGTAGTTGTAGTAGTTTTGTGGCCGCTGTTGCTGCTGATAGTTGTTAATGTTGCTGATGTTGCAGATGTTGTTGCTGATGTTTGTGGTGTTGTTGTTGTTGTTGTTGTTGTTATTATTATAGGCCGACATAGTTGGGCCCATACCATGCCCTTATATGGATGAATTCAATTTTAACAAACGATCCGGATGCTTGACCCTCAAATGTGAACGCAACGTATCGATGCGACTATAGGTGGCCGGACAATATGGGCACATGGAACGCTGAGCCGTATGGGAGTGAAAATGATGCCAACGATTTGTTACCTCTTTACCACATGAACGACAACGCCACATTGTGCCTGGATCGCGGGAGGGCGTAAACATATTGTGATAGGACATGGTGTGATGTGAATTGTGTCCGACAGCACCGCCGGCAGCACTATTCGGTGTTGTGCCTCCTGCACCAGAGCCAGGACCACCTGCCTGCGATTGATTATAACCAAGATGAGGGCCAGGTGGTGTACCTCCTGTTGCATTATTATGTCCATTGCCAGCGGCTCGTATATAATGCAATGGATGATGATATTCGCTCTTCAGGGCAGCGGATAGATGCATAAACGGTGGCGGTGGCGGCGATGCCGATGATGAGGTCGAGAGCGGTGTCGATAGATGGTGACGTACTGCGCTGCCTGTGTTGAGTTGGGTTGGGTATCGGTAACGGTGAACGGTGAACGAGAACGAGAAAGAGAAGAACAGACACACAAACAGCCCGTCGAGCGGGACGAAAATCAGCCCAGGAAAATAGATCGGTTTTTGGTTTTTTTTTTTTTTTTGTAATTTTTGATTTGTTTTGTATTTTTTTTTTTTTTTTGTATTGAATTTGAATTTTGGTATGATAGACAAAGAGAGAGAGAGAGATAGAGACAAAGAAAGATAGAGTGAGATAGAGACATATGAGTAAAAAAAAAAAGAGAGAGAGAATAGTTTCCATTTGTCTTCTTTTTTTTTTTAAATGTTTTGTGAGCAAAATCATATAGGCATAGGCGAAGTAACTAAATGTGGCATAACAAACTAAAAACTAAGTTGAAGTAACTAAAACAATAACAAAAAATAGACGGTATCAGTGTATATATATATGCATATATATAAATATATATCTTTATATATATATATACGTATATGTATGTAGACTACGAATCAAGCAAGTTTAAACAACATAAAAACTAGAAAAGACAACGCCGAAGTCGAAGATTTCTCTATATAATTCAAGAAGCATTATGTAAATAAACATACCAAATTTACAAATTCAAAATTTTGAGCTGAGAAAAAAATTTTTCATACAAAATTTTTTGTACCGATTGTTCTATAGCAGCTATATGATATAGCCAACCGATTCGAAAAACTGATTGAAGTATTAAGAAGTATATTAAACTCACAAATATCAAATTTCGTGGCATTCGGTTGAAAAACAACAGAGTTATTGAGGATAAAACTTATTCATGACCGATCGGTCCTATGGGAGCTATATGATATAGTCGTCCGATTCAGATCAAACTTGGTTGAAGTATCAAGAAGCATATTAAACTCATAAATATCAAATTTCGTGGCATTCGGTTGAAAAACAACAGTTATTGAGGATAATCCTTATTTATGACCGATCGTTCCTATGGGAGCTATAGATATAGTCGTCCGATTCTGATCAAAGTTGGTCAAAGTATCAAGAAGCATATTAAACTCATAAATATCAAATTTCGTGGCATTCGGTTAAAAAACAACAGAGTTATTGAGGATAAAGCTATTCCTGACCGATCGTTCCTATGGGAGCTATATGATATAGTCGTCCGATCGGGATGATTCCGAGATATACAATGCCTGCAGCAAAAAGGAGCCTATGCTGAAAATCTCAGCTCTGTAGCTCTTATGGTCTCGGAGGAGAAGCTGTTGATCCAGACAGACGGACAGACGGACAGACGGACAGACGGACAGACGGACAGACGGACAGACGGACATGGTCATATGGACTCGGCTATTCATGCTGATCAAGAATATATATACTTTATATAGTCGGAGATGCTTCCTTCTGTGCGTTGCAAACTTCTGACCAAAATTAATATACCCTCTGCAAGGGTATAATAATAATAATAAAAAAAGAAACTTTGTTTTTTTTGCTCCCCTTCACATTCCAAAACGTGCAATATTCAAATGTTTCTAAATCGGAACAAAAACAAATATATATAGACTAAAATAAATTGGGCACCTCTAAAAGAATGTTTAATTTTTCATAAATTTCTTCAATTTCAATTTTCTGTTTTAATTTTAGCCTAAAGTCCCTTATTATTTAAAAAAAAAAAATAAATAAATAAATATAAATAAAAACAACAATAAATAAAAATTAGTCACAATCAGCGGCAACAAATTATGATTAGATTTACATACATAAATTGTTTATAATATATATATATGTATATATATATTATGATATTTTTAAGTTACAAAAATGAAAACTTAGATCCGAAATTAACTTCGACTGTGCCAAAGTTTCCATACACTTCACAGTGAAATTTTTATAATACATTTGCATTGATATAATATTTCGGCTATTTGTTTTTTCAAATATATCTGGTTATAATGTTAAATTAATATGGTTTCACTGCAATTTTCTAAAATAATAAAACTGTTTGAGCTTTTATCAGAATATCCTGTGAAAATATAATACTTTAAACTATAGAAAAGAAAATAGGAAAAACATTTAATGATTGAGTGATTTGCAATTTTGGATGATTGAACACCAAAGTTATAGAGAAATATGAAATATAAAGTGTATATTAAATTTAAAACATATATTCAGTATCTGAATGATGTATTTCAGTTTCCTTCCTTTTTAAATGTTTGTGTTTTTTAAGTCTTTGTGGCAAGGGATTCAATATAATGATCAGTTTTTAAAAAACTTTAAAATTAATTTCGAGTGGCATAGATAGGCACTCCAACTATATGGACAAGGAATATATGTATATAACTATATGTATGTATTTATCTGTAATAACAGTTATATATGGTTGATATATCATTGATTATTTGACACTCTTGTGAAGTGTATAAAATAATTGTACAATATTTTCTATATCTAGATTTGATTTTTTGATTCTTTCTTTTTGGGTGTAACTGATTTTGTGCGAAAAGCATTGTCCTACTTTTTAATATAATTTATTAAAAATTTTATTTTCATTAAACTAACTAAACTTAACTGCCAACTAAAAAGAAATCATATATAAATAAATATAAATAATACTATATTAAAAAAAAAAAAAAAAAAAAAAAAAAAAAAAAAAATATACAGGAAATTGGGCCGAGATTTGAAAATTTGATTATGAACAATAATAGTAAGTAAATTGTGTAAACTATTATGCAATTGTGTGTGTGTGTGTGTGTCTCCTAATTGTTTCATAGTTTCATGTGTGTTGGGGGGAGGGGGGCACCCTTTTTTGATATATAACTGTATGTTGTGTATATAGCAAAGATCATTGGAAGCACAATTCAAAAAAAAAAAAATAACGGCACAAAGGTCAAAGAAGAAATAAAGAAAAAGTGATCACCATTTAGTTGTAGTTGTTGTTGTATTTGTTTCAAACTGATATTTGATTTAGTTTTTATTTGAAATTTTCTTGTTAATTTTCCTTTCATTTTCGTCCAGTTTGTAATTAATGCTCTTTTTAATATACTTTTTGCATATATAATTTATTTTTTTTTCTGTTGTTCTTGTGGTTGTTTTTTTTTTATTTTTTGTTTAGTAGCAATTCTCTTCAAGAATGGTTTTTATTAAAAAAATCCTTTAAAATATAATATAATATTATTTATTTTATATAATTGTATATATTTATATAAAAAGATTGTAACAAATGCTGCAAGTATTTTGATGGTTTGATGCTTTCTCAATTTGCTTAGATTTTAAAAATTAAATTGGTTTTTTTTTTTTTTATTTTATTTATGATTTTATATCTAAAACTCATCTCATCATTCTCATTTATAAATTAGACAATTAAAAAATAGTTTGTATTGCATTTTTCTTTTATTAATAATACACAATTAAAAAACTATAATTATATAAATTTAAGCTAAACAAAAATTGAAATATATTGAAAATAAAAACTATTTAGCACATTTTCAAATATTTAAATAAATGTTATCAACTTTTCGTATAGAGAAAAATAAATTGGGGGAACATAAAAAACAAAAAGAGTTTAGAGAAGGAAGAATCGTAAATCGAAAAACTTAAAAATTTTCTTTCTTTCATTTTATTTTTTATTCATTTTTTTTTTCTTCAAATAAATATCTATATGTATGTATGGTGGTTGTGTTTAGTGTGTGCGAGTGTTTGTCTGAGGAGCATGGGCGTGGCGGCCTACTTAAGAAATTTGCATAACCAGTATATATATATATATATTTATACATATACTTGGATTATAATTTATTCAAATGTCTATATCCCTGTACGCATAGAGCAAATATTATGGTACATTAATATTGTTAAAAAACTTTCAACTTAACATGAATTAGAGTTATTTTGTTTTAATTAAAATATTAAAGTTATATGCGAAAATGTGGTTGGGTTTTAATGTGATATTGCGGTGGGTAGAAGGATTATTTTTAGTAGAAATTGTTAACAAAATTGTGTGAGATTTGTTGGTTATTCTGGTTATGTTTCTCTTAGACCCCTTTTGTTGTAACGCCCATGCTATTCTGTCTGTGTTTGTGTGTGTGTGTGTGTGTGTGTGTGTGTGTGTTTTGACTTTATCGTTTATTTCAAGTTATTACATTTAAATTGGTTTTTGTTTGTTTGTCGATTATGCATTAAATAGACACAGAAATTGTAGCGAAAAGTTGTCTCTCAATCGGAATCTAAAATTCTGCTTGCTCTCTGCACAAATTGTAGCTATATAAACTTGTATTTTATCCATATATGTATATGTAAATAAGTATGTACATACATATATATATATATATATACTCATAATTGATAGTTAGTGATATGCTAACATTTATTTATTTTTGTGAACTTTTTATATAGACTTACATTTTGCTTATAAAGTTTTTTATAAATAAAAAGTGCTAGACACGAACCGATCCTTTCACATTCCACCATCATTTTCCTTTCTATTCCTCTTCAATCAACTTAAAACCAAAAACTAGTCCATATTGCACATACGATACATTCAAAAAGCTGTGTGTGTGTGTGTGTTTGTTGGTGTGTGTGTGTGTGTGATCGGATCTGTCTTGTATTCATTATTATAGATAGATATATATATATATATATATATATTTATATTGTGGATTTCTTGTTGCAATTAAAAAAAGTATACATATATTTGGATTTAGCACCATTTTTGCATACCACACAAATTAAATAATATAATTTCATTTTGTAATGTGTTTCATTTTCATTTTCATTTTTGTTTCGTTTTTTTTTTTTTTTTTTTTTTTGTTTTTGTTTTGTTTTTTAGTTTTACTATAGTTATCACATGATATAAAAGATAAATTTCGTTTTAACGTTAAAATTAAACAAACATTAAGTTGGGGGCAGTATTGGATGTAGCATGTATAGTAAAATATATATATATATATACATATATATATGTTTAAATTTAAATGTAATGTTAAAAAGTAAGAACAAATAAATATTAATAATATATGATTATTATTATTATTTTCTTTTTCATATTCTGTTTTTATTTTTGTTTTTTTTTTTGTTTTTTGTTTTGTTTTGGGCAATTTATGTGCGCAAATATATATATATATATATAATATATATATATATATATATATATATATATATATATGTACAACAACAATAAGAAATTATCCATATTTTAGAGATAAAGATAACCTACTAATTGAATATAACTTATATACAGTTTGTTAAACAAAATTTAATAAAATCATTATTAATTAATAATTGCAATAATATTAACAAATTAAGAGGAGAAAGAAAATACACTAGCACCCTGTGATCCGATAAAAAAAACTATTTTCGTACATACATACATACAAACATACACACCCAACTCTCATCTTTCTAACACACAAATCGCACACACTCATGCAAAATCAATGAAGAAAACACACAAAATCTATATTTAGAGGGGGTGGGGGGCTTGGAGAGGGGAGGTTAATTTCAAATTTTGTTAAATGTTCATTAATTATATAGATAGATGTGTGTGTGTGTATATACATTAATACAGATATTCAAACACATTCATTCACTCACTCATCTTATCTCTCTTCATTCATCTAATCGTTGAGAGTTAACTATAAATAAATTAACATTATGATACAAAGACAGAATATTGATAGAATAAAAGTAACTAAACCGAACAGATTGCCATGATATTTGGAGTATATATATATATATATATATATGATTTAGATTTAATGACTGTTATTTAAAGTGTGTCTAATGGAAATTGGTAATTTGAAGAAGATTTCAACTATAATAGTAAGTTCCAATATAAATCTGGTTACAGAATACTTTATTCTATAAGAAAAGGTTTGTTAACAGACTGGGATTTTTGATTCAAAAATATTTCAAAATGTCTCACAAGGCAGCTTTAAATTTTCTTCCCTTTTTCTAGGGCTAAAGTTGAACCAATAAGAAAATATTTTTAAAATATTAAAACCTATTAAAAATTTTGTAAAAATTATTATAGATGAAGAATGGACAATGAAAACTGAACACTATTAAAATTGTTAATAAAAAGCAAAGTTTAGCCCTTGTTTGAATGATTTTTTCGTAATTTGATAGTTTCCCTTCATTTAATTTAAAGAGTATTGAAAATTGAAAATTAATCGAATTCGACTCTTGCTTTTATCTTTTAACTAATTGAACATTTATAGAAAATTGAAAATTGATCTATTCGGTATCTTTGCTTTCATTCATCTAAAACAAAATTTTCTTGTCTTTGTATCATGGTTTAACATTAGATTACTTTTTTTTGTGCTTTGTTTTAGTTTTGTTTAATGATCGATAAAGTGTTATCAATTTTGTATTAACTATGATGCATGTCTTCCAAGTTTCAACAAATTCAAATCGCATAGATTTTTACACAATTATATAATTATATTTTTTTTTTTTTTTGTATGTTTTTTTCTAATTGATTTAGTTTGTTTGTATGTGTGTATTTTATACCGCTTTTAATTTTGTTTTATGTTATTTTACAATTTCATATTAAAAATGTTTGGCAAATGTTGCCTTAAAAAAAGAGGAAAATGTCTTCTTATCAGTATCAGTATAGTGTGTCTATATAGAGATTAGGTTAATTATGTATGTGTGTGTGTGTGTGAGTGTGTGTGATTTAAAAATGCAACAACAAACAGGTGCTGAACGTGCAGTCAAAGATAAGTTGACGTCTCATTTTTCAAAATATTTTTCTTTTCCAATTTTCTTTTTTATTTTCTTGTCGACTTTTTTTTTTTTGGCACTAAAGTTTTGTTTTGTTTTTTTTTTTTTCTTCTTTTTTTTTGCAACAATTTGTAAGTTATTTTTGAAAAGGAGGAAATTCTCTAATAATTAATTTGATTATTCATATTTGACTTTTATCTTATTGAATGTTTTTTTTTTTTTTTTAAACATATTTATGTGTATATTTTCTTTTGATTTAAAATTGTTAGATTGAAAATTTGTTTTTGGGGGTTGGTAGGGGGGAGTGGTGGGGGGAAACCCTGGTTACAATTAAAACTACAACATCGATGCGATTCTAGTTGAAACCATGAATCTCTTTTCAGCTTTCTGTATCTGTATCTGTATCTATATATATATATGTAATGCATTAACCTTTTACCCCTATTTAGTTAATTGACAAATAAATTTGGCTTACCATAATATTTTGCAATGCATGGTCAACATTTAAAGATTACTTTTTACTTAATCTGCATATTTGCATGAATAGATAGATACATACATACATACGATGTGCATACATATGATGTACATACATACATACATACATACATACATACATAAATACATACATACATACATACACATACATATGATATATATATAGAAGTTCAACGTTATAGTTTTTGAGTATCAAATCGGTTTATGATGATGACCGCCAGCTGCCTTCAGTTTTTCTTTTTTGTAGTTTCTAAACATGTTAATATTACTAACGATATCATTCATTATCGTTATTATCATTATTATCGTTATCATCGTCGTCATCATTATTGTTATTATTATTATTAATGTTAGTATTACTATTAGTTGTAGTAGTAGTTGTAGTAGCGTCCATTTGATTGGCATTTGTTGTATTGTTCTTGCTGTTGTTGCTATTGCACATTGTTTCTAGGGCAACATGTTTCAATTGGGCCATATAATGATGAAAATTGGCCATGCCACCACGTGGATCTTCATCCAATTCATTGTCACTCTCATCAATGACAATTGTTTGTGTTTGCCTTTGCCTCATGTTGCCATTGCTAAATGATGATGCCTGTTGTTGATGCTGCAGCTGCTGATGTTGCTGCTGATGTTGCTGCTGTTGTTGCTGATGTTGCTGTTGTTGTTGTTGGTAGTGGTAATCGCGTGCATAGAAATTAAAGGGTTTGCGTTGCTGCTGTTGATGTGACTGATAATTGCTGGCAAAATGCGGCGGCTGCTGCTTCATGGACATCTCATCATGGCGCCAGGCGCCATAGTTCCAGCCCATGTACTGGCTATATCATTCACTTGTTGCATTATGTTGCTGTTGCTGATGATGATGCTGTGGCTGCAATTGCTGATGCAACATATGCTGCTGAGCCAAAGCATGGGCATGTTGCTGTAGTTGCTGCTGTTGGTGCTGTTGTGATTGCGGTGATTGCTGCTGCTGTGTGTTGTGATTGTTGCTGCTGCTGTTGTTGTTGCTGCTGTTGCTGCTGATGATGCTGTTGCTGCTGTGCCGCATTAAATGCCGCCGCCGCTGCTGCCGCAGCCATTGCTGCCTGTGATGCTGCTGCCAATTGTGTGGCCGTTGGTGTAGATGGCGCCCCGCCCACTGAAGATCCAGCTGATATTAGGTTATCAAATTTGCGCGTATCCGGATTATACATTGGATGCTTAAACTTGCAATGTGTACGCAAATTGTCGCTGCGCGTATAGGTGGCACGACACAGTGGACACTCGAATCGACCAGGAAAATGGACATGATAATGATTCCTTATATGCGTTACAACCTTGCCGCACAGCTTGCAGCGATGCAAATTACAGCCGCCGGACAGACGTTCAAACGTTAGCCGCATATGCCAGGCTTTTGAGCCTATTTCCGATTTCCGATTTCCGTTTCCGATTTTGTCGTTGTATTTGGTTTAATTAGATGTTTTGTAATTCGTTTTTTGTAATTGGCAAATTTGAATATGCATTTCGATTTGCATTTCATAATTTTATTTTGATTTATGGAAATTTTATATATATATTTTATATATATATATATATAATTTTGTATTTGGTTTTTTTGGTTTTTTTGTATTTTTATTTTTATTTTATTTTTTTTTTTTTGGTATTTTTGGTTTGGTCAAACGCGCAAAGAAAAAAAGAAGAGAAAAAACAATGTTGTTGTTGGTGATTCACAGAAACAGAAAAATCATTTTTATAATAATTCTTAAACTGTATAATTAAAGGTTTTTTGTTTTCGTATTTTGCGTATTTTCAGTTTTCTTTTATTTCAATTTGAAAAGGGGGGTGGTGGGGGACAAGGTAAGATAATTAGGAAATAGTTTATGGAAATTATGATGAAACTTAATTAAGGATCTCTTCTTGTTTCGTTTGTTTCTGGTTAAATGTCAATATGGCATATCTTAAGGATATGAAAGTGACAGGATAATGAAACGGAGAGAGAGAGAGAGAGAGAGATAGATAGAGGGGAGGGCATTGGGACTTGCGGCGCAGGGTGGTGTGCGGTTTTTTTTTTGGGTTAAGTTAAAATCAAAAAAAAAAAAATAATAAACAATTTGTTTTTATTTTTCGCAAAAAATTTTGTTACACCCAAAAAGAAAATAAATTTGAACAAAGAATACAAAAAAAATTAAGAAGAAAAATTTAGTTAAAATTTTATCACGAAATTTGAAGAGGGTAAAAATAGAATAAGAAAAAAAAAAAAAGAAGAGATGATCAGAGAGACTAAACCAAAATTTGGATATAACAAAATATATATAGATATATGTATATATTTATAAATAAATTGTTTATATAATTAATCAACCAATTTGTATATGTATAAGTAAATGTGCTTAGATATTAATTATCGAAGAAAATTATTTACAATATCGATTGGACAAGAGTTTGCGCTAATATTTTGTATTGTTGTAAAAATTGATAATATATAAAGAAGGACCCAAACCAAATAATATACATATATATATATATATATATTTAATACTAGATATAGATATATATATATATATATGTGTGTGGATTATATATGCAATGATGGTTGTTGTATTTGTATTATACTGACTTATTATTATAGTTTATTTAATATACTTGTTGTTGGTTTTTTATTTGGATTAGAAATGAGCATGTGATTGTTGATAGTTTTTTTTTTTTTTTTGGAACGATCGTTTAATTGATCGATCATTTTAATTGATTGATTGATTGTATTTTGGAATACCAAACCATATTGTATGTATGTATGTGTAGATTAGTGTTTTGAGAGTGTGTGGATTGTTTTTTTTTTTCAGTACTGGTGGGTGCTATAATACGAATGAAGTACTTTAGAAAAAGAGGGCAAATTTGGGAGCTTGTTTTGATATTAATAAGAAATAATATATATAGAAATTTATATATATAAAAAAAGTAGAGATTATATATATGTATATACTAAAAATCATGGCACAGAGCAGAGAGCCGAATTGTTGTTTGTTTTCATATTTTTTTTTTTTTTCAGAATCGCAGCAGAGCAACATAAAACAAGAACTTAAAAAAAAAACACCGAACATCGAATATGGAAAACATTATATGGATTTTCAACACCCCTCCTCCTTCTTCTTTTTCTTCTTCTCCTCCTTCTCCTGCCTATTATCAAGAAACAATATATTATTAATAATAATAATGATAAGAATAATGATTAAACAAAGTCAAAACCGCTGAGCAAGAGCAAAAGATAAAGACAGAGAAACAGAGAGAGAGAGAGAGAGGTGAAGGAAATAGCGAGATACATATATAGCTAGTGTAGTATTTAAAGAAGAGATAGAGTAATATAGTAATAGAGTAATAGAGAGATATATAGAAAGAGATAGAGAGAGAGAGAGAGAGAGTGTGAGAGCAAGTGTTGCACAATTTAAAATAAATCCAATTTTCAATCATTTGGCCAATTCCTGTTTTCATATTTTTTTTCCTTTTTTGTTCCAATTATTTGTTTGTATATAGAAAATTGTAAGTTTATAAAAGAAATAACATATATCAAAGTATATATATATATATATATATAGGAGGTGAGTGTATATATATATATACATATATCCGTTTTCAAATACATAGCTTAAAGAAACTTAAATTGTGCTTAAAAATGATCTTAGAAATTTTTTGTTTCAAAACTTACCGTAATCGGAGTGCGCTTCTAGTACTTTTTTTTTTAAATTCAATTTTTTTTTTGTTTTTTTCAAGGGGGGAGGGTTAATTTTTTTACATTTCAATTGTTTTTTTCTATTTATTGTTTAATAAATTTAATATATTCTTTTTCGAGTTAATTTAATAAAAAGAACTGGAATTTGATTTGAAAGAGATTTATTAAGTAGGTAAAGTTAAAGATGTTAAATTTCATATTTCAAGTAAGTCTGTGTGTGTGTGTTTGTGGGTGTGTGTGTGTTTGTATGTCTGGTGTGGTGTATATCTGTATGTATGTGTGTGTGAGTGTGTGTGTGTGGCTGTGTGTTGCATTATTGAATTGATTTTGTTCTATTTTGTTTTAAGTACAATTGCACAATTATTTAGTAAGTAATTTAATAGATTCTTAAAAGTATTTCAATTAATTCATTTGAAAAAGTATTATTTCTATATATTTTTCCTCTTTGCCCAATTGAGCGCAACAAAAATTTCAATGTACCAAATCAAATCGCATAAATTTTTCGGGGGGCCCATTTTACATATATATAGAGAGTTATGTATATATCCCTATGTATTTTACGATATTTGGACATTGAAATCGAGCGCTACTTGCAAACAATTCAAAATTCTCATGACACAAACATATTTTTGACTGCATTATTGTTTTTTTTTCTTTTTTTTTTCATATTTTATTTATTTGACTCTCATTCGTTGCATTTTGTCTCTTCATTTCCTTTCTTTATGGTTATTAATTACTAAGAAAATTTACTAATATGGCACAAAAGAACAAAAAAAATAATAATAAAACACAGAATAATTAGTTTAACATTTCTACTGCAGCACATGTTAAGTGATAGATAGATATATAGTTATATATATATATATATATAAATTTAAATAAAAATTTCAAATGACTGGATCAAAGTGGAATTCTAATGTAATACTTTCATTTCAAAGTTTTGTTCATCATTAAGTACTGGTCTCGGTATTTCTTTTTTCTGTTTTAAGTACATAAGTAATTAAGTATGCAAAAACAAATCAAAAGTGGCATCTAAAAGGTTTTTCTTTTTGTTTTGTCTTCTTTGTTTTATCATAACAATAATCAAAAGTCTTTAAGTCAACTACTACAAGTAGAATATACATATTTGTATATATATTATACAGATATATATATATATATATATAATATATATAAATATATATATATTTGTATCATTTGCTTAAAACTTATTTACGTATTGGTATTTCATATTTTGTCGATTTTTGATTAAGTTGAAAACCTTTTTCTTTCTATTTTTTTTTTTTTTTGTGTTTGTATATATATATATATATTAATTTCGTTTCGATTTGATTTTGTTGTAAAATTGCAAAGCGCAGAAGAAAAAATTCTCTTACGATTATTACAGATTAATCAGATAATTAGATGCTCAAGGGATTATTTGTATGCATTTGTGTATAGATATACACATTAGATAAATTATAATCCTTGCCACCAGCTGTCTATCTAGACAAGTGATCACATATGTACATAATGGCTAAAGAAACGATCCTTAATATCCGCATGCTTGATCTTGCAATGGGCCTTCATGTTGTCGCGTCGCGTAAATTTCTGACCACAAACTGGACACTCATGACTCTGTGGTCTATGGATGTTGGCATGATGCCAGCGATTCGAGACAATTTTGTTGCAACTAACACATCGATATAAAGTGGGCAATGTCCCCGACAATTGGACAAAGAGAGTTGAGTAATCAATATTGTGATCTCTCCGTGTGGCGGCTGCTGCTGCTGCTGCTGCTGCCGCCGCCGCTGCTGCTGCCGCTGCTACCGAGGATGATGCTGAATTGTTGCTGCCATTGCCACTGCTGCTGGCGGAAACTTGAGGTTGAGGTGAATTTAGGGGTGGAACTGATGGCTGATAATGTGGTGAATTGTTGTTGCTTGTACTGCTGCTGCTGTTTATCTGTGTATGTGTGGGAGGTGCATGATAACTATGTCCTGCAACAAGATCCAGTTGATGCGGTGAGTTGTTGTTGTTGTTGTTAATGTTGATGTTGTTGTTGTTGTGGGGAGAGGTGGCATAACGCAAATGCGCCTGTTGCTGTTGATGGTCTCTATAGCTAGTGCTGGAAGTGGGTGAATATGCCGATTCAGCTGGACAATCGCCAGCTGGTGAATGGCTGCTATTGTGTCTCATCAAATGCAGCGGTGTCTGATGACCCGTATAATGACCATAACCCTGATGAGGATGATGATGATGATGATTATGATGATGTTGTTGATGATGTTGTTGATGCTGCTGACGATTGCAGCGTATTGCTCGCATATTCAACTCCTTGCACTTGTATTCGCAATTGTTATAATTGCCATCCAAATACATTTCCGTTGTTGTTGTTGTTGTTGTTGTTGCTGCAGCTGCTGATTCGCTATTCGCTGTTGCCGGCGATGCATAGACAACAGCACGCCGATATTTGGGTGTTATATGATGATACGATAAATGACCATCAATTTCTTGTTCTTCCTCAATTGACATGGGCATGGTATGGGCCATGGTCAAGTTGTCATCATCATCGTTATGGTCAACATCAACCTCATCATCATTGACAATGTCTGCGTCATGCTTATTCACATTGTTAAAATATTTAACGCGACCTGCAAACATTTCGCTTGTTGTCATATTAGGCGTTATCACTGTGGGGATTTTTTATTTTTATTTTTATTTTGATTTGATTTTTTTGGTTTTTTTTTTTTTTTGGGGGGTAGTGAGAAGGTCAAGACGGACTAAGGTTTGGGGAATAATAATGATTTGGTTGGGTGGAGCATAAGCATGGATTGTAATCGCTCTCCTCATTTTACATTCCATGCACGTCGCCAATTGTACTATTTATTTGATAGTGTTTGTGTGTGTGTGTGGGGTGTATGAGGGGTGTGTGATCTACTAAAATGTCAACAAAATTCGCATAATAGTTATGTACATAAGAGAAGTCCTGCATGATCTCTTCATTGTGACTATAGATGAATATAAGAATATAATAAATATATGTACATATATATATTTTGGACATTTTCACTTGTGTTTTTTATTGAAAATTATCTCAATTATATTCACTTTTTGATTAGGTAGTTTTGATGTAAACTCTTTTGTTATTATCATGATCCAATCCTTGTGGAGATTACGTTTACTCTTCCATAGTCATTTTCCATATTGTTTTTCTCTTCTTATCCATGGTTTCATTTTCATCTTGAATAAAAATTCACAATTCATTTTTTCAAATTTTATTTCATCCATAGTCACTACTAACTTGGATTACTTATCAAATCTTCTCATGATCGGGATCAATTGCAATATATATTAATATTATAATATATTATATATTATATATATTATCATGCAGGGCTCTCTGTGTGTATATAAAAATTGACAAATGTTTATATGTATTTGTGTTTATGCAATAAGAAATGAAACATTTCAATTTTTTCTGGTTTTTTTCAATTCTAATTTTAATTTGTAATTTCGGTTTTTGGATTTTGGTTCCACTTGAGAAATATCTTTATGCATATATGTTTGTATATGTATGTAATTATGTATATGTGTTTTGTTGGTGTGGCAAAACATAACAAAAATTAATAATTTAACTAATTAAAAAATTGAACATCATGGGAAGATAAATAAGTTTGATATATGCTATACTGAGGGGACGCGGTGTGGGATATAGAAGGCGGTGAATAATTTGAAATCAAAATTGATATATATATACATATATATATATATTATTTCATA
This sequence comes from Drosophila sturtevanti, assembly GCA_018150375.1. Classification (NCBI taxonomy): domain Eukaryota; kingdom Metazoa; phylum Arthropoda; class Insecta; order Diptera; family Drosophilidae; genus Drosophila; species Drosophila sturtevanti. The sequence goes on along the minus strand of JAECWJ010000408.1, from coordinate 3,942,777 downwards.
CATATAGAAAGAGGTACAAAATCATAATGATATATATAGCATCTTATCGATTACTATATAATAAGTATGTATATATATAAATAAATCAACACAAATCGAATGCTGGACTTAAAAGCTAAGGTATAATTTTTTGGATTTTTTTTTTGTTTTTTATTTGGTACAGCAGCAGCAGGAGAACAATTGGGATAGCTCTAATTAACTATTTAGCTAATTAACAAATAAAATATATTTTGCAACAAAACATAAAAAGGTCAACAACAGTTTAAAATAAGAAAATAATTCAATTAAATGATTAAAAAAAAAAAAAAGATTAAATTAACGAGGTAAACTCAAATATGTTTGTGTCATTTGGTTTTCGGTATTTTTTTTTTGGTTTGGTTTTTCTTTTTTTGTTTTCTTTTTTTTTTTTTGTTGGGCTTAACCTGGTTTATAATACAATTTCTCATCATATAAGATTATAATATTTATGTATTTTGGGCTTCAATGTTGCAACAAATTTGTTTTTTTTTTTTTTTTAGCAATACTTTTGTATATATGTATAAATATATATATAATTTTTTTTTATTTGGAGTATATTTTACATATTCTTTAGCAAATTCCAGTTCTTATTATTTTTTGTGATTTTTATTGTTTTTATTTTGAGTTTAAGCAGTTTTTGATTGCTTAGCACGGATCTGGGGGGCGGGGTATGTAAAGGGAGAGGGGTTTCCTTTTTTTTTTTTTTAGCTGTAATTCAATTTAATTTTTTAGTTTTATGTTTGCAAGGAATTATGTCCTTTACTTAACTCATTTTTCAGCTTGGTTAGGATTTCGATACGACAATAAGCACTTACACACACACACACACACACACACACACAGACAGAAACATAGATACTCACACACATACAAACACGCACACACACACATATATAAATATATATGCAGAGATAAAAGAAGGCGAAAAAAACAATAGATATTGGAAAATACATTTAGTAGCTCGATAAAACCAATTAAAGTAAAACAGATCAGTCCAGTTACAGCACATCATCATCAGCTTTTTTGTTAAACAGTGTATTGTACTTACACAAAAAAAAAAAAAAATAATAATAATAAATAAACAAATGAGAAAGAAAAGCAGAGGGTAAAAACAAAAAATGACTCAAAAAGTAAACGACTAAATAGATAGAATAATTATTCATAATCATAATCTGACATTTATATCATTAAAGGCAGCGTCAAAATGTTAGTAAAGAAATTACTTAAACTCAATGAGATCGAAACTCAATATATCAAAGTCTATATACTCAGCAAATGGCTGATTTCTAAATTCTAAATTCTTTGAATTTGTATCATTTACTTAGCTCTACATAATAACCAAGTAGCAGTATCAGAATCTGATAAATATAGATACATATCTGCATGTATTTGAAATAACAAACAATTCTTGTTATCTTATGTTTTATATTCGATTTCTAATCTTAAGAAAGGAATATATAACTCATATGTACTATAATTTTAGTCTGGAATAACCTTGAAAACCTGTAATGCATTTTTGTTTTCTCTTTTAATCTGATTCCTAATGGAATCTAAAGTTATCTTTATTATTTTTTTGTTTTTTATTATAAAATCTTGTTTTCATCTAGATAATTCCAAGAAGATAAAGGTTTTTCTATATAAACTATAACTGATCTGAATTGAAACTCAAGAAGCTAATGTATTTTAATGTAAATGAAACTTTTGAAACTTATTCTGATTCGGATTTCTATTCAGAAATTCAATTAATTTAAAATCTGATTTCTATTCTAGTTTTCCTTTTCTTTTCCTGTTCAATTAATCTACGAAATGTTAAATTTTAATACAATTTGCCCAAAAAGGTTAGAGACAGACTGACATAGGCTATGGCGATTTAGTTTTGGACCTTCTTACTATAGTTTTGTGCCTTTTTGAGGATATACGTTAAAAAGTAGAAATCAAATATGAAATTTTGTTAAAACTGTAAATTATTATCTTCTTTCATATATCTGAAGATATATTCTGATGTGTATGTGTGTGAGCGTGTGTGTGTGTGTGTGTGTATATTTGTATGTTCTTAACCATTTCTTAGACAATAAGTTGCAACATTAAAGACGAAAATAGAGTTTAAAAATTTTTTTTGGGTTTAGGATTTTTGTATATATTTTTTGTTTTTTTTTTACTTTTTTGTTTTTGATTGTTTGCTTTGATTTTTTGTGTTAATTGATTTTTGTTTATCGTTTTTCAATAAGATATAGAGGAGAAAGGAATAAACTAAAGCATGAGAAATGTTAATTAACAAAACGGAAATATTAAGAAAATAGTTTTAAAAATAAAGTATATGTGTGTGTGTGTGTGTGTGTATGGGGTTGTGCTTGTGTGTGTGAATTGTATTTTAAATATCAAATTATAAAATATTGTTATCATTTGAAATGTGTGATATTTGATTTTGATCAGCCAATTTTAACTGAAATGGTTCAGATTCTATATAACTAAGAAATAGAGGAATCTAAACTTAGGGCTAAATTATCATTTTTTGTTCAATATATAGAAAAGAAAAATGAAAGTGAAGAAACTCATAAATAAATAAGTATACAACGAAATACATAAAAAAATCAAAGTAAATTTTAATAAAAGTTATGTAAATGTATATATATATATATAGAGGTATGTATGTATAGAGGTATGCGTCAAAATAACATGCAACATGCGGCATCAAATGGCGGCAACGACGCGTCGTTGGCAACATACAAAAACTAAACCGTAACTAGACAATAATTGCAACAATTAAAGTAAAGAGAGTAACCAAAAAAAAAAATAATAATTAAAACAGTTCGCCTAAAGCTATATCTATATAGTTAAAAGGATAATACCATCCATATACAAATACAAAACAACAAAAATAAATTCAACTATATATATATATATATATATATATATAAATATATATATTTATTAATAAATAAATACATATATATGTATATATATATATATATATATATATTTATCTGGTAGGAGAGGTGTTGATCTGTGGCAAGTTCTATATCGTATCTCAAAACTTAGATTTATCATTCAAGTGAAAAACATTAGCTCTACAAGGCAAATGCCCCAACAAATTAAATAAATTAAATTACGAAAAAAAAAATAAATAAATAGATATATATATAATAATTATACATACAAAACATTAAAAATAGCATAATTCTAAACAATTTATGTTACTTTTTCTTTGGTTTTTGTTTCGGTAGATTTGGAATTTTGATAGGAATAGAAGATTGAGATTTCAGAGATTTGAAAAGGGGGGCGGGCGAGAGAAAGGGCGGCATGCACTAAAAAAAAGTATAATAGGTAGAATATACACAAAGATAATGACAGAACTACATGTATAGAATAGATTGGGAATATTAAAATATATATACTTAGGTATATGTAGAACAGAAAGCAACACAAAGTATATACATATATATAAATATATATATATATATATATTTAAATAACTATTGACTATATGTATCTATATATAACCATATTTAACTGTGCCCATTCCAATATATACATGTATTCCTGCACTCTCATTTGGATTTTTTGTTTCGTTTTATATTATTATTAGTTTGGTTTTCTATTTTTTTTTATTATTATTATTATTGCTGTTGTCTACAACTAAATAGGATAGCTCATTGGGGGGGGTGGAGTGGGGTTGTATGGTGGGTAGTAGTAGAAGGTAGGTATAGGGTATAAAGGGTTTGTTAGAAATAAGTTATATATGAGAAATTAAATTAACGAATTTCTACAAGTTCTTTACAAAGGTTTTAATACATTTTTGTTTACGCGTTTTCTTGCTCTCAAAATAAATATATTTCGAAAGGAACTAAACCAAAAGTAAAAAGCTAAGAACAAACTAATTTCATTTTTAAGGTTTTTCTTGTTGTTTTTGTTAGGGTTTTTAAAAGCACAGAGAGAAGTTGTTGGTATTTTTTTTCTGGTATAGTTTTTTTTTTCTTGCATTTTGCATTTAGTTGATCGGTTGATTGGTTTTTTTTTTTTTTTTGGTTGGTTGTTTGGTTGGTTGGTTGGTTGATTGATTGATTGATTGATTGATTGACTGAATTGATAGATTGGTTGCATTGAGTACTTACCGTCAATGTTGTCTGTCTGATCGGGCAAAAGCTTGGCATCATTATGCTCATCCCTGGCATCGGCTGCCTGGAGACCATGTTGCGTTAGCAACGTTGACATATCCTCGGGATGCATTTTCAAAGCAGCAGCGCTCTTTGGAAAATGAAAGAGAATTTGATGAAAATTTCAAATATATAGACAGAGATAATGTACTACACAACAATATATTTATGTATATAGTATTATTATTTATTTAGTTTAATATAGATTGCAAAATGCTTTCAAGTATTAGTTGCTTAAGTTTATTTAAAAATACAATGCAATATATAATATATATATATATATATACTATGTGTATATGTGCATGAACTAAATCTAATCCTGAGTTGTGTGTTGTTTTATGTTGTGCGAGCGTGTATGCATGTGTGTGTGTGTGTGTGTTATGTCTTCTTTATTCCATTAAGAGAGGCAGCAGCTTAAGGATTATTATCTTCGCCCACATTTATTGTTATAATATCCAGATTTGGGCACTTTTTGGACGTGTTGCTGCTACCACTGCCACTGGTACTGGTACTGGTATTGCCACTAGTCATACTACTACTGGTCTGTTCTTGCAACTCCCGTTCGTAGCATAAACGATGCGACTTGCATTTATTATGATGATTGACAATTTCCAGGCGAAAGTTGGAATTTCCCTCAACAAATGAGGTACGTATATCGGCCAATTCAGTGCTCCATTTGCGGCAATGCTTACAGTACATGGTATTGGCCAGCTCATCGTATTGCAGCCAATCGAATTGATATAACCAATTTGAACGGAAACGTCCACTTTTACGTGTCCCAGTGGCTGGTGGACCCAATGGTTGTGGCTTTGATTGATGTTGCTGCTGATGATGATGCTGTTGCTGTTGTTGTTGCTGATGTTGTTGTTGCTGCTGCTGCTGCTGTTGGTGTTGCTGTTGCTGTTGCTGTAACAAACGTTGCACGGCTGTATCTAACGTTTCCTGCTGATATTGCATTTGAAAATTCTTCAATTGAGCTTCCACAGCTTGATGTAGGAATATCTGTTGCATGTTTGTGTTGCTGCTGCCGCTGCCGGTGCCGCTTGATAAATTTATTTTATTGCCGCCTGGTTCAGTTTCTTTGATCTTTCAAAAGTTGTCCCAAATATTTCAAAACACAAAAAAGTAAAAAAAAAAAAAAACGAAAACGAAAAAGCAAAAATTGTTTGTTGGATAGAAATCAAACTTAAGAAAAGTGGCAAAACAATGTTCTTGTAGAAGGAAGGATTTAACACTCATACTTTTACGTAGAGTTGAAAAGTTGTTGAGATTTTTTCTTTTTGTCTTGGCCGATATTCCATTTTGAATTTCGTATACATATAATTGTACATATACATATATATATACAACCAATCCTTCATTCTGCTCGTTGTTGTTGCTTTACGCGTTTTTCTTAAATTTTACAAAAAAATTCAACAATTCAATTTCTTAGCTGTTCTTGAAAGCATTTTGCAATTGTCTTAAATTAGAAAAAAAAAGAATCATCGAAAAATAACAAAAAAAAACTTTACAAATTATATAATTTTTCATTTTCTTTTTCTTTTTTTTTTTTTTGTAGGTTTTGGTCAAGTTATATACAAAGTTTTTAGCTGGAACCATCGTACCGGTTCAAAAGAAAAAACCTTAACAAACTAATAAATAAATTATTTATGCAAAACAATAATCGAAAAATTTGATCGATTGAAAATATATGAAAAAAAAAAAAGGAATATTTAATATAGTCTGTGAACTTACCGCCAAGTAATCGGTTGCCAGAGCCACATGATGTTCACGATGTTGCTGCTGATGCTGGGCATCCATCAGTTCCTGCTTAATACTTAGCGCACTGGCTGCACCCAAATTGCCACCACCACCGCCACTTAAATGGCCGCCACCGCTGGTGGTCATTGACAATGGCGAATCATGTCGTCCACCCGCATCCTCCGATTCTGATGTACTGCCGCCGGCTTTGGGTATCGGACTTGATTTCAAATTGCTGTGTGCGCTGGCCTGGAATATTTATAAATCGATGCATATATATAAATATGTACGTATGTATATATAAAAAATAAATTTCTTTAAAAGTGGTTAAATAGATTTTGTTTCTAGTTAAGATTCATATAATATTAAAAATGAATGGGGAATAATTTCTATTCTTATGGTCAAACTAAAATGGGTTATCCCCCTTAATTGAATATTCTGTTATTAATAGATGATTGTTGGATAACTTGTTGTTATTGCTTCTATATGAATTCCTCATATCATCAGTATCAAATCATATTACAGAGTGTTTGTTATTATGTATTATATTATCATTGTCATTATCATTATTATCATAGTCGTCATCATTCTCATTATGAATATGAACAACAGCACTAGCATGGCCCATAAAAGCCATAAAAATGCCAACAAATTGTGGCCGAGACCCTGGTAAAGTCTGTGAGAGTGAGAGCGGCACGTGCCATGCCAAAAATTATACTGAATGATGATAAGCTCTACAAACATATGAGTACATACACATATACACACACACACACACAGACCGAATAAAAAATACTCTATTTATATATAAATATTATTTGATTGTAGATCAGTTAAGTGCCTGGGAGAGGGAAGAAGAAGTGTTACAGAACCTGGTTGTGACGATTTTGTCTATGTCATGTGAGCCATGGAATGGCAAAGAATAACTATAGACTGACAGCGACACCATGAGAACGCAGAGGTGATGGTAACAGAGGTGTGTGCATGTGTGTGTGTGTGTGTGCATGTGTGTGTGTGGGAGTTATCGTAAATGCCGAGCATAAATGTTGACAATGTTTGTTTGCTTGCATGTATTTTGGTTTTGTTGCGCGCTTATGATGATAAGCAAAGTTTGGAAACATTATTTAACAGCTAGTTAAATATCATAAAAACTTTGGCGAAATCTAAATACCCTACTACCACAACTGATGGTGTATAAACAAGCATTAAAATAGGACAAATATAATAACCAATTAGTCTAAAGCTTTTGTGTTTATTAAGTAAATTAAACTAATCTTAAGAGCAGATGCAAGCCGATTAAGCAAAATTCTAGAATATAAATTGCAGGGGAGAAAGCTCGTAAGGAATACTAAATAAAATTTTGACTGAAATATATCTTATTTTGATATAAGTTTGAAGCAAAGAGAAAGTACAATGAATAAGTCGTAAGCTTTGTCAATTATCAATCGATAAATAAGAACAAATAATAAGCTAATCTCCAAACTAAGTTTGATTTATTTAAACAATAAACAATTTTAGAATTCAACAAATGCAACATCATAGTTTAGGCATTTAAATTACAAAAATCGGACATTAGTAGGGTATATTGTTTCTACTGCATTTTTGAGTTTATTAAATTAATATAATATTCCTGACAATTAGTTTTAATTGTCAGACAATTAAAGTGGTTTATTTATTCCTTCTTTTTTGTTTTTTACCTGAGAGTCCTGCGGGTAGTGCCTGTCCTGTACATGGGCCGCATTCGCATGATGATGGCTTGAGGACAACGAATTATCACAGTTGGATGATGAGTTCTTACGTCTGCGCTTATTACTACTCAGCTGATCCACGGGCGTTGTGGAGAGCTCTCTTTCACGATCTCTGCTGCTGTTGCGCTCACGATTGTTGTTGTTGTTGTTGCTGCTGCTGCTATTGTTGTTGTTGTTGTTGTTGTTATTATTATTGTTGATGTTGCTGCTACTGCTGGTATTACTATTATTATTATCCTTGTTACTGTAATCTAACTGCAGCAATTCATCCCGACTATCGGCACGCTCCAAAGTGCCACGATCACTGCCACGATCACTGCAAGCATCACCACCGCCACCACCGCTGCGACTATTTAGAGCATCGGCACTGGCACTTCGATTAGCAGCAGCTGCCGCAACAGCAGCAGCAACTGCTGCCGCTGCCGCACTGGCACTGCCCAAGCAGGGAGATCGGTCACCGGCACTAGATGATGTTGTTAGACCCAATGCCACAGCGGCTGCATTCACATTGCCACCGGCTGCTGCCACAGCTGCCGCTGCAGCCGCTGCCGCTGTGCTGCGTTCACTTAAACTGCTGCTACTGCGTTGCGTTAGCTCATCACGCAGATCGCGTTCGCAACGGGATCGCAGGGAGTCACGGGAATCGCGTAGATCAGTAGCACCACTACTACCACCACCACCACCACCACCGCCACCGCCGCCTAATCCACAATAACTTGGTGGACCTCGACCAGTGGGTGAGCTGGTTGCTGAATCGCGCAACTTGTCACAATCGGAACGATAATTCAGATTGTTGTTATCTGTGAGACCGCGTACCTAAATCAATGAGAGGAATTATTAATAAATGATTAAGAGACTAACAGAGATAATATATGTCTCTCACCTGCAGACTCTCTGCTGTCTTGAGAAACATGGGTAGCGAACTTTGACCCACATTTACCTCACCCTTGTACATGAAGTCAAGCAGGGAACGCATCTCTAAATATCTGACATCTTTCAAATAGATGATGGGATGTGGATGCTGATTCTGTAGGAAAATCGTCTCAAAATATGGACTGCAGGCTGACAGTATAGTTTGATGTGCCTGCAATTGAATGCAATATCATTGAAATCATTATCTATCTATCTATGTATCAAGATTAAGAGATTTATTAACCTACCTTAACTGTTTCACCCTCGCAAGCGAGCGTGACATCGCAGAGCGCTTCCCTCTGTAGCAGTGAGGTTAGCACGCCGGTTAAATTTGTGGGATGATTGTTCCAGCGTAAACAGAATTGCTGGTCCATAGCTCCTTGGTCAGTGTTGTACCTGTAATGAATAAAATAATATATTAACAACTGATATTTACATTACATTTATGAAAACCAATTTCTCTCTTCTCTAATCATTATATGGTTAAATTTATTTTAAAGATTATTTTAAATTTTAAATTCTTTTTTTTTAACATTATTATTCCCTTTCATATTTGTATAAATAAATGTTCTAAAAATAATATATTTGCTTTCTTTTTAATGCTTATCGTTGGTGAGAGACGCCTTATCAAATTCATTTCCTTTCATATTACATACAACACATATTGGAAGTAGATTTCTAAACACGGAAACGGAAATGACAGCTGTATTTCTTTCCGGTTTGTTATCGTTAGTAGGTATCGGAAACCAATTCATCAATTAATATTAGTAACAACAAATACCTATAAATGATAATTTGTCATTAAACACAATTGTTTATTACAATTGTGAAACACACTGGATGCTGATGCTGATACTAAATTATTTATTGCATTTCCGTTTCCCATTGTCGATAACACGAACACACACACAAGAGTCATGTCTCTCTATCTCTATCTCTCTTTCCCAGTCTCTGTAAAGTGCGTGTGTGTGCGTGTATGTGTGGAGTGTTAATTGCCATTTGTTGCCGCCATGTTTTGCTATTGGCAAACTGTTAATTACTCAGTCAAATAATCAAACTGACATAGAAAATTTAGTTGTAATGGAGACTCAACCATTGTGGCGACATAAGGGAATGAGATTTGTCCCAATTGTTATTAATGGCTTTTGACTGAGCTTATCTAAACTAGATTTATGGAGCCGAGATCTTCTCTCCTGTTTAGTGGCCCTTACACTGTAATAGATCATAGATACATTTATAACTTATATTCATACATATATACATATGTATTTACATATGCATAAAAATAGATGTACTTATGCATATTATGTAACCGAAAAGTTTAATTGTTACCTAAAAACTAAATAATACCATTTGATCCTTAAATGTTATTTCCCTCTGATATGGGGGGGAAAATCCCAAGCCTTTTAAATATGACATGTCTAATCATTAACGTTATCATTTAACCGTTATAGGTTTCGGTTTATGGTTGACCGATTTATGTACTTCTAGAATTGGGTTTGTGAAATGTTTTGTTATTTTTTTTTACAATTCCTGGAATCCAGATCTAATCTTAACTGCTAGTGGGCAAAGTTCCTACAAAAGGGAAGACTCAACAAGGGGGGTGGGCATGATGAAGAGTCTTTAATGGGTGTTTTTAAGGGTGGGCCAAACGACTTCAAATTGATAAGAAGCACTTTTGCTTTTCTTTACGCTTTTGTATACAATTAATTAAGAACGCACACACACACACAAAAACCATATTAACAATAGCAAAAGTATTAGAAAGCAAAAATGAGAGAATCAGAGAAGAGAGTAATGCTTAAGAGTTAATCATAAATAAAAAGAGTATTCGAAAGAGAGAGCTTTTGTGTTTAAAAAAAAAAGCTTTGCCGGTGCGCATAGTATTTAAAAAAAAATAAAATAAATAAATAAACAAAACGTCAAAGAACTTTTTTGCAAATGTGAAGGAGACAGAACATGTAGAGTAACAGAGAATACGAGAATGTGCGGTGGGAGAGAGAAACACCGATGTATTTCAAGAGAACGATCCCAGCAGCAACAACAACAGCAAGTACAACAATATTAATAATTACAGCGAAGTGTGCGTGTGTGTGTCGGACCTACATGCCGATTGCTGTCGTAAGCGTATTTTATTGGCACCCGTCGTGCCACCATCATATCCCCCTCCCTCTTCACCCCTCAACCATTTTACCCACAGAAATTTCTCAAAAGATTTTATAGCACAAATCAAATAGTACAACAACTATATACATATGTATATATATATACATAGTTTAGATATAGCGGCATCATTCTGTACCTAACAAAAAAAAAAAATAATACTTTCGCTTTCAACCAAACAAAGTTTGCCATTTGCCATAAATTTTGCTGTTAATTTTTGTTCTTTCTTTTTTTTTTTTTTATTTAAGAGAGGTCGCCAATTAATTAATACCCTGTAATAATATTAAAGCCATATCTATTGCTGAGTATATCAAAGCCTACACTCCATCTATGTAGATTTATACGCAAAATATATTTTAAATCGCATTTAAATTTCGCAATTTTATATGCATTTCATATGTTTTTTTTTTGTGTTTTTTTTTTTTGAATTAATTAAATTCCTGATCTGGGATCTCCACTCGTCTATATCAGTTTCAGATTACGATTTGGGCACGCACGTGTCTTTCAATGTTCTAAATTTGTATGTTATATGGTAAGGATCTATTTTTATTTGTGCTTAAATTATATGGCGCGTGTTTTGCTCAGAGTAGGTGTAGCTAAAAATTTGTTTATGTTGTTTTAATCACCCCATATACACACACACAACACACACACATACATACATACATAATTTGTTATACATACATACATACATATGTATGTACATATTTCACCTTTTTTTTGTAAAATTCTTAAACGCAGCAGGAAATGACATATGAAAGAATCGTTTAAAGATAGTTTAAATATCAATTTAGATGCAGAAGTCATAATTAATTCCTACTAAGAGTTGATTTAAATGCCATAAAATTCAACAGAGTAAATAATTGTTATTGTTTTCATTGCACATTTTATATAGTATTATTAACAAATATTTTATACTGTTTCTGATTTGCATTTCCGTATTTATTGTTATTGATGTATAATGATATTATTAACAGCTCAGGTATTATTCAATTGACATAGTAAACTTTAAACGTAAACAGTATATATATCTTTTATTTTTCTGTTGATTAAGTAAATATATAAAAAACAACAACAACAACAACAAGAACAATAACAAGCTGCACCTGTTGGCGCCAGTGCATTATTTTGAATTATATTATACTCTTACTTAAAGAGCATATGCATTATTATTAACCGGGCAAATAATATTAATAAAATAATAAAATAATTTTAAGTATTATAAAAAAAAATCAAAGATAATTACAGAAAATATTGGTAAATACTTATCTATTTTTTTTGCTTTATTTATTGTCCTCATTTATAGTTTAATTAAGTATGTTATCAATTTACAACAAAGCAAATATTAAAAATATTTAAGATTATATAATCTATAAAATTGCTGAACGAAATTTGATTACTATATAATGTTAGTTTTATAGGTTAGATAGGCTTTAAATAAATATTGTAATGAATCTTGTGATATATCTTAAAATTTTAATGTATTTTCAAATGCTTCGAATATCATTCATTAAAATCGGTTCACTATTCGACTATATATGTATGTGTATAAACAATAATTATAAGTGTATACGATTAGCCCGGTTCGCCGATTGTTTTTTTTGTTTTTTGTTTTGTTTATTTCATTTTGTTTTCATTTCAAAGCAGACGATTGCATTTTGCATTTTCACTTGCGCTTTCAATGCAAATTTGCTGACGCTGCTGCTTTGTTATTGTTATTGTTGTAGCTGTTGATGTTGCTGTTATTAATTAATGAGAACGAAAAGTAAAGAACTTTTACTTTCAGCAGCGGCGACGTCAAAGTACGCAGCTGCTGCTGCTGCTGTCGCTGCCTCTGCCTCTGCTTACGTAAATTGTTTAAAAATATGTTTACGCTTATCAGAAAAACCACTTGAGAATGAACGAGAAAGCGTACCCCTAAGCTGGAATAGGATCGGGGGAGATGGTGTTGGAATAGCACCCAGAAGAAGAAGAAGAAGAAGACGAAGACAAAGACGACGAAGAAGGGCAGAGCAAGGGGTATGCTGGCTGGCATAAGAAGGGAGGTGGGGCCAGGAGGTTCTAAAACGATCAGCAAATTGCGCAATATGTTAAATGCCGCTCATCGTTTGCTATTTATACAAGACGAGTGTACACACGCGCACAACTCCTCCCCCTGCCCGCCCGCTGCTGTAATAACTGCGAAAAAAAAATGCTTAACGCGTAATCAATATCAAGGGAAGATGCAGATATAAAATAGATAAAAGTATAAACACACACACACACACAACAGAATGAATACAGAGAAAAGCAGAAGAAAAGCAAAAATGAAAACAAAAATAAATAAAAATAAAAACAGAAAAAAAAAAAAAAAAAACGTTTTGTCACGCGTCAGCAGCATATTTAGATAATCAACGCTAACTGCCAGTCATACAAAACGCACACACACACACACACACATTCGCACACGTATACACACGTATACAAATAAATACTCCTGCATATATGCGGCGCATGGGGCGTATCAGTAATGGCCTTCAACTTACAGTTAGTTGCGCCTTATCGTGCGAGGCAGCAACGTAACACGAAGCGGCTTCAGCAGCAGCAGCGGCAGCGGCGACAATGCTGTAACAGCATATAACATATAGCCGACAGGGGCAGAGACGTTAGCCAAATAGTTTTTTAATTTACACGTTCTAAATAGTTGAGCGGCGGCAAGCAGTATGAAGAAGAAGAAGAAGAAGAGTGAATCTGTTGTATCTGAGAGATACACGAGCACTTGAGCGCGTCGAGTGCGAGAGGCTACTTCGACTACTACGATAATAATTATAAATACAAAGTAGTTTGTTGATATTTAATGTTGGTTTTTCTAGTTTCTCTCTTATGCTTTTTTTTTTTTTTTTTTTTGTTGTATTTTGTTTTGTTTATCTTTGACGTTAGAACGAACATTACATGTTGGCGTAGGTTGTTGTTGTTGTTGTTGCTTTACTTTATTGTTAATGGATTTGTTTTCTGCTTATTTGTTGTTGTTGTTCATCTGTCTGGTTATGTAAAAATTTACCGTTGGTGAGGTTCAATGAACGCACTCTGGGCGAACGAAATAAACAAATAGATTTGTGTATTTGGCCATATGTAAATCATAAACTCTTTTCGATTTGTCCTTCAATAAAAAGAAGAAGGCGAAGAAGAAGAAAATGAGTCTAAAAATCACATAAAGATGCTCACATTTAGATAAACAAAATATATATATTTAATATTTCTTATAACTTACACATATACAAGAGTCATAGATACACACATACACACACACACAAACACACACATACAAACATACAAACATATGTATGCAGAAGGCAAACAAGATCAAGATTAGCTGCGCTGTTCACCTTGGCTCAATGGTCAAATGTGCAAAAAACAACAAAAAGCAAAAAAAAAAAAACAACCAGTGTGTAGTAAAGTTGGTAAAGCAAAAAAAAACCAAAATGAATCAGCCAAAAGCATTTGAAAAGGTTTAGCCCCCAACATAAGCATTTTGTAAACGATGAAGGTCACCAGTTACAGATACAGATACAGATATAGATACAGATACTTGGCACAACCATGATTGATTAAACGGCCTGTAAGCTAAGGCCATAAGTCGATTTAGCCTTTTAACTTAAGGCTTGGTTATTGAGTTTTTTTTTTTTTTTTTTTTCTTCTTTTATTCACTTTTCGCTTGGTGTTCGTTTTTTTTTTTTTTTGCCATTAATACATTTAACACAGTTTGGACCAAGGCTAAATGTAGGTGGGGATAGGTTAATAGGTGAAATGAATAATGTTGGGATTGATTCTACATATATGGGTCATTTTTGTTTATCGAATGGAAGATCAAAATTAAAATAAATTAAATACTTTTAATTTGCATTGCATTAAAGAAACGATTAATTTATTTATGGCATGGACTGGACTTTGGATTAATCGTTAAAAGGAACCTCAACTTCACAAGGCTATCATTCAGTCTAGTTATATCCTATTTTATAAAAACTATATCTTTATTTACTTTTAAGTATCGCAACTTTTGATTGGCACTCTTTTTCTAATTATCAATATGATTTTTGCAAATTTTTTTAAACTATTTTTAAAATTTTCAAAAATTTGTTTTATTTTTAATATTTTGTTATAAGTTCTTATACAAAAAATGAATTAATTTGAAATTAATTTAATTCTTTCTTAAATTGGCTAAAAAAAAAAAGCAATTTAGAAGCCTATTGAATCAGAATCAAAACAAAACAGTTTTCCAGACATTTTATTCAAATATTATCAAAGTCACATCTAAGAGATTATTTACCATTCCGTTTCAGTAAAAGCCTATTTAATAGCTGCCTAAAATTTAATAGTTTGCTTATCCTATTTTTCAACCATAAACGATTCATGTTTTCTTTTTAGAAGACATTATTTTTTATGAATTTATGATAAATGTAAATTATTTTTAAATTGCTTCATTCTAAATTCATACGTATGTATGTATACAAACATGTACATACATATACATATATGTATATGTATATCTAATAAATATTTTTGTTTTGTGCTTTAACCATCTACGCAATAAACTGACCTCGCCCAAGATTTTCCTTGATAATTGCACAAAATAATTGTGTTGGCCACTTACTAACGCAAATTTTATGACAAGAAGCATACTAATAATTTTACAATTCTAAATATATGTCTATGGTATGTATGTATGTATGTACATATATGCAAAAGAAAACTGCTTTATTAAGAGTGAGTGAGTGCACAAAGATACATTTTACATTTGTCAGATACAAATGTGTTAATTGCATTTGCAGTGCGTGAGCCAGGAATAGAATCAACCAACCAACCAAACGACCAAAAGACCAAACGCCCACACGCAAGTGTTTATGCAGCCTAATAGTTGGTGGCAGTAGATGAATTGAAACAGCGCCAAATCGTCGGCAACAGTGCGAAACTGTGTCGAGCAACGTGTGGGCGAAAAAGTGCAAAATTGTGTAAAAAAAAACACACACACACAATGAAAATATAGAAAAAATGAAACAAAATGAAATTAGCTGACTGCAGGCTATTACAGAGATAGAGATACAGATTTGTATATGTATATACATATGTATGTAAATATATAGTATATGTACTTATAGTGCGTCCCCAAATTGATATGATGTGCGAGGTGAATTCAAAAGCAGTTACTTGTCATGATGATGATGTCATTTGTATCTTATTGCTGGACCCTCCTAATGAATGGAGACCTCTCTCCTCTCCTCTCCCCTCCCTCTCTGCTCTCTCCTCTCATTGGTATCTCTCACCAACACCAAATATGTACCTATTGTATGCGATTGAATCCATGTGACTTGACTGTCAGTGTTATAGCGTTTGTAATAATTACAGTTAGCTTTTGTTGCGAGGGCTGTTTAAGAATTATCTATGCTTATAAAAACAAATGCTGTTTTATAATCAATATATTATATAATTAATATATTATTATTATAATTAATATGAAAAATTTTAAACATATTTCCTTATAGTATGTATACCGTATTTCAATTACAGTCGGGCCTCGATTATCCGTGATATGGCCAACCGGCAATCCCAATTAACCAATATGGCCAAAGATCAGTCTATTGGTTTTTTGATTTGTTTTCTTCGATTAACCGTGATTACCTCTATTATCCGTTATGAGAGAATTTTTTTATTTACTTCAACTTCATACATACAATACAATAAAAATAAAAACGGGGAATTTCCTTGTTACACGACTTTTTTTTAAGAAGTTGTGAATTTTTTGTCTCATGTTATCAGTAGAAAATTAAATATATATATACTTTCGATTAACCGTGAAAATTGATTATCCGTAATGCTCCTGGTCCCGACCATCACGGATAATCGAGGCCCGACTGTTTTTAACTAATAACTTTGATTACAACTTTATAACCCTCCTCCCCCTTTAGTTTAGAAACATAATTGCTTCCGCTTTCATTTTAATACATACAACTTAGGTGACAAAGTTCACACTATTTGATAAGATAATTACTTATTGTTATTATTATTCGTATTGTTATTATTGATTGCATCGCTTACTTACCGCTCTACCCTCGTTTCTGTTATTGTTGTGATCGAAAACCACATAATAATCTAAATCATTCCCTGTGTACTTTACCAGCCTCTTGAGCGAATCTTAAGAGAGCTGTCCACAAAACAACAAAAAGAAAAAAAAAACTTGTTAGCACTTCGAGAGCGAAGCAGCTCCTCTTCTCATTTCTGTCGATTGTGAAATTTGCCGTGGGCTGACGACGACTGAGCAAATAAATTTGCTGAATGAGTTTTACAACTGCTGCTGTATCTCAGATGAGCTCCCTTTTTCCCCTGTTCCATCTCCTTGGCCTTAACTTGGTTTTTTTTTTACTCGTTGTTTATGCCCTGGGGCACATCCCCATCTACTGGGTAGAGTACTCTTGTTTGTTTATGAATTCCTTATTTTATTATTATTTTTTTTTTTGCGCTTATGTTAATTTTTTCGCTCACTTCTTTCTGTAGCTATTTTTTGCTTTTCTTTATCGTTTTGTTCGTTCACATGTTGTTAATTGCAACAGAAAGTTAGCATTAATCAAGGTAAGATTGTATTTTTAAGGGCTGCCTCCTCTCTAAGCCCAAAAAAAGGGTTTAGTGGGTTTTATTTTATGGGCTGCTAACTATTGTCAGATGAGAAATCGTGTTTATTATATTAAACAAGGCGTATGCGCAATATATTGCGCATACGTCACGTGGCCAAGAAAGCAATTAAATTAACACAATCAGAAACTGCAAATAAATAAATAGCTAACAAATAATCTAGCAACTGTGAAATTTAATGCAAATTGCATTTATTAAATAATTTTAAAATGATTTTTGTTTTTCTTTTCCCTTTTGCTCTAAGAAAACTTGGCAAGAGGCAAGAGCCAAAACAAATGCAAGACTTAAACAAAATTTTTTTTTTTTGCAACACCCTGGGTATTTATAAAAATGAACGAAGTGAATGCAACAGGCAGATATTGAGGCACTTGCCACATGTTTTTGTTCAGCATTAATTCTAGTTATTTGATAGAACTTGAATATATACATATATAGACAAGGAGCTTGAAAGGTGGCGATATAGAAGATTACCGATTCCAGCAATAAATCTATTATTAAACTTAACTTATCATTCTTTGCTTTAACAGGGTATCCTATTAGTCGACTGCCCAATTTAGGATGTTGTTGCCTTTAGGTTAATTACGTCAAGCGCCTGCCTGCCTCCTGGTTATGTCGGTGTTGCTGTTTCTGTTGTTATTGCTGTTGTAGTTGCTGTTGTTCTTGTCTGCCAGACAGACACTTTTTAGGCAATTAAATGCGCTAATTTTCATTTGCATGAACTGAGTGTGGAGCAGAGTGTAAAAATAAAGAAGAAATTTTGAATCGTATCTCATCCTCCTGCAAAATGATGACAATTCAGAATTTGGCGTGGGTAGCCAAAAAAAAAGAAGAAAAACTTAAAAAAATATATATATTTTTCACGCTGGCACATGAAGCAATAGAAGATTGAAAGAGGGGTGACTGACTATACTCCTTCCTTCCTCTCTTCCCATCACACTTTTGGATGATATTTGCAATTACAATGACAGTTTGTGCCGGCTGTGGTCTGTCCTCACACACACACAATGCTTATTTGTTTGTGTGTGTGTGTGTGTGACCCAAATTTGTGCACACTTAGAAATTGTCTACAAAACAGCCAACGACATCAACTTGGATAGCACTAAGTACATAACAACAACAACAACAGCAGCAACAACAATATACAAAACAAAGAGCCAGCGCAGGCGTAAGTAAGTATTTCTATATTTTTTTTCGCTTTAGTTATGTGTGAGTGTTTGTGTGTGTGTGTGTGTGTGGGCCCACTTAAACCCTGCCAAAAAGCAAGCACAACCTCTGAGCAGAAATTTTGCCGGCTGACAAATCGCGCGTTCAATGCGTGGGCAGACATAGATCGTCTTGTACCTAACAGCGACAACATGTGGCCCTAATTCATGCAAAAACAAAAGATAAAAACCAAAAAAAAAAAAAAAATCATAAGAAAAATAGGTATATAAACAACCAAAAAATTAAGCAACTTGTTGTGGTAAAATCCAAATAACTTTGTGGCCAGACGACACATATCTGTGTGTGTGTGTGTGTGTGTGTGTATGTAAAGATATTCATTATTGCCAGGAAATAGTAATCTATTGAGTCTAAACATTGGGATCATAATTTTATAAGTTTTTTACATGATTTTCAAAAGGTAAGAAAAGAAATTTGTTAGTAGTAATTTATAAGTTTTTGAAGATTTATCAAATTGACAATATACATACAAATAATGTAAAAAACAACTTTTATATCTAAATGACCGACATAGTAATTAATTGAGCCTAAATATTAGTATCATAATTTTACAATTTTTTAAAATAATTTTCATAAGATGAGAGAAGAAACTGTAACTATAGTTATTCAATAGTTTTCTAAGATATATCAAACTTACTACTATATATACATATACTAGCCGAAGGCCTTAGCAGCCAGAGCTCTAGCTATAAGTTAGTTATAATTTCAATTATTTCTAACTCTATTATAAATAAATAAAATATACATATACATGTAGCTATGATTATTCAAATGGAATATCAAACATATATTTTTAAAATATTTATACATTTTTGGAGAAGTTCATGCTAAAGTTTTATAGTTAATATATGTATGGTAATTGCAAATTTTTTAACTTTTGAATCATTAAATAATAGTTAATCTGATATACTATTATTTAATATTCTATTCTAACTTATAGTTTCGTTAAAGATAAGAGCAAATCTTAAACAATATTTTGCATTTCATAACTAATTTCATTTCAATGGAAAAAAAGAAGGAAAACCAAGTTTAAAAGCTTTTATTGGTCGGAACCGAAGCTCTGTTCCTAAAACTTGGATTAAGAACCCTTTTCTACCTAAAATATATATATATATATAAATTTAAATTAAACTTAGTTTAATTTATTTTCATTAAAATGGTATTAGGGTTTCAATTAAGTCTCATAAAATCCCATACAATCCATTTATTTTAAATACAAGGTACAGGATATATTACATCAAACTAATTCCAATAAATGCACATCTACATATTTCGATAATTATAGATAAATTTACAATACATCTCTATAAGATTTCGCATCACAAACTGAGAAACATAAAAATCGTCTACAAGACTAAACGCATACAGGGATTAACCTATTTATAAAATTTTAATAGAAATATGTTAAATGGTTTCTAACAAACACACCCACATAGGTTTGCCATAAATACGTTAAATTTTTTTGTGAAAACTGCGATATATGTATGTATGTAAAATGCGGGAAATGTTTGAAATATCAAAATTATAAATATTCAAATTGCTACCCCAAAAACAACAAAAAAAAGAAGAAATAAAGAAACAAAAAAAAAAACTGTAGCATCTAAATATACATGGCAAAAATAATTTATGTTTTTGTTTGCAAATACTTGGAAGGTATTCGCATTCGAATTGGCATCTTGTCTACAGAGAATCAAGCAGGAAAAATCAACAAAAACGAAATGACTGCACGACTACACACATTCAGAAGAAAATTGTATCGACGTCTATATTGTTATTTTTATATATTTTAATACCCTATATTTAATTTACAAGAAATGGGTTTCTTTGCATTACTTAAATATATAAGAAAACAGGGAAAAAAACCATTGTATGGTCTAGCCATAACCTTCTCATTTTAGATATAAAATTAAAGTTCTTTAAGTTCATGAAGATCTAGCCATAATCCTTTTTAAACAGAAAATTAAAGTTCCTTAAGGAATCCCAGACAAGTTTTGGTAGTATAAGAATGTTTAATTAATCTTTCTGATTCTTACAGGGTATCACATTAACGGCTTTCCCGGCATTACGGTTTGTCTGTTTTGTATAAATTTATTTATAAGATGGCGTAAAATGTACGAAAACAAAAATAAACTACATACACACATACGAAAAAAAAAAATTTGCTAAGGGTGCAAAAAAAAACAGCCCGACAACAACAACAGAAGACGAAATGAGCCGTAATGGGCACAAGCACGTAAGCAGTTCAAAATGATGATGAATAGAAAATGGTGTGGAAGGGAGGGGGAATGGGTACGAAGGGACACAGAATGTGAACTGCTGATATTTTGCCAATGATCTATACATTTAGAATGATCCACATTTTTAGTTAAATCTATTGGTTCCTTTAGTATGTATTAGGGTTACGGTTAGCATGCCCTGCCCCCCCTTCTCATTTCTGTCACCCAGTTTCAGTTCTCTTCTCATATAGTTCTTCTCTTAGTGTCTCTCTATATGTATGTATGTACATTCATACATATGTATCTGCAGTCTATACAATAACAATAAAAGAGCCTGCCAATATTTGCACAGTTGGTGCAAACAAAACTCGCTCAATGTTTAGCCTCCGTTTTTCACACCACAAACACCGAAAAAAAAAACTGTTGGTTTCTTTTTTCTAAATCACAATAAAAATACATATGTATATATATAAACACACTATATGTATGTATGTATGTACATATGTGTGTATACTATATAATAAAACATTGCATAAATAAATAAATAACAAATGCAAAAGGCAAAGACAAAAAAGAATTAATAAATAAATACATATATATATATATATACATATATATATATATATACATATCTATATATATCTATATAGCAACTACAATGCGATGCCTTTGTGCGTTCAAGCGGGGTTTTTACCATTTATTATTTTAGCAACCGTTAACGCAATTTTCTACTAAATAAATTTGCTGTAAATTTTTAAATTTTTATATATACCCTTGCATAGGATTAGATGTCACCGACAACAGTAAATTATATACATATGTATGCATACATATATGTATGTATGTATGTGTATATATTTGATCAGCATCACTAGACACTCATCGTTTTAGACATATGTATGTATATGTTTATATGTCTACATATATGTATGTATTTATCTGTGCGTCAGACAGACTAGTCGCTGCTCAGTTGTAAAAACAATATTTATGAAATGTGCGTTGTGGACTTCCTTTTGAAATAAGTTGTAGATTTGTTGAAATCATTCTTCTATTTGTTAGAGATTATGTAATCCTTATTAGATACATATGTACATACATATCTTGCCAATATGTTTTATATACCATTAACACGAATTTCTTAAATATTTCATATTCTAAATGGATCGCTTAACTGATCACATAGTTTGGATCTACTCCTTTTTTTTCTCTTATATTCTTACAAAGGGTATTTATACAGTTCGGTTAGTGTCTTCGAGATAACCTTTGATTTTCTTGATGTGGTGGGCTGGGCAGGGGCGTGTGCCTTAATTCTAAATTGGCACATACATACATACAAAGATGTTCATATATATATATGTATAATGTACATAGTGATAGATGTATGTGTGATGTACGGCACTATCTTTCTTTCTATCTCTCTCTCCCAATCTCTTGCTCGCTCTAGTTCGGTTCGGTTCGTTTCTATTCAGATCGGTTCGAGCACACCCTTAATTGTGTAAAATAAATTGCTATTGCTGGCAGCGACGTCGACGTCGACGTTGACGTTGACGCTTTGTGTTGCTGTTTGACGTCAGCGGTAGCTTTTTGGGCAGCAAATTTGTTTTATTTTTCTTCATTCTTTTCTTTTTTTTTTTAAATCGCACACAGATTGTAAAAATTTAAATTTATAGATAATTTTCGCATGTTTTAGGTTTTTCATACAGCATTTGCATGGATGTATGCATGTATGTATGTACATACATATGTGCTCGTGTGTGTGTGTGTGTGTGTGTGTTACTGAGTGTGGTTGTACTTAGTTGTATATTTTTAGATAACTTTTACGCATGACTTGATATGCCAAATTGAATTGTGTGTGGCATGTGAGCCAAAATTCTATGTTGTCTTTTTACATTCACTCATAATATAGTTTTAGATAGTCAGTCAATCAGATATATAGACCGACCGACCGATAGTATGGATTTGGTTTTGACTTTAGTGGAATACAAATTGTGATGTAATTGTTTATGGGGTTGGTTAGCTTTTGGGGTGGTGTGTTTTGTATTCCCTTTATTTTTCACTTTTTTTTTTCATTGCTGACAACAGATAAGACTGAATGACAAGGGAATATAATACAAAACGTATACAGTTGTCAGTATTATTTCTGCTAGAAGGGCAGTTGAAGGTCCTCCGTTTGCAAATGCAAACTATGTACATACATATGTACAATAAAATTAAATAAAAGGCAAAGCAAAAGTTTTTTATAAATTTTCCGAGTGTCAATTTAAAAACTAATTGCGATTGTTTAAGTGAAGGAATAAAAGGACTATGAATCGGAATGTGAGAACTACTAGTGATTTAGATCTTAGAAATTCATATTTGCATCCTTACTTTTACTCTCGTTCTAGTTTTTACTATAATTTACTATTATATAACCCCAAATCATATCAACTAGCCATAGCACACAGTGACCTAAAAATAAAAAATGTATTCTATGTTTATAGTAATGTAAGCTTGAAGGAATGCCTGTATTTAGCTATACGAGTTCTAGGAAAAACTTCTTATCTTCCCACTTATAATGCACTATATAGTATACGATACTACTAATATGAGAGAATATTACTTAATGCGTCGCACAACACTTGAAACACTTTCGCTTTCGTTTTTTTTTTCATTTTTAGTTTCGCGTTGCCGTTGAGACAGGTCGTCATCAGCGACATCATCACGGTAGGTAGTTGTTGTTGTTATTTTTTTCCCCATTTTTTTGATGTCATAATTCACAGGGCCGTATACTTAATATTTGCATGATAATGAAGCGTTACATTGCAACTACTACTAACCTGTCCCAGAGAGGGTGATGCAGCAGCCAAAAATTTGTATAATCCAATTTGATCAATTTTTTTTTGTGGGATTAGTACGAAAATTAAATTCCAAAAGTAAAAAATGTACTAAGTACAGTTGGTAGGGTCAAGGTGTGATTATTGAGCCAAAATGTTTGCCGGAAAATATGTAATTTCAACTATTTTTATTATTTTTTTTTTTTTTGCTTTTTTTTCTACAGCACTCAGAGCTTTAGGCATAAAACTTTAAAATTGCACCGATGAACCACATTTTTTTTTTTAGTTATGAATTATTTAACACTGACTTTATAATATTGATAACTTTTAATGATTCTTTATTAGGCACTTGTAGGGGCACTTGACTTTTTTCTTTTCTTTTTTTTGCATAAGAACTGCAAAATTGATTTGTATAATTATTTTTTAATTTCACTTTTAAATCATTTTATTAGATTTTAAAGGGATTTAATTATGATATTTCCCCGCATGCGTTTGCGTGTAAGAGGGAGTAGTGTGTTGTTGTTGTTGTTGTGTGTGTTTGTATGTATGTGTATGTATATATGTACATATGTGTGCTTAGAATCCGCGCAACCGCAACCCGTCCGTGCCGCGCAACATCACAACTCGCTTTACAATTTTGAATTTGCTTTACAGTTGCGAGTGCTGTCGACGCGAGAAAATAGGTTAAGAGTGCCGCAAAACGCGCTGCTGCTGCTGTGTTTTGGCGTTGGCGTTGACTTCGACGTACTACACATATGTATGCTGATCGGCAATTCGCAAAAAAAACGCACTCACTTATACACACACACACAGGCAGAGAGACAGACGCAAGCTCTTAACTAGAAAAATGAATCGGCAGACACGAACCAAATTGCCAAAAACCTTGATACCGATCGCACACACATACAGATACACGCGCCAAAATGGCAAACACAAAAAATTTGTAAAGCAGCAGCAGCAGCAGTAAAAAGAAAGAGCGTCGTCGAACACCAAAAGAGCAAAGCCCCGTTTGCAAGAGAGAAGAAAAAACAGAATGAGAGATTGAGAGAAAGACGGAGTGAGAGAGAGAAAGAGCTTGGCATAATGTTTGCCGAGGCAGATAGAACGATCTGCACGTTTTCGGTTTTGCGAAAAAAAAAAACCAAAAACAACAAGCAACTGACTGACTGACTGACCGAGTTGACTGCGCAGTCATCAGCCAACATGTGCAGCGCCCCCGCTCTCATTATCTCTCACTCACTCTCTCTGTAAAGTGCGCTCACCAAATTAGATTTTATGAGACAACAACAATCATGGTATGCACATAGCGTCATCGTCGTATCCCGGCCATCCCCTAATGCCGCAGCGCGCCCCCGCCACACTTTACGTTTGAGAATATGGGCGCAGCCAAAAAAGCAAAAAGCTTGCAATTTTTGTTTTTTCATTTTTGGCCAATTTGAGTTTCTGCCTGTGTGTGTGTGTGGCGTCGTTTGTTCGTCTCTTTGGTGTGTGTTCGTATTTTTTCGGCAAAATGTTGCTTGTTTGAAGGTCAACTTACGACCCATAAGCAAAAAAAAAATGTTTTTTTGTCATGGTTTTTGTTGTTGCCGCCGCCTGTTTTACTTGGCGTTAGTTGCGTCGCAGTCGACGTCGCTTTGTGTTGTCTGTGCTGTAGTTGTTGTTGCTTTATTTTTGGCACTCGGTTCGGTTGTTTGTATGTCAGCCATATGTATATCTATGTAGGTATATTGTGGGTATGTGTGTGGATAACTTACATGCGCGTGTAGGGCCTTTTTAACGGTCGCTGTCGACGTCGCTGCTTTGATCAGTCACACACGCACACAAACACAGACCACAAATACCAATGCAGCAGCAGACATGCTAGCTGCCCAATTTGTTGTAGCTGTAGTGAATATAATACACACAAATTAATACATACATATGTATGTATGTATGTACATACATACATGACCATACATCGAATCAAACATATGTATGTATGTATGTATGTATGTATGTACATATGTATGGATGTTCATACCCACTTTTGTTGCTGCTTTTTTATAAATTTAGAATTTTTGCATTATTTTTTGCTTGTTTATTGTTTGCCATTTATATAATCAAAATCGCTCTGCTGCCCTGATCTACATTGTCAGATCGGTTTGGTTAGTGAGTTTCTATACAATATTTTAATTGCTTTATCCAAGTTCCAAAATGACCTTTACCAAAAGTCATCCATGTATGCTTGCCAACTATGCGAATACTTTTATAGCAGGGTATATTCATTTCAATTATCAATTGGTAACGCAGAAAGAAGCGTTAAAAACAGATAGAGTTAAGGAAGTGAAAATGATGTAAAACGTCGAATGTTTATACTCTAAAAACATACAGGAATGTGTCCTGTATACAACATACATATGTATGTATGTATGTATGTATATGTACCTACATATGTATGTACATATGTATTCAAGTACATATTCACATGCATATGTACATAATGTATGCAAGTCTGCATGTACATAAGTATGTATGTATACATATATGTATGTATGTATGTATGTAAACATACATGTGTAACCGTTACGAAGATTTTCGAATGATTTCAAGTTCCAAGATATGGAATAGTATAAAAGGTTATTTTTCTCTACAATAGGGAAAACTAAACGTGAATGATTAAAAGGTTTATGAATGAACTCATATAATCCATTGATAAGACTTATTATCTAGGGTAATGATTGCAGTCTTGCTTGGACAATCGTTTTTACCAAAATATGATAATATTTGAGATTTCAAAAATGCACATACATACATATGTACATATGTATGTATGTATGTATCTTCATATGTATGTATGTATGTATGTATGCTGATAACATAACATTGCCAATAATCTTTAGATAATAAATTTAAAGCCAAGTCCAAATGATAATTAGTTTCCGTATCTAGTGATATCCGAATAGCGGATGAAAGATCTTTGTATTTATCACAATTTTTAACGGTTTTAGTTTTACCTTTGTACCATACAAATATTGTATCTTACATATGTACATACATACATACATATGTATCTATGTATGTATGTAGGTATGTATGTATTTTGCAGATCTATGTAAATGTACATATGTATGTATGTACATATGTATGTAGTTTAAAAAAGTTTCAACATTCTTACAAGTTTTGATTCGGCGAAGTTCAATTTTTAAACTATGTATGTAAATACATAAGTCTGGCTATTGAACATTGGTATATTGTCATTTTTCTGTTCAAAGCTGTCGGTTATTAGTTTTTGGATATAATTTTATGTAACTTTGATGTAAATTCATTCCCACAGGTCCCAAATATCGTTAAGTCCCAAGTGTAAGGTTCGGGTTAAAACGATTGACAACCCGCGATTATCAATCACGATTGATTAAATGCTAAAAATACATTTTATTATCGTTTTTTTTTCGATTTCACACGTCATTAGAACTGAAAGTGTTAGAATTATTACAAGGTACATTGTATGTACATATTTTGGTTTTGGTATATTGTTAATCAAACGGCCAGTAATCACCGTTACTCTTTGGTTTTCAATAAGCACATACACATACATACATCCACACACACGCATATACTAAGAGAGTGGGAGAGAGCAAAAGATTAGGAATTATAACAACGCGTTGCAAAGACAATGCGAAAATTCAGACCGTTTTGAGAATTACACCGTATGCCGCTTAGAAAGGAACTGAGCAGCAGCAGCGACACGCAATAATATGTTTCGTCGCTCGCTCGCTCACACATACATGCATAATAATCGAGAAGAGGCAACAACAACAAGAGAATCAAATTATTAAATAAACACTCACGCATACAACGAAGAAAAAAGTTATGCGAATTACATACACACATTCATACATATACAGAAGCACAAAAAAAATTAAAAAAAGAACGGTATTTGCGTCGCAGGCAATAGGAAGAGCGTAGCAAAGAGATAGCGTGAGTGAGAGTGATGGAAGCTTGGCGCTCTTTTTATAGTAAGATCTCCTGAATAAATGTTAGTGTGTGTGTGTAAATATGGGTATGCGTGTTAGGGCAGACAGGGCAGCGATGGATGAATTAGGACAAAAACAACAACTGTAAAGCAAAAAAACGAAGCCGCCATTTAAAGATATTTAAAATATGAAAGTGCCGCAGAATCACACAGGCATATATATGTACATATGTATGTATGTATGTATACATATATGTACATATGTGTGTGTGTGTACCTTCATAACATTTCAGAATACTTTTACGAACGAATATCCTTTATATTAATTTCTTTTTATTTTTCATCTTTATCCAAAGAAAAATAACTAATATACTCATAAATTTTACGAATATTCCAAAGAAATTCTCCCTTATTGATTTCTCGAAATCTTTGTGTATAATTTATTTATACAAATATTTTAACAACCATCACACGTGAGTTATTTAATACCATCATACGATATCATCTACAACAGATGCTTCGTGCTTGATATCAGCTAGGGCGTGACTGCTAATCAACCAAAAAAAAAATTTTTTTAAATTAAATTAGCGCCCAATAATTAAGCTGTCAGAGAAAAATGTTTAAGAAGCCAAAATATGTATATAATATGGCCATAAATGGCTTTTTAGTGTATCTATCAGAGTATCATATACTAGCCAACAAAATGATGGTTGGATGCAGTTCAAGTTGCAGTTGCCACCGCTCGCTTCTACCTTGACACACTCGCCCAAAACGTGTGGTAGCTACGGCGCATGCGCAACATCAACACAATCAACGAAAAGGCAAACGGGCCGCTTGTCAACAACAACCAAAACAACAGCTACAACAACAAAAATAACAACACTACAACAAAATCACAAAATTTAGCGCTTTTGGGAGAAACCTTCTGTTAGCCATAAACGGGCAATTCTTGCTGGCAGTTTACAACATCACAGTAAAAACCATATTTTCGAGCGTGAGAAACGGCTATGGTCATGCCCATATAGCTATATATCAGTTGATATATAGTAAAGTTACTGTGCAAAGTTCACGTTTACCTAAAAAGGTGTGTGGGCGGCCTCAGGCCTCACATTTCACATTTCTGTAATGGGGAATATCAGTTGGGCGAGCTTTTTCCATAGATATCATTATTATCGCTCATGTTGCACGTACTCGGAGAACAAAAAAAATGTGCTGAAAGCTCACGCACCAGAAAATAATAATAAAATACAGAATATTGTATACTGTAATAATATAAAAATGTAATCGCAATATTTTTTTTTGTAATTACATAAAAATACACACATATATCAGTAATTTAATGAGACAATGTGGTCAGTATTCATTTAGAGCCATTTATACTGACATTTGGATATACTCTGGATTATTTCATGGGAATCGCCATAATAATTGCAAGGGAATTGTATAAAATTCTTAACGAAAATGATTTGTTTTTAACTAGAAAATTCTAATGAAAAGTTATTCCCACATACAGTTGCTATGAAAAGTTATCACATTGTTCACTGTTAAAGTGAGACATAGAGTATGTAAAGTTAGACTTGTAAAATTTGGTTTCCGGTAACATTCTGTTGTTTTTGCTGTTGTTGTTGTTGTTGTTGCTGCTGCTGTTGCTGTACGGCAAACCGCATATTTACACAAAAAATTGATTCAAATCAGTGGCAGTTGCCCGAAACTAAAACCGACAAAACAATCGAAGTGTCTCCAAATAGTATAAAATGCAAATGAAATCAAATCAAATTAGCAGCTCGCTAATAAGCCAAACAAAATGGGCGCTGTGCTGCAATGCAATTTGTAATTAACTGACAACATTCCCACCTACCACATATAAGCACACACACATGCATATGTATATGTATACGTATATATATATATATATGTATTGTACATATTTATTTACTGTTAAATATTCTTGGTGTTTAATTTAGGCATGTAATACGCTAGCGGGCATTTCACAATCAAAATGGGAATACAATAAATGTTTAATTTTTAGGAGGCATCTAGTTAGGCATTTAGCCAAGAGCATTTAAGAGTAAATCAAATAGAATGACATTAGTTACAATTGTGGTTATACATATGTACATACATACAAATATACATAAATGTATACATATCTCCATCCATTCATATGTACATGTTTATAAACAAAAGATATGCAAAATGATTATGTTAGGGTAAATTTTGGGTAAGAATTGAAATGTGTTTTAAATGAAGTAAGCAAGTCGTCCCTGCCGACTTGGGGTATACCCTGTACCAATGGAATTGGAGAAGTATTTCATTCGAAGGAATTCCCTTTTTTTAGACTTTCCGATTTTAGGCTCTAAATTCCATCTTCCATTTTGAAATTTTGAATAATTTTAAATTTCCTACTTAAAATGCATTACAAGGTAAAAAGTTGGAAATATTTTTTTGATTCCGAATAATTTGAGTGTAACCATCGTTAAAATTTGCTTAAATCGAGTTGAAAATAAGTTTTCCAGATTTGTATGCTAATTAAAAACGGCGATTCTAAAAAGCAAATAAAGACATAGTTTTTCAAAATCAGACGAGATTTCACTGAATTGGAGTCCTCTGAAGTAGAGGTTCCTTCGAAGGACTTGTTCGTTGTCCTTCTTTTGAAGGATTTTACCAATGCTCTATAGGCTCCAAGTTGGCCATCTTTTGGCCGATTTTGAAAAGTTTTACATCAATCTTTCTGGATAATTTCCATCTTAGAAAACTGCATTAAAAGTTGAAAAAAGTTGGAAAAAAATTTTGACCGGATTTTCGTAAATTTTTGCAGTGTAACCATCATTAAAATTTGCAAAAATCGAGTTGAAAATTAGTTTTCCAGATTTTTATGCTAATTAAAAACGGTGATTCTAAAAAGCAAATAAAGACATAGTTTTTCAAAATCAGACGAGATTTGACTGAATTGGAGCCCTCTGAAGTAGAGGTTCCTTCGAAGGATTTGAAGGATTTTACCAATGGTTTATAGGCTCTAAGTTGGCCATCTTTTGGCCGATTTTGCCGTAGGCCGTAGACATTATTCATTAATACAAAAGGATCTCCATTCCATGTGTTTTCCCTTTTCATTCCTATTTCATGAAGATAATGCTTCAATATTGAAGGAGTTGTAACGGATATATATTTATAAATTATCTAAGGATTTGATGCCAAAGATGCTTGGCCTTATATGCACACAAATGATTTATCCTAATTTTTAAAGTTAAAAAATTTAGCATATATATCTCACTTTATTTGTATTATTAAAAATTTAAAACACATTTGGGGGAAACTTGAAAATTACTGAGGACTATCTCTTCAATTCCTAAAAACATTTTAAATTTTTATTTCAAAAGTATTTTCTTTTGAAAGGTGGATACATACATATAACTACCCAAATGCCTTGGGGCTAACTTTTAGTGTACTTTACAACGTTTTTATATAGAAATGTACAAAAAATGTAGGAAAAAAAAAAACTATTTTGATATGTTATGTATATTTTTATTTGAATAAAATCAACAAATTTTTTGGTAAACCAACCAAAAAATAAGGAAGATAAATAAGAGGACAGGACCGACTGTCCAATACATTGGGGGGATGTCCGATGGATGACGAAGCTTTCAAAATGTTTTTACAACATTTGTGTATGCGATAAATGTACAAATATATACATACATATAGTTATATATATAAATATATATAGTTGCTATATGTATATACATATATATATTTTTGTTGCCGTTTGTATTGCATATTTTAAGGCGCATCAGGCTTGTGTTCTGTTCCCTGAAGGCAGGGTGGACTGGTGGGTCACTGTGTAAAAAGCAATAAATAAAATACAAAAACACAAAAATACATTTGCTTGTTTAATTTAATTTTTAATGCCCACAAAATATGCATAAAATATTAAGCGTGCGGTTTTTTGTTAAAGTTTTTATTCGCTTTTTATTCTTTTTTCTTTTTTTTTTTTTTTAAAGGAATGCAATTTGAGGAAGGAAGAGAGGTGTGGTATACAGGCAGGAGATGTAGTGGGGCTATGTGGGGAAATGTGGTTAGGGGATGTGGCAATGAGAATTTGCATTTGGCGTTCCTCTGCTGGTGATACAAATACAACCCACACACACACACACACCGTCACACACACAAAATGCAATATGTGGCTTGGCGCTGTGTGCACATTAAAATCAATTAAATGACAAATTGAATTTCGGCAAAAAATGGCGGCCATAAAAATTACATGTCCTTCTGCCGGGAATTGCAATCAACGCGTCATCAGCAGCGGGAATGTCAATTTAATAACTCCACTTCTCGACTGTAAAATAAAATACCAAAATCAACAAACAACAACATAACAACAACAACATCAACAACAAAAAGAGAAGAAAAAGTCGGGATAATGCCGCTGTGTCACACTGTTCTTGCCCAGTTCGCTGGCAAATTAACACAACAATGTTGGCTCATTAACACAGCCCCTTCAATCCGATCCCCTCCCTACCATTCCACAATATACATATTCCGGCCCATGAAGACTCGCACGACTCCTTTTACAACTCTCCGCAAAAGTTGGGCAAATAATTAAAAACGGAAAAAAATACACAAATGACCAGACTATAAGCGGCTATACTAAAGTCTCTACACGCTTACAAAGTGGAGATTTATTTCCTTTTAGTCTCAATCGCCTAACTCAGTTTATTAATTAATTACAGGAGAGAATGTCCTTAATGAACTTGATGATATCTACTTATCATATTTCGCATTACCTTATTTATTATATATCTTTATATGTATATTTCTATGCATTTCTTGTAATACATAGTATATAATATCTATATCTATAACTCTTCATTTCAAAGTTGGCAAATCTATTGGCATTTAATCAAAATATTTTGAATGACCTTTATGTGTTAAGTTCATCAATAATATCATATCATCAATGAACTCTATAATCTGACATTCATATATTAAGTTATGGCAGATATCTGGCATAAATAACTATGACCTTTAGTTAGGGTATTTAAAAGAAGGCATCGGGCATGGAGCGGCAGCGGCGGCTTGACAGCGAAATTATGGCGTAATTAAATGTCGGCAGGGGGCCAACTGGTTGACTCTCTTGGGTATTGCTGTAAATCTCTGTAACCAACAATGGCCAAAAGGATGCGCGAACAACGGCAAACAGTTGCCATTTCGAAAGTCAAGTGACAACAGCCGGTACACACACACACACACACACACACACACACATACACACAACATATACACACTGTTATCCCTATACAGGCTCAGGAATCGCCTTTAATTCCATCGTATTGAATTGTCAGCACAAGAGATTTTCAATTGCCGGTCATGGAAAATCGCATCGTTTATTATTTATGGTTTTCCTTTTTGTTTTTCCTTTTTTGGGTACATTATCGAAAATTTGTCAAAGATAAAAACAATTAATTGACTTTAATGGCATTTCAATTTGTCGAAAAATTCCCCAAAAAAAAAAGTTAATAAATAAAATATAAAAATTAAAATGTTTCCCATAAATAAATATAATAAAAGATATAAATATATATGTATATATTCAGGAAAATCTGTCAATGTAATTCCATTAGCATAAAAGCAAATATAAAAAAGAAAACGAATAAACAATATTTCAGGAAATCAAATATCGATATAAATGCGATTGAAAATTTGTGCATTGTAGATTTGTTAGTTCACAATGATTAGTATTGAAAATTAAATACAAGTATTTAAATTCTCAATTGTTCTTTGATTTCACTTGAAATATAAAAAAAACCTAGATAGAAAAATAGAAATAAATTAGTTATCGTTTTAAACAATCTAACATTAGAAAGGTGAAAGGATTCTAATGAGAAACAAACTTTTCTTTTTAATGAATGGATAGGAAAATAATGGGCCAAAGAAATATAAAACCAAGGTAATAAACGGATATTTTAAAGTGGATGGTGAAAAGCATTGTAATTAATTTGTTTTGGAAATAAAACTTAAAAAAAAGGTGTAGAAATTATTGCAAGATTCTACAGCTAAAGTATTTGATATTTATTTTATATGATATTTTCATACATTAAGTATTGATATTGGCTTTTAGATTTGACAGTTCAGGGTATACATTTTAGAGTTTCCAGCTCCTTGTCTACCTTCTGACCTACCAATTCGGGCACCTTAGTTTTGGTTTTAAAACTGCATTGAAACTGCTCGTAAATATCATAAATCTAAGCCAACAAACAAACCAGAAGTTATTTTAAATCCAATTAAAATGCATAAATTCAAGCGTTGTGGCAAAATAATAATAATAATAATACTAATGCCCTAGAAATACAAAATGGTAGAGGCAAACTAACGTCGCGTTGAACTTCCGCTTTTAAAGCCAAGGTTGCATTTTGGCAAAAACACACGAGTCAGTCAGTTAGTCTGGCCAACCGGCATTGGAATGCTTTATACATACTATGCTATATGTCTAGCCTTTTCTTTTTTTTTTTTTTTTTTAGCTGCGTGTGACTTGTAAATATGAAAGTAACTGGGCAGACAGATACATATATATAAATATGTACATATTTGTATCTCTATATATCACATATGTGTTGTATATGGGGGCAGATGGGCGCGTCTAAGCCGCGATCTGGTCGCCTCAAAACGCACTGAACTGTGAAATTAAACTACGCCAACGAAAACTGTAGAAAAATGTGAACATTTTTTTTTTGAGGTTTTTTCTTTTTTGCTACGGGACTCAGAAAAACAGTTGATTATTGAAGTATCAGATTGTTACAAAGTTAGTTACAAAGTCGAGCGTTATGTAAGCCTTAAAATAAGGCCTTTTGTTTTGTTAGTTAACTTTAAGTGGGGATTGAAAAAAGGTACGTCAATAGATAACAAATAAATAAAAACTATTTATTAACATTTGTTATCTTGCAAATTGACTTTAATCAAATGTAATAATGATCGGCCCGCATATGCCCCTACCCAAACAATGCGGTAAAGGAAAGCGTAACGCCAAGCCCAGCAGCATAAGCAAAAAGTAATAGCAACAAAAAAAAAATAGCAACAAAAAAAAAAGTAATAATAATAGTTAGAGCAAAAGCAATAACAACAATGCTTTAAATTAAATGTGCTGCGCTGCTTTTGATGCTCCCATTTTAGTCACAAAGGGAAGCACAGTGGGTAAATGTATATAAAAATTGAATGAAATTATGAAATATATATCAAATAAACGAAAGAATATAAATGTATTATAAACCTTTGGTTGTTAATTTCTGAAATTTATCAAAATTATAAACTGCTTTGATTATCTGAGGGTGATAAATGAATTTCATTTTATGTATTATCGAATTATCAATAATTTCAATTCGTTTCTAAATCAAAATAATAATTTGACTATCTGGGTAAGAAATGAATTTCAATTCACCTTAAAATCAAAAGAATTATTTGATTATCTGAATAGATAAATAAATCTGTTATAAGAAAAATGAATATTTATATTTGCAGCATTCTTAGAAATCATTAAAATATTTCATAGTTAAATTTGAAAAATAAGATTTTTAATATTTTATTGAAAAGTGTCCTATATCTCTCCTATATATATTCTAGTCTCGATACATTAATTAAAGTGTTGCCTTTGTTATTTGTTTTTATTTATTTTAGTTTGCTTTAATTTGTTAAATTTATGATTTATTTCCTTTGGACATTTTTTATACATCTTTTTTGTAGTTCCACAGTGCGATATATGTATATATAATACATAATCATTATCAAGAGTGACGACTACCTTGACCCCGAGAGAGTTAAGCGAAAACTGCCAACTGAATGGAAGCGAATGCGAATACGAGAATGACGGACTGGGAGAACAATAAATGAATAGTTGACTGACTGACTGACTTACTGAGTGGCTGATGGATGGATAGATGGATAGGCGGATAGATGGATGGTTGGACGGATGGGTGGGTGTTTGGTTGGTTGGTTTGTTGCCAACAACAACAACAAGAAGAAGAAGATGAAGCAGAAAGCAAGAAAGCAATGGCTGTAAATGAGCAGAACGTGAGTCAGTCCAGGCAGGCAATGAGGGGAACGGCGACCTTCAGTTTGTTGTCTGTCTTTGACAGACAGCTTCATTGGCAACAACAACAGCAGCAGTACCCAATGTTGCCGACACTAACATTAGGCAATTGCATTGTTGCAACTTGTGGCACGTTCTCTGAGTCAGGATGTTTTGGGGGCGCCTAAGTAGTCATGGCTTTTGTTTGCCTTTGCTTGTTGCTCTTTTGACACGTTTTTTTCGGTCGCCTTCCGGCTGGTTATTCCACCACCAACCACCAGTCAGGCTGCAACTTGTTGCACTCAATTAAGGTGCAATGGCCACAAAACTGAGATGGCAGGGGAATGAATATGCGCTGACGACGCTGACGACGCTGACTTCGTTTTTCGAGTCGTTTTGAACTTGATTTTTGTTTCGTTGTCGTTGTTTTATTTTTTTCTTTTACTTTTTTCTTTTTCATTTTTCTTTCCTACTTGCTCTGCCCTGCTTTGTTTACACTGCAGCATCACTTCACACCGTTGCTTTTGGTGTTGTTGTTGTTGTTGTTGTTGTTGTTGTTGCTATTGTCGTTGTCGTAGCTGCTGCAGTTTATGAATGATGCACTGGCACGTGCCGACAACAGCAGCAACATCAGCAACAACAATAATAACAACAACAACAATAACAACCAGTTTACGCTACAATTTGCAGCTAAATTATTTGGCTTCATTTTGGTGTTGCCTTTTGGCTTTAATTGGCTGGCAATGGCCAGTTAACATGGTTCATTGGTTTGGTGAAGCACGTGTTGCCAATTGCTTAATGGCCAATAAATGCCTGGCCCATCATCGAGTAGCCCATAACAACCATATAATTTATTGTAACTCCCATATACTTATATGTATATGTATATCAAATTGAATATTAAAAATTGTTCTTGTATTGTAAATAATAAAATATTATTCATTTAAGCGGTTATTATGGGATTTATTTGGTTTCTGAGAAATGTTAAATACTTGAAATATTAACACATTTTCATCTGGCTAATTAGTTATTTAGTTTAAGACACAAACTAACCGATTTAAAGCAGTTTAAACAGGTTAAGAATCTTGGAAAAATTGTTCGTCTGGTTGGTTGTATTACAAAAATTGATTTCACACCTTCAACTGAATGAAACTTATAAGAAATCAATTTTGTATAGTTTATAACAGAAAAGAACTACTAATTAATTAAAGCCAAAAGAATTTTTAAAGTTAAAAATTTACTAAATCAATCAATCTGTGTCTGATCATAGTAATTCTTGTTTCCTTCCTCCCCTTGGCTAAGTTCTTTTATAGATATATTTAATTATATCTATATACCTACTATATATGTCGCATTAAGTAGTTAAACTCTTATATTAATGCCTAGTCATATATCTGACCCATTAGCAGATGCGGATACAGATGCCATATACCGGCAATCTGGTTGCGCTTAGCCAATTACACATAAATTAACTGCGTCTGCTTATGACCAAGTTACTGCTTACTGGCAGATATACTGAAGAACCGTTAAGTGGCCACCATACAATAGGTAAACACACACAAACAAACAAACAAACATAGGAACGGGTAAGAGAGTGAGAGAGAGAGAGAGAGAGAGAGAGAGAGAGAGAGAGAGAAGGTGTGGATGAAACGCTGTGAAATATGCAATGTTTGATGCCTGCGTTGATTACACGCTGTTTGCTGTTTGCTGTTTGCAGGTTGTTGCTGATTGAATGAATACGCCGCATTAGCAGCGGACGGAAAAGCAGACGGAATGTCTGCTATTGCTGCTGCTGTTGTTGTTGTTGCTGATGTTGCTGTAGCAGCTTCTAACAAAAAAAAAAAAAAAAAGCAAAAATAATAATCATAATAATGAGCGCAAAGTACAACCAGCCAAGTGCAGCCAAGTTAAGTCATGAAAACATACAAACACACACACACACACAAAACCCACAGCCATAACGTTGTGGTCCTAGCTAGTTTTCCCCTTCCTCTCCTTTTTTTACTTCCTCCTCCGCCTCTTAGTCTACAACTACGTCATGTGGCTGGTGTAATCGTTGTGTGCGCCTGGGCTCGTTTTATTGATGGATTGCCTTTTGAGTGCCTGAAAAAGCTCTGCTAAGGAAATGTACCACTGACTGACTGACTACATGACAGGCCCAGCTTCAGACTCAGACTTAGACATGGACATAGCAAAAAGCAAAAAGCAAAAAAAGGGGGGGTAACGCATAGACGTACTTTTCATTTAAACTTAAAAGTTTACATAACATTTAAATATAATTTCCAAATACATATTTGAATCATATTAAATTGCTATTGTTGAAATAGGATGGTTATATAATTCATATAATTTGGATGATAGCATTTTAAATATATTTATATAATTACTGTCATTTATCAAAAATTTTTTAGAAAAATTGCTTAGTAAAAACTGGCAATATATAATATAAATCTATAATAATAACTTTAGCAAAATCCTTACAATTTTCATTGAAAAATTTCCATAAGCAGTGGGAAAATGTTTTATATATTTTGCAAAATCAAAAAAAATTATGGCAAATATCAAATTTAACTAAAATGTTTAAATTTTGGTTATAAAGATTAAGAATTCTTTGGTTCTAATAAAATGCCTTAAAATCCTTTAATTATATAAATTATTTCTTTGTTCAAATACTTAATAGATTTTGAAATTTCCTATTAGAAACAGGGTATATTTTTATATAATATATATAACACTGAATATGTATAATATATAATACTGAATATATTGGATATAATGGATGTAGAATTCATATAGAATAACGAAGAATACCAATCCATGTTCTTCTTTCAATTGACCAAATGATTTTTAATATTCTTAAATAAAACTAGCCATTCCCTGTTGTGGCCCCCCAACCCCCTTTTTTTATGCTTTTGGCCATATCAATGTTAGCCCTATTCTGCGTCTCGTTGCCCCTTTCGTTGCTGCTACTGCAGCTTGCTGACGTTGCATGTGTGTGCAGTTTTTTTTTCCGTTTCTTATTTTTAGTTGGTCGTGGTTTATTTTTTTTCCTCATCTCACTGACATTTTTCTTCTTTTTTTATGCTATTTTTTGTTTTTGTGAGTTAAGCTTTTAAACAACCACAGCGATTCTTGTAGTTATTGTTTTTGCTGCTTTTGCTATTTTTTTTTTTTTTTTGGTTTTTTTTTTTTGGCTTTTTCGCTAGGCGGCATACACCATACACTCATTGCAACTGCTTTTGACCCACGAAGCGTGTCGTGGCGCCACCGATTATGTTTGTTTATATGCTTGTTGCTGCTGTTGTTCTTGTTGCTGCTGTAGCTGCTGTTGTTGTTATTGTTATTGTTGTTATTGCTGCTGCATCGTTGCTTTACTGTTTTGGTTAGTGTTTTTTTCTTCTCTCTCTCTCTTGTGTTTCTTGTTGTTGTTGTTGTTGCAAGCACGCTGCAGCGGTTTTGATGGCGCGCATTACTTCAGCACCGTTAAAAATATTTACAAGCCGCGTTAATTCTTAAAGTGTGGCCTTAATTTGATTAGTTTA
The DNA here is from genome assembly GCA_018150375.1 of Drosophila sturtevanti. Taxonomy (NCBI): domain Eukaryota; kingdom Metazoa; phylum Arthropoda; class Insecta; order Diptera; family Drosophilidae; genus Drosophila; species Drosophila sturtevanti. The sequence continues at coordinate 3,903,579 of JAECWJ010000408.1, read as the reverse complement.
GATTTGCTTGGTTTCACTTACCAACTTGCCTGCCTAACCAAGGCAGCAAAAAAGGGCCATTTTGGCCTGGCCATAACCGTTAAATATTTGTAAGTTTTATAATAATTGCATTAGTTCAAAACATACTGCAGGTGGATAACGGTATTAGGAAAATGTTAAAGCTATTAAATTTCAAGCATATATATTAAAGTGTGTTTAGAAGAATGTTTAAAAAATGTTACATAAGTTTTTCAATTGTTCTAAATCGGTTATCATTTACTATAAGATCGGGTATTTGAGTATTAAATAGATAAAGCGAGACTTCATTATATAGATCATAAGATAGATTATTAAATGGTTTATAGATTATACACAATATATATTATATATATTTGAATTTGAAGTGGAGTATCCCCAAAGTATTAGAGAGAATATTACAATATTATCGTAAATATTTATTCAAATGTGAATCATATGTAAAAAATACAGTGTAAACGTGTTACTTCTCCACACTCCTAGAACGTGCAACAAGCCCCTCTGACCACCAATCGATACACACAAACAAATAAATCATAGTTATCGTTTATATAAGATCTACATAGAATATTGAATATCTCGATGACGTATTTTAGATTTTGCATATACTTATTTGTTGTTGGTCTTACACCTAGCCACGACATTGCTTTAAACATATGACCAAAATGGTTGTATATATTTGGTAACGACTGTTTAGCCACTTTGCACATTTTATGTTGGCCCAAAGTTAAAAGTCAAATGTGAGCTTAGATTACCAGTAAAGGCAGCAACAGCAGCAACAACAACAGCAACAGTAAGAGAGGCTATAGAAAATGAGCATTCTATGCGATTTATGAGAGAAACAAATCCGGTTCAGGATGAGAGGAAGAGGTGGTTGGTTGGTTGGTTGGTTGGTTGGTGGGGGAAACGGGAGAGGGGGTGGCGAACACGGGCCTAGGGCGAAGTCTAACCAAATACCATACTCGATGGCAAGTCAAGTGGCATGCAATAGCGTTATTTTTATTTTGTTTTTTTTTTTTTCGACTAACCAAAATGGCCGGCTAAGCAAATGCAGTTTTAACCAAATATGGCGATCGCATGCTGCGATTTCAAAGTGGCCAAAAGCGACATAGATACAACGGACTTGCAGCCAGTTGCCGGTGCTGCTGCTGTTGCTGCTGCCACTTTGGCCAATTTTTGCACTTGCGCAAAAGGTCTCAAGACAGGTTACGCGCCTAGAGGCAAACTTAACCGTTTTCATGCGAACAACAAATATAAAGGGAAGCCGATCACAAATTGATACAATCATAACGAATTTCTAATGCCCTTGACACGAGTTTAAGATATTAAGAAACTATATTTTAAATATAATTAGGAAGAAAGAAAGTTAGACAAGAATTTATAAGGAGATGCTGCACCGTTTATCAATATTTTATTCCTATTACTATAGATGATTTCTAGGGGATTGGCAGTGTAAAACGATATTCGAATTTATTGTCAATAACTGGCAACAATAATTTAGTCCCACCTATTTTTCCTTAGAGTAGTTTGTGGTCACGCTATCTCGAAGAAATGAAAAAAAAAACAACAAAACCAAAATATGCAAAGGGTCAGATTGGATGCATCGGTTTACATTTGGCATCCATTAGAAAGCAATCCGTCAGTGTGGTTTTGGGCTAACAAGAGCTGGCTCAAGTTGGCTGGCTCACTGGCTGACTGGCAGAGAGGCACACCCACGCTTAAACCAAAAAAAAAAACCGGTTACCTTGGTCAGCCAATGTTCTCCTTGACTTCATTTACAAATCACGAAAGCAAAGCCAAAACAATGCCAAAAAGGAGCTGGATACCATGTTGGGCTGGTCTGACCCAAAAGCACGCCAACGCTTTGACCAAAAAGGTTTCCCAAAAACACCTCTCTCCTCTATCTCTTTCTATCTCACTCTCAGCTACTCCAACTCTCTATCCAGCAGGTAGTCCAGTCGAGCGGCACAATTATGAGTAATGCTCCCTGGACAGGAACAAGTTGAGCAGCGATTGCGATCAGCAGCGGGATCTGACGGCATTTTAGCGTGGGCTGTTTGACGCGGTGAGGAGGAGGAGAGGGGCGGGAGAGAAAGGCCATTAGATTAGGCGACAGTAGAAGCCCACATGCATGTATATACACACACATACATACATACATATATGTATGTACATATATTTATTCCATGTTGTTTTTGTACGCTGACATCATGCAACTTTACAGATTTGCATAGATTTTACTTCTTCTCTTCTCGCCTTCTAAGTCCATTTGCCACTTCACTTCTACTCCTCTCTCTCTCTCCCCTCCCTCTATCTCGTCAGTTTCTTTTTTTTTTTGTGTTATTTGTTTATTTGTTTAATTAATTTGTAGCTGCTGTTGCTTTATGGCTTTATCAACTAACAAAATGCCAACCCACATAGTCAAAGACTTTTTCGACTGACTGTAGTTGAATGTGGCAGTGACAGCGATGGTGTTGGTGGCTTGTTGCATATGCGGATTATTTACAAAATGAAGTCATAAAAAATTGGCATCCATAAAAAGAAATATGACAGACAAATGCAGTGGCAGCAGCAGCAGCAACAACAACAACAACCATTAAATATTACGCATACGCAACGATGAACCAAGAAACAAGAACTTTCCACTTTGCTTAAACGAAAATTTATCTGCTCCCATTAAACTTTATGGCATTCAAAATTACAGCAATTATTTGACCAACAATTATGGCGGAACACACGTTAAGCGTAGGGGTAAGTATGAAGAAAGGCGGAGGGTTGGCGCAAAGGGGAGTGGTCAGCAAACACTTTATTATGCATTTTTTATGACACTTTTAAGAGCATTCACTTTTTTTGGTATACGTCTTCGTTGTTGTTCTTGTTTTGTTTTTTATTTTTGTATTTCTGCCCTTAAGCTGTTGCGCTTTTTACCCCGGTGGCAAACAATTTTTCCTTTTTTCTTTCTTTTTCGCCTTATTTTTTTGTTGGTATTTCCACTTCCCAAACATTTTGTTTCAGTCCTTTGCCTTGCTTTTTATACGTTGTTGTGGTCAATGAGCGTGGTTGGTGGCCTGTTGGCAGGGCGTGAAAATGGTATGGCCCAAAAAAGAAGAAAAATAATCAAGGAATGCTGGCCAAAAAGAAAGGTATGAAAGAAATATTTCTGGTGCTTTAATTGAAAGTGTTGAAATGTTAAATTTATTTTGTTAATTAGGTTAATTAATTGAAATTTGAACGAGGGAATATTTGCAGTTGCATTTAGAGAAGAGCAGCTATTTGGTTTTTATATATTTATCTATTTGGTAATAGTTTTAGTACCAAATTTAACATTCATTCTTTGATTGTTCAAAAACTCTATTGTTAATAAAATAAATAAATATCAACGAAATATATGAAATATAAAGCTACTTACGATAAAATTCCACTAATTGGTCGTTTGTTAGTTACCTTCTTATTTACTTTGTTTTATTTTTTTTTGTACTATACTTGTTGATTGGTTTTCATACACATTTTCTTTTACTTTGTAGATCATCAGATATATATATATATAACTTACCTAGAAATAGAGAAAATAATGCATTAGAAATATAGTTAAACTATTAAAAAAAATCCCAATAAAATTCAAAAGAAAAAAATTAAAATCAAAATGAAATAATAATGATGCATATCATGAATTGATTTCATGTATTTAATATAAAACTAAAATGCTAAATTGATGCATTTATATTTATGTATGTATGTTTTTTTTTTATCATATAATCGACATTTATTTTAATACAATACCGATAAGGTTTATCTAGATGTTACCAAAGTATTTCTTTTTTTTTTTTTTTAGTAGTTTCCAGACCGCTTTGGGGAAGAACTAATCTACTCAATATATACCACACATGTAGTCTTTCATATGCTTTTGGTTATATTATTTTTTTTTTTTAGTTTTTTTGTGTATTGGTTGTCCATCAACTACTTGTTTAAGCTGGACCACGGGTTTAATCTTAAATCTAAACTAAAGTATACCAGGTGCGACCACGCCCAGGCTGCTACAAGTATCGTGTAAACGGTGTGCAAATTACAATAATTTTTGTTCATTTTTTTTTTTTTTTTTTAGTTTTAGTTTTATTTTGTTTCTATGTTGCAGTTATACTTGTTCTTGCTACTTGTATTTATTTGTCCATTGTGGTCAGTAGCCAACAGCAGCATGCAACTCAATTTCCCTCAACCTCAGACAACATTCTACAATATCAAACCAATCCATCAGAGCCATTTTGAAGTACAGCAGCGGAAAAACTCAGACAACAAGAAAAGGAAAAAAAAAAAGAAAAAGAAAATGCGATCAGGAAGCGTAGCAAGTTAAGTGTGTGTATGTATGTATGTATTTATACTCACTCCCCTTTTCTTTTCTTTTCCTTTCTTTCCTAACATTGTTTTCACTTTGTTTTGTGCCAGCAAACAGGAGACATTGGTCTAGCTGTCAATCTTCATTAAATTGGCAGCAACAGCAAGAGCAATTGCCGGTATTTATAACTCCTACGGTTAGAAGGCAGCAAAAAAAAAAAAAACCCACAGCAAGTCAAAGAACCAATCTTTAAGTTGTTCTTGGTCAACTTGTTCTAAAGGAAATGTCTTATTTGATACTCTTACTTAATGTTTAGATTTACTATGTCCTTAAGTTTGCTCCGTTTTCAATCTTTTTTGTTTAATTATTGTACCACTAATTGTTAATTTTAAAAACTTTTTAAATTTTACAACAAAACCGAAGCTCATAGGAATAAATCTTTGAATTTTGCTTGTCAGCAATTCACTCGGTTGTACGACAAGGTGCCAAGAGTCAACTTCAACTCCCAAAGTATGTATACAACTGCACTTGTATGTGGCCTGTGTGTGTGTGTATGTGTCTACTGTTTGGTGGCGGCTCCTCTTCTTTGGGCTTATTTGCTCTCACCTCGTTTGCTTCTCGTTTCAATATTGACTTTTGAATGTTACGGTAGCTCAGATATTTTAAAGACAATTTTTTTTTTTTCAGATGTTGAAAGAAGTTGATTTTACTCAATGATTTTCCTATTTGCTTATTTAATTAATTGACCAATGACAAAATTTATTAACAAGACAAGACACTGAGAGAAGGCATAAAACAAAAACGAAAAAAAAAAACCCGTCAAACTGGCAAATTATTAAAAGGAAATTGTTGACATTCCTTGGTAAATATGCAATTGCAACGGTAACTGCAACTGCAACTGCAACCTGAAGTTAGCTCCAGGTAGACGATGCCAGATTGCCCCTATAAGGAAGCCAGGTCCCAATGCCTGGCAGCGCTATCTCTATTATAGCCAGGCTAACCAAAGCAACCAGGAAAGCAACCAACCAACCAGTTGCCGCCAGTTCGTTTAGCCACAAAGAACAAATAACAAGCCCAAGTTAAGGCCAAAGCCTTGTTGTTGTTGTTGCTGCTGCTGTTCCGTTTGTAGGACAAACAATTTCCTCAGCAACAGCAATCGGAATAGGTTTAAAAATGCAAACCTTTTTTTTAACAATTCTGCAGTTATCATTATTTTATTTTTTACTGAACACAACTCGATCGTGTTGTTTACCTGTTTTCTAGTGGGCTAAATAAATTTTTCTATTTTTTCCTTTTTATTTTTTCTCTTTTTTGTATTAGTTTTTTTGAGTTTCTTTTAGTATAAATAATAAGCCAACGGACATGGTGGTGCTTGCTGCACTTGCCCTGACTGGCCGCAGCATTGCAAACAGTTAGACGACGTCGACGACGACGACTACCACGACTGGTTTCCACATGGAACAGGAGGAGAGAGAACAAGTGCGGCAAGGTAGCATTGAGGCCGCTATATGGCTTAGACTTTTAGAATTTCCTTTCCTGCATCTTTCATCTCTTTCTCTACCTTTTTTGAGCTTGGTAAATTCTTGGCCAAAAGGGTATTTCGTGCGATTCAAGAACTGCAAAAGCAGAGGCAGAGACAGCAGCAGCAGCAGCAGCAACCAAACGTTTCTTTTTTCCGCTCGAGAGCCAGTTCGTGCAGTTTGTTCTGATGCTAAAACTGTTGCCGCTGCTGTAGCTAGATAAAAATGCAGTTAATAAAACTGTAAAAACTGGACGCATGCGCAGCACTAGCACACTCACACACGCACATACATATACATATATAGTATATTCATATATATATATATATATATACATATATATATATGTATATGTATGGGTATGGGTATGGGTCTGGGCAAGTTGCGCCTTTTGCAACGCCATTTAATTGCCTGTTTGCATTTCATATGAGCCGCAACTGAACTGAACTGAACTGGCCAAGCCACTTTGGGCTTTGGGCTTCTTTAGATATATCTAATGTGGCCAAAATGAAGGAGGCTTTATGTTTATGCTATTTTTATGTATGTTTTATGATGTTATTTCTATTTTACTTGGTTGTTGCTGTTGTTGTTGTTGCTATTGCTGTTGCTTAAGTGGTTTGCGGCAACATCAAGCTGACCTAAGGCCACATGATAAATTGCACCCAGTGGTTGATGTTGTGGTTACTCTTAGAAAGAGAGATTCTTACGTTTGATATAAATTGAAGAACAGAAAGTCTTTTATATTGCCAAATGTGAAATTGAAAAAATATATATGTATATTGGTGATCATAAAAAAATTGTTTTCATTTTTATCTATATGTACATATAGAAAATTATTTAACCTTTTTATATTATATTCAAAAATAACTAAACGACGGCTACGTAATACGTATTTCTATGTATTCTTCAGATTTTTATAAAAATTTTTGGCAATACTTTTATTATTAGATCTGCTGAATCTTTTAAATCATTAAAATTTCACATTTATAATTCAAATCGAAATCTTTTGAATCAAAATGCACTCAAAGATGTTTAATTTTTTTTTAAGAAGTTTTCCATGCTTATGGAATGTTTAGTTATTGCAGCTGCTTGTATTTTCCCGTTCCAAAAAAAAAAAAAAGCTAAACTGTGCAAATTAGTTGCCAAACAAATTATATCACAGAACAACAAAAAGATAAAAATACATATTTTTCATAAACTGGAAAAGAAAAAAAAAATAGCCAACCGGCATCAATTTTGACCTTCGTTCATTAACGACAACAAAGCGCATAACAAGACATAAACCTCAAAAAGTTCCACTTTTGGCCAAATACTCGAAAACCAGTTAACTTGACTGCAACAACAGCAACTCTTGCTCTGCTTCCACTAACTAACTAATAGTAAAATTAGCTTTAGCATTTGGTCTCAACAGATTGCTGTTTTTTTTTTTTTTTTTTTTTGCCTTCTTTTTCTTTTTTTAGCAGAAACAAAAATTACAAAATCAAGAAAGAAGAAAAAAAAAACTTGCTGAATTAATTTCGCATTAGAACACGCGCGGCACATGCAACGCTCTCAAAACGCAGTTGAGTTAGTAGCCAAAAAGACTAAGCCAAGATACTGAGTGAGTGCACACACTGTTGGATTTTGGTCGAATAGATAATAAAACTTGTTTTCTTTAAACAAACAAACATAACAAAAATTTAAGTATACGAATTAATTAGTAAGATAAATGGAAATTGTATGAAAGAAAAAAGATATTTTGAGCTATTGTAAAAATGGAAAAAAAGAATAGAATTTCCATCGGATTAAACTTGAATTTGAATTTTAATTTAAAGAGTATAAATGTATATATTGTATATGTAGTTTAGATGAGTAGTAAAATTTATATAATCATATAAGGCTTTCTGTATAATAGAGTCATAAGTTGTTCGCTCGATTTTCAATTAATGCTTTCGTATCATTCTAATTTGTTGTAAAAACTTTCAAATAAATTTTGTAAAAAATTTTCATGACCGTTGGCCATTTTCCAGTTTTCCATTATAGCACATTTTTGTTAGCATTTTGTTTTATTGTTTATGTCTTTTTGTAAAAAGCATTGTAAGTAAATATTGCCGAATTAATTGTTGTTGGTCGACAATTGTTGATGGCGCTTGCTCATTCCCTCATCAGCAGACCTTCATAAATGGCGCTGGCGCTGGCGCCAGGCAGTTTCACCATGGGCCCCCAAAAACGGCCCAGCTGCGTCAACAAAAAAAAAAAAAAAAGAAATCGCACAAAAAACTTATATATATGTATATATATAAACCAGAAGAGCGAAAAAAAAAACTGAAACAAGCAGTGCGAAAGGTTTAATGCTGTTGTGGCTCTTGCTGCGTTTTGTTTAAACAAATCAGCAGAAATTTTTTTTCATGTTTCAAGCCAAGTCAGGGTATGGCGCTTGTAAGCGATTTTTTTTTGTTTAACTTTAAGAAATATGGAAAAAAAAGAAATAAATAAATATTTACATTATGGTAAAAGTAAATATATTTTTTCATTTTATCATTATTGTTGAATTTGTATTTTTTTTCTTGGACAATTGTTCTGATTAATTTTTATAAAGATTCAGCATTTTCTTGTTTATGAACAGAGTGAATTAATTTTGGACTTTTGTAAGGCATAGAGAGGAGTATACCCAATAAGAGATATTTCATAAAATCAGACTCCGACGAACCATCGTTAAAATTTGCGAAAATCGACATAGTTTTTCAAAATCAGACGAGATTTGGCTGAATTGGAGCCCTCTAGGGTAGAGGTTCCTTCGAAGGACTTGTTCGTTGTCCTTCTTTTGAAGGATTTTACCAATGTTCTATAGGCTCTAAGTTGGCCATCTTTTGGCCGATTTCGAAAAGTTTCACATCAATTTTCTGGATACTTTCTGTATTAAAAAACTGCATTAAAAGTTGAAAAATTTTGAAAAAAAAATTTTGACCGGATTTTCGTAAATTTTTGCAGTGTAAAATCGTTAAAATTTGCGAAAATCGAGTTGAAAATTAGTTTTCCAGATTTTTATGCTAATTAAAAATGGCGATTCTAAAAAGCAAATAAAGACATCGTTTTTCAAAATCAGATGAGATTTGACTGAATTGGAGTCCTCTGAAGTAGAGGTTCCTTCGAAGGATTTGTCCTTCTTTTGAAGGATTTTACCAATGGTTTATAGGCTATAAGTTGGCCATATTTTGACCGATTTTGAAAAGTTTTACATCAATATTCTGGATAATTTCCATATTAACAAACTACAGATATATAAGATCTTCAAATAAATACTTCTTTATACTTTACAGTTCTTAAATCTTTTCATGTTTTAATCTACCAATATTATTGTTCTTTTAAGCAGATCTATTAATATTCAGTAGAAATGATAGCATTAAGTTTTGCCCTACATTAGTTAAAGAAGAAACGTATAAAATGCAAATCTTTTTTTATAATGAACCAATTTAGTTCATTACATCTTGAAAACAAAATATATAATACAATCTTAGTTAATAAACCGCCTTTAAAATACCCTTTACATTCATTTAAATTTATAGTTTCTTTATAGTATTAGTCATATATAAATCCATCGATCTGTCTGCTTGTTACCTATGTTACCCTTCCATTCCTATACGTAAAGGTTTTTTAAAATGTAAAATTATGCCTATGACGTCGAGTTTTGGACTCGAACTCAAGTGTAAATTTCTGAAGGTTAAAAAATATCCACAAAAAAACAATAATTCACCGTTTATTTAATTGCCAAATTAGTTTCTATATAGAGATGTCGACCCTTTCCCTTCTCTTCTGTTCGCAGCACAGAAATCGCAAAAAAAATATATGTAAAAACAAATTAAAATGAATACGATTTGTGCCGTTGCCTTTTGACTATTTAACATAAAATGTGTGTCAGCAAGGTAAAGGGCGTTCGATACCGATTCCCATTCAAATTCCCCCTCCCCCTCCCCCTCTCCGGACGATGTAAATACCGATGTTGAATACCTAAATAGTATGATAAATCTATTTTTGTTGCTTTTGTTTTCGGTGCGTAGCACTTTAAAATTGGGTTTTCTTTTTATTTTGTTGTTATGTCTCTTCGATTATTTATTTATTTTTTCTTTGTTGTTTTTTATTATTGATATTTTGGCATGGTTTACAACAAATTCGCCAGTTACTGTTTGTTGTTGTAGATGGATTGGCATTGACTTGATTTAACCTTGAAAAATTGTTGCCATTTGTTATTGTTGTTGCTGTTGTTGGTTATGTGGTTGTAGGCTTATTAATTAGGCTTACAGAAAAATGTAAGTTTATTTTTTATTCCGTTTTTTATGATACATGCAAACGTTTAATCAATTATAGGTCAATAGTTTGCATTTTATTTTAACAAGCTTAAATTCATTATGATAATGTATAAAGAAACTTTATAAATCTTTAAAAGCTTCTAAATTTAATTGAAATTCTTTCTTTTCTATAGTATAACTGAACAATAAGTCAGTTAAATAATCTCTTTGATCTCAAGTTATGCAGTAAAAGTATTAGGCTTTTACTAATTAATGTCCAATTCTTTACCACTAGTTGAAAAAGAAAGGCTTTTATAGAATCTAATATCAATAACTATGGAACGCAACAGTAGAGAATATCGAAGCTATAAACAATTCACTAGTTGATAAATTCATTTAATTAATAGATACTAGAAAGCTAAAACTATTCTATATAGAAAATATGCCATTAAAACTTACTACTTCTTGTAATAAACACCCTGTTTATGGACCGCGTAAATATCATATACACATGGTATTCATAAGACAACTTTTGTAAACAAAAACAAAAACAAAAACAAAAATAAAAACAAAATAAAAACAATATTTGCAAGGCAAAGTATCAAATGAAGAAAGTCTCCTTGTTTTTCCCCCTTGTCGTGACACATGCCACTTGATGCAGCTAGATGTTGTTGTTGTTATTGTTGTTGTTGTTGTTGTTGCTGCTGTTGCTGTTGCTGTTGCAGTTGCTGTTGCTGCTGCTATGCGACCCTTGAAAGTTATCACGACGAAGAGGTTGATGTTGATTTAGATGATGATGATGATGATGATGATTGCTCGAGCTGCGGCTGTGCAGCGGTTGCTACGTTTCGTTTTTGTTTCTGATTTCAACAACTTGCATATTTTGCCACATTCTCACATTGTTGGCAGTTGCAAGTTTCCCAGTTGCCGGTTGGAAGTTGCTGTTGACGCTTCGCTGCCGCAAGTTGCAGCCACGCGCCATAATTCCTTGGCTTGTAAGTGGCTTACCGATGCGCAAAAATTTTGGCTTGACTGACTCATAACAGTTGAATGTTAGGTAGGTAGGTAGGTAGGTAGGTAGGTATGAGATGCAACCTGGAAGCTCGCCACCAACTAAGACTAAGTCTGCCATGACTCAATTAATTTATATGCCACATTTGTCCAGACGAATGAACAACACGCCCTGTCTGGAGAGTCTCCAAAGCTTGAGCTGTGAGTAGCCAATTCCATTTCTAAAGCTCAAACTGAAGCTGAGACTGAGACTCAACCACTGAGCCACTGAGCGGCTTATGAATGATGAACGTCGAAGGGCAGCGGTGGGGTAAAAGCAAACTGTCTGCCAATTGTCAATTGTGATTCATTAGGGCAAAAGATTTATATAGGCTTCGCAGGCAAATGTGATAAATATTAATTACACTATGCTACAATATTCATATCATCAATGATTCACTTTTTTATTTTATTAACTAATTTGCATCTAGAAGTTGTTAAAAATTAAATTTACTTTTTTTATTTAGCTTCTTTTAGACAATTTTTTATTTATATTTTTGCACATAAATTGTTCTCAAATGCATTAGGTTTAATGTGTTAGACAGTGTAATGAAACTCAGTTTGTTCCATTTCTTGACCACACATAACACAACAGCAAAAAACCAACAACACGAACGAATCAAATAAATTTTGAGCTCATAAAAAAATTAAATAAACAAACAGCTGCAGATTGTATGTAAAATTTTTGAGTGTCCACCCGAAAAAGAAGCAAAATTTTGATGATGGCACTTCCGGTGATGTAATTAAGATGAGAAGACATCATTTGACAGCCAAAATACATAGTTTTCAAATATGAAGATGAAAAGAAAAACCTTTGCAGCAAAATAGTTTCCCTTATTTCGTTTTTCTTTTCGTTTTTTGAAGCATACTAATGATAAAAACCAAAAGGAGATGGTTATTTTGGGCTATATTGATATTTCTATACTCTATCCATTTGTTGGAACTAATTGAATAGTTAACTAAATTTTCATCAAATTAGAAGCAGATTTGCTGAAGCTGATGCTGAGGTTTTTAACATTAAAAGATCCATTTTAGAAGAATTTTGTATGTATGTTTAATTTGTTAGAATAAAGTTTTAAATTGCTTGATATAAGAACTTGATCGATTTAATAGAAGCTAACAATATATATAAAATTATTGTATTCAAATCTTCTGGAAATCTTTACTTCCGTTGCTTTGTCTCTTCATAGAAATGAACTTTGTATAGTTGAAATTAGAACAATTTTTTTAACGTTTCTTTTGCTTTAATCTATTCCTAAATCTTCTAAAGAAAATTATTCTAAATTCTTTTGCCTAACCAAATGATTAAATGAATAATAGTTGTCCTTTTGGTAAGGGTATAGAAAGGCAAGCTGACAAAAGTCATCAGCAGTCTTGTTTGGGGAATCTTCGCACTCAATAAGACATAATTTGTGCATTTTTATGAGATGTGCACAACATTTTGGCATTTCAGTATACATATCTCTTTTTTGTGGCGTGGGTGGGCAGACTCCAGAAATTAATTAAATGGCCAAAATGCATAGAAAGACTTGCGGCCTTTGGGCCAACACATATAATAACGCCTTCGCTTTCTGCACTCGTTCTGTCATGAGCATTTGCATTTCTAGTTATTATTTTTGTTTTTGCATTTGTTTTTTGTTATTTTTGTTTTCTTTTCGGTTGTTTGTTTGCGACAGGTTGGCCCCTCGGCCTGTTAGTTGGCTCTTTTGTCTGTTTTGATATTTAATTTCTAATTGCAGCAGACATCAAGATTTTTTTTACTCAACTCAAATGATAAATTACACGACTTGGGCCCCTCTTATTTTGTGTGCATTTTCTTCTTTTTTTTTTTTTTTTGTGGCCGCATTATGCGGCGTATGCGCAATATGCAACTAATTATACGCACTGTGTGTTGTGCATACGTTGACATCTTAATTATTTTGATTTTTTTTTTTTTTTTAAGTAAATATTAACATATTGTATACAAATTTAATAGCCATTGAGATGTGTTAACAATTGACATTTAAGTTAATTGACGGAATTAGCAACAAATAGAAAAGTGGCAGCAGCTAAGTCATATTGCATATTGCGAGTTATGTTGCACTTGGCGTGCCACTTTTATCTTTTGCGAACTTTCGCTTTCATCTTTCACACTGGCTAATGACGCGGAAAATGCTGTCACAGCAAACTGTCAAAAAAAACTGGCATTTGGAAAATGAATCTGCCCACTTTTACCCAGTTGACAAATTACCCTAAAGAATGAATGACTAAGATGAGGAGGACTCATTCGACTATATAATTTACAACACCTAAGCCCAAAACGAAAACAAAAACAACAAAAACAAATACCAAAACGATATTCATATTGTGTACACTCTATTCTCTGTCTGTCATTTGAATTTAGGTCAAATTAATAACAACCAAAATACTTGTACCAAAAATGTAGCACAAGTAAATGTCAAATATATGAGAAAAGTGCTTTTCAAAACAAAACAAAAAAACAAAAAAAAAAAAACCAACAACCAAATAGTACAAAAACCAACAAAAAATTTCAACTAAATTAAAAACATAGTCCGTACAGCATCACTTTCAATTTCAATTTTTCCTCTAAGTAGACAAGATATAACAAAATTTCTATATATTTTGTATATATGTACATATATATCTTTAGATATATGTGGGCCTCTTAGTGTCTTTTAGTGCTTAGTAAAAATTTGTTGTTGCGCTTTTTTTTTGTGCTTGTTGTTGTTGTTGTTTGAAGGTGGCAGCCATCGTTGTCGACAGGTGCAAAAACTTGGCGACAATTTTTAATGAGGCTGCAAAAAGGCTCTATAGTGAAATTATGATAGAAAATAATTAAGTCAACTTGCTAAGAATTGTGTAATCAATATTCGGTACAAGATTTAATTTGTTTTCTGACAAAATTGTTTAATTTAATTTCCTTTAACTCATATAATATAATTAGCAGTAAATTAAAATAATTGTAAGCTCAATTTTATAACATTTTGATAAGGCAGAGGTGTAGGTGGTATATAGCTATAGATATATAATAATAAAAGGTTTAATAGAAGTCTTTTTGAATTAGGGATTAACATATTCGCTTTATATATGTAAATGGATTCAAAATATATATATTTTAAACCTAATAGATACATAGTTAGTCTGATGGGTCATAGAGTAGTTTGTTTTTATTTCGTTGGACAAGAGGTGTGACTTTATATATAGATTTAGGTGAGGAATGATTGAAACTCGAATCAGAAGCAAATACTGCATTTTGTAGCCTTGAATGTTATACTTATACATATGTATGTAGATATGTATGTATATAGTATATTCATTTGAATGATGTCAGTCACCTTGTAGTTGGCAAAAGTAAGTTATTATATTTACTATATAATTGCGTTGTATATATATTTTACATATATGTATATATTTCTTCTGCCCCTCTTCTCCTACCCGCTCCTCTTTTGGCTCCGCTCCTGCATGTAGAAATTTATTAAATGCCACCTGATTTAGCCAGAAACGTCAATTTAAATACAAAACAGAATAACTAAATTAAATATAAGTATTAAATAAACGAGCGTGTGCTTTCGCTGTGTATATGTATGTATGTGTATGTATGTATATTTATGATCAATTCTTGTTGTGAAGTAATTTGCGAGTTTCTTCAGTTTTTTTTTTGGTTGTTGTTGTTTTGTGATATGTATTTTTTATTATTATTATCGCTTCCTATTCGACATTGTGCAGGCACAAAGTAACGTAAAAAATAAATACATACACATACATACATACAAACATTGTGTGTATATGTATGTACATACATACATATGTGTTCATGTAGGTATGAATCTCTGTGTGTAAAATTTAAATAAAAAGAAATAATAAAAACAACAACGGGCAACAAGAAAAAAAAAAAAAAAAAAAAAAGAAACGCAAACACAAAAGAAAAAGAAAAAAATTCAAGGTCAGCGCCAAAACGTGCATGCAAAAATTAAGCGCACAAAAAAGAGCGTATAAAAATGAAGTAAGCAATAAAAAAATATATACATATGTATATACATACATACATATATAAAAAAAGAAGAGAAGAGAAAGAAAAGGAGAAAAGAAGAGGAGAAAGAACAAAAAAAGACAATGAATTGCTAAAAACTTAGCCCGCGGTAATATCCAAACTGTTTGTGGTTCAAAATTATTTGCTAAATATGGCATTTAATACAAATTAATCAAATTTAAGTCACACTAGGCGTATGCTTAATCATCATAACAAAAATATACATATGTATGTATCTATCCGTAGTGTGTATTTGTATCTGTTTCAATACATGAGGGCAAAACCTAATTCCAATTATTGCTGGTAGTTTGAAAATGTAAGATCGACAACAGCAACAACAGCAACGGCAGCAACCACAGGCAAACTCCGTCTCTGAAACGGAGCACTTGTCCTTGAACATCAAGCAAAGAAGATCAGAGAAAACGCCAAAAAAAAAAAAAAAAAAGTGAGCAGCAGCAGCTACGCTGGCAGCATTGTGCCAAATGCAGTCAACAGCGACGCCATTAGACTGAGTTGCTGTCGTTGATGTCGTCAGCGACGGCAGCAGCAACAGCAACAGCAACAGCAGCAACAGCGGCCCTCGCGTCGTCGTTTTGGGCTTGGCGTTTGCCTCTCTCGCAGCGTACAACAACTGTCGCTGGTTGTTTTTGTTGTTGCTCAGCATAAATTCGCAAAGTATGCGAAATTTATTAGGGTCTGCTGTTTGTTGTTGCTGTCGTGCCTCGTCTAATTTAAAGTTCACACACACATACACACACAGAAGCTAAGAACGGCTGATGCTGATGTATTAGTGTGTGTGTAACTGAATCGATGTGAAAATTTGTATAGACATTTGTATGTATATATACATACATGCACACATATATACTTACATATACACATACATACAGATCTGCATATGTATGTATGCATATACATATACACATAAAAAAAACCCGAAATAGCCAAGCAACAACAATAAGCAGCATTAACAACAACAACAACAACTACAACAAACTGGCAAAGCAGTAAAAAAGATGTTTATATTAATTTTTCTTTTTTGTTCAAATCATTTAGTTTTTTTCCTTTTTTTCAGATTTGATGTTAAAATTTGTTGTTTTTGCTGTTGTTGCTGCTGCTGCTGCTTGTTCTTGTTTATTTCTTGTAGTTAAAAACGAAATCCATTGAAAAATTTATATTTAATTAATGTGCTAGTAGTTAATGCCACTGTGTTGCTTTTTTTCTTTCTAATGTTTTATATTTCTATTGTTTAAACAATAAATAAATGTATGTGCGACAATTAACAATTGGCTATATTGAACGTTTCTTATTGCCATAATTAATAATTTGTTTATTTAAATAATATTTTAAGTTGATCACAAGGTTGGTTATGGAAATTACATTTGTATGTACATATGTACACAAGTAAACTAATATAATATTGAAATAGTTTTTATATTTCAAGAGTTCTTTGATTAAGACCTATGCGATATTTAGTTCTTTAATGTCTCTCAATCACGTAACCTAGATATTTGGTATCTATGGTATCTATTTTCGTATCAATCTTAGTGATAAAGTCTTTATATCTTAACATTGTAGTGACATGAAGACTATGAAAGTTGATTAAGATCAAGTCGAATAGAGATAAATTGGACGAGGAAAGGTTTTTTTTTTTGAATAAAATTATTAAGGTAACATAAAATTTGTAAATTTCTTAATTCTTTTGAATAATTTAAAATGCCTTTCAAAACTTCCCTTTACATGATATATGTAAGTATTGCAATTTTTGATTTAGCTTACTAACTTTTAAATTAAAACATAACTATTTATATTTAATTTCCATTTCCTAATTTAGTTATTAAGATAATTGTGAGATTTGATTTTTATTTTAATAAGTGGTATATTTCTATAAAATTCTATAAAAAATTAATGATTTAACATCCCTCTAAATAATATATTATTTAGCTTAGTTTTAAATTAAAACATATGTAAATTGAAAGATGAATTTATATTTAACTTTACTGTTATTAAGTAATTAAAATAAATATGAGACTTGCTTATTATTTGATTGAATGGCATATTTCTATAGTTTTCCTAAACGATTTATGTATGTATGTATGCAGGTATATAGTGTTTATTATATGGTTTCGCAAATCTGTTGATAGACAGAATTTAATTTGCTTTTATACACATAGTTGTCTATTACATAATCGCTTCTTTTGAATATTTCTCTAAAGCCTGGTAAGACCACAAAATGTTGTAGGCCATTAGAAACGAAGTTGAACGAAAAGACATACATACATACATACATAGTTCAAAAACATGTTTTAACCTTTTTTGTGGCGTGCAAAAATGATGAAAAAAAGAAACAACTTGGTCAAGCGGCGGCATAGCCACTTTACAAAATCCAAAATTAAAAAAAAAAAAAAAAAAAAAAGAACACACATACACACACAGACACACACACACCTTAGCAACAAGAACTTGGCAAGAAAAAAAGGGTAAACGAGGCACGCCAAAAATTCGCCAAAATGGCAAAAACAAAATGCAGACGTAGCTGGAGATCGGTCTGTATCTCTCTATCTGTGTGTGTGTGATGTGTGACTGTGTGTGTATGTCTGGAGTTTGGGCTTGGGTTTTGCGCATGCGCCTGCGATTGCGCCAACGTCTCAGTTGACGTCGACAGCGATGTTTACTGTCAAAACCTTTGAGCGGGGACTTAGACGTGACTTACAAACTAAATGCGCTCGCTCAAGGTTAAAAGCAGTTTATTTGTAAGCCAACGGCAACAGAAAAAAACAAAAGAAAACAACAAAAAAAAAAAAGCGAAACTGAAAACGCCAAAAAGAATCTTGCAAAAAAATTAAAGTTGATATTTTTGTCGTTTTGGAGGACTTTCAAACCAAGAGCCTGGGCGTGTTTGCAATGCCAACAAAAAAAAAGAAAAAAATCAGTTAGAAGCTGTTGCCTGCTATTTATTGATGCTGCCTTTTGTTGCTTTTGTTGCTCATATTGCAATGTCCATGTCCATGTTAATAATACGCATTAGAGTCTATTGTGGTTTTAAATTGATTGCCAGTCGGCTTTTGTGAACGATAAAATGGCTTTCAATTAATTAGCAGGCTACCTCCATAGCATATCAATGTGAGCTAAAAGAAAAATCGTGTTTCAAAATAAACAAATGATTCAACTTTAACCTGACCCTGCATGTCTGTCACAGATTTGCAGCAGCAGCAGCAGCAGCTGGTGTTATTTCTATATTGCTATAGAATGACATCATTTCGGTTTGAAAAAATTCTATTTCACATAGTTTTAAACATTTGCTGCTAATCGCAGCCAAACAAATGTATTTAAAATGCAATAAATTTACAATTTACACATTGAATTGACCAAAAATGTGCATTTGCATTGATTAGACACCAAAAACACACAACCAACCAAACAGACAGAAACAGACAGACAGACATCCATCCATGCATCATGCTGCTCACCCACCCACCAACGCAAACCCAATCCCAATGAAAATTTCGAATTGGAATCACAATCAACGCCTGCGCATGCGCGCAACAAGAAAATTGCTGTCAAAATATCGTTAGATACAACAACAACAGCAACTAAATTAGTTGTATGTATTGTGACAAATGCAAATGACAAGTTGTTAGTTTTGTTATTTGTTATTGTTGTTGCTGCTGCTGCTGCTGCTGTTTTTGTAGGTGCCACAATTTCAGAAATTATTCAATTAGCATGCATTGCGTATTTTCATCTATTTTAAATTGATGACGTCGCTGCTGCTGCTCCTATTTAAACATACTGAGTGATACTCATGAATCGAACTAAGCTAACAAAACATGCCATCGACACGATCTATAACAAAATCGGGCAAAATCGAGCAAAGTCGCATTTGTCCTTCACAAGCCGTTGACTAAATTGGAATTGATTTGGCAACGATCTTTTGCGGCAGTTACTACATTGACCATATGGGCGCAGGCAGGCAGACGACTTTTCTGTATCCATGTGTGTCGATTTTTCGATTGGTGTGTATGTGTGTGTGTGTGTGTGTGTATGCCTTTAGCTCAAATGTTTAATGGCTTTGCAAAAAAATATATAAAAATAAAAGAAAACTAAAAGCAAAATCAATTTAAAAGCTAGGGCGCGCCAAAGCGAGGCAATGAAGCAAACAGATACTTTTTGGCAATTAGCAATAGTCGCTAAAGCTCAAATACACACACACACACATACATACATACAAACATAAATATAGAAACAACTGCCACCAGCTGGCCAAGTTAATTAATAATAAATATGTATAATTGGTATAAATATTTTTTAAACTTTTGAATTACACTAAGTTATAATTACAAGTAGTTATAGTTTGACTATAATATCTGACAGATTGATATCTACGAACCTAATTTGGATGACAACTTCTAAGCAATCTGTTTTGGATGTTTGAATAATTGTTATTAATATTAATAAATTTATATTTACTTTTAAAAATGGTTTCCAAAATAAAGTTAAAATATAACTTTTAACTAAATTTTCTTTTGTGACAATAAAATAATAAATTAAAAAATAATAATAATAAAATAGGTATATTTATATATATAAAATATAAAAAATAATATATACATATGATAATAAACATTTATGATATTATACATTTTTTATATATATATTTCAGAGGTAAAAAATTTTGTCTAAACTGAATTGCAAAATTATATTTTCAAATTTTTGTTTTTGATTTACTTCTTTAAATACGAAAATAAATATTTAATATTTCCTAGAATATAATATATACTATCTGGTAATAAAGAAATAATGGTGTCTTGTTTAAATAGATTAACACAGAAATTAATAAAAAAAAATTTGACAATGACTGATACGATGCGATGATACATTTACTTTAAAATGGGGAAAACCCAAATGTTTAATTGATACAGTTTGAAAATTGTTTACTGCTTAGAATATTTTTGAAAAATAAATAAAACTTTCGTAAAAAAAAAGGGAGGAAAAATCCTTGAAAAGAATTGACAAATTTGTTTGAAAATTCTGAATGTCCTTTTTTAAGCATACTAATCTATTCCTCTTCATAATCAGCTGTCAAGCAATACTAATCGATTGATGTACTGTATAGAATATAATATAATATTTTCATAGCTATATAAATATCGAATATTGTAACCAACCTGGTCATTTCCGCAAATTTACAACATTTGCATAGAGTTTCTTCTTGGATTGACTTGTTGTTTATAGATGCTCAATTTGCACATCAGTTTCAGGCTGTTTACCTCTTTGGGATCACAAATTGTATGAAATTATTTTAGCTATTTTAAAATTTCTTTATATTTTCTATCTTTGACACAGTTTGCACATGTATTTTCTTAGTTCAGGAATTTCAATTGTGAAAATGTTTAATGTTCTGCAGCCAACGCGCGGTATGTACAATGAATTTATTTATTTAATAATTGTTGTTGCTGTTTTTGTTATTGCTTTAAAATATTTAATATGATATAGAGCGAGTTAGCCAATGAGCGAAAGGGAGGAGAGAGAGAGACACAGAGACTAAACGATATTATGGCTAATTTGTATCTATGAGATACATTTGTATGTAAACTTTTCTAAGCGCACGAAAACACAGCGAATCGACGACTGTCCGACTATGCGACAAACCCTTAGCACGCCGCTTTATGCGAATACCCCAAGTAAATAAATACAAAAATATATAATAATACAAGACAAAATAAAAGAAAAAAAAAGAGCAAAGAAAAAGAAGAAGAAAAAAACCGAGCAGACCGACTCGTTATGCTTTTTGTATTGTGTTGCCAAAAATTCGCGTTGAGCATGGAAAGGGAGGGCAAAGCTTACAGCGCTGCCAGCAGCGCCGGAACTATCTCTTTCATTTACGGCTGCTGCGACATTTTGAACAACAGCAGCAGCAGCAGCAGCAGCCACAGCAGCAACAGCAGCAGCAGCAACGATCAAGGGCATTTTGGACACGACAACGTTTGCTGCCTGCCTTGCCTTGCCTACCGTCTGCCTTCTTGCCCTACCCTACCCTATCCTACCCTTGAATCGCTTACACACCGATCATATGGATGTATCTGTATCTGTGTGCCAAGTATCTCAATATCTTTTTTTGATGGGGTGCCTCTTTCGTATATCTTATAGCCGTATCTCTGTATACATATATGGATTTGTGTATCTCTCTTTCTCTCCCTCTCTCTCTCTCTCTCTCTGTATAGGGTTTTCGCTTTCAAATAAGCAATTTTTTTTTGTGTTTTGTGTGTTTGCGAATTTCTTCGACCGCCGTTTGGTTGCCGCTTATTTGATTCCTCCTTTTGCCATTGCCTGTTAACCTAGTAGCCGACAGCTTTGCCTTTTATATCTTTTATATACATACATATGTACGTTGTATCTATATATGTATTTGTGTATTGTAAGGTCTTGTTTTTTTTTTTTTGTCTCTGGCTTCGTTCCGTTTCATTTTTGCTCATGCTCATTGGACTCATCATCCCCCAGGTCCCATATCATTTTAATTCTATGGAATTGTCTGAAAATTAAGCACAAGAACTTGGAAGCAGAGAAACCAAACTGAACCAAAAGCGAAAACCGATGGCAAACAGCCTTTCGAAATGTGCTCCTCACATGTTAGACATTCTCAATAGTATCAAACGAATCATAATGATCATGATGATCATCAGCTGTTTTTTTTCTTCATTTCTTTATATGTATGTATATATGTACATATGTACGTATATATGTAAGAACATATTTATTCCTTTTTGTCTTT
Source organism: Drosophila sturtevanti (assembly GCA_018150375.1). Taxonomy (NCBI): domain Eukaryota; kingdom Metazoa; phylum Arthropoda; class Insecta; order Diptera; family Drosophilidae; genus Drosophila; species Drosophila sturtevanti. The sequence goes on along the minus strand of JAECWJ010000408.1, from coordinate 3,881,600 downwards.
TGGTTTTTGTAAATAGGTGTGTGTGTGCTTTGTTGTTTGTGCACCTTTTTGATAGAATTGAAATTTCAGGTTTTACAGTGAATATTTTAATTTGCATATAATCCCGATCATATTGCATTACATTTGAAGGAACTTGGACGATATATTATATATCTAAGGTCTGTTTGCCAGCTAGCCAGCCATTTAGTCAGTCTGTATGCAAATTCTGCTACTAATCAAGGTTTACCAGGAACAACATCTAATTGGAATAAAATTACTCCACTTTTGATTTAGAAATTCTAAAAATATTTTAATTACTCTTGTTATCACCTTTTAATGTTACACTTGGAACGCACTTTGTTCGCTCCCTCTCTCTCTCTCTCTCCACTCTTCCACTCTCTCCCTCACTCACTGCCAATTCAATGTCTATCGTCCCCTCCTGCCCTTGCCCTGTCACTTATGGACTTATTATCAGAAGGCAACCCACATACTTTGTCCAGATTATAATGCTTTGATGCTGATCTCATCGGATAGCAAAGTTCAATAAGCGCGGCACATTATGTTACACTGTCGATAAGGATAATGATTGTTCGCACAGTTCACAAATTTTTGTTTTTGTTTTTATTTCGTTTTTTGTTTCCTTTTTTGTTTATTGATTGAATCTTTGATTGTTTGCCACGTTCATTTCGTTGTTTTGGGATCTTTATGCATTTTCTGTTTTCTTTTTTTTTTGTATTTGGCTTTTTGTTTCTTTTTTTATATATGTATGTATATTTTTTTTTTGTATTTGCAATAGAAACGCGTGCCACAACGTTGCGGTTGCAGTTGTTTTTAGCGAGTGTTCGTTGCAAATGCTGCAAATAATGCTAAAAGTCTAAAAAGAACACGTCCAGCAACAACTTCGGTTAGCGTCGCCGTAGCAGCAGCAGCAGCAACAGCAGCACCACCATCACCACTAGCACCAAGCACCAGTTGCAGGCCGAGGAGAGCAAGGCGACCATCGCATGTGGCAAATGCTGGAGCTGTTGCTATTGCTATTGCTATTGCTGGAGTTGCAATTATTCTCTCTCTCTCTCTTTCGCTCACTCTCTCTCTCTCTCTCTCATTCTCCTTCTATCTATCTTCTACTGGCTGGTCATACTACTCTCTGCATTAGAATAGGCTTAGACTTAGATGGGCAACGAACGCGAAACGTTCTCGACTTTACTCGTGTCTTAGATTCAAACTTGGGCTCTTGCCTTGCCGGTTTTTTTTTTTTTTTGCCTATGCCAGAGATCTCTCAGAATGTGTGTTTTTTCTCCTAAGTATGTGTGCGTGTGTGTGTGAGTGTGAGTGTGTGTAAAGATGCTCTGTTATTGCGGCACATGTGCGCACCACTTAAGTGGCTTTAGAAGTGCTGTCCCTGCTACCGACTATACACACATACACACACACACACACACTCACAAACACAACAACGTTGCTTGTGAGGAAAGGGGAGGGATCGGTTACTACGGCATCAAATGCGTAAATTTTGCACAAAAAAAAGCTTACACAAAAGATGGCAAAATCAAACGACGACGATCACAGCTTGAATTCAGGAACGGATTAGATCAATAAGAAGGCCTTATTAATCACATGAGGCTTATAATGATTATTTGGATGATTAATGGACTGCATTCCAATAAAATGAAGCTTGTTTCTCAAGCCAGCATTTAAAATGTATCTATATCTATAACTAACTAGTTGACTAGGGAATTTCAAATATCATTATTTGGTTTTCGAATTTTGGATCAAGTTATCCCTTCTAGCATCATTTTTAAATATTTTATATTGAAAAGTACTCAAATACATAGTGTGCATTTCAAGTAGATTTACTTGGAACAGTTTAATTTAATAATGTTTAGCAAAGGAATCTACAAAGGAATTATGTGAAATTTTGTATAAAAATGTTTTTAATTTAGTATTGAAAATAAGATTTAGATATTTGAATTAAAAATAATGTTTAGATTTTGTTGCTAATACGAGCATCCATAATCCCAATAGTTTACCTATTTTAAAAGCTCTATAAATACTTAAATTAAATTCAGTTTAAACATACTAATTTGTGAGTTTAATTGACCCACAAAAAAGAAAAATACCGCTCCTGACAAACTGTCGCTCAAATATCTTCGTTTTTTTTTTGCACAAAAAAATATATAAGTTTTTTTTGCGCGCTTTTACTCTTTGCCTCTTTAGCACTCTGCACACTCTTTTGCTCATGTAAAACAATTTGAACGCCCAAAGATACACAGCTGTATCTCATAGATACTCTCACACACATGCACAGATACAAAAGCATACTCACACACACATTTGTTGCTGCCGGCGATCGTGTACGCATTTCAGCCCCGAATCCAAAATCCGAATGCCAAAGCAACGAGCGTTAAATTTGCGCTAATTATTTGCAAGCTCTTTGTTTTGCGGTAGCATCTCCCCTTTCCCATAGCCAGCTATCTCTCTCTCCCATATATACATACTATGCCTCTTTCTCTTTATTTCATGCTGCCCCTTAATACAGTACTCTCTTAGTTATGAATTAAGAGTTTAAAGTACAATAGAATGTAATTGAGAAAACGAAAATTGAATGCTGTTGAAAAATTTAAGGTTTGCATTTAACCTTTAACATTGAAACATTGCTTAGATATGTGTGTATGTATGTATGTACATATGTATGTATGTTTATATGTTCTCATACATTCGGACAAACTTCACCCACTCACCTAGTCAGAGATTCGTTGCGCATACGCAAACATTTTGGTTATAGTTTAAATGCGGGTCCGGGACCGGGACTGGGTCTGGGATCGGGTTAAACTAGTGAGATTGGAGGATGAGCGGGTGAACAAATGGCAGCAGTAATTGGCAAGGTCGTTTCACCGTTTGTCGTAATCATTGGCAACGTATTCGGCTTGACGCTTGCTTTGCTTTTGGCCAACAATGAACGAAACGACAAAACAAACTTTGCCTGTTTGCATTTGTTTTTTGGTTTCCGCTTTTTGCCTCATTCGTTCGTTTTACATACTTGGCCAGTTTATGGCAGAAACCAAAATCAAATAATAATCTAAATGACAAAACCAAAAAAAAAAAAAAAATGTTTGCTAAAGCTGACATTGAACATCCGAGATTCGAAATCCGAGGGTCAGGGAATTACAAGAGAGTACACAGTTTTTTTTTTTTGCTAATTTTGTTATAAATTACCCAATCACGATCTATGAAATCTATTTCGGTTCATTCACCCCCAGATTGCAAAATTTTGTTATAATGGTTTTGGTAAATAAAATCTATATAGTTTTGATTTAGTATACATATTTTGCTTTTTTATGCTTCGGGATTTATCAAGTGGAAAGTTTTTAGCAGTTTTCTTTTTTTAAATTAATTCAATTGATTATTACATAAATTTATTTTCATTATTTGCTTATATTAGCTGATATAGTAATGTATAGACAGAAATTAATAGTCAAGACTTTCTTTAAAGCTTTGTTTTATAATTGATCAAATAATGATCTAAGAGGAATATGATGTTTATAGAGCAATTTTAATAAGGGACTGTACAATATTTGCAATAATGTTATTTTATTGAATATATAGTGCCGGCATTCCAGATTCATGTCTGATCAAGAACACGCTCAATTTCATAAAGTTGTTTCATTAATTTCACTTTACTCACTTCACCTGCCATTCGTTTGTAAAAAATATATCTGTGATGGGATATTGCAGGCACCTGACCTGTCCATTGACTAAACTTGGCAATATTAAAAAAAATATATACATAAAAAAAAAAGCAAAATAAATGCCATATCTTATCTAAGGTATCAATCATTCGCTGTTAGTACTAGTCAGTTGGTTTAGCTAAACATACATACATATATACAATGACCAAAATGAAAGTGAGTTTTGTGGCTGATTTGTTGTTGTTGCTATATACATACATATATGTATTTGTGCAATTGCACATACAAATTACACATATAAACACAAAAGTTTGCATGAAGGAAAACAATTTGCGGATTGTTGTTTTGTTTTTGGCCATAAAAATGTAATCGGTTTATAAGCCAACGCGCTAACCTCTCTCAGTATGTATGTGTGTGTGTGTGTGTGTGTATGTGTTAGCGACACGTCGACTAGTTGGCAATTGTGAGGTGTGAGGGTGATCAAGTACAAGTATATTACACATCATATCATATATCTATCGTATGCGTAATCAACATTCTACTTATTCAATTTTATCTAACCAAAAATGTTAAAGTTTACCCACATGTGTTTTATTTAATTCATGAACTATATATGTATACATACATATATACTGCTTTACAAATAAACCTAGATAATTGCCCTGAATAATTTTTTTTTTACTTTCGCTAGAATCAAATAGTACCGCATTACCAAAAAAAAAAAAAAGAGCAAAAAATTTATGTTAAAAAAAAGCAAATATGTATTATAGTGGGATATATATGTAGATATGGGCAAAGAAAAACTAGGGCGCCATAGCTGGGCGTAGAGAGAGGGATTTATGTGTTTAAATCAAATAAGTAATTAAATTTGTTCATAAAAAAGCTAAAGGAAAATGTTTTTAATGAACTTGAGTTAAAATCAAATAGAATTCTATGCAATTTGTGTTTTATTACTTTATTTAACAATAATAATAGAATAGTTTAATTTTATTTCTTATTTTTTTTTTTAATAGTTTAATTAACTTGTAACGCCTTATAGTATGGCCTTCCCCTAGTTTAAATCTTGGCTACGCCTATTGCTCTATATGTACACCTTAGCTGATCGAGAACAATATGGCATTAATCGCCACATTTTGGATTATAATGAAAATATTACACGCTGCCTTCCTTTAGCGTAGTGCTGGAGAGGGGGGAGTGAGGGGCTTTGTTGGGATTTCGTTTAAATAAAGAAGCGTTACAAAAGTTTTTTTGTTTACCCATTTTCTGTGTTTAGCTTTTAGCCAAATGTGCGTAATTTACTTAGCCCAATTCGAAAACCAAAGAAATAATAATATAATTCTAAGAAAAAAATTTCATATGTTTACATGCCAATAAATTTTTGGAAATTCTTGTAAAGTTATTGAACCGATATCAAAATAAGGACAAGATAACTATCTTAAGATACTTGCTATTTGCAAATTTAATCGAAAACCATTGCATTGAGGGCTTGGACAATTATGTCACCCTCAAGTATTTTGAGGTGCCCATAAATTACTTTAAATGAATTTAATTGCCTTTACCCATAAATCTAAAGCGCTTCAGTTGAGTTTATGCTGAAAATGAAAACGAAGCGCTTGGGGTTTGGCGCCGCGCAATTTATTAAAAGTACCAACCAGAAATTGCCAAAAAATAAAAAAAAAAAAGAAAAACAGAACAGAACCTCAACCCAAAAAATTAAAAAACCAAAATCCTACAAAAAAAAAAAAAAAAAAAAAAACAAAACTTAATTCAAAGTGGCGAGTGACGAAATTGAGGATACTCTAGAAACACTTGAAATTCATTTGAAATCGAAAAGCTGCAATATGAAAGTGCAAATCAAGTAATTAAAGAACTATGTATAAGTATTTAGTTAAGTTTTAGTCACTAAACTATAAAAGCTGTTATTATTTCTTAGTTAAACATTATTCAAATGAATTATTAAACAAATATGTTGACGAATATAAAGCGATTCATTTGTAAATTGCCTTTAAACGTACGAATGTTTGGTTATACTTAAAGATGATTACTTATGGACTACAATTAATTACAAATCTTCTAATTTTAGTATCTATTAGCGTGACAAAAATTGAAATTATCTAACAGAATTCATCGTAAAGTTATTATATCTTTTAATGTTAGGGCATTTGGAACACTCGGATGATGGCAACGCAATGCAACGACGACACACACACACATACACACTCACACACACACATGCGAAAAAATTCGCACATTTGCCCTTGAAAATAAATTATAGTTTGCAAAAAATAAAAAAAAAACAGTGTATTTTTTGTTTCTTTTTTTTATGCTTTTACTATACGCTTATAAAAAAGGGTATATTAAATCTAAGCAAGATTTGACACACACAAAAAAGGTTCAACAAATCGAAATTAAGTTGATCGAAACCAACTTTAATCAAATACAAATTGTCGTTAATTTTTCAAAATTTTTGCTTGAGGTTAGCTCAAGATTTACAAACATAATTAAAGAATTTTCCTGCGAAATGTTGTTTAATCTTATTAAGAAAATCGCTAGAAGAACAACAATGATTAAGTCTTTACCAAAATTTATATTATATGTTAACGCATATCTATTTATAATATCTATATATATATATGTATGTATTTATATGTACCTATAATCTTCATTTCCTGCAGGTTCTAATGATATTTTTCCTTTTGACCTAAATTTAGAAATCTAATTTTTATTATATAGTTTAAATATTATATACCCTTAGGTAAGAGCATATAAACCACATCAAAGTTTAAGTCACTTTAGCTTGTGTGTGTGTGCTTTTTTTCTTACTTTTTTGCATTTTGCTTAAAAATTTGATTCACACAAACGCAGGAAGACAAGTCAGAGTCACAGTCAGAGTCACCGACAACGACAACAATAACAACAACAACGACAACCACAACGACAACCACAACGACAACAACAGCGTCAGTCGCCAGCAACAAGAAATAAAATAAATGTTTAAGTTTTGCATTGCGAATGCTTTGCATGTAATTTGAAACAAAAACAAGAAAAATAAAATATATAAAACAAAACTGGTCTAGTGGGTACCCCAAACCGAATTCGTCTCAGAGACCTTCGTTAACTTTGCCAAAATTATGCGAGCTGCCCTCGGCCGTTACCCATCACCACCCCTGGCCCAGTCAGGTCGTCGTAATTTATAGCAAAATATCATCGTCGCCCAGCAGCAGCAACAGCAACAACAACAACAAAAACAACAACAACAATTTGGCAAATACGGAAGTTTCCGTTGCGCTTTTTTCATTTGGTTTCTGTATTTTAATACCTAGCATTAGTAAGATAAATGGGTATACTAAGATTAAGATTTTTATATATACTAATCAGATCTATATGCTTTTAAGAATATCTAGATTTTTAAAGCTTTATTAAATATAGATAGTTAAATTTTTACTGTAATATGTAAGAATTCCAATGTAAATAAATGAATATCTAGCTAAGGTCAAGAAATTGGTGCATAAAAAAAAAAAATAATTTTTAAGATAAATTTTTTATCAAATAATTAATAATAATAAGGAAAATTATGTACATATATTGTATGACAATTTCTATACCATTTAGTTAACTAAATTACTTCAAATTTAAATTGCAAAATTTAATAAAAATTTAAAAACTATTCAAGAGCTCAAATATTGCCTAGGCACATAATTTTCGCGTTTTTAATCAATTTCTTACTACCATATACATATATATCCATTATTTGTAATGACTGCCGGACATCATATATGAATGTAGGGAAAGATTATTAAGATATAATACCTATATATATTAAGTAATGATATTTAATTCCATTTCTAATTGATCTATGGTATTTTAAAAGTCGTTGCTATATATATTTTAAATTATGCTGTTGTTGTTGTTGTTGTTGTTATTGCCTTTTATTTGAAATGTAATAAATTTGCTTAGCTGCTGCAGCCATCGATTTGTGTTTTAGTTGTTGTTGCTTTTAATTATTGCCATTTTATGTATAATCTTAACTTAGTTTTGCTCTGATGTGGCTGTTGGACTACTACCACTATATAAAGAGTTGCTTTTTTTTTGATTTTTTTTTAATGAATTCGATTCGCTTTGCGCTGCATGAGAACAGCCTTCGCCAAAATGTTGTTCGATGTTGGTTGTCATGCTAGGGGCCGACCTTTGCTATTTCGGAAAGCGTTTAGATTTTTGCATATTCGTTTCTTTATTTTGGCCGAAAGAAAACATGTTTTTTTTCTCTCTCTTTTTTAGCCAATGCTTACATAAGAGCCATAAAGCGGATACATCGTTTTATTTAAAGGTTTTTTTTTTTTAATTTTTGTTTCTTTTTAATAGTCATTATTGCGAATTTCTTTTTACAGAAATTTCATGAGTTATTTGAAAATAAGTTAAAAGGTACAGTCCCAAAAAGAAAATCATATATCTCATCTTATAGTTAAGTTTGCTTATTATTAACGTACCAATGATTGCTCATCCTAAATTAATTAGAAAGACTTCTGCATTAATATTTTGTATATTTAAGGCAAAATTTTTATGGTCATTTTTTTCTACTTTAAGTTGACGAAAAATCAAAAAAGAACTGAACAAAACAAACTTTTGCCTGATACCTTGGAAGAATTCATACAAGAAATTCAATAAATATTGCTAATCTTTGATGGTATTTGGATTAAAGTTTTTATTATCTTTATTATGAATACCATATTATAATAATATTACGTTATTATTGCGTTATTATATATTTTATATTTTTTTTTTAGTATATTTTTTATAGTTAAATATATAGGTAAGAAAATCAATATGAAAATCAATTTTGGTCAGAGCTAAAAATATTTTATTATTCATTGCTAACAATAGTAATTAAAATGTTAATTTTTTTCCTTGCTGTTGTTGTGCAAAAATTTGGATAGTAATTTTAGTTAAAGTTTTATATGGATGCATTTCCTCACACTTTTGCACCAATTAGCGGCCAAGTTTCTGGTTGATTTAATGCCCATGACTTGAGGGCAAATGCGATTTGGTTTTGTGGTGCCATTCACCTTTTGCGTAATGAACACCAACAGCGCCACCAACGGAGAGATGGACTTTGACAGTGTGAATGAAAGAGATAGAGAGAGAGAGCGAGACAGAGAATGAAAGAGGGAGGGAGGGAGTCAAAAGCCTGGCGCGCAGCTGCGTTGTAAAAATTAGAATTTCAGCCAGGCCGACAAAGATGGCAAAGCAGCTGATAAAGTAAAAAAAAAAGTGTAGAATGAAAAGAAAAAAAGAACAGAATAATGTAAAAGCCAAAGCCAAAGCCATGGCCAACAGTATAAACTGCGCTACAAAATAATTGCAAATAAAATGCAGTCAGCTTTAGTGTTGCACCTGAATCCCAAGACGTGGACAAGTCTTCCCTGGCCAGCACCTGTGCGAGCGGGCATTTAATTCCATACGAAAACAAACAGCCCAGGCAGCTAGAGAAGAACGAAGTGTTGTGTTCTGTGTGTGTGTGTGTGTGTGTGTGTGTGTGCGCGCTGTGTGTGAGGCATCGGCATTGGCAGCATCAGCAAATGTTGCTGTTGGATGATAGGTCCTCAGCCTCAGTTTTAGTCTCAGCCCCTACTATGTGGCCTAAGCAATGCGGCTGCAAAGTAACAGCATCGAAGAGCCGTTATCAATATCTGGTTTGTCCACTCAGCGGGCGCTGGGCGCACACACACACATACACATAGACATAAAGACATACACTCGCACACACACACACAGATAGAGCGCCAAGAGCAGGACAAGATTGGGCCAATGTACCTGAGAAACAGCCACTTTGGCCAAAGGAATGCGTTCAGCAGAGGAATAAGCAGCGAACGAAACGAAGAAGCAAGCGGGTCTTGGACTAACTGCAAATTCTCCCATTTTATATAGTACAATAAACATTAGGTGTTGCCTTTGCCTATGCTCGCATGGGTGTACTGCTTTTTTTTGTTGTTGTTATTGTTGTTGTTGCTGTTGTTGTTCTTATTCTTGTTGCTGTTGTCCATGTTGCTGTTGTGGCCCATGTTGCTGTTGCCTGTTGGTATTGAAGTGTTATCCCGTGCCAGCGCTTAGTTAGCCAGCGTTTTCTACGCCCAGCACCTTTTTGTAAGCAAATGCTGGGCTATGCAACGGTTTTTCGTTCCTCTTCCATTTCTATCTTCCTCTTCTTCTTCTTCATCATCTTCTTCTTTTTATTTTCTATTAAAATTACCATCAAGATTTACATTTCAGTAGACAACAGGTTCGAGCTTGGTTTACTGTGGTGGCTCCTTTTAGGCAAATGTGGGCAGAGGCAACCGATGGTCCCACTATCACCACCACCGCCACCACCACCATCATCACTTCTACTACTCCTAAATGCCTTTTCAAGCATATCTCTCTCTCTCTCTCTCTCTCTCTCTCTGTCTGCCCACTCGCTAAATGCAGCGCTCAAGTCAAGTGGAAAATTGTTGCTATTTGTGGTTGTGCTCTCATTTTGCATTTAATGTCCATATTTAGCTGAGATGCCCAAGCAAATACAACAAAAAGGATGGAACAATCCCAAGAACAACAAAAAACGAATAAAGGTTAACAAATAAGGTCTTTCTTGGAATCAGCATTAGCTATATAAATGGTTAGACCAAAAATGAAACAATAAATACGAAATTCACCCACACATTTGCGGTAAGCTTTTGAATTTTTTCTAAAAAAAAATGGTTACCCAATTCTATTTATGTTTAACAACTTTAATTTAGAACTTAATTTACATTAACCAGAATCAATTTTGCTATATATTTATATTCTGTTGAAAACATTAACTAATGCAGTTCAAAAACAAAACAGAACCAGCAACAAACAATCAGAAAATAAATAATATATATAAAGAAAATTCTATTAAACAATTCCACAACAATACGAATTTACTTAATTATATATTTGCTCTACATTTACTTAAATCTATATGGAGTTTCCCCTTCTGGAAATAGATAATTTTCCTATTACTTGTAATAATTTTCATTGTTAAATATATATTTCTAAGGGTCGTTTAATTTACCGTTACGCTAAATTCGCAGTTTTGACCTCATACAGTCATACAAGATACATATATATAATCACTTGGCACACAGTAGTCCTAGCCAAGAGGCTAAAAGTACTTGGCCATCTCGTTGACCACCTTTTGCCATGCGCAAACGTCAATCGCAGCACGCCAAAGCAATAAATTTAAATTTCATTTAACATTTTACAAGCTTTCAAAAGGCATAAACGGAAATTTAAAGCAGGTAGATATAGACAAATAGAAAAAAGAAAAAAATGAAGAAAATTAATAGAAGAAAATCAAACCGTTGGCCCAACTAGGAAGCATATAAGAAATGTCTCCCCAAACCTACCAAGCTTTACGCATTAGGACATGCGTTGTTGGCCCAGTCAGAGAACGAAAGAGAGAGAGAGAGAGAGAATAAAAATGAGACTATGGGAGAGGGTTAGATGCAGGGGCAGTTAACAGCACTCCAATGCATAAAACAATTTAAATATTGCCGCTGCACTTGCAACACCAACAACAACAACATTAACTTTAGTCGGCGGGCCGGGTAAACTTGTTTTGTTTTTTATATTTTTTTTTTTTCATTTTTGGTTAAAAAACTTGGCGGATGCATCTGCAATCTGAATCGCCTGACGCCGCTAATCTTCATCATCGTGGCGACCAGCTCATAATGATGTTCGTCAACGGTGTCAGCTATGGGCAACTTAACTGCAATCGGTATCGGGATAGGGATCGTCATCGGGAACGGGATCGGGATCGGGGCGGGAGATCAACACGCATGGGTCTGGGCATTAGCCAATGTCTGGTTGTCCAAATGGACAGTGTTCCATGTTCATTTAAATCTACAACTTTTGGAGGGACAACTTGACTGGCTACGTCGCCAGTCAAATGCATTGGGAGAATGGGACTATGACTGTAGCATGATCTTGGTCTTAGATCTCATGGTATATCTTGGACTCTCTACCATTTTGCCATGTGAGAAAATTGCACACATGAGCGAGATGCTGTAAAACCTTTGGGCCTGGTCCGGTTCATTGCGCGATTGCTTCGTATAAAACTGAAAAATTCCTAACAACAAATGTTTGCCCATCCAGTGGGAAAGAGACAGAGTATACAGTGTGTGTGTGCGAAAGAGAAGGCGAACGTGCGAGTGAATGGACCTGGGGACCTCAAGCTACATAGACAAGTGAAGCCAATGCGCTTATCTCGAATTCATTATTGAAATACTCTTTTTTCCTAGGGCCAAAGAGAGAGAGAGATAGAGAGAAGGACAGACAAATAGAAAGAGTAAAAGAGTGAGAGAGAGAGATACTGTTGGCTTGGCCACATAACGGTGAATTGGCAAAGGATCAGGCAACATCTTAATGAAAATTGAATTTTATGTTTATTACGCAGCCAGGCAGCTATAGCCCTGAACATGGACCTGGACCTGGACTTGGACCTGAACCAAACCTAGCCTTAACTATATTTAAAGATCTTGGTGCAAGTCGTGGCACCTTCTCTTGCCATGTTAGTCATACAACAATAAAATGGCAACATAGTGTTGCTTCCACTGTAAAATATAAATTAATAAAAAGCCATCATAGGGGATTTATATGTGGGGGCTCTTCAATGCTTATTTAACCTTTAGATAATGTTTGAGTTCCTGAGATCCTTAAGCAGAGAGGCAAGATTTAATAGAAGCAATGTTTGCTTTCGAAATCTAATTATATTAAAAATACAATCAATATTGTTTAGAAAAATTAGACAATTAAGTAAGTCATTATGCAGTTCTTTAACCTAGGCAAAATTCGCCAAATTGGACAGAAAATAATTTTATAAAACAAGTAGTAGTAATACAAAAAAATGATAAGAATTCTATAAAACATTTTATTCCTTAAATTATTGGCGTTTCTTATTAGCAATAGTTTATTCTTTTCTTGAAAAATGCCTGAACTTATATTTTGAAAGTTATTCAGAAAATTGTACATTATCCTTTGACTTTGATCTTATGCTTGAGGCCATGTATTAGCTGTTATATTTAAATATTTATCACATTAATTTTAAACTATTAATTTTAGCAAAAGTGTGTTAAATTAAGCCAAAGAGCTCATTTTCTATTTTCATTGGTCACAACTTCTAACTGTTAGGAAAAAGGACTGTTTTGAGAATAAATAAAAATATGAAAAATAAAAATAATAAAAACAATTTCTCTTTCTGTCTCTCTCTCTCTCTATATATATATACATATTTTAAGCTAATTTTAGCTTAAGAACTTATTGCTACATTAGATATTCCAATCGAACAGTACCTATATAAATAAATATATATAGAAGATACTTCACACATCTTGAAATATTCCCTTTAATCTAAGTAGTCAATGATTTTTTACCATATATTCCTTCATTCATTAGTATTCATATATTTCAGAAACTTTTCCCTGGTGGAGTAAATTTTATTTTTTGTTTTTCATTTTCATACTACAGACTCACACACACACGCACAGAGAGGGTTTATTTTTTGTAAATTTTTTATTACAATGGAAGAGTTATATGTGCCAACTGTTGGTTCGCATTGGTCATTAAAAATTAGTGACATAATGAAAGCATATCCGAATTCTACAATGGATAAGATAAAATTCAAGATAATTCGCTTTTTTATATCCACCATATGCTATAGAAAGAACTCAGCCAGAATATAGTGTACCCAATCCAAAACTAAATCTTTGGTATGTCATTATTGGATTGTTAATCGTGTTACCAATATTATTCTATAAAATATATATGGAAATTGGTGGCATTTGTTTTGCAAAAACGGTATGTAAAATCAAATTTTGAATTATATATAGCCATAATTTCTATAATTTGAGTTATTTTTTATAGAAACCACATTCCTACACTTATACGGTGTATATGAATAATGCCAAAAAAACTGCTGAAACATTTCAATCTGATTTGTTTAATGATAGAGAAATAATTGAAATGAATGATACAAGTATACTATCTAATAATGAGATAATAACAAATCAAAAAAGCGAATCTGGTTTATCAAGTACAAACTCAATTAGAGATAATGAAACGGACACTGAACAATCTGGGGATATAATGACCCAGATTGATCATAATCATGGAGATAACTGAATATCATAAATTGTCACCAATTTTTTTCCCACTGAAATAGGTTTAAATTTTGTTTAGAAAATCTCTATTATTTTTCCAAAATTGTTAAGTTTATAGTTTTTTTTTTATAAGGATCGAAATTTGATATTTTTACATGTGATGAAATCTTTCTATGGCTATATAGCAAGTTTATCTCTTTTTTTTTTTTTACCAAAACTAACTGACAATATTATTGTAAAGTGAATGTATCCCTAACCAACTCGATTAGCCGCCATCGCATACCAAGTTGGCCAAGGGACAGAGCGACATTTGGTAACCAAGAGAGCAGATCCAACATCACCACCAACAGTTAGGCCAAGTCACAGTAAGCTATCGAGTCTTGTTTTTACCTCTCTTTCTGACTGTCATTCATTGTCTCTGTCTTGCATATATGTATATACAGATTATACACATATGCAACTAGGAAGCAAAATGATCTAGCCTGCCAGCAGCAGCAGCAACAACAACAAGAACAACTACAACAATAATAACAAGCGCTCAAAGACCTTGGTATGGGGGCCCATTGCAATTGCTAGAACGGGCAAACGGGCAACGGCAACCTGCCACACGTTGCAGCCTACGTAAGTGGCAAGATCGCACACACAGCCAAAGTAAAGTCCGGAATTGCGCTAAGGATGCCAAGCGAAAGGTGGGCAGGTTGGTAGGTCCATGTGGGATGCCTGTCTTTTTTTTCTATTTTTTTTCTTCTGTTGCCTCCTGCTGCCGCTGCTCTAGCTGCTGATGCTGCTGTTGCTGCCATGCCCCCAAGTTGTTGCATTGATTTAGCAAACATGCATTTTTATAGCCTTACAACGCGTCCAGGTAACAACAACAACAACAACAAACCACAATAGTAACAACAGCAACAAGTTTCTCTATTATTTATTTCAAGCTGGTGGGGCTGTCTACACTGGAAAAAATGAATTGCTTTTCATTCGAGGGAATTCGAATAAGAAGGGGAGAAAGCTATGCAAAGCCATGAATATAAAATATCAAAATAAATATAGATATATTAATTTAATTTAACTTATATTTTTATGGTTACTTTTATTATCAGTTCAAAATGGAATTCAAAGAATTCGAAATTGGATATCAAAATTAAATTTCCTTTTGAATGAAGGATCTATAGAGGAAGTTTCAATATGACATTAACAGACCTTTAGTTGGATTGTGATATATATTTTTTTCAAGTGTATGAATGTAATGGTTTTCAGGGTTGTACCCTCTCTTGGTCCATCACTTGTTCTCTTTCACTCCTCTGATTATTTTGATAGTGCACAGCTGCAGCTTCCATTTCCAACTTGCAAAAACGAAAAACGAAAAAAAAAAAAAAAATAGAATTCCGTGCCGTTCCCGCTTAACCCTCAGCGGATTAAAGTGTTATTAATGTTTATTATGCCTGAATGAGTTTTAATGTTCGCTGAGGTTATCATTAAAATGTTGTTAAAATTTGAATACCATGTGAGAACAAACAGAGCCGTTCTCAGATCAACAATGTCTCCACCAAAAACAAAACTAAAGAGAAAAGAGAGAAAAAAGAAATAGATGGAACAAGAATAAACCGACGCCTTGGATCATAGTCTTACATAGTCTTCATCGTGGCAGGAAGAGCAGTTACTTTATTTTGATTGAAGCTGCCATGGAATTTCTTTTGTGTGTTCAAAAGAGTTTTTTTTTTTTTTTTTTTTTAATGATCGGTGACAGGATTATTAAAGTCATTAAGCGTCCACTTGCAGTTCTTGTCCACGACTACTCAAGTCAAGTCTGGTTGTTGTTGTTGTTGTTGTTGTTGCTGTGGAGGCAGCTAATAATGTTAACTGTAACTGGCAATGGCAGTCGTAAAAGTTGCAACACGGTTGCATCGCAAAACGCCCGCTTCTAGTATGTATGTATATATATATATATGCTGATCGCAGCCGCCGCCTCTCTGTCGGAAAAGATTCATATACCAAAATGAGCGGTTTATACTCTGATCATAAAGGCTTCGATGTTTCGATGGTTTCGTGTGAATTTTTGTTTCGGTTATGGGGCTGCTTTTAATTAGGGTCATAAGCGGTAAACTGACCGATGAGATCAAATTATAGGCCACTAGAATATATATAGTATATAGTATGTATATATGTTATATAGAGAGAATGGTTACGGGCTTTATTAAAAAGTGCATAAAATAAATAGATATTGTAATTGGTTATAATATACAACATTCCCAGCAGGTGTCCAATTTCCGACAATATAAATTAAAGTTTTTTTTTTTTTTAGCTTTTTTTTTAGCTGCGAAAAAAAAAATTTGAACAAAATTGTGAAAGCTAATTTTGCGGAGCTGATATTTTATAGTGGCAAACTCTTTGGTAGAGCAATTTTAAATATCCTAGAATTGAGCCTTTGAAATGTAAGTCTCGTGAAAACTTTTTCCATTTTAAACAGGGCGGGATTATGGTGATCCACCTAATAGATATTAAAGTATCATTAAATCGAGCATTTATCCACGAACATGTCGAAGGATGATACACTAGGATTAATAATTCAATCGGATATTGATTTTTAGAGTTAAATATGGATTATTAGAGAGTTAAGATAGCTGTAGGATTTGAGAAACCCGCATTACTCGTAGTAATATCCTTTTAAGAATTAAATGAAAAAGATTACAAATTCATTTTATTATAATTAATTAAGAGAATATTAAATATTGGAGATATTCATAGTTGATTAGAAATTTTTTAATAAATGATTTATATTCTGTTAACAAATACAAAAACCCTACAAATACCTATGAGGCATTAGTGAAAAAGTTGAAATAGAAATTTATTCATGAAAATAAGCTAAAAAGTCAAAGATAATACTAAAAAGTAAACTTTTGAATAAAAGTAGGTAATTATACCGATAAATTTTCTTCGGAATCGTTTGATATTAACAACTAATTTCATTCTCTATTTTTAATATTTATTAATGTTTTAAACTTTTTCCTTTCCTATTTTCAATCATTTTTTTTAATATATTTATATATAATTCGTTTCGTAAACTTCGGTCTTACTTCGCTCCTGGTTTTCCCTTATTCCGTTGGTAGGCAAAAAAAAAAAATGCTATAAAAATTTGCTCTTTAGTTAAAATTTTGCTTTGTAGGATATCTCCGTTAACAGAATTAATGCCCAGTCAGGTGTCCTTGACTCTTCTTTCACACTTTGTTCTTATTTAATTTTGTTCTGTTAGCGGCAATTTCTTTATTTTTTTTTTTTTTTTTTTTTTTTTAGCTTTTTCTGCTTTATCTTAAAGGCTTTTCATGTCAAGCGGCATTAATGTTGGCACGTTTATCAAATTGCAGCTTACAGCAACAGCAACAGCAACAGCAACAGGAACAGGACCAAGAGCAACCAACAGCAACCGACAGCAACAGCTAAAAGAGAATTGCACTCTGGCCAACTGATTATTGTAAAGCTGTCAGATGATGTCTGGCAAACACGTACACATCAAATTATTGACAACCAACAATGTCTTTTGGTGCAAAACTTGAGAAATTGCATGAGAATTTTGATGCAACGGCAACGGCAACGGCAACGACATCGGGTAAACAATGCCAAAGACTTTTAAAATGGAAAAGTTAAAGGGCTGCCGAAGCGAGTCATGTAATGAAAAGCTGACATGACACGCACAAGCCACGACCACGCCTACATCTATATCAACGCCAGCGCCAAAGTTAACGCCGATGCCAACGTTCCTGCGTAGCGCATACTCACTGGCACTTTCTTGGTCAAGGTCGGTGCAGAATAGGCAGCAAGATAGGTGGGTTAAAGTGGGTGGGTTAAGTTCTCAAAGCGAAATCAGCCAAGAGTAAAAGCCAAGAGCTAGCATTACAAAACACGCGCCAAGTGGGTGGAGTGCTCAACGAGTTTTCCCAGCAATATTGGAAAATACTTTAACATGTCTACACAGACACACACACACACTCACACATATACACTCTCACACACTTACACTATATATTCATATATATAAGACATATATACTATGGAAGGCAGCAATCGATTGAGATTGCTGACAACAAGAAGGAGGAGGAGGAGGAGGAGGAGTTGGAGGGAGAGAAGAAAGGTGTACAAACAATTGATATGCGCTTGAGAGAATGCTGCAAAAGTTACCAGACAAAGGCGGCCACCAATGAAGGTGGGAACAAGTGAAGGAGGATGAAGATGTTGATAATAATGATGAAAAGCATGAGCAAGAGTAAAATCAGACGGAAAAGTCGATACTGATTAGCACAGGTAAGGCAATAACAAAATCCGTAGCCGGCACAATTAGTAAAACTGCAAAACTACAAAACTACGATTTCTGCCATTTTAATTGCCAGGCGTTGGGGCAGCTGGGCGACAGCATTTGAGCATTTTTTCGACCGTTAGACAACGACGACGACGACGACGGTTACGATGGTATTGGTTTACTGTCTCATTTTACAATAATCAGCGACAGCGGCAATAGCACCAATAACAAAATGGAGCACAAACGTGGCTAATTGCAAAATGGTTGCAATTTAAATTGTTGCAACGAACAGTAAATAGTGTGAGCCACAGAAACTGGTCATAAAAAATGCTGTTAAAGCCTAAAAGCAATTGCTCCACCACGTTCTAGTCCTATATTTTATCTGGGTTAGGTTGTATAAAATCTATTTGCCGCTCGCTACCTTTCTTCTATATCGTTAAAGGTCCTTGTTCTGGTAGCATCGTAAAATTTTGTACATTAATAAAAATTATGCAACATGGGGCAGGAAATTATGAGTATGTGGAATCTTTTCAGAATTACACGATAAAAAAATTGTTTAAAACAAAATCAGTTATTTAAAATGCGAGGGCATACCCTATACAGTTAAGTTTAAATGTCTTCATACACTTTACAATAAAATAGAATATTGGAGATATATTATTGAAAATTTGTTTAGTGGTTACTACATTAGAGTTCAAAATATAGATTCAATATTTGTTTTTTTTTTTGTTTATAATTTAAAAAATAACAAATAAAAACTGTGCT
Organism: Drosophila sturtevanti; assembly: GCA_018150375.1. NCBI lineage: Eukaryota > Metazoa > Arthropoda > Insecta > Diptera > Drosophilidae > Drosophila > Drosophila sturtevanti. The sequence continues at coordinate 3,862,725 of JAECWJ010000408.1, read as the reverse complement.
TGCTAGAGACATTTATATATATTATTCTTATTAGTTTAAAAAGATTAAAATTCTTCATCAAAGATCAGAAATTAGAGTATTAAAAAATTGCGAAAATTTGAACGTTTTTTACTTTATTAAAGAGAAACAGAATTTTTTTTCTCTAAGTGTTCTGCTTAAATCTGTTGACAAAGCAAAAACTTAAATATCCAAGCCCCCTCTCTCTTCTACCCCCTGTGGTGTGTGATTTTTATGTAATAAGCAGAAAGTACAAAAAAAAAGAAGACCCCAAAGATGATGAGGTTCGGCCAGTTATAACGAGATGCAGTTGGTTGCTCCTCTCCTGCCTTTAACGATGCGTTTATGTATGCCAGAACGACGACGATGAAAGGCAAAAAAAAAAAAAAAAAAAAAAAATTGGATGATGGTCTAGGAAGAGGAGGAAGGTAACATTTTATGCACCAATCCATTGGCCTTTATCTATGTTATCAATACGTTTAGATTTTTCCTTTTACGAGCATGTAATTAATTGGGTAGGGTAACTAATATTGGCAACAATGTATGATGGCCATATCTGCATCTTAGCCAGAGTCTTCCTGTCTTTCTTGCTGCTTATAGTTTTATAGTTGCATTAGGAAAAACTATTTTATGGAGAGATCAAGGAACTGAATAGTTAAATAGCCTTACTTAGGGAAAAGTTGTTAGAACTATTTTTTATTATTAGATGTAGCTAGTTAGATCTATGTCATTAAGCTAAATGTATTTTTGCATTTGTTTGTTCTTAGTTGGTATTTTATATAAATTCATGGAATTATCTAAATGCTATTTAAGAATCAAAATATGCCGTTTTAATTCAATTATTTGCTTGACTAATTATTTAACTATCTTGCGAAGTTTTTCTTTTAATTTATCTCATTTTATTCACATATATGGTTAAAGTAATTCAGTTAATGCCCATCCCAACATTTTGTCATTCCTCTCAGCATTTATACAATACGATACATTTCTCTCAGTCTCATTCCCCCCCCCCATTGCATATAGCAGATGCTTCAGCACATTTCTCATACCCCTCAAAGACCATTTATGGTATATGGGATGCCGATTGGCCGGATCTCATTGAGATCGATGAACAATTTAACGGACGGCCATGGCCTTTTTCTAACTGTCCCTCTGACAAAATGCCGCAACCTGCAAATGTAACTGACAGACAATGAGTGTGTGAGAGAGAGAGAGAGGAAAGAAAATCATACTCTAAACATAGGATAGGTAAGTTGGAAAAATAAGAGAGAAAAAAAAAATAAATCAAATTTTCTCATCAATCTCATCGAACATGAAAATGCACTTTCAAAACGCATTAAATAAACCATAACGGCACGCATGCGCTAGGCAGCTAGGCAGCTAGACAGCAGCGATGCAATAAGAAGTATTGACTCTGAAGGAGGGTGAACGGGGGGAGTATAAAGTATGGTAGGGAATCTATATACTTATGTTGGCCAACAAGAAAAAGATGAAGAAGGAAGGAAGGCCGAGGCCGCGTAAATCTTTCACTTTGAGCAAAATGCAGCACAGCTAACTGCAGCTAACTGGAAAACTAGCGGCAAGAAATAACGTAAACGATAAATGCGCATGCGCAAGTGCACAACAGCAACAGCAACAGCAACAACGACAACAGCAGCAACAACACCAATGCCAACACCAACAACATCAACAACAACAACAGCAACAGCAACAACAACAAGCAACGGGCAAAGGAGAAGGCAGCTATTCATAGTCCAAGTCTATGCATTTGCCATGGCTTGGCCATATTTGGCATTTGCTTTTTGACCAAACTCAGGCTCTGGCTCTGGCTCTGGCTCTGAGACACGTTGCGACTGTGCTGACAAATTGCTTTGGTTGTTGTTCTTGTTGCCGCTGTTGTTGTTCTTGTTGTTGTTGTCGCCAGCATTAACATCAGCAACATCGGCACAACAATATCGGAATATAAGTATATATATATATATATATATATATATATGCCTGAATCCTCCGGGCACAAATTTGGTAGCACACCAAGCGGCAGCAGTCAATAGTGTCCAATAATTCATAATGCAGCCGTTGCCAAAATTGGCAAAAAAAAAAAACCGCTGCCACCGATGCCACCGATGCCGCTGCTGCTGCTGCAACTTGATAAGCCGCACAACTGCGCGTAATAAATCTGAGCAATTTGTTGTGCACACTAATCGGTCGAGTCAAACTTTTTCAATTGAAAGTATCTATCAGGCTCAGTCAGGAGCATTAGTTGCAGGTGTCTCGCATAGTTAGATAGTTAGTGGCCCAAAAATTGGCCACAGCGGGAACTTTTATTAGTGGGCCAAATAAATCAGCATGGGTAATTATAAGATGATATTCATTTGGTCTATTGGTAAGATAAAAAACTGATCGTAAATGTGCAATTTGAATGGGTAAGTTAGGTTAAATTGATCTCTATAATTTGAAATGGTAAATGTTTTAAGGAAATATTTATTTATATGTAGCAATTAACAATTATTTAACAAAGATCTAAGATTGAAGTTCTTAAATATATTAAATTATGGCTGCATATTCTATACCTAAAACCTTCAATAATCCATAATCCAATAATCTATAAACCAATATATTCAATCGTTTGTTTTTCTATTTAAGCTTTTGGATACTTAGCGTTTTATACAATTTATATGGTAAAATTAAGGATTACCAATAAATAGGCAAAAATATTGTTATATAATCTTTTTTATCAGTCAATATAGAATAAAGATTTGTGGCTGTTTCTTTTTTTTATTCATTTTTGAAAATCATTGAAAATAGGGTGAGAATTAACACTCGTGTTTATCATGAGAATTTTTTTTTTTGCTGGTCTTACTAATAGTATAAGTAATAACAATAATAATAATGTGAGGCATGTAAATGAAATTAGCATGCATTAGACAACGGCAATGGCCAATAACGGGATAAACCTGCCATTGATCCTTGGGGGCAACCCATTGGGATTGGGCAACTGCAGCCAATTGGCCAACGCCATCAAATATTCCCTGCGCATGTCTGTCTGACTGACTGTCTGATTGACTTGGCCTGGCACTGGGTCTGACCATCAATGAAACTCTTGCACAGGCAGGCGGCCTAACGGTTTCTTGTGGCAGTTAGAGTTAGTAGTAAAGAGAGAGAGAGAGAGAGACCCATCGAACTGGCTGCCCATCGGGGATCTTTCTAATGGCACACGCATTGCGCCATTGCGCCATTGCTGGTGCATTTGCCGCTTCAATAGCCAGTTGAGTGACCAACCGACTCGATGGCTATTTTGTATTTTTTTTCTCTCTTCTAGCCACATTCACTCTGTTTAGCTTTTCTCGTCTTTTTTGCCAACGTTGGGCGCCATGGCGTATGCATTTTTTATGTAAATTGATTTTTTTTCCATTCTGTTTTTTTTTTATTTTTTTTTTGTTTTGTTGCCTGCGTTGTCTGTCATTAGTTATGATGGATGATGTTTGAAATTATTTAAATATATTCAATTAATATAAGCAGATGCTAAGACTGACACAACATAAACAAGGCCAGGAAAAATAAGGAAAATGAGGAAAAAGAAATCTGTAGTGATTTAAGAAAAAAAGACTTTTTAATGGCATTGAATATAAAAGGATATAATAAATTATAAATCTTAAAGAAAATAGATTGAATATCATAGTAAAGTATATATATAAAAAAGAACTAATTAATCACTAAAAAATAAGCCTTAATTTGAACAGTCAAAACAAAAACCGAATAAGGGTTTTTAATTTGAATTATATATTATTTCATGTTTTATATTTTATATATATATTATATATCGAAATCGATTGGAATTATGTATTTTTCTTTTATTTGCTCATAGTTCAATTAAACTTTCTTAAAATTTTCAAGCTAAGTTTTGTAATTTATTATTGTAAAAATACGCAAATATTATTAATATATCATCTTGATCATGTAGAAAATTAATTGAATCATGGAAACTTATTGTCATTTTAACTAGTTAAATTAAGTTATTTATACATTTATCAGAGCCAAAATAACTGAATATCCCTTGATAGAAATTTTGATGTAATAAAAATAATTAATAAGCAATCGATTTATCGTGTTTTATGTCATTTGTAATAAAATTGTTAATTTCCGAGAGATTAACTATTTCTTCAAATGGAGAAAACATCAATTAAAGTATATAAGTTTGTAATTTGTATGGAATATTTAATTGTTCAAATTGATTTGATGCAAATTTTTGGTAAATTTCTGATTGCCTATTTTACATTGTTGCAATTTAATTTTAAGAGTCTAAATGGAGACAAATATATACAATGATTGCCTTTGATTTGTATCAATTGAAAACATTAGCTTTAAATGAGGTTTATTCGATTTAGATTGTTATCCGATTGCTCATCAGCATATAACAATTTATTTCTAATACTCTCTCTCTCTCCCGTATTACACATACGACCGGTGGTCCGGACAATGAGCCAGTTGGCCAGAACCAATTAAAGATGGCATGTAATTCTTACTATAAATTACAAAACGTTTCATTTCATTATCATTATCATCATCAGACAGCTCTCTATTCATTTACATCTTTTCGTATGTATTGATTGCCATTTGAACGTAAATTAATAAAAATAATTGAAGTATAAAGAAGAACAGTTCAGTTCAGTTCTGGAGACATGACAATAACAAGTGCCTCAGTTCAAGCAGTCCGATAGAAATGTGTGCAATGGAAAAGTGTGTAACACCAATAACAAGACAACAGCAACAACAGCAACAACAACAACAACAACAGCATGAACATGAAAAGCGTGAAGCAGACAATCAATAAATAAAAACACTAAGAATAGACCAAAGCAAAGAAGTTGATAGAATAGAGAAGGGTAGGGTATAGGGGATTGTATATGGAATGGGGTGGGATGGCTATATAGAGGGTTAAGTAAAAGATATTGGCAACAGGTAGAGGCAATTACGAATTGTTTGTCTGCCCTAGACTCTAGATGTTGCTATTGCTGCTGCTGCTGCTGCTGCTGTTGTTGTTGTTGTTGTTGGCTTCAATTTCAAAGATTTCTCCTGAAAATTGAATACCAAATAAAGTGCAATAAAACAAAAACAAAAGAAGAAGGAACAAAGAGACAAGACAAGGCTTGAATATGATTTACATGCAATGCTATCTAACTTGGGAAAATAAAAGGGGCGAACAAGCTAGCTGAACTCGAGCTAGAACTACAGAAAACCAGTACACGTTGAAAGTTGCTGGTATGACGGGAGCAACAGCAGCAGCAACAGCAGCAGCAGCATCAGCAGCATCAGCAGCTACAACAGCAATTGCATTTTACCCCGTTTGGTCGTGCCACGTTTGCCACCTGTTCCTGTTGACGACTCTTTGCCAGCAGAACGGCATTTGCTTGTCTTAGTTTGCCGTTATTGTTGCTGCCAGCCTTGCCTTGCCTTTATATCGTTAGCTAATTTTATTGTTACAATAACTGTTGTTGCTGTTGCTATTGGTCTTTCTATTGCTGCTATAGTCACAGAAGTTGCTGCCGGCATAAATGGCATTGCTGCATTTGCAGTAGACTATCTTTCGCGTATCTTATGGCCGGCCTTGCATCTACTCGTATCAATTCTATTAGGCTCAACAGCATCAGGCTACTGATACCTCCCTCCCCTCCTCCTCTCCCTTCCTCACTTCACCACTCCACATCTATACATATCTGTATTCTTTTCATCTCTTTCTCTCTGCTTTCAGCATGTGACTAATCATGCAGAGCCAATCATGCCACAAGTTTATTTATTTTCACATTGCAGTTGCAGAGAGCTAAAGGAGAATAAAAACAACGAAAACAAAAACAGAAAAAAAAAAACTGGGTAATCCACTTGAAAATTCCTCGATTTTTCCTTCAAGTTTGAATTTTTTTTTTGTTTATATTCTTTTCTTTTTGCCAGCTCTGTTGTTCTTTTTTTTTTTTCGTCCGTTTTGTTTTTGTAGTGTGCTCCCTGTTATCTCGCCTGACTATCATCAAGGCTGCCCGTTCTCGTTATAGTTCTTCCCCTGTTATGTTTGCTTGCCGGTTGGTCGGCTTGTTTGGCTCTTAAATATTTTTCTATAAAGTGAGTTATCTGTTGGTTGAAGATGACTTTGGTATTGGCCAAGTGGCCAATGGACTGTATTTGATGTTGCTGCTGCTGTTGCTGCTGTTGTTGTTCTTGTTGTTGTTCGTGCAGCAAGAACTGCTGTCATTTGGTCATCCGTTATATGTCCTTGAAAGAGTTAACTGTTTCTGATAGCTGATGGACGTTAACATTAACTAGGTTGGTCTTTTAGATTTTATATATATTTTAATTGTTTAAATAGAATATGCTCCTGTATAACTGTTTAACGAATTTCAACACTCAGATATGAAAAATCACCCAATTGCTGTGTCATCCATTTAAAGCTGTACAAACAGAAACAAAAAATTGGCAAGAAAAAGGGTCACATGTAACACATTTATATTGTTGAGCTATTGACAGCTTATAAGCTGTCTTCTTGCCTTGGGGAATTGAATGTAAGTTCAAGTGTCTCGATGGAAAAAAAATTGTAAAATTACATTTTGAATGTAGGTGAAAGGTTCAACTGAAAGGTCATTGATAAAGTTGAATTTTTAACAAAATCATATCGATTTTGTTCTTGTATGTTATTCGATTCTGTAAAGTAATTTATCAAATAAGTCTAAAGATTTTTTTAAAAGAGACTAATGCAAATAGTCAAAGGTCTTATGTCAAAAATAAATATATAGGAATTTTTTTTTATCTTTTCTATCTACTTAGCCATGATTAAAGCTTCTTCAATAAATCTTCATCACACGTTGTCAATAATCACATAAGGCCTAACGGACTAGGAATCGAAAGCTAATGCCATTTGGCTATAAATGTGGCAAATGCAGAATGCAGCAAGCGTAATTGATAAAGACCGACAAATCCGTTGATAGATATTTTAATGTCTATGGGTAAATGGGCGGTGTTTGGAGGGATCGAAATATATATATACACACATATGTCTAAGATGTCTTTCAAACGATCTTATTGATGGCAGGAAGGTAACAACAACAACAACAACAATAAATAAACATATGTGAAACCTGAGATTGCCTGTCAATGGTTAAATTTGTGGTTAAGATTCTGATGACGCGTGCAGAACCAGTTCTTGCCTCTGATATTGTTCTCGTTGTTGTTGTTACTACATATTGAGCTGCATTCGATTTTTATAATGATTAGCAGCATTATTGCCTACCATTCCATTCTTGCAGCTAGGTGGCAGCTAATACAGCAGCAACAGTTGCTGCATCTCACAATGCAAGTGCAACCTGGTTGCAATTAGGCTGGGCATGGGGCGCGGTTTGGGGCGAATAAATTGCGTTAGGATAATGATCGCGCTTTGGCACAGTAAATCGTATTCCGAAATGCAACGGACACGAGAATACAGTTTGAATGTGCCACAGTCGATGAGTATGCCAAGATCTAAGATGGAGCTGCCAGCTGAACTGGTTCGGCAACAAATTTGACGCGCACTGCAACAAATGAGCGGGCCGCATTCGAATGAAAGAAAGAAAGGAAGAAAGAAAGATGAAAGAAAGAAAGAAGAAAGAAGATAGAAAGCTGAAGTTGAAAGCTGAAGGAAAACAAGTAAATGTAGATGGCCAAACACAAGAACCGTTTTGGCCACGCATGCTGGGGCGCCATTTAAATTGAGATTTATGGCAAAGCTGCTGATGCACCTGCAGCACCAGCAACATCAGCAGCAACAGCAGCACCAGCAGCAACAGCAACAAAAGCATTAGCAACATCTTCCACCAATTGCAACGACAACGACAAAGCGCAAAACGATATTCTTAGTAAAGCGCTTTGTCCTAGCAAACGTTTTGGCTTGTGGCAACTGTTATATATAACAGTCAACAAATCGTTCGCCTTGGCCCGAACGAGCAGGCCAAGGCAGGCAGGCAGGCGGCAATGAAGATGAAGTTATTAAGCTAGTTATTTCATCGGCGTTGTTTGGGGCACAAAGACACACACACACACACACACACACACACACATCGATATCTCTTTTATGTTGTCGGCAAGTTGGCCAATCTTGAAATTGAGATGAGTGCAGGAATTTCCAAACAATAAACATAATTTAAAGCAACTTAAACAAAGCAATTACTTAAATTTCTTTTTAGACATAAAACAATTTCTCTTCACCTCAATTGAAATATATTCGAAACATTTAACTAGTTTTCTAAAAATAAATACTTTTGCCACGATGCATGCAGTAACTTTTTCAATTCAATTAAATTTGTATAGAAAATCGGATTTTATTTAAATTACATTAATTATATTCTTAGCGAATATTCTTTTAAAGACAACTTGGAAAAATCTTGAAAAATATTAAAAAAGATTATTTATTAATATTTTATTGATTTCATAACCATTCTAGTCCCTTTAAACTCTTAAAAATATTTGCTAGAATTTCAATAATTAATTTTTAACCACTGTGTCATATCTTTAATTACAATTGACACTGATTAGATTTTGCACGCCAATGGAACGGGGCGTTAAGTAGCCAAAAGGCAAACTAAATCCAATGAATTGGCCATGTGGCAAAACATAATTTTTGCATGTCCGTCACTCAGTCAGCCAGTCAGTCAGTCAGTCAGTCAGTCTGCTAGTGAAACAGATCTAAAGCCAAACCAAAAAGCTTGAGGTGTATGGAATAGGAAATGTTGATAGAGATGAAGAGATTGGCCATAGCTAAAGGAGGAGACGGTGAGGCATTGTCAATGTTGCTACTAATCCTGCTCATCATCTACATCTACAGTTGCCAACACGAAGGCGATTTTGAAAAATCAGTAAAACCGGTTAAATCATTTGATGGAAAAGTCATTGGCTGCTGCTGCTGCTGCTGTTGCTATTGCAACTATTGCCGACTTGGCTTTAGCTTAGCTGCCACCTGCTGATTTTATCCTTGCCGTTTGCTTGTTTTTTGCTGCTTCGGCTGCCTCTTGCCATTTGATTGTCTGCCGTTGATTGCCGCTGATGTTTGCAGCTGTGTCGCCATCGTCGACTTTTGCTTGAAATTAAGTTGCTGGCTCCGGCAACATTTACATGTTGCTGGCTGCCAGCTTTTTTGATGTTTTAATGATAAGATTTGCGCGATTGATTTTTCCTGGGTGTCGAATTTGATGTTAACTGACAAAAAAAAAAAAACAGAAAAACAGAAGAAAACGGAAAAAAATATAAATAAAAAGCAACGGCATTAGCATCAACGGGAGCAGCAGTTCCAGAATTATAAAATGTGGCACAAAAACGTGCCAGTTCTATCACACACGCCCACATTATTCCACATATCGCGGGATTTAACAAGGTCAATGGGTTAATGCTAGCCCCATACACGCCCACCTAGATCATGCCAGTTAGCTTAAGTTTTCTTGGATCAGAATAATTGCATACTTTGGGTAGCAAATCCAATCCGCAAGTGCAACTGTAAGTGCCACCGTTTGCTTTGCTTTGCTGGCGGCCAACTGCCAAGAGGAAGACGATTGACAGCGGAGCTGAAGCTGCCACTCAACTCTAGACGGCGCATGTTGGCCATCAAATGTCTAGGCTAAACATTTAGATTACGACTACGACGACGACGAGTCTTCCGTCAGGAATGCCATTCTTATAGAGAACAATCGACGGCGGGGGCTAATCTAGTTAAATTGTTGCATGCAACCGATACAGATACCGATACAGATACAGATACAGATACGGATACTGTATACTATATACACTAGATACAGACACAGATACATAGATATTTAAACGGCAATCGGATAATTTTGTTGAGCTAATTGCGAAAAGTGCTCCTACAGTTCCCCAAAGATAGAAGACAAGCCAACCAATGTACATGTGCGGCGGGGGATGGCAACCAAAAACTGCCAGCACGTTTCCCAATTCTCCTCTCCTCTTTTTTCTGCTCATCATTCGGTTTTCCCTTTAGTGTTCCCGGTGCCTTTTATGTAAGTGACACCTACGAGGAGGAAGCCGCCGACATGCAGCAAGCAGAAGCAGCAGCAATTGTGTTTTTAGCAATTTCCCCCCCAAATACCCAAACTCGTACAAATAAATAGCTTCATTGGCAATTTCAATGCCAGTGGCCAAAATGGGCAACTCATGAGCATTTGGTTCATGTCATTTGGTTTGGAATCTGGTCTGAAATTTGCATTGTCTTTGGCCTCGGCCCTCTTGTTGTTGACCAAAAATGGTTGGCCATATTTGACATTATGCTCCGTTTAATGACTCCACATGGTTGCTATTTAAATGTCCATCAATTTATCAATTACATTAAAATAACATTATTAATTGTCAGCCCTGGGAAAATGGAATTTAAAATCATAGAACTCACTATAAATTGGTAGCAAAATGGATCGGCACTACGATTTCATAGACGCGACGTTTCGCCATTTACTAACCACTTCCAATCGAACTACACAAAACCGAACCGAACCAAACTCAAACGAACCAAAAACTAAACCAAATTGTCCATAATTTTGCTTTTGAGTGTAAAAACAGAAAATGTAAGTGACAATAAGTGTAAGAGAAAATCGCATAAGATGCGAATGAATAGTAGAAATTGTTTGAGCTTCTAGCTTGAGTGAAATTTATGGGCCAAACACATGGCGCCAAAAAGGTAAATGTGGAAGACCAGGTAACTGTGACACCTGACTGAAGGTTATGCCCACTGCCTTTTTGGGGCTTTGGCCCACTAAAACTAAAGAATACAAAAAGGCATAGCAAAAAAAAAAAATATATATGTAAAAGAAAAAAGAAAATTGACAGAAAAATATTGGAAAATTACTAAAGCCGCTTACCAGAAAGGCGAAGCATAGCAATATGGAATATTGTCTTAAATTGTTTTGTGCCAGCAATGGCATATGACAAATAATGGAACGGAAGGGTTCGTGAGTGACTTGTGAAGAAAATGTAAATATTATTTCATTCTTTTTGTTATCATATGTATTATATAAAGAAAGGAATGTACAATGCAAACAATTTGCATTATTTAAACTTTCTCCACTTTTTAAACTTTAAAAAAGTGTTTAGGGAAAGTAATATTAATATTAGTTTTGGTTTCTCAGTTGTATTAATTATTTAGATAAATTAATTAAATATTGCTTAAGTATGTCTAAAATAAGAAACTAGATTTGATATATCAATATATTTAAGTCTTGTAGAATTTCCTTTGACTAATAAATTATTTTTTTTGGCTTTACAGTTTTGTTGTTACTTATTTTTATTAGTCGATTGTTCAAATTCAAGAAAAATCCTAGTACTAAAAATAACTTGTTTTAATTCAATTTCCATTAGAGGAATTATGATTCTGATAAAATATCCTTCGGGTCTGTCAACTCCTAGCACTGTTAGTTGGCTTAGTTTTTAATATTCATAAAAACAGTTAGTTTAAATATTTTTATATAATAATAATGGTTAAAAATATTAATAAATAAGGTAAATAAAAAATATAACCCAAAATGATTAAATTGAATAAAGGAAGTAACAGATATTAAAGTTTTTCACGACTTCTTTGAATTTTTCCATTGTCACGTTACCATGTCTAGTTTTATTTCTAGTTGTTTAACATTCATTGTCTAAATGCCATTGGGACCATTGTTTCCCTTTAGTAGCAAGTACTATTATTAATATTTGTGATTCTTTCTTTTTGTTTCTTTCGTGTCTGTTTTAGTTGCTTGGAAAGTAGTTCAAGCTAAATGTCATAAGTTAATTAGATTAAATTGTAAATGTTGCTTTTGTTTTATGCATGTAAATATTTTTGTCCCTTTACCATTTCTACTTATTTTAACTGATTCACTCTGGTTGTCAATGTCAGCTAATGCTGTCGGAGACGGTAACTGCGATGCCAGCGTAGACGCAGACGCTGACGCTAAAGTATAGCATACGTTGGGGCTGACATATTTGAGACAGTGTACAAAAGTAGGCAGCAAATGTAAGCGCGGATAAAAACAAAAGAAATGCTTTTTATTTAGCGAACAACTGTACTTAGCACTCGGTAACCCCATGCATCTTGCATCACCGTATGCATTAATTAAAAGAAGAGAAAAATAATGGTGGGGAATGGGAGGTTCAAGAGGGTGAATGGGGGGTGGGATAAACAGCCATACTAAGGCTGGTACTCGAAAATTCAATAAGTTGCATTAGGCTGGAGGAGAATAAAAAGGAATGAGGCAAAACTCTTAAGCCGCAAGTTTTGTGAGGTGAAAAAGTTTCACTTTTCTTCTTCTTCTTCTTCTTCTCTTTTTATTTATTTATTTACGCTTACATTTTTTTTCTTGCCTTCTTTCTTTGCCATTACACAGGCATACGCACAGAAACAAGAAGAACAGAGTTCAACCAGAGCCATCTCGAACGCCCACGCACAAATGACGCCCAGTCCTATGGCAATGGCACTCGAGCTTTTGCATTGGCATGAATGTCCTCCACCCTCCTTTACCCTCTACCCCTTTTCCTTACTGCTTGCCAGCCCACTTACGCACTGAACGGGGGGTTTGTACGCACTTATTACCGTTACCCTCTAGTAGAAAGGCAAGGCGCTTAAGTGTTACGCATGTGCGTGTGTGTGTGCGTGTATGCACCATTTTGCAGTTGTTGAACAACGGTAGTCTAGTTATGGGTCTGTATATGCAGTGAAGCAGTCAGAACTCAAGCAGGCAATGGCATGCAATATTTTTAATGAAATATGCAACGGGAACGGTAACACTCAGACGCAGTTCCCCAACTCCCAATGGTAACTGTCTGTTTACCGCTACCCTCACTCTCTCTCTCTATGTCTCTCTTTCTCTCTATTCCGTTTCCATTTCCATGTAATCATTCTTTGCTTCCATCTAGCTGGCACGTGACTGTGTAAACTACCAAGTCAAGTGCTCGTGATTTGGCATTGTCAATTTAGAGAAGAAGTCGCATTTGTCTGGCAATTTAATAATCTCGACGAATATTACATTCTTTAACACTAAGTGACCCAAATTGGTAGTACGTACAGCAATATTTATACATTAATTTCTACATATACATGCATCATATACATATGCCATACCCTTGCAACAGTGCGTATGCGTAATTGCTACACTTGCTACTTGGTGGCTTAAGTGCTAAATCTTTAACCTCCCCGAGCGGTTTATTAAATATATATATATAAATACATATATTGTAATTAAATTTTGCAAAATTTACCCAAGGCACACAATACAAACGTATTTGGGTGGAGGTCATTTTCCATTTAATTAAACTAATTCAATTTGCAAACAAACACCTTATTAATATTACTCACACGCCCTAATACCTTCCTCTCTCTTTCGCTTTCTCTCTCGCTCTCTCTCTACTGTTCGTAAGCTCAGACAATGGAAGGAACTATATGTATATATATCTAGTATTTGGCTTCCAGGGGGAAATCATAGCTGGAATAATTTCCATATATTTATTTTTCCACCTTCACAAATAAATCCACAGACATTTGCCACAAATAAAATGTAATCAGTAGTAAATCAAGAGCCGATCCATGCTGCAGGTGAAAAGTTGAGTACTTATGTGACTCAAATGTGACAATGACGATGTTGACGAGTCATCCAAGAATAAGGGAAAGACAGAGATAGAATGATAGATAGATAGATGGAAAGATATACCAATGAATAGATGAGGAAAAAGAGAAGTTTGCCATCCAACTGCCAGTTCATTTGCTCAAGTGATAAGTCACACACAGAGAAAAGAAAAGGGAGAGAGAGAGAGAGAGACAGAAGATAGTGTCTGTGAAAATATTTGAAATTATGATTTGTGCCTTTGGCCACACTCAACTGCACTCGAAGTCACATTTGTAGTCATTGTCTTCGTCCTTTTCCGTTTGCTTTTCCTTCTTGCGGTGTCAACAACAGAAAGCCACCCATTTTATGTTATGTTTTACCTCTCTTGTTTGTCCCCCTCTCCTCTACATACATACATACATACATATATACCTTCTGCCAAACCAAAGACCAAAGTGTAAAATCCTTACTTTGCCAGTTGACAAAAGTTAATTATAAAGAGCATTTCGTTTTGTCACAGCGTCTTTGTTTGTTTGCTCTTGTCTTGGTCTCTCTCTCTTTGAATGAATTATTAAATCGACAAGCTAACAATTTTAATGTTCGTCTTTTTTTTTCAAATAAATTGCTGCCACTACACTTTTACATATTTTAGTTTTGCATAAGTCAGCCAATTAGTCAAAAAATGTTCAACAATTTTAAACAAAAGGCTTAGTTAAAAATAACAAAAATTTGAGCCTGCACTTCAAATCAAAACTTTGGCAAAAATAATTGTTAAAAACTTAACTCAATGCCAGAATTGAAAGTATTTAAGAAATAGTTGTACTTTGACCCAATTGGTAAGACACAATTCTAGATAAGAATAGTAAATTCTAAAAATATGTGTAAATAAATCGTAAATAAATTTGTGCAACTAAAAAATTTTAAATTATTAGCACACAAAAATACTTTTAAAGGTTATTAAAAGGGAAGGAGGGAAAATCGTACATTTTACTTTAAAGAAAAAATACAAACAAAGAAATCGTGATAAAATTCCCACTATTCCAAAATCTAGATCTAGATGAGAAGTTAATCATTAAGCTGTATAAGGAACTGACAATCAATCACAATATATATAAAAATAAAAACTATTCGGCTGGTCGTTATTTTTAATCCTTTTTCTAGGTAACTGCACTTGGATACCTGATTGAAATGTGATTTATTGACTTTACTTGGATTCCTCCCTTTTCTTTTTCTTTTTTTTATTACTGTCAGTACTTCCGCAATTACAATGAGTTGTAGAATGTACATATTTGCTGCAAGTCAATAACAATTGCTTCTATTGGCTGAATTTCCGGCCAAAAGACATTCAAAAGGCATAATTCTACCATGAACTTGGCCAGGGATATGTTTTTAATTACATGTTTGCTACTGGCCACTTAGTTGAGAAAAAGTGCTAAGAGGAAGTGGTCGGGAACAAACAAACAAATAGCAACAAGGATTTACTTGTTGTTGTATACAGTGTATGTTGTTGTTGTTGTTGTGTTATTGTTGCTGCTTTGAATGCTGTCGGTGGTGTATATCGGTGTCAGTGCATGTTGGTTTGCACTCATCATGCTCATGCTCATCCTCAACCTCAGTTTCAGACTCAGTCTTCATCTCAGTCTCGTTCTCCTTCTCGGTCTCTGTCTTGTCCTTTTGTGTTTGTCCTGTGCCAGTTCCACAGTCTACTGCATTCATTAGACTAAGCCAGAAGGAGCTCAGCCGCATGGTAGAGATTTAAATTGCATTTACAGCCGCACCTTGCTATCGTTCCAGCTTTCCAACATCCTGGCCTAATGGTGTTACATGACTTGGGGCATCTTGCAATTATTGTTATTATTATTATTATTGTTATGATGATGATGATGATTACTTGTCTTTGTTTAGACCTTTGTTAGGCTATTAGGCAGCAAGTATGGCCTAAATGGGCTCAGAGTTTATTATACACGATTCATCATACCAGATTTAACTAAAAGACCAAGATAATCCAAATGCTTCCGGCACTTTCAAGATAATTTAATTGCATTTGTTCAATGCAAAAAAGAATGAAACCCAAACGCAGAGTAAAAAAAGAGAAGGTATATATGTAAGAAATGAGTGTATCAGTTAAGGGTCATGGCTATCAACAATTAGTAAGTCAAATCTGACATCTAGGAAAAAAAGGGCACCTGTACACCAATTGTTTTTCGACAGTTACATGTGTTACTTAATCATAGAAATTCCATCGTTTCTGAGCCGGAAGTGCATGACCAACGCTTCGCTGGGCTGGTAACTTGCATTTTGCAACTCGGAACACATCATGCAATCATGTCAAAGTTATACATTTTGATTCACATATGTATATATATATATATATATATATATGTATATATATATATGAAAGTAAGATATACATTTATTTTAGCGAGCGAAAAACGTATGAATTTATCATATTACACCGAAGGTTATATATACTTTTCAAGGACAACCTTTTAAATAACTGCTAATAAATATGTAGAAATTTATTAAATTTTAAAGTCTAATAAGGGAAGATCTATCAAGAGACTGTTTTCAGTTTAAAAAATGAAAAATCCTTGCAATATTTTTTTCAAATCATTCAAATACATAGAAATTTTTTTTCAAAAATTTTTAAGATTTATTAAGTTGAAAAAAGTTGTTAAAAACCTTTTAATGTCATTTAGATTTTGAAAAATTATTGAAAAATTGATCAACTTTATTGGACAAACATTGGTTTGCTTAAAAGTTATTGGAAATATTTAAAAAAAAAAAATAATAAGTAGCGTTCTTGGAAATACTTGAATAATATATGAAATATGTCAAAAAGAATGAATCAATAAACCCGAAGAATCATATTGATATAATCATAAGAGAACCATATGTACCATATATCTTTGTTGAATGAATTCATTGTGTCAAATTATCTTTTAAGATTTGAGATAAATTATCTTTTTACATTTGAGATAAGAGTTTTTTCGTTCTTCTTCATACTTTAGTTATCTTTTAAAGATAATAATTGCCCTTTATATTAAATTGAAATATTCTCAGAGTTAACTTGTATATTTCATAGAGAGAATTCAAAATATGTATATAGTAACAAGAGTCGAATTTGTTCATATACATTAAATCATTCCAGCAAGTGTGAAGCGCCAGAGTATGGGCATACATAGTATAATCCCCTTGCATGTTTACTGGTCCTTTCAGTCCTAGTTGTTAGGACATTTCCGTTAGATTTGATTTGATCGTCAAGTGGAAAAAAACTTCTACGTCTAAAGCATAAAATTTTATATTCATGGGCTTAGCGAAAGAATTTCTTAATTTAACCAAATATTTTGCATTTGAATTTTGTGTTTTTAGTTTCTTTAAGTATTTATTTGCATGTTAAGATAAAAATTGTTGATTGCATGTTGCTGCTCCACTGGTTGTACTATTATATATATATATATATAAATCATTGTTTAAGGGCATTTGATAGGATTTTGTAATAATTTGTTTTGGCATGCGCACAATGCAGCTACATAGGTGTAACTATTGAATTATATGCTGAAATATTTTACTATAGTAGTTCTATTTTTTTTGTTTGTTCTTTTTAAACCTAAGGCTAGTCCTCTACAGATCACTTATCACTTGTCTATTACATGCAGGGAGCTTCCTTCTTGGCCCGAATGCATTTCTAGTTAGGTGGGTGTGAGTTTTGTTTTTGATTGCTTATTTATTTTTGTTTTTTTTTTTTTCGTCTACTACATATTAAAAGTTGCAGTTTAAAAATAAAATGGCTCTTGACTTACCGCAAACGTTGTTAGGGGGGAAAAATGTTTGTTGATTGTTTGTTGTTGATGGTTTTTCTTGGGTTTTTCATTTGTTCTTTTGTTTTTTCTTTCGGATTAAATTTATGATAGCTTGGATTAATTTTTTTTTCGAATCGCTAAACTAAGATATTGATATTGACTATTTGTAGCCATTAGGAGAGCTAAGACTTCTTTCTTTAGATTATCTTTTAGTTTTTGTTTTCATTTGCATTAAATTTTCATTTTTTTTTTTTTTTTTTTTTGGTTAAATGTTGATTGATGATTAGGTTGTTGAAAATTCCATAGGGTCGGGTCTGCTGCTGCTTCTTTTCAATGGTTTGGTTGATTGAAGAGTTTCAATTGCTCCAGGTTAATTATTTATGTTGGGGCTCCAATCCGATCCTTAAATCTCACAATACGCTTGATATTGGCTTCCCTTTTTTAAATATTTTCTTTGTTTTTTTTTTTGTCACTTGGAAAAGTGTTTGCTTTACAATGGTCTTGGTTATAACTAGGATTTTCCAATTTCTTGTGGTGTTTTTTGTTTTTTTCTTTTTTGTAATGTTTTGTACTCTTGGGTATAAAGTTTTTGCATTTTACATGGTGCATTGTGGGATTGAGTATTGCTAACAGTGATTAGGCATAAACTATTATGGTATATAGGTAAGTATATGGATATTTTTTTAAGGAAATAACTAGGCCAATATGTAAACTATATAAGTATGTAATTATGAATATTTTTGTATACCTAATGCATAAGTAATGTTAATCTGTATAATGGTTAGTTAATCTTATTGTTTTGTGTATTGCTTTCAATCCATATAGAGCTTTGATTAATTCTTTGGAAAATTCTTTAAATTTCAATTATTTAGGCGTCTACGTATACATTTGTGTTAACATTGGCATTAAATGTTAATGATTATTGTTTATTGATTAAGTTTTAGCACTTTAAATAGGCATTAAGAATTTAGAATATCAATTGATTATGTCTATATATTATATGTATACTGTGTATTGTATCGTATAATTTAATTGTGGGAACCAATGGACCCTCAAAGTTAGCTGTTTCATCTACCAAATATTGACTATATATATGCAAAAATTCAATAATTGGGCAAAGTTTAGCATCTATATTATTGATAAGGATAAATTCTAAATACTATCAATTAAGAGATTGTAAGGATTACGTATACCATTTGCTGACTTAAATCCTAGATAGAATGATCTTCACATACGATACGGTACAAGTGCAATAATGCTTGAAATGCTCTGCAATAGTTCTTATACTACTTATATATAAACTACGTATATATGTATTTGTTAAATCTTTCTCTACATGTTGGTTTAGTTAGTTTTTTGGTGTTAGTTCTTACAGAGGGTAACTGAATCAGAGTCTAAATTTTATATATCTATATATATATCTGTATTTGTGTGTTTATATAGTAAATTTATTATACATTTAATAGCGTAGCAAACACTTTTATTCTCCGTGACATTTTTTCCGTTTTTTGCCAGTTTTTGATGGGTTTAAAGTCCATTTGCAATTTAAATGAATTTCAAAATCCTAATAAAATGGCTACTTTATTCTAGATTTACTTTTACTTTGTCTTGGGCGTGAGTATTTAAGGGCTCTTTACTTTACTTTACTTTACTTTATTTTAGTTTTCTTTTCTTGCATGTCAACAAAAAAAAAAAAAAAAAAAAAAGAATCTTAAACTTGACGCTGACTTTGGCATTCATTTTTCTTTTTTTTTTCTGTTTTTTTCTTTACTTTTCCTTTCAGTTTTTCTTTCTTTCTTTCTTTTTTTTTTTTGTGGCGCTTTGGGTTGATTGAAGACTTAGCATAGAAGTGTTGATGTGTTGCTGATGATATGCATTTCATTTTTCTTTTTTTTTTTGGGGGGTTTTTTCTCTTTATTTAACTTGATTTTATTTGCTTGTCTTGTTTGCACTCTCCCCCTTCGCCTTGTAGTTTGACACTCTCTGGCTTACCTAGGCGATGCGGGCGGTAGCGGTGGCGGCGGCAACGGTGGCGGTGGTGCCCGCACATCCGTCTCAATGTTACGCTTGTGCGGCGTCTGCAAATCCAAGGCGGCATACGCCGGATGGGCATGACCATGACCATGCCCATGGCTATGAGTATGGTTATGTCCATGTGTATGAGATCCCACACCCAATGGCGATTCACGCGGTCTCATTGTGGTGGGTGGGCCACGAAAAAGTGCATAGGGATTGCCAAAGTAATCCTGTGAGGTGGCCATCATGTTGATTGTGGTAAACGTAGTGCTGTAATGCAGGAATAAGAAAATAAGAATGGGGAAATCAATTAGCTCACAATTGACAAATTATGAACAAAAAAGAATGGGGAGTTTTCCAACTGTTCAAATTAAAAGTAAACATTGACCAATTGCAGTAGCATGTCAATAAACCATTTTTATGGCCACCCGTTCAAACTGACTAAACGATGGCAGTCGTTGGTTCATTTTCCACAAACAACCATCATATGTCCCCCCCCTCTCACACACCATATATCTGTCGTAAACCATAGTCACTTCCCGGCAACTGTCCATTCATGTTTTTTAATTTAATAGTCATGTAAATTTCTCTGGCACGCGATTGCATTTAATTTTTGTTTGGTATTATTTTAACATGTTCGCTTGATTGATACCGATGCAGTACACATGTCCAACACACCATAATTGACAGCCAAGGATATGCCGGGCAAGGACTACATATGTAATTAAGTGCCGAGACTTCTCGCTTAAAGTGCCAGTCAATTAAGTTGAATAACAAAAAAAAAAAAGAAGCAAGAATAAAACCTACAACGTAACAAGGCAAAACATTTTCAAATTATCTGTGTGTGTGTGTGTGTGTGTGTGTGTGGATAATCATAAAACATGGAATTTAGATCAACAGTTAGATAATGTATAATATTAATTTGAATATTTAATTATCCTACAATTTGTATTATTATTTAATTTAATGGAGTATTTATTGACTAAAAGCAATTACTAGAAACTACATGTGAATGTTTAATAAAGATAAGATATTAAAGGTCTGCAAAATTAGTTAATAATTTCTTAATTTATATTGTAAATATTAAATACACTTATTAGAGAGTCTTATATTTAATACATGACAAACTTTAGTTTTATGCAAAACTTAAATTTTTAATAAGAAATTTAGAAACAATATTAATGAAATTATTAGAAGCAAAAAGGAAAAGTTTCACTTAGGCTAAAATTCAGCTCAAGTAAAGTCTGCCAGCTACTTTAATAAGATATATAATTTACTTATTAAGCTTTCAATGACTTTAATTTGTATGAATATTGTATATAATATTGGAATCAATGCCAGTATCAGAGTAGTATAGTTAAGCTGCTTTCATATCAGCTCTCATCGTCAACATTTGCTTCTTTACATGGAAATAAATATCATTAAAATATATAATATTTCATTGATTTCAATGAATAACAATATATATTCCTTGCTTTTCAATGAAACAATTAATTATAAAATGCCACAGAACCAATCAGAATCATTTTACAACAATTTAGAGATTGCTTGCCAAATGCCAACAAAACAATTTCAGTTGGAAAGCCAAGGGCCAAACATTTCAATGTTCATGTAAACGTAAATGGCTCATTACACCCTCCCTCCCTCCCTCTCGACTCATTAATTCCCTGGCACTTGGCGTAACTTGCAATTAAATGTTTGCCACTGCCCCTGACCAGTCGGATACGATACAAGTACTTGTATGTTGTATGTATGTGTTTACGCAATTTCCAACCAATTGGCATCAAGTGGCCAAGGGATTTGAATCGTGTAATTATGGTTGAAATTGGAAGAAAGAATAAAAAAACTCTCGACTTTGTAGTAAATGCTAAAAAAGTAAGCATAATTTTGAATAATTCTTAGTTTTATTTTTGTTGCTTCTTTGTTCAACGGAACACAATAGCGAAATGGTTAAAGGTCTGACTGATATACCGGAGCGGTGGGTATAGATGAATTTTTAACTTTTTGCATAATTATGTGTAAGAAAAGAAATCAGAGATGGATAAAAGTTAACAAGAGCAGTGTAAAACTGTTACTTGGTAAGGTAAAAGGTTTACGTGTACCCTCAGGCATGCTGCTGGGGAACTGTTTTAACTTACTTGGCCCAACTTTTTATGCCATCAAATGCATGGGAGAGGTGAATACGCATTCCCGACGCTAATGGCACACACAAGAGTCTCGTTGGGGAATGAGAGTGAGCAAGTGACTCGAACGATTCACATAGACTGGTACAAAAAACACGCACACATATACCCCCATACATACACACACATTTATACACTATGTATTGTAACCGGAACGGAATAAATCTGGAGCAATAGCGTCAAGTGCACGCAGTCTGCTGCACTGCATCAAGTCAGAGTCTGGGCAACAGGAATAGCGTTTAAATAGGCCAAACGATACAAGGCGACTACTGTACACACTCACACAAACATGCATATACACCGCATTGGTGTCACCTACTGAACAAAACCGCACATCGAGCACTGAGCACAGGGCCAAAAAGAATCAGGCAAAGTAATCTCTACTGTGCGCTCGGGGATTGTTAATGAGTCAAGACATGTGCTGCGTGGGAGTGTCTAAGTGCGTTGGCGTCATGCTAAAAAGCCGGCAAAACAACAACAATACCAATGACGACGAGAAACAATGGCGGCGGTGCAAGCAACAAAAGGGCCAGCGCGCTGCAACGTTTTTTGTTGCCTACATTTGTGCGCCGACTTGGCAGTTAAAATCGAGAGTTGTGTATGTAAGGTGCACATACGCATATATATAAATATATATAGACTAGAGATGGTTCTTTTCAATTGCAAAACCATGCAAGTAAACATTAGTATTCAAATTACATGTTCACGGTCACTGTTTATTAACAAAAAATTACATTTAAACAACTTTTTCGCTTTGCTCCAGTTGCGTTACTTTCTATTCATAATTTACTTTACACCTTTAAATGTTATATAACTTTATTATTCTACACATTTGGTTTACTTTTTATTATAGTAATACGATACGCTTTTTTACACCACACAAGGTGTAAATAAACTAAGACGATTACTAAGGACAGCTAAAAGGATTAAATGCGTTTATTAAGTGATAATGATAAGCAAAGCGGGAAACAAAACGGAAGCAAAAGAATGAAAAATATAAAATGATACAACTTAGATTAGAAGTATATAATGGGTAAATATAAAATAAGGAGCTGACGAAGTTTTTATGCTCTTGCAATTCCTTAAGAAGTATGTATTACATAAGCTTTTCTATCAAATAAATTATGGAGTATTATTAACAGATAAATATTGAAGAATATAGATAAAAAAAGACTATACAGATTCTCATCTCCAGTTTCTGGCTAATGCATCACTTCAATCTCTGAAATACCGTTTGTTGGGGCATCAATGGACATCCATAATATATGATAAATGGTGTCTCTCTCCTGTCTGGTGTACAATCTGTAACTAGTTGAAGGAAACCTGTAGCTTATGGCTCTTATCTCTCTCCATCTTTCTCTCTCTCTCTCTCTTTCTTTCTCTCTCTCTCTTTCTCTATCTTAGTTATGCCCAGAATTTATTGAAAATTCATTTGCCACTCATTATGCATTTGCCTGTCTTTTAATTAATTGAACTACTTGACAGGCGTGCAACATTCTTATGCCCGCCATTGAAATGTGGCACAAAAGACCAAGTATCGACTTGAGTAGAAGCAAAAACTTTGTCAGCATTTAAACAAAAAAAAAAAAAAAAAAAAAGATGATGGAGAAAAGGAAAAAAAACACAGTTTGGTTTCCTTACTTTTTTTTTTTTTTTAATGTTGTTGCACTTTTTGTAACAAAGTTTGGTTTTTTTCCTTGCTTGCTATCTGGTGGAACTTTTGCTGACTTTTAGTTCAACTCAACTCCTTGCCAGAGTGCCCCGCACCGTGTTGCTTAAGCAGCAGTAACTTTGCTCTGGCGAAACGAAGCAAAGACAGCGAGACCAAGTGTGGGAGAGATTGGGGGGTGGGGCACAGGCCAGAGATAATCCTTTTTTGTTGCTTTATTGCGTTAGCCTGTCGTTTTGTGGTTTAGCGCTTTAAGACGCTAATAAATTGAATTTGTAGCCAAAGCAAAAGACTCACTCATTTGACATCAGCTGTGGCCAGTGCAGTAAGTCAAGTCTGTCCACTTGTTTAGTCAAATGCTTGGATCTATATATTGCACTTCATTGCATTTGACTTTGGTTTTAACCAAATGATTTTGGCTTTGAGTCTTTGACTATTTGATTAGGGGTCGCTTTAAAGAAATATCTATATATATAAATATTCTTATTTTCTCTTTTCCTTTTTACATTACTTGTATAACCGCATCATTGTGTGTATATAAGAAGAGTGTGTGTGTGTGTGTGTGTGTGTGTGTGCGTTGAAACAATGGTTACCGCCACCGTCCACCCGCTATCAGTATTTGTATCACAATTTTGGACTCTCCTCTGGCCAAGTGCTATGGGTGTATGTTGGTGTGTGTGTGTGTGTGTGTGTATGGCTGCTGACGTTTTGTTTGCATGCAATTCCATAAAGTCCTGTGCGTGCATTCAGGTTATTCCGCCAGCTCAGGCGTTTGACATGAAAAATGCATTTTATTGGGATTATTTTTATATCGTTACCCCCGACCATCGACTCCATCCACCTACCTCCTCCAGCCAACGAAAGCTTTGACGACAGCCATTTAAATTTGGTTAACATTGCCCACACGCCGAGAGGTTTGGAGGGACATTAATATGTATGTGTGTGTGTGTGAAAATTGTTTAAAATGCAAATACAATTAATTTTTACATTTATGTTTAGT
The DNA here is from genome assembly GCA_018150375.1 of Drosophila sturtevanti. NCBI lineage: Eukaryota > Metazoa > Arthropoda > Insecta > Diptera > Drosophilidae > Drosophila > Drosophila sturtevanti. Next base: position 3,838,465 of record JAECWJ010000408.1, on the reverse strand, counting down.
TAGACAAGCGATGGCCGTGGCTCCCAGCCAATTTTCGCACTTTTTAATTCAATTTTTCAATAACAACGAACAGCAAAAACAAAAAGGAAGAAACGTAAAGTATCCTTTGTGTGGAATGGCCATTGTTAATAGCCAATTACGTGCTTGGTTTTTTTTCCTTTTTTTTTTTTTTGGTTTTTTGGCCATGTAGTTGTGTGATGTGGTGAAGTGTTGGTGTCCATGTTGTTGGCACATGTCCATATGACCGGATCCATGTCCAATTCGCGACCGTGTCGAAAGAGTCACTCTACGTGCTCGGCTTTCAAACTTTGCGATTTTATGATGAAAAATAATTTGAGGACCAGTGAACGGCAAAAGCATTTTATATATTACGTTGGCATTAGTTTATAATTTTCATTATTGTTTCATCATTTTGTAATGTGCACTTAGTTTTAGATGGGGAAAATTAAGCGCATAAAGCGCTTACAGTGGATTTGTGCAAACAATTTAATAGATATAAATAATAATAATTATTATTTAATTATTGGGCACTCATAAGGAAACACTAAGCTAAACAAAATATTAATCTCCAAATATATTGTCGATGGAAAATATTGAAATTGATCTCTATTGAAAAATCATATTTATCTATATAAAAATATTTAGTCTTATGGTTGATGAACAGCAATTGAATGTTGCTTCATGTTAAAAGCATTTGCATACTCTTCTATATGTGAGGGTATATTAATTCAAATGTATTTCTAAATATTTCTGCCCAAGTCTTAACAGAATTGTTTGCCTATATTTTGTAGCTCAATCAGCTTATCTCAATTGTGGCATTTATCATAGTTTAACGTATAATTTAGTATAAATAAAAAGTATTTATATGAGGTACACACTATGAAGAGATTAAAAAATGCAATCAACCCTAAACAATATGAAATTGAAGCATTAACTTATATGAGTAAATTGAGTAGAAGCTATTCTATCCGATTTTATATAAACGCATCATATTTGTTGAAAATGATTCAAATCCCGCAAGAGTTTGATATTATGGTCTACCGTCCTATTCGTTGGAAAAGTAATTAAAAGTGTCTTCCTTTTATTTATTTTATGAAATAAATATCTGTTTTGGTTATATGTTTTATAAAGGTTAATTCCAGATTTAATTTTCCAAACATAATATGTGATTCTCCCGACAATCTTCACGTTTAATGCTTGTGTAATTTCATATAATAAAATATATTTTGCAAATAGCATTTCAAAATTAAGACAGTTTGACTAAACAAAATGAAAGTTTTCTAACCATTCAAAAGAACATTTATTAGTCGAACTATTTCTGGTCTGCCACTAATCAATAATTTTCTGCTGGATATCTAAAATACTAGATTGGTAATGCATTTTTGATCCATTTAATGATAAGGAATAAAAGTATGTGTATATTTATATCTCATTATAATGCAATCATATTTATTTAAAAATCAGTTCAATTTTTTAGTCACCTCAATAGACTGGATTGTGTATCATTATATATATTAGTTACGGATATAAAATATATACTCTTCGTTCACAAAACCAAAAAGATGTGGTCATTCAATTACCCTTCATTTTGGTGTTTTGTGGTGTTTTTTGTGGTCACTGAAGTAAGTTAACTAATATACAGAGAAATATTACTAAAATTAAATTTTTTTCAAGGTCCATTCTAAATTTGAGTTTACAAATGTAAAATGTGATTGTCCAGACAAGGATTTCTGTGGTTTCGAATATTGTTTTCTGAAATCTGTGAACCGAACTTACAAGTACATGTCAACAAAGGTCAATTTGCATCAGCTTCCAATAACTAAGTTTTCGGTAATTATTTGCAAATTTAGCTATTTTTAAACAACATTTTAAATTTATTCAAATTTTCAGGTTAAATTTTCATTGCTGAAACGCTTCAATGGCTATAAGCCATTTCTTTACAATTTCACGGTTGATGCTTGCAAATTTCTTGGTAACATTAAAGCGGGAAATCCTGTGGTAAAATATTTCTTTGATTTCATTTCACCGTACGGTAACATGAACCATAAATGTCCATTTAATGTAAGCTTTAATACCGTAGAACTTTCAGATTTCAAACTAATCAATGTAACTCCGTTTTTAGCATGATATTATGATAGATAAGTTACCGGCAACATATATGGACTATCGGTTATCAAAACTCTTACCATTTCCTGAGGGTGACTACATGGCAGATATAACTTGGATTGTCGGTTTTCCTTGTGCTAATGTTAAAATATATGGAACAGTTTCATAATTATTTATTCAACAAAATATAATGTGTTGTGTATAATTTCATAATGTGGGGGTGGTATGGTAGCGCTGTAAGGCCAGACCTATCCTCGATCAGCTGCTCGACAAGGTGGCAAGGAAAGCAGACAAGACGTGGTGGCAAGGGCGAGTCGAAAAGAGGGAGTTTAGAAAAAACGACGAACGACGAACAACGCGTGGAATGAAGAATATTGAATCAATTAAAAAAAACCCATTGTAAACATACTCTTAAACATAATAACTTACATAATAAATAAACAATGTAATACTATAACAACAAATTCTAATTCTTGTGGGCACAAATCCCACAATAATATATTTTTCAAGCCACTTGTCCGAATTTGAAGAGAGTTTGAAATTTTGTTCTAAAATATACGATGTGAAGTGAATTCAACGGAATATTTATTAGTCAAGCTGTTACTGGTAGCCATCAATCTATATATGTATTTTAGTTATGCTAATATGTGTGCTGAGTATCCTAAATTACTAGATTGGTCATTCCATTTTTCATTTTTGATCCATTTAATGATAAAGACTAAAAGCTTATCCATATTTATATGATTTTGCAGACGAAAATTATTGCATCGATCAAATAGCTGAGATTTAATTATATTCTCATTATAATGCAATCACATTTATTTAAAAATTAGTTGAATTTATTAGTCACCTCAATAGACTGGAGAGTGTATCATTATATATATTAGTTACGGATTTAAAATATATACTCTTCGTTGATAGAACCGAAAAGATGTGGTCATTAAATTACCCTTCATTTTGGTGTTTTGTGGTGTTTTTTGTGGTCACTGAAGTAAGTTAACTAATATACAGAGAAATATTACTAAAATTAATTTTTTTCAAGGTCCATTCTAAATTTGAGTTTACAAACGTAAAATGTGATTGTCCAGATAAGGATTTCTGTGGTTTCGAATATTGTTTTCTGAAATCTGTGAACCGAACTTACAAGTACTTGTCGGCAAAGGTCAATTTGCATCAGCTTCCAATAACTAAGTTTTCGGTAATTATTTACAAATTTATAGATTGTTTAAACAACACTTAAAATATATTCAAATTTTCAGGTTAAATTTACATTGCTGAAACGCTTCAATGGCTATAAGCCATTTCTTTACAATTTCTCCGTTGATGCTTGCAAATTTCTTGGTAACATTAAAGCGGGAAATCTTGTGGAAAAATATTTCTTTGATTTCATTTCACCGTACGGTAATATGAACCATAAATGTCCATTTGATGTAAGCGTTGATACCTTAAAATTTTACTTTTTAAACTAATCAGTGTTACTCCGTTTTCAGCATGATATTATGGTAGATAAGTTACCGATATCATATATGGACTATCGGTTATCAAAACTCTTACCATTTCCTGAAGGTGACTACATGGCCGATATAACTTGGATTGTCGGTTTTCCATGTGCTAATGTTAAGATATATGGAACAGTTTCATAATTATTTTAAACAAACTGTTACATTTTGTATATAAAATACCATAAAAATAAAAATTTACAATGCAGAAATCCAAATTAAGAGATTAAATTGTAAAATAAACGTGTTAAGCAAAAGAAAAACAGGTAACGTTTTCAATTGGTGGCTACCAATCAATAGGTTTTAAACATTAAAAAAAAATCATGAAAGATATGTCTATATTTATTGTATTTTGCCAACCAACTAAACCTATTAAACCGATCAAATAACTAAGGTCTAATTATATTCGCATTACAATTCAATTACTCTTATGCAAATTATTTAAAAATCACTTAAAATGATCAGTTACCTCGATAGTCTGGAAAGTGCAACTTTTGATGTTGTTTAATACATATGTTAGTTACAAATATAAAATCAATATAGAATCAAAAGGATGTGGTCATCATATTTTTCTTTAGTTTGGTGCTTATTGATATTTACTGTGATCACCGAAGCAAGTAACCTTATATTTACAGAAATATTTCATAAATTTATTGATTTTTTTCTAAGGTCGATTCCAAATATGAGTTTACAAACATAAAATGTGATTGTCCAGACAAGAATTTTTGTAGTTTCGAATATTGTTTTTGAAATCTGTGAACCGAACTTACAAGTACTTGTCGGCAAAGGTCAATTTGCATCAGCTTCCAATAACTAAGTTTTCGGTAATTATTTGCAAATTTAGTTATTTCTAAACAACATTTTCAATATATTCAAACATTCAGGTTAAATTTACATTGCTGAAACGCTTCAATGGCTATAAGCCATTTCTTTACAATTTCTCCGTTGATGCTTGCAAATTTCTTGGTAACATTAAAGCGGGAAATCCTGTGGAAAAATATTTCTTTGATTTCATTTCACCGTACGGTAATATGAACCATAAATGTCCATTTAATGTAAGCTTTGATATCTTAAAATTTTACTCTTCAAACTAATCAGTGTTACTCCGTTTTCAGCATGATATTATGGTAAATAAGTTACCGATATCATATATGGACTATCGGTTATCAAAACTCTTACCATTTCCTGAAGGTGACTACATGGCCGATATAACTTGGATTGTCGGTTTTCCTTGTGCTAATGTTAAGATATATGGAACAGTTTCATAATTATTTTAAACAAACTGTTACATTTTGTATATAAAATACCATAAAAATAAAAATTTACAATGCAGAAATCCAAATTAAGATTAAATTGAATAAACGTGTTAAGCAAAAGAAAAACAGGTAACGTTTTCTATTGGTGACTACCAATCAATAGGTTTTAAACATTAAAAAAAAAATCATGAAAGATATGCCTATATTTATTTTATTTTGCCAACCAACTAAACCTATTAAACCGATCAAATAACTAAGGTCTAATTATATTCGCATTACAATTCAATTACTCTTATGCAAATTATTTAAAAATCACTTAAAATGATCAGTTACCTCGATAGACTGGAAAGTGCAACTTTTGATGTTGTTTAATACATACGTAGTTACAAATATAAAATCAATATAGAATCAAAAGGATGTGGTCATCATATTTTTCTTTAGTTTGGTGTTTATTGATATTTACTGTGGTCACTGAAGTAAGTAACCTTATATTTACAGAAATATTTCATAAATTTATAGATTATTTTCTAAGGTCGATTCCAAATATGAGTTCACAAACATAAAATGTGATTGTTTAGACAAGGATTTTTGTAGTTTCGAATATTGTTTTTTGAAATCTGTGAACCGAACTTATAAGTACGTGTCAGCAAAGGTCAATTTGCATCAGCTTCCAATAACAAAGTTTTCGGTAATTATTCACAAATTCAAAGATTGCTTAAACAACATTTTCAATTTATTCAAATTTTCAGGTTAAGTTTGCACTGTTTAAACGATTTAATGGCTATAAGCCATTTCTTTACAATTTCTCGGTTGATGCTTGCAAATTTCTAGGTAACATTAAAGCGGGAAATCCTGTGGCAAAATATTTCTTTGATTTCATTTCACCGTACGGTAATATGAACCACAAGTGTCCATTTAATGTAAGATTTAATGCCTTCAAACTTCACTTTTCAAACTAATCAATGTAACTCCATTTTCAGCATGATATTATGGTAGATAAGTTACCGATATCATATATGGACTATCGATTATCAAAACTCTTACCATTTCCTGAGGGTGATTACATGGCCGATATAACTTGGATTGTCGGTTTTCCATGTGCTAATGTTAAGATATATGGAACAGTTTCATAATTATTTTAAACAAACTGTTACATTTTGTATATAAAATACCATAAAAATAAATTTTTCAAAGCAGCAATCCAAATTAAAAGAGTTTGATTAAATTGTATAAAAGTGTTAAGCAAAAGAAAAACAGGTAACATTTTATAGCCAGATGAGATTAACTGAGTAATGGATGGAGTTAAACTGTTACTGGTGGCCACCAATCAATAGATTTCAGCTATATCAATATGTGTGCTGAGTATCTAAAATACTACCTTGGTAATTAATATTTAAACGATTTTATGGTAAAGATTTAAAAAAACCCGACGAAAACTATTAAAACGATTTAAAAAGTAAGCGCTAATTATATTCGCATCACAATTACAATTACTCTCAAACGAATTGTTTAAAAATCAGTTAAATAGACTGGAAAGGGAATCTTTCGATGTTGTTTAATGTTAGTTATACATATATAAAATCTATACTGTTGGTTTCTAGAATCAAAAGGATGTGGTCATCATATTTTTCTTTAGTTTGGTGTTTATTGATATTTATTGTGGTCACTGAAGTAAGTAACCTTATATTTAGAAAAATACTTCATAAATTTATACATTTTTTCTAAGGTCGATTCCAAATTTGAGTTTACAAACATAATATGTGATTGTTCAGACAACGATTTTTGTGAATTCGAATATTGTTTTTTGAAATCTGTGAACCGAACTTATAAGTACGTGTCAGCAAAGGTCAATTTGCATCAGCTGCCAATAACTAACTTTTCGGTAATTATTAACAAATTTATAGATTATTTAAGCAACATTTTCAATATATTCAAAGTTTCAGGTTAATTTTGCTTTGTTAAAACGGCTTAATGGCTATAAGCCATTTCTTTATAATTTTACAGTTGATGGTTGTAAATTTCTTGGTAACGTTAAATCGGGAAACGCTGTGGTAAAATATTTCTTTGATTTTTTTTCACCGTACAGTAATATGAACCACAAATGTCCATTTAATGTAAGGTTTGATTTTACTAAAATTGCCGCATTTAAAAGTAATTAATGTATTTGCTTTTTTTTTAGAATGGCATTCTGGTAGATAAGTTACCGGTAACATATATGGATTATCGATTAACCAAAGTTTTACCATTTCCTGACGGTGACTATATGTTCAATATTACTTATATGATTATCAATATTCCTCGTGTTAATTTCAAACTATATGGAACACTTTCATAATTACTTATATGGCTTTAATAAATTGTGATTGTAATCGAAAATTTAATCGAGTTGGTCTACACAAAATGTGTTTAAGCCGATTGATTGTTTTAAACAAATGAAAACGGACTAGAGTATTGAATTCCTAATAATATTTATTAGTAGTCGTAGAACTACTGATGGCGGGAACTAACAGAGATTATTTTTCCTATAGAGTGAAGTAAAAACTAGTCAACCTTTCGAATGAACTAAATAACTCTAAACTAATGATTTTATTGATGTTTTAGTTCTGAACAAAAACAAAGTGTCTGATACATTATCATGGTAATTCATTTTTAATGGATTTTAAAAGTATGTCCATAATTATTATTATTTTTGTTTTTAAACCTTGAAAACTATTGAAACAATTAAATTATCTAAGATGGAACTATATTCCCATTTAAACTCAATTTGATTTACAAAATCTAGAACGGAGTTTACAAATATAAAATGTAATTGTTCTGGGCATTTAAAAACTGTTTACCGAACTACTTTTATGTAAATTCCGGTAGTGAAATTTTTAATAAATAACTAACAAGTTAAGCCATAGATAATTTAACTTTCTGATTATACTCAAGTTTCAGGTGAATTCTTAACAACTAAATCACGGTTGATTCCAAAGAAGATTAATTGGTTGTGTAATAGGAAATAAGTTTTTAAAGTCCCTAAATCAAATAATTTTTGATCAAGAGAGATTTTTCTCGATATCAATATGTGTGCCGAATAAATGTAATTTGTGTGAAATATTACTTGAGTAATTTATTTTTAATAGATTTCATGGTAAAGTTTAAAGAACATGAAATAATAAAAACTTTGTAGACAATCATATAAATGAAATTGAATTATATTCTCATTATATTTCAATATTACTTGCACTAATTATTTCCAAATGATTCGAAATAATTAAATATGTAAATTGACTGGAAAGGTCAGATATCGATTTAGTATATATATAGTCGATCTAGTATAACAATATATAATATATATATACATATATGTATAACTTTACTTTGGTGTATATAACTTTTATATATAGATATGCTTTAAAACTGAATAGATTAGATTATTTTTAATGCTCCATGTTGTAATGTTGTGTCATAATTCATTATATAGATACATATATTTTTTCGATTATATATATTACCATATAACTCTGGCTAAAATGTTTTACTAAATTAGCTTCGGATTTGAATTGCTATTTATGTTTATGTATTGTAGTGAAATTTAAATTAATTTAAATTTTTAACCTATGCAAAGCACCATCTTTTGCTATATATATATATATATATATATATATTATCTTTGGAAATTAAATTAGCCAGATATTGGCTACCATCTGTTCACAAATGGTACAATCAAATGGCGTCAGCCGGTCTAAGAAAAAAAAAGTTATCTAAAAATTGTAAAAGCTTCGTCATTTCTTTACTTTTAAATTAAATATAAAACGAACTAAAGAAATTTAACTTTTATCGATGAAATGCATAGAAAACTTTTCCTATTGCCAATTTGTAAAGATTCTTTGCTTCAACAACAACAACAACAACTACAACGACAATAGTGCTAATATACTTTAGCTTAGTGGCATATGTACAGCAATTGTCCATGGAATGGAAAATTTCATCCAATTTCACTTCAGTTGGCCAAATGTAATTTCTACTTGAATTCGCTTAGCTCATTTGATATGGACAAATTTTTGCGTGCCTAATTTATATGCAAGTGACAAAATGTTTACTTACAAAACTTACAAAACGGAGCCATGGACCATGAGAGAAGAAGTTCATTTAATATGCTGATGCTGCAGTTGTTGCCGGCGACATTGATGGTGCTACATCTGCCAACGGAACGGGGTAAAAGTGCATCTTACATGTATCAACAACTGTTGCCATTGAAAATCAATGTGTTGTTGACACACAATACTAACGTAACATTAAAGGCTTTAATGTTTTTTGTAGAACATGACTCGAACATGGTATGAAAAATCATATAAATAACTCATAAATGAATTTAAACAAGATTTAGACTAATTTTCTATTAAAAAGGAAAACTTATTGTTCCGCATTACAAGGCATATCATAAGTATGCATACGCATAGGATAAACATACATATATTCATATTGGCTACTTTGCATTTAAATGAAAGTTATGTATTCCAAGTACAAGTTTCATATAAAATTTTCAAGATGCCAGAACAAAGTTACGTGTACGTATGGGCAGCTAAGTGGTATATAAAAATGTCTATATGTGCAGCAATTTATTGCGTTAACACAGGCATTCGCATCTTCTGCCAATGACAGGTGGTTAGGGCAAAACCCAATGTGTGTATGTGAGAGTGTGGCCAACAGCGGCTTAAAGGGTCTCACAAGAGAATCAGGTTAAAGGCATCTACCGGCAGTAGTTAAATGAGTAATTTGTAATGCAAATGCATCCTCACAGCTTCCTTAACTTCTTCTCTTTTTTTTTTTTTGACGCGTATTAAAAAAAAAAAAAAAGGAAAACTTGGGCGGCAGTACATATTGACAGGGCAATTAAATTTTTAATTACCATGTGTGCAAATAGTTGTTGAACTTTTGCGTAAGTTCACTACACTGTACTGCACTGCATTGCACTGACACTGTCGAACATTAAAAATTATTAACAGAATTAATGCGAAAAGTTGCTTAAAAGACAAAGACAAAAGAAAAGGCAAAAGAATTAAAAAAAAAAAAAAGAGAAAAGTGAAACGGCCAAAAAGCCACAAGAAGTTGCCCATCCCCCCTCCCCCCCTGTTAACCGACATCAAAGCAAACAGAAAATGAAAGACAGACAAAGAAAATGTATTAAAGTTTTCCACAGTTTTCTCTCCTCTTTGAGTGTGAGTGCTTTAGCATGCATTATGCATGTGACCAGCACAGTAAAAGTAGCAAAAAGAAGAAAGAAGAAATATTTCCTTTAAAAAATTCAACCAAACTCAAATATCAAACGATTACCAGCAAATGGAAACGGAAATGGTTAAGCTCAGAGGGATAAATGAATGCTATATATCGGTTACCATTAAAATCTTTGGCTAGTGGAAGACTAACTTGGGTTACTGGTATTAAAATGAGAATGGAAAATAGGAAAAATTAATTGAAAAGAATTTATTTATTTATTATATATTTACATACTCCAAATTGTTTATCAATTTAATAAACATTTTACTCATGTTAATAGTGACACTATATAAATAATATATTGAATATTCTTTGAATTGATTTTTAAGTTTACATGATCCAGGTAGACCCATTAAATTTTATTTCTATACTTGGCTAGATTTCGTCTTTTTCTATTCCTTTTTTATTTTTGTTGATAGTGTATCAGTATATGCATTTTTTCCAGATTTAACACATGCTCAGCAAAATGGCAGCTGAATTACACTCACGCTGACACACACACTCAGTCACACACACACTCTCACACACACACTCTAACATACAAATAGCGAAAGAGCGAGACAGATTGACATTTGCTAACTCGTAGATGTCGACGCGGGTCATGCCGCTGGCCAAGCACAAAATGAAAGTCCAAGCTATATATACTGACTGACTGAGTGACTGACTGACTGAGTGACTGGATGACAGACTGAGAGTACAAGGGGGGGAAACTGTTGGGGCTAAAGGCTATGGAAAAGCGGCGTGTAAATTTTTCCAACTAAACCACCAAAACCTAGACAAGCAGGCAGGCAAGAGCAACTGGGTGTCTCTGTGGGCCGTATATCTTCATTAAAATGCAATGCATCCTTACTGTAGAGATACAGAGAGACAGAGATAGAGATAGAGATAGATAGAGGAAGAGCGAGTGAGATAGAGATAGAGAGCGCGCCGAATCCTCTACACAGATCCCCAAACTTCAATCGTGTAAGCGTCCGCGCGTGTAATGACAATGGTGGCGCGTGGCTTTGACTTTGACATGGCCAGCGGGCGAAGGACATACGAAGTGACTGACTGACTGACTGACTGACGGACAGACAGTACCCCGATACCATATTTTTCAAATGCAATGTCCCGTGACCAGAGCTGTGGCTGTCAGCTGTGGCTTTGGGCCTGCCATCGTACGCTTGCACGTAAAATCGAATGGATGGAGATTGGGCTAGAAGCAGCAAAAGCAAAACTATAAACAAACAGGCCACAAAAAAAAAAAAAAAAAAAAAAAAAAAAAAAAACACGAAGAGGGAAAGCAAATGAAAAGTATGGAAACAAAACCATGCCACAAGCAGCAGCACCTTATAAACTTGAAATGGTAACTTAAGCAGCAAAAGAGGACCGATCCAACGAGCCAGGATCTAAATTTAACCCCCCCTCCACCCCTTTTTTGGTTAAGGGCATGGGTAAGTGCAGAGCGTAGCCATCATAAAATGATGCACAGTCCGTTGCAAGGTGTAAATCACGTAGCACTCCGACGCCTTTTACAGTTCATGTTGTTTTTTCCACAATAAAATTGAAAAGCAGCCAAAACAACAGAACCACCAACAACAACAACAACAGCAACAACAATAGCAATAACAACAACACCAAAAACCAACTGCAATGACAGCAAAACGCAAAAGTTTTAAAAGTAAAATGACAAGCGCACGTGCGACCTACGTTGCATCGAGTACGGAATGGGTAGATGATGTAGGTAGGGTAGGTAGGGATAGTAATACCAAGTGGAAAACAAACTTTAACTCGACAACACCTCCAGTACTGTGCTTACCTACACACACACACACACACACACCACGCACACACTTGTGTACATGTGTTTATATATACCCGACTTTAGCAACCTAACTCTGAAATTGCGGCTGCTGTTACTCCTACTCCAACGTCAGAGGAGTTATGGTTAGACATCGATCTCGTGGGAGCCCAGAAGCTACAACTCCACTTTGGCTAGGTTCTGGGACTCTGCTTAAGCCGAAAACTTTTTGCATTTCTCGTGCGGCTCATTACAACTCTGGTAGAGCAGAAAAAAAAAAAAAAAACAAACAAACAAACAAAACACATATGCATATATATATATATATATATGTATATATACAGTCATATCAGACTCTGGAATTCCTTACAGACAGACCCATTTACAAATGGTTGCCACAGACTTTAGCTCAATTCAGTAGAAGTTAACATAAGATACATAGATATATGTGTATGTAATATATATATATACATATATATATATATTGGGAGTACTGAAAAAGCAAACATGCGCCGAGTATTTTGTTTATTAAAATTAAGTGTCATGGTCGTTCTGGTCACAGTGATTCAAAATCAATTAAATATTAAAATGAAACAAATATATGTATATGAAAAGTTTAAAGTTTAATAAAAAATACTGTTGATATTAAGGGAACTATATAAATTGGATTAAATATCAATTGGATGTATGGAAATGTAAGGAAAATGAAGCTATATGATAATTAAATTTAGACTTTCAAGAAAATTCATTTTTTAAATTTATTTACATATTACATATATGTTCGTAGACCGATGAAAAATCATAAATTTCAATTGATTAGAAAATAATTTTAATTTCCAAATATTGTGTAAAAGAGAAGACGAATTTACAATAATATTAAAGTATAATACATAACTTAAATATTAATGATCAGAGAAAGATTTGGTCTTCACTCTTAATAGATCTTGTACCAAAGTTCAAGTGACCAGGATGCGGCGTTGAGACATCAGGCTAAGTCCACCAGATGGGCCCTGCCTCAAAGGTGTGCCCACATCGTTTCTATGGTTAGTTGATGTTGCTGCTGTTGCCGGGTGGTGTTGCTGTTGTTGGTATGTTGTTTGTCGACAGTTGCTATTAATGCCAAACAGTTCCACCTCTTCGTCCGCTCGTTGCAACCTGATGCACACATTTTTTTTACGACCTCCACACGCACACGTGCCGAAGTCCTGGGCAAGAAGGACAGCAGCAGGAGCAACAGCAACAACATCTGGATGCCTGACCAGTGGGCCAACATGCCAACTATATATACTTATATATGTATATATATATATATGTATAAAAGTATATACGTGCTTTTTGTTTTGCCATTAGCCTGCCACAGGGCAGTACAGCCACATTAAGTGATATTTGTTTTACATGAAAATCAACTTGTCCTTGCGGCTTGTCTGGGTCCAATCTGGTCATGGGATGGTTTAGGTATTTAAATTTTCATTTCAATTGCAGGAATCCTTTTGCTAATTGCATTTCCCGGTTGATTGCAGCGCGTGGTTAGTTGCATCTCATCATGGTTACTTAAGCCAATTTTAATCAATCATCAATCTGTGCTAGGCAAATCGATAAGTTGCGTTATTTTGCTGACACATTCATAATTGAGCTATCTAATAGATATCCGAGCACATAAAGTATCTATAAGTATGCAGTACACACATATATCTATCTGTCTATGTAATAAGTATATAATTTTAATGAGCACCAGATTTTGATATCCATAAACCGCATTACCTCAAATTTAATTTTATAGTTTTGCTTACTTACATAAATAGTACGTTAGATGTGTGTCAAGCAGTTTTACACTACCAAATTACTAACAGGCAACTGGCAAATGGCAACTACCAACCATTAACCAACTACCAGCATCAGCAGCATCTTTTCATTTAGTCGCTCCGATTAGTTGGCCCAAAACTTTGTCTAACCTACATCGTTCTGCAAATGCGAGTCGAGTGAAAGTTCACTTCCTCTCTCTTTTTTTTTTTTTTGTTATTATTATTTTCTTTTTTTTTTCCTTCTGTTCCTTTTTTTTATGTTTCTTTTTGTTTTTGCTATTTGGGTAAATGCTAATGCACTAATTAGTTCACGCTCTCAACTAACTGTCTGGCTGCTGTTCAGATTCAGCCCAATTGAAAATGTTTTAAACATTCTTTAGAATCCAAAACAGGTGAAAATAGAAAATTAGAAAAGAAAACTTAAGCATTTATAAAATAGATGAGGAAATTCTTTTTTTTTCTGTCTGCTACTTTAAAATATTTTCCTTTTTTTTTGGTAAATTATGAAATTTAAATGCATGCAAGAGGCAAGGAAAGATCAAGGTAAGGAAAGGTGTGCGGAAATCACCTCATTTGCAGTTTCTTATCGCCTAATGATTTTGTTGTTATGTCCCTGACGACCTCAATGGCCAAAAGATCGCCCAGGGGATAAGATGACTTCTATATATAGTAAATTGCTGGAAGGTTATGCTGTTACCTGGAGTTGTATTTTAATGGATCTGTTTAAAGTTTTGGGCCAAAGAATTGTTTAAAGTTGCTCTCAATTATTCAAATAAATATACTGTAGAGTATATTGTACTGTAGTATAAAACCTTTAAAGATTGTTCAGTTTATCTTTTTAAAATGCTTTTTCGTATAGAGTGAATCAGAGTGAATCATTTTGAAAATCATTTCTAACAAAGGGACTTAATTCAATTGGCATTTATTTTGTTTTAAAATAAAAATTTTAAAAATCCATTGTGGTATATTTATTAACCATAAAACATTAGCTAAACAAAATCCAATTTGTTTTAGCATAGTTGTACGTACTATAAATATATATATATATATATATATTTGCATCTGTGTGCCACTCTCATATATATTTGCCATAAAATTTGCACCAAATTTTCCACATGTGTAAATGGTGGTAAAAAGAGGAAAGACTACAAAGTTCTAGTACAAAATTGCCTGGCCAAATCAATTTCAGTTTTACAACACAACATTTAAGCCATAAAAATTTTAATAAAAACTTGCAAAAAATAAAACGGAAAAAAAATATAACAAGATTTAACAGTTTCCACAATCGGTAGTGTAATATATGTACATATATAAATACTCGTATATATATATGTACATAGATACATTTATAATAGTTTTTATTTTTTGTATTGGATAAAACCAATTGAATGCCTTGAACTCCAAATGAATTGAGCAATAAACTGTTGACAGCCAATCGATTGATGCTCAAATTTTTAAAGTGTTTTCAATTGCATTGGATCGAAACTATATAGTGTGTTTTTCCCCTGTTTTATGCTTTTAAATAATTTAGCTGAAAAGATTGTAGCACGCTGCTGATATACATATAAAAACGCAAAAGGCATTTTAAAAGGGCCACTAAGCGGCCTAGACAAGGGCAGCTGGCCAGACCATTCAGTAAAAGTTATAAAGATGTCCAAAGGCCACAGGACGAAAGTTTATTGCAAGTAAAACGGATGCCAGGATGCCGAGATGAGGAGATGGCGCCAGCCGCACCTTTTATTGTTACTGGCATACTGTTGGAGTTTTTTTTTCTGTTGGGAGCGACCTGAGGGGCTTTAAAGCCTATAAAAGTTACTATGGTATACACGCATACCTTTACCCATTCACACAAACATACACACACACACCATCATAAATACAAACAAAAACAAGCCGAAAGTTATTTACTGGCGTCTGGCAACGGACGCCCTTAAATATGCAACAATTTGCATAACCGTGAACTGGTCTACATTGTGTCGAATTTGGCACTCAGGTGTCATAATTAATTTCAACATGAATTTGTTATTGTTATAAACAAAGGTACTTTACAGATATATATATATATATATATATATATATATAAAAAGATGTATATCTTTGTATAGGTCAAGCACATGAATAACAATTTATTTAGCTGCAGCTTTAAACGGACTTTTCACACTCAATGGGAATCCTGCAACCCTGCAGCTGGCAATGCCGGCACTCAGACTATTTGAGTAGTCCTTCAGTCTTGAGGCAGACGACTGAGTTGGTAGCGAATGCGTATAGAAAACACTGTCCTAGATTTTCTCATTAAATTGCCATGGCAAATATTCGGTAGTTGCCATAAACTTGGCGCTAACAAGGCGTTCGTGCGGGTAGCATCAAATACAAGTATACTTCTAATTTGCGTTTTTTTCCTCTCTTTCCCTCTCTATCACCTTTCTTTTTTTTTTTGTTTATTTGTTTTAAACTTTTAATTGGCCTGAGTAAAATTCGAATTGTTTCCCCTCGACACAGAGACAAATGACAACAGAAATTCCAACTCACGTGTAGCCATTTAGTTGGTTAACTTGATTTTTGGTCCTACATAGTATTTGTTATATAGTATATATATGTATATATATATATATATAGTTCTGATGACAATATATTTTTCTATGAATACCAGATTGTTCCAAGATGCAAGAACCATAAATTATGTGACACAGTTGGGTGCAAGTGTCAATAAATGCAACAACAGAAACTGGAATATTGTAATGGTAAAAGTTTTCTACCAGCCCCCTCCCGATCAGCGCGACAGCCTTTGCCTACATTAAATATACATAACTAACAGTAAATTTACGAGTTACAATCTTGCAGATGCCAATATTGACTGTTAGCTAACAGTGTTCTGTTATTGTCCTTGAAATGTAATTTTAACAGCACATTGTATGAAAAGCCATTTGCAATAAAAAATATATTAAATTCATAGCAGTTAAATTATAAGTTATACTGCAAATTCAGGACATCCGACAAATCGTTTTATGGAGCCTAAATATCACAACCAATTTAAGAAAACTATAAATTTATCTGCTTCTAATTTTGACCGATTTTAAAATACAATTTATTTATCTGCTTCTTCAAATCGCATATTT
Source organism: Drosophila sturtevanti (assembly GCA_018150375.1). Lineage (NCBI taxonomy): Eukaryota > Metazoa > Arthropoda > Insecta > Diptera > Drosophilidae > Drosophila > Drosophila sturtevanti. Next base: position 3,821,644 of record JAECWJ010000408.1, on the reverse strand, counting down.
TAATCGGCATAGAAAATCTTGAAAAATAATTTTAATTTTAGTCGAGTTGCTTAGGATTAATTAATTATTTTCAAAGACTTGAAAAGTAGTTTTTAATTTTTAATTAAGATATAGTTTTGACCTTGATTGGCTAAAAGATGTACAACTTACATTAGAATAATCGTTCTAAGGAACGATTTAAGTCAAATTTTGACAGATTTTAAATAAAGTATTTATTACTTGCTTTTCTATATCATTAATTTGTTTGTAATTTGTATAAGCGTTTTATTAATTATATGTTTAAAGTGATAATTATCAGACCAGGTTATAAATATATTATTATATACATATATTTATATATAATTTTGTTGCTAACTTTGATAAGTTACCTTTTGCTGACTTTATACGAATCCAAAGTCCATATAAACAACTAAGTACTGATTTCATTTACCCAGCAATATACACACATAAATAAAAGTATATAGATACATATATACATATATGTACATATATCTATCTATATGAATCCGTTTGCCACTGTGCGAAACCCACAAGCAGTACGTTTTTTCCCTTCTTTTAAATTGTACGCTTCCATCATTCTTCCTCTTTCTGACCACCAACACATGCTGGCCACGCGCTCATTTCAGTTTAAATTGAATTGAAGCCAAATACATGCCATGATTTTAAATTGTTTGGTTTGGCTGGGTTTAGTTTACATTGCATTAAGTTGGATGTTGGATGTTGGATATAGGATGTTGAATACTGGATACTGAATACGGCAACTGGAGGCGGACTTTTGGGGGGCTAGCTTATTGAAGCACAAAACTACACAAATTGCTGACATATTCAAATCAATGGATGTGCGTGAATGTAAAGCAGATATGTATGTATCTATATATATATATATATATATATATATCTTTTTGCGATTCACAGCACTTGGAAGAGCAAACATCAAATTAAATAAATTGCCAAGTGGTTTCAATGAGGCACAGGCACTAACAAATGATACATTGATATGATGAGCAGCAGATTTTAAGTTTTCCACTAAGAACAACAACAATGACAACAACCATAATATTTTTATGGTATACCGCCATTTGTCCAAGTCGATTTGTTTACTGCACTGGGAAAGAATAAAAAAATGTATTGCATACGCAAAGGCGAAAGCGAACAATGCAATCAATGCATTTTGGTATAAAGAGAAACGTTGGTGGCTTGTTAAGTGAATATGCCACATAAATATTTATGTAATCTGGCTTGAATTTGTGCCAAAAGAGAAGAGAAATCCTAGTGGAATTGAAATGAACTTGCATGGAGGGCAATTACTTGCGGGTGGCAACTTTTAAGATCTTCTATATACCCTGTATTTGTTATCGTTTAAATAATGGGTATATCAAATTACTTTAAGCGCAGCTTTCTAATGTCATTTTCTGTCTAAGGAAATTCTCCTACGAATTAGAAAATACACAAGTGCCTTTTGATAAATTTAGAAAGATAAATACAAAGTTCTAGTAGAAAAAACGCTTTTAAAATGAGCCTAAATAAGCAACCTTTTAGTTGTCCTAGTCCATGTATAATATATTTATATTTCCGGGCAAAGATAAATGTTTTAAGATCTAGCCAAATGGTTGAAATCTAAATGAATTTCTTTAATATTTGCACAGCAACATTTCTAAACAAAAAACATATTACAAATGTTTCGCTCAGCCAAATTCAATCTGAAATCCAAGTCGAAATGACCCACAACACACATACATACACACACACACACACAACACTCACCCACGAAAGATGGCTAAACAGCTCATGGCCCACAGATCCAACGAAGCTCGTAAGTACATAGGATGCCACAATAGACAAATGTAGACGGAGACGTAAAAAAAAAAAAAAAAAAATAAAGAGGAGACAAACAGACAATCTGTTGGTATGACGAACTAACTGACTAACTGACTGACTGGAATGGCAATGTCTGCGGTGGTGGCGACGGTGAAGATGGCTTTGGCACGTAATGTACGCCCGCCAGTGAACGACGGGCTGGGCTACCCCTGGCGCCGCATCGACGCCCCAAACGAAACAAATAGACAGGCACACAGACAGACAGACAAAAAGAAAGACATAGAGACAAACAGACAGACAGTCAGTGGCAACAACATAAACTTCTTTTTCTGCTTCTGCTGCTCCTATTTATTCCCCCCTTGTTGTGTTTTTGTTGCTTACTGCATCCTGGCCTCTTTGCCATAATCCCCTTTACACTCGACTCTAAAGTTAAAATTGCAAGTAAAGCTTTTATCACGTGTTTATGGGCACATACAGTGCAGTAAGTAGGTTGTTTCCAGTGCCCAGAACTTCGTTTTTGGCATAGAAAATAGCTGAAAATCGAATTCCTTTGCCCTGTATGGTAGCCCTCTGTCAGTGAGTGTGAGTGTCAGTGTGTGTGTATGTATGTATTACCAAATACCAATAAAACTTACTGGCAAAGCTGCTACTGAGACCTGAGGCTCGTTTTAACAGAATCAGATTTCGATGATGTAAACTTTATTGTTCGTTTATTCAAACATTTTTGAAAATTTAATTCCATCATAAATATTTAAGTTTTTGAGTGAATTTAAATAATTCATCCTGTATTTATACAGTGGAGTGAAAAAAATCTTTTTAAAATTGTGAAATTGTTTTAAATTTGGTTTACCAATTAGAATAGTTGAATTAAATATGTAATTTGTAGATAAAATTTATATGAGTTTTGATTTTCAATAAGTTCACAACTTTAACTAGAAGTCACTTGATACACCTAAATCAAGGGATATACATAATTCACTGTTTAATTTAGTTATATCTAGAGATTTATGTTAGCTATATAGATTTATCTATTGACCTTAGTGTTAGGTATGGTTTACTTCTGCATTTTATAAAGATCATTATTATTACATATTTTAAGGATTCACTGATTTAATGTTTACTTATTAGAGGTTATGAGAGGCATTTGGCATCACTGTCTCCATGTCTTGACTATAATCATTATGTTTGATCATCATAATGCGCTTTGTGACATTGTGCCAGCTTCAAGTGGCTTGGCTGCTCGGTTTGCTCGAGTCCCCAAAGCCGTGCATATTTTACACAATCTTTTGGCCTCCTCTCTACCCCAATTGTGGCACAAGAGCAGACACACACAAACACAGACACACACAAACACACACACACACAATCAAAACAACTTTTTTGGATGAGATTTATCGTGCTGCCTGTGGGGTAAAGCGACAGAGAGAAAGAAAGAAAAATAGAGAAAAGAGAAAGAACCTATTTCGGCAATGCCTTTCAAAGCTGGGCATACTTTTGCTGCCTTTTACGACAAACGTTCGTGAGTTTGGCATTCATTCGGTCCTTTATTCCTTTATTCATTCCTTCAGTCATTCATTCATTCACTCATTCATTCGATTGGCTACTTTCGCTCATCATAAAGCGGACAATTTGGCAAGAGTATCGATTTCATTTTGATTGCCATCAATGTTTAGCAAATGAATTGAAAGTTATTTTGATTGCCTGTATGTTGGTTGGTTAGTGGATGGGTGTTTCACTTGCATTGGTCGCTGCCACTGGTTGGGCCATTGAGCCACCAAAATATGCATAAATTTTCTGATCTAAAATAATTGTATTGCATGCATATGCTGTAAGATTTTAGCATTTTAATGACATGTTTTTGGCCAGGGCCAATCAAATTGCTCATTGTATCTATTATATATGTACATATATACATATATATATTCAACTAATTTTCATGTAAATTAATCTCTCTATCTCGTTCTACACACATACACATGCACACACACACATACATGTACATACAAACTACATTTAGATATAGCCAATAGAGTCAACAGGCTGGCTAGTTAAGCATTTGTCTTTCCCCATATCCATCAAAACTTACAAATATCCGTTGTTTGACCAAACAAACAAAGGGAACATCATAGGTAATTGTCGGATTGTAGTTAGTAGTGGACCCCTTAAATACCTGACTTGTGCACCTCAAAGTGCCCAATACAGAGTTTTCAGCCATGACTCCGATTGCCTCTTCTATAAAATGCACAAAAAAAAAATCCCGATGCAAGCAGATATCCAACGTAACAAGACTTGGCTAAAAGGCATACCAGAGTATGGCATGGCCAACAGTCAGTTGGCTGAGTCCGTTCCACAAAACGTTATATGCAAATCGCATTTGGAATACATATTTAGGTAGCTGCTTGCCGTGCACAGAAAAAGATTACACTTAGAAAAATAATATCTTAATCTTAATCTGTAAGTTAAAGCTTAGAAAATATGTATCATGAAGAAAACGTTAATTAAATATATGTATATATGTAAATCAAAAGTAATTATTAGAGTTTATTATGTATTGAAGTGTGTGTAATATAAAGTAAATCTGTGCAAATTAATTCTTGATTTTATTCCACTCTGCCTCTAAAGGTTGCCAGAGCTTACTTTTTCTTTCACTCTCTCTTCCTGGGAGATATCCCAACAAGCACAGCCAATGCAAAATGTCTGGTACCTCGACTGGGTGGCATCTCCGCCCCTTACATAGGGGAGCAATTCTGACATTATCTTTACATCTCTAACATTATCTTTTCAATTAATAAAGCAAAATACAAATTAATTATTATCATTTGTTCAAGCTAATTTATAGTTTTCTTCCTAATCTAAAGAACGTGTCGGCTTATCTACTAATAAGTCAAAATATATAACTATGATAATAGAATCAACCTAAATAAATCCCAAATGCATTTTCTTCTTTTTTTTTTTTGAGTGTAGGTGAAGCTAGTAACTGTCGGGGCATATTAGCATATGCCGCCAGCAGTGGCTTCCAGGCACGATTACACAAGCAAACGCACACGATAAATAGGATATGAGACTAAGGACAGCAGAGCACCAACTGTTTCTCCATATCCCCCCCCATTCATCTCTCTACCTTTTCGATACTCTTCATTGGTCACATTAAAAGTAAAAGCTAACATTTTTGCCTTTTGCTATTTATAAATGTTCGAGAAACCCACACACACACACACACACACACATACATATGAATAGATTGCAATGGATTTCTTTCACAAAGGATAATTGCATTAAATTTGTCTGATAAAAAATGCAACCTGCTTTTAGGCGCTAGCAAAATTCTTCGTTTATATAAGGAAATTATGAGAATGCTTGCTTTACTCTTTGAGTCTTGCTAATTGAAAAGTCATCGTTGTGCACAAAGAGTGAGGGAAGAGGGAGAGATGGTGGCAGCGAAATGCCCAGTTTAGCCAAAACAAGAAAATTCATTGCAAATGACAAACACTTGACCGTAGGATATCCTTTGCTTGTCTTTCTTGTCTTTTATTTTATTTTCTTATTCCTTTTTTTTTTTGTTTTCTGTACTAAATTTCTTAAGCCAATTTGCCAAGCTAGCCAGCCATCGATGGCATTTAATTTCCGTGTTGGTACAAAAGTTTTAACTGGCCCTCCTGGGGCGTTTCATCAAAGTTCTAACCTCCTAAAAAAAAAAAAGGAAAAACCTTAACTGGCAAGGTGAGCACAGGCTGTCGCTATTTTGCTCTCTCTCTCTCTCTCTCTTTCTCTTTCTCCCTCACCTTTTCTCTCTATTTCAGATCTTTGCTTCGTTGCTTTCTTCCCAGTTTGCTGGCTCTGTTACTAAAGTTTTACAACAAACAGCATGAAGAACAACAAATCATCAGGCATACTATATAAATAAATCTAGGCAAACAAAACCCAACTATGTCTCTATATATATATATATATATATATATATATATATATATATATATAAGTATGTATTGTGCAACCCAAACTCAAACCAAAAATGGTACACAGTAAATGAGCCAATTGCCGGAGTCTGGGTATCGACATCTACCCAGCAATCAGGCAGATTCACCCAGTTGTTGCAACTAGTCTTGTTGCATGTTGTTGCTGTTGCTGTTGCTGCTGTTCTCGTTGTTTTTTGTTGTTGCTGTAATTTTAACAGACCCGCTGACAGTCGCGACAGTTTCGTGTATTTACCATCGCCTCCCGTTGCATATAACCCCAAACTCTGTCATGACTCAATGGCGGCAATGGCGACATCGTCTGGCATTGCGGTTAATGAAAGCTGCGATTTTACTTTGGTAGAAAATTGGGTCGCTGTTCCCGTTTCTGTTTCTGTTGCCGTTGCCACTGTCTGGTGTTGTTGTTATTGTTGTAGTTTCTGTTTCAGTTGCTGTTGCAACATAGCACGTTTTGCATTTACTTACTGGCTGCCATTTACTGCCGACTTTTTCCGAGTTTTCAATTTTGTTTCGCATTTCTGTATGTATGTATGTATGTATGTGTAGACCATTTTTCTTTTTGCCTCTTAGTTGAATTTTAAAGGGTGTAGGTGAAGTGGTGTTGGATATGTCTGCATAGTTTGCCAATTTTCATGCCACTTACTCTATTTACATAGAGTATTTACAATTCTTTTTGCATTTTATTGTTAGCAAATATAAATTTTAATGCAAATTTAATAGAATTTCAAATATAACTACTATATTATCGTAAATAAATCTAATAAAGTTCTTTACATTAAAATAGCTAATTAATCTCACTAATATATTATGCATATATTATGTATACATATATGTGATAATTTAATTTATGTGCTAGAAACTCAGTTTGTTGACCTAACACTAAAGTTTCGTATTAATATTTAATTGTACAAGGTAATGGTTAAATTTAACCACTTTTCAAGATTTATGATTATTATTCCAAATTAAATGAATTGTAAATCAGTTTTCTATATTAAAGACATTTTTCATAACTTGTCTTTTTGCAAAAGAAAAGTTTAAACTTGTAAATAAATTTGTATTTACAAATATCCTTGCTAATGTATTCGCTATTTTTCTTTTTTAGCAGTTGTTGTAATAAGATTTTCTTGTCCTTTTATTTTTAAATACTAACACGGATTTTTTCATCTCTCTTTCTCTCTCTCATTTCCTACGAAAATTGCCAACGATTGCCTATTTTATATTCCTTTTATCGAAAAGGAATGGAAAAATATGCAAATTACTTTTCGATTTCTTAATAGTGGCTAGATTATCGATGCCATCCTCAATTAGGATTACAATGGCTGACAGTTATCAGATATGATATATCAACATTAAAACTTATATATCAGCTCTAAAATTTGTACTTAAAGTTGTAAAAATGAAGCAACTTTAAGAGAAGTTTTTTAAAAATTACCATAATATTTATCTACAATTTTAAATGTAAAGCCCATAAATTGTAAAGAAACCCTTTTTGCTTGCAGCAAAGAAAAATAAAAGAAATTTGTCTATAAATTTCATGTTGGTTGGTTCACATTTCAGTTAGTAGACTATTCAAAAGAACTATTTGTGAGTAAATGCATGGAATGGGACTGAAAACTTACTGCCATCTACATATAGGGCATTACAGAGTCTTTCAATTTCAACTTCTTTAGTATTTTTTCTCTTTATGGCCTTTTGTTTTTCATTTTCATTTCGGTATTCGCATTTTTGTTACTATTGAAATGCGTTTTTAAGCTGGCGCCGGACATAGTCTGTCTGTCTGTCTGTCTGGAGGTCGTGCCATGCCGGCTAGTTCACTGGCCACTGGAGCAATTGTCAAATGTAATAAGAGAATCAGTGTCAGTTTAGTAAGATAGTGGATATTTCCCTAATATGCATATATATATATATATAGATATACATATAGATATATCTATGAAAATTTCTACGGCCAAGGACATAAATAAGTAAAACGCCCACACTTTGACACGGCAAATTACACACAGAGCTTAAATAAGGATTCTCGCCTTTAGCTAAAGTTCACATACAGACACACACACATACCCTTTCATATATATATCTACCTCTACCAGGATATATATGTGAGTATGTGTTTATAGTGGAATATTTTCACGCCTCAATAGCGCACATTTGTCTTGTGTGAACAGTTTGCGTTTTCAACGTTATCATTTTAAGCAGGCACCAAAAAGGACGAACGACAACCAGGCGAACGACCAAAGCAACAAGGACGAAGACCATTCAGCTCTAGCCAGCTGGCTAAAGCAATCTGAAAGCGTAACATAAAATGCATGTAACTGAAACTGGACTAAAGTGTGACTATACTTTAAAGCCAGACACTGGACGACAACATGTGGCAAGGGCCTAGAGCTTAAAAATGGTTTAAATTGGATAAAGTTGGTTTTTACACACACATACAGTCAAGGTGTAAATGTAGCTTACATAGCCATTGACAAAATGCTTATTTACAGGTATTGGAAACATAACCAAATCGACCATGACCAAGGTTCAGGTCACAAATAGTCTCTCTAATAGACTTTGAGCTGATGCCTGGTTTTTCTATTATATATTTATCAAATGCCACAATATTACTTATGCGGTTGAGTGACATGCCAAAGGAATGCATACTTACGAGGGTTATTTAAAAAGTAATAAAATACTTGAATTACATAATTTTGAATACTATTTATTAAAGTTGCCTCGGGTTTTTATCTGTTAATGATTTTTATTCTTTAGCCATTAGTTCTAGGGGCAAATCTTGACATTCACCTACTTAGATTTTATTCTTTGTTGGAAGAAATATATTTAAAATTAATTTGTAAATAAAATAAGTCGGACATTAAAGAATAGGAAATTTATTTGAAGTAACCTACAATTTAAAAGGCAAAGTGAAAGGCATTGGACCCATTGATTAAAAAGTTTACAAGAGAAAAAGGTTTATAATTAGTTAAATAAAAGAATTTGTTTTTACAGAAATTGAATAGTGTTTTCCATTATTTACATAACTACTTGTGAAGTACTTTAAATTGATTATTGTTAACTAAATATTTTTTAATTACATTTATTAAGAAAGAAATAAAAAAAAATCATCATATTTTTCTTTCTATTTTCTATTTCTAATACTTAATTGATTGAATAACCCTCGGATATGCATTTGCCATTGTTGATGCTCTTTTGAGGTTTTTTTTTTTGGCTTGTAATGAAATTAAATATTGATGTAGAAAAATGTACATGTTGCATAACCACAAGCCTAATAAAAGTCCTTTTGGGCATTAGGTAATCGAAAATTGTAGCCAAGTTCAAGCATTTTAAGCAATTTACAATTTTATCTCTCGTCTCTCGACATCTTCTTACACCACCGACTGTCATTTTATCTACCAATTTGTACCATATCTATCTCTTGTCTGTCTAAAACATTTTATTACTTTGAGCATTTTTGAGTATTTCGGCAAATACTTTTCATGCATTTTTAAATTGAAGCAATTATGAAGACATTTCTTGTCCTGCTTAATTGGCAGCTGCAGTTTGTCCTCCTTTTTACCCTGCTCCTCCTTCACCTATTTATCCTTTTCTCGTTAAAGAAGTTTTTATTGTAAAATTGCATTTGGTTGAGTTGCATGAAAATTCATTAAACAATTTGTGGTTGGCTTAATAATATTAAAGAAACAAAAAAAAAAATCTTAGAAATAAAGAAGAAGTTCTATAAAAACATTTAAAACAAAATAAAAAAAAAGTGCATAAAAATCTTATGCAATATTTATTAAAAATATATTTGAAAACTAGTAAGTACTTCTAGAAAATAGATGTCAAAAGGAATTTCTTAATAGTTTGTGAAATATTTATTAAATATAAAAATAATTAAAAACGGATTTACGTTTCTCTGTAAGAGTTTTTTTATTATGTAACAACTATAAAATCCAAATGGCAATTATTATTATTCTGTTGATTTAATATATATTTTATTGTTTTTGCCATTTTGTTAACTAAATATTTATTTATCCTCTTCCTCTTCCTGCTTTATATATTTATAATTATAATTAAAATATTTGGCTAGTTCATTTTATGTAATTTGTTGAAGCTTTTTATCTAATGTGCACTCAACAAATTACACTAACATTTTTCAATTTAGCCCACAGCTAAAGGATATCGCACACACCCACGTACACACACACACACACACATGAACGCACACGCATAGACACATAAACAATCTGTTAATGACAAATGGAACGACAATTAAATGTAAAAACATAAAACCGAGTAATGGCAGTGCATGAAAATGAAATTTGTAAAATTTGCACCTAAAACACCCTCTCTCCACACTCCCTTCCACCGCACAGCATGCACCATATCTCTTTGGTCAACTAAATGCAGTTAGTTATGGTTGTATAATTTGTACAATGTGTTGCCACCTATATATGTTTGTTTAGCATTATGTTTGTTTAATATTCATGTCGTAAATAAATTATTAAATTACACTGATTTCACCGGATATATATGTATGACGACAGACCAAATTGGAGAGAAACAGAAATGGAAACAAAGACAGAAAATTGTTTATAAGGTACAATATATACATACATTTATATATATAGATATTAAGTTGTTTTTAATGTGCACGAAATTGTCGTCTCCATTTTGTTGTTGTTGTTCTTCTTTGGGTTTCCTTGCTCATTTGATTGCCTGTTACAAGAATGATACAACAATGTCACAGGGCACGTCATCAACATGCCAACGAAATCGAATTACTTCCGTATTTTATGACACTCCCTGCCAGTTAGTCTGTGTGCACACATGCCTATATATGCCCAATTCCAGTTGGCAACCGCAGCTATAGTCATCAACTCCATTTCGTCACTTCACTTCACTTGTGTCCTTGTTAACCCTTTCACCATCCACTAGGCAGCTAACTTGTTGGACTTTTGTAACGCTTTCCCTACATGAGCAGCAACAGCAGCAGTTTGATTTACACACAATTTACGAAAGCAAAGTTATTTTCAATTACCACGAATTTTCTATACCCTGAAATCAACAAGACTCGGCTTACAACACGGCTTAAGTATTTGTTATAAATAACTTGTCAATAATAGTTGAAAAAAGAGATTGCAGAAACTAATAGCTCAGCTTTCCATATTCTTTGAAGATTTTTATATTATTTTATTTAGTAAAAAAAAACCTTTTTTCCATAATCATTAAAAAACTTTTGACCAAAATGATTATAATCTTTTTTAAGGGTATAATAAAACCCGACACTCTATTATTCACAGCGTCAGGCCACATATATAGACAGTCTGACTGACTGACTGGCTGTCTGTTTGTCCGCCTGTCTGCTTGTCTCTGTCTGTCTGACTGGCTGACTGGTTTGCAGGCTGAAAACTCAAGCCTCAACCATTGGGGGGCCTTAACTCCGTGTGTAGTATGTAAATTGTCTTGTATAAACATGCAAATTTTTTTTTTTGTTTCTTTTTATTGTCCTTGTTGGTTGGTCCTGTTCAGTTATGTGCAGTTCAGTTCAGTTCAGTTCGGTTCGGTTGTTGCTGTTATTCTTTCTGGGTTGTTTGCCACTCGTGTAAACAAACCAAGGCGTCGGATTAAAAAGTTTTGCATTAAAAAAGAGGAGAGAAGCTTGTAAAAATGTTTTGATTATTTAACTGTAAGTTACGATAAAACTAATTGCAATTACATGCACAGCTTTTCAGTTTTCCTTCCATTTTCTTTCCTTTTGAAGCATGAATTCAAATTGAGACATTACTAACATATTTATTTAGTTTGCTTTTCAAATTTACATTTCACCCTTTAAAATTTTCATCCTTTGTTATAAAATATGCTACAAGGCAATTTTGATTTCAAATGAAACGTAAATATAAATTATACCCCTGAGAGCAATTGTGCCCATTTATTTGTTTGCCACGGATATCTTTCTAAATCAAAATTGTAAATTTACTTTCAATAAATTAGTAACGAATATTGTTAAATATACATTTAACTACTATTAAGTTGCTTTTACTTTCTTTTAATTTCAGTCTACTTCGTAATTAATTTAATTTCAGTTGATTTGAAGTTATTTATTTAATTTAATTTACTCAAACTTTGGGTAAAAGAAAACAATAAATAAATTTAAAAGTTTTTATTAATTAATAATTTGTATCAAAAGCATCACAGAAAAATTTAGGGTTATAAAAGATTAAACGATCTTAATATGTATCTTTTGGTACATTTAAAAAATTGCATTTTGACAAACTTGTACCAAATATTTATTATTTTCCAATTATTATTAAAAAAACTTCCCTTCTTTTTTATCTTACTAGATTTCCAATTTTATTTGGTTTTAATTATTCGAAATATCTTATAGTACAATCACAGAAGAACACACACAAAAATTTATCGAAATATTCTATTCGAATTTCTATTCTATCGAATATTCTATTCTTGACACTTCATGGCCAAGTTTATTAAATCAAATATAATGTTAAGCAAATATTATAACCATTTATGTTTCACAATAGATTATAAACAAAATTCTTAAAACATTTTAAAATACAAATCAAAAAAAGAATCATATTTAAAAAATTTATTATTTCTTAAATATTAATGCAGTTTATATTTTATAACTCGCAAAAATTTCTAAATTTCGACCCAAACTTTTAGTCTTAGAATTAAATGCTTTAAAATTCCTTAAAAAGAGTTTTCATAGTTTTTACAAAATCCACAAACACTAATTTTTAAACTTCCCAAGTTGGATTAATTTTGTTGTTTTCCATCTTATATAAAAGAAAAAAATTAAACTCCCAAGAACTTATTTAATAAAGTGATATTATGAAGTTTAAAAATAATATGGTCAATTGTTTTTTATTTTTTTAATTTTTATATAAAACTTACCTGCTTTTGCTTTTACTACGCTATGTAATGTTGCGACAACTTGTTGACTTTAATCAAACTGCACTCTCGTATGTTGCACAGGCAGAGGAACAAGCCACAACAACAAGTTAATATGTATTAGTTTTCTTGATAGATAAGTATCTCAATATTGTTCACAAAGCACCAACATAAAGTGGGGAAAAAAAATACAAAAAAAAACTCTGGATACGAAATGTTTTTTATCTTTACACACAAACGCGAAACACCTTGAAAAAATTTCAAAATTTTTTTGTTTAATATATTAATGGGCCAATTCGGTATTACCGTGTAACAATTTAAATGATTTGTATTCAATTCACAATTTCAAGGGCTCTTGGCCCTTTCTTAGCAGAGTCTTAGCATTTATGTAATGCCTGCTGTAAAGTTTACAGACCAACTATTTTGGCGTGCCGGCTAGACAGCTGAGCTGGGCGCTAAGTGCGTGTGTACGTAGTTGTGGGGGTTTATATTTTAGTATTCTTTTGGTCTAGTAGTGGTTGAATTAATTAAAAATGTTTCTACAAGTTCTTTTTACACTACACAGCATAAGTACTTTATGAGTTGGGCTAACTGCCTGACGGTCTGACTGACTGATTGATTGAATGACTGACTGGTGGGCTGGCTGACTAAGGGAGTGCAGTGCGTCCTTACTGAAGGAGCAGCCGTATACAACTAAATGCTGGTAAATGTGCAAACTGCGATTGTTGCAATGACGCTACCAGAACAAGAAAGCGCAGCAGTAGTAGTAGCGGCAGAAGCAGCAGCAGCAGCATACAACACATAGGTTTTTGTATATGACCATCTATATATACATATATATATATATATATATACGTATAATGTGTATATGTAAGTATGCATGTGTATAATGAACGAGCACACGAAGTCGGTCGAAGGCGAAGGGTTATGTAGATGTAGCTGTTGCCATAGTTGTAGTTGCAAGGCGCAGGACATGGACGCAGTCACTCGTGTTGCAACCCACAACACAGCAAACGCCACGACCCGACCAGAACATCGTCCCACATTGTGCAATGGTACATTCTCTGTCGTCGTCGTCATCATCGTGGAAGTCGTCGTCTCAGTGCCAGTTTTATTTCAACATCCTTTACCCCATTCTCTGGCCTCAGTTAACATTGGGCTACATGCAAAATATTTTACAGTTGCAGCTTACACTGGCAACGGCAATGGCAACGACAGCGGCTTTTCTCCTCTCACTGTTAACAAAACAGCTGTTCATCTATGCCGGCTCTTATCACTTGACCATTAACAGAGCACTGTTCGTGCTCAGCTGCAATGTTATTTCCGGCTCGTTTATTATGGAAAAAAAGTACAAGGACACACACATATCTATACATATATACATATATGTGAAGGCATGGGTATGTGTGTGCGTGTCGTGTGCGTGCCAAGTGTTAAGCAAACAAGCTCAAGACAGAGAAATACTTTGGAGACCAAAGAAAATGGACTTAATTCAATAGCAAGAGAATGAAAGGGAAGGAGAGAGACAAAAATAGAGAGCGAGCGATACCCGGGGGGAAATCATTTTATATGAAAATCAAGGCTTAATGAAATGCAAATGCAAATTGCCCCATAGCAAATACCCGTTAATGCCAATTGCCAATGAATTGATTATAAATTGATAGGCTATATAATGCAAATTGCCAATTTAGTGGGAAGATTAATTACATAATACATTTCAAACATATCGCAGCGGTCCAGCATTGTTCATACTTTACACCAAATCACATGCTATATATACTAAGCCGATGCTTAAACTGTATCTATAATTAGAATCTAAGTAATCTAAACATTGCAATGGCAATCGTAATGGAAAATTTTCTATCAACGGTCGTGTGTGCTTGTTGCCAACTGCTTGATACTAACAGTACTCTGTTAGCCGGAATCTGTTAACCAGCTGGCACGTGTTTCTCTCACACGCACACAGAGACACATCAATTTTTTGATTCTGTTTTGATTAATAGCTTCGTTGCAGGCTTATCAGGCATGTACACACACACACACAAGCCCATGTATAAACAGGAAATGCAACAATGTCACGTGGCCGGCATTTTGGCTCTCTCTCTCTCTCATAGTTTTCTCGCTCTCTAAATATTCTTCTCTCTCGTCCACTGTAAAGAGCTCTGCCACCGTTTGCGCTGTTTACAGAACAAACTCGGCCACAGTTAATTTTTTGGCGCCCTGCAGTATGCAACAAAAGTGCGTGCCACCTTCAATCAAACATGTTGCATGTATCCATCCTGCTCTTACATTACCCCGCCCTATTCTACAACAACACCAAAAAGAAACCATTGGATAAAAAAAAATATTTCGGCAATAAAAACAAAAAGGAAATATGTAGTTTGTTTCTGTACAACAAAAAATCAACTATTACATAAGTCGGTGCTCCACCTACCAAATATTCGGGAGGATTTTATGTACGTTTGTATGTGTGAACGGAGTTGAATATATACATTAGTTTGGCGTTCGTTTTCTGGGCTAACGAATGAAAATTGCGAAAATTCGCATGCTCGTTTTAATTGCTAGGCATAGTTCTCAAATCTGATAAGAACTATAGCATACTTTTTTGGGCCCAACGAATCAAAATGGCTATTGGTGAAAATAATGTAAAATAGTTTTGTTAAACTTTTATTGAGTCGATTTTGTGTTTATTACAAATTATATATGTACTTAGAATTTTTTTTAGAATATATATTTAACTGAAGTTTTATAAAATATAGCGAAGATAAGAAAGAAAGTATGCAACAGAAGAGTTAATAACGAGGCACATATTCATCTGCTTAAAGGACAATATAATTTCAAAGAAGAATTAAATTTCTAAAAAAAGCTTTAAATATCTGAAATTGGTGATATCAGTTTCAGAAAATCCTTCAAGTTTCTTTGTTGTAGCTTATTGTCAAAGGAATATTTTATTTTTTTTTGTTACTTGTTACAAAATTTGCTCCTTTTAGTTTTTAAATTTAACTAACTATGATTAATTTATGGATAATCTTTCATTAACATATATTTAATATGGCAAATTATTTTGTTAAAGTTTCTTTCATATATTTCCTTTTAATTTATTGTCAAGTAAAATGAACATCAATATACAATTTATATTGATTTATGAAATATTGTTCGTTGCTATAATTAACTTATTTTTATTTAGCAATTATTATTAAGCTAGTATGCTTTTTAAACTCCATTTTACGAACCTATATTTCAAAGTTATATAAATTTAAAATTGTGCACAGGCGCTCAGTATAATTTGAAATGTTTAACTCCTCCTCTTGCAACATGTTCGCCGTAAATTTCCCCTATACAAAAGGGGCTCCCTACAGATTTTGTATTTACTCCGCTACCTTTTTGGCCATTGCCATTGATTCTTGTTGTAGTACATGTCACCTACATATACACACACATACGGGCACACATGCATGGATACGAAGTGCGTGCGCCATTTACATAGGCTCCAACCAACCAACCAACGACGTTCATCCATGTCGCCTACATACAAACATTCCCGCAAAAGGGAGGCGAGTGGGGTAAACTGACGGCAATGGAACTGTTCGACATTTTCATTCGTCGGCCACTTGGAGGACCCCATATCCTTTGACCCCCACCACTATTTCCACAATCCTCTCGGTCCCTCGGTGCACATACAATGTTGCTCGTGCCGTCCTCGTGAGCGGGCTTCGTAATCGTGGCGAGGCGTCACGAATGCGTAAAGTTTACAAAAAAAAAAAAATGAGGAAAAACTAACAAATAAAATTGCAACAAAATGCATTTAAATCTACTACACTCTTGTTCTATCCTTTTTGCTCTTTTTTTTCATTTTTGTGGTTATCCTGGATATGTATTATTTTTATATATTTTTTTTTTTTGCTATTTCGTTGTCTTTTTGGTTTCCATAAATTTTAATCTTAATTAAATGTTGTTTTAATAACATTTTTAAATTGCTTATCTGTATAGTTGGCCACAGACGACACATTTTCCAGTAAATTTAGCCAAGTTTTCATCATCTGGCAAGAACCAACAAATGCATTAGTGAATTTTCCAATTCCCAAAATGCAGAAACTAATTTAGCTGAAATGTTTTTGCTTACAAATGGGCCCAAAAGACATTGCACACGAGACGTCGACATTTTGCCACAGATTCTCTCTTTTTAGCCTTTCATCATATTCATCAGTGGGAAATTCAAAAACTTGGCATTAGAGTTAGAAAAACTCAACCCAAAATATATATTAGAGTTTTCTCTTTACAGCTGTGAGGCAGCTAGAATTTCTACGATTTTCCTTGCATTTCCATTACAGCTGGCGACAAGCAAATGAGACGTTTGTCAATGGATGGATATACGTGTGTCTATGCATGTGTGTGTGTGTGTTTTTGTGTGTGTCGGTATATATGAAGGTCTTTATTTGTGTGTGCGTGAGTGTGTTTTTCCTTCTTGATGAAAATGCCAAATGGTTTGTGTCTCTCTTTATGGGAATTGTTGTTTGTTGTTCCGGGTTCTAGTTTTGCAGCTCTTCTATCATGCTTAGCTAGCAGATAAGCAGTATTATCCTTGGAGAGAAAAAAAAATGGCAAAACAAGAATTTGCCCTAATACAAGAATATCTAATAAAGGTTTGAGGATACTGCAAAGATATGTAAACAAAATTAAAATCGCCCAAGTTAACTTGGGTAATTTGAAAGTTTACTAGAGGCAACTGATTAAAAATAAGTAACATTGCTTTGTGTTTAAGTTTCTGAATTTCTTAAATTTTCCATCGTCCAGTTAAATCTAAGATTCAAGTTTGAAGTTCAAAGTTACAGAACATCATGGGAAAGGGATAACTAAGCCAGGCTTGAACCTGAAATGAATGCTTAACTTGAAATATAAAAAGAATTACCAATACTGACCGAAAATTACTGTAGACGAACCTATGACAGATGTCAGCAAAATGCTTACCTTATATATAAAAGGGGTTGGAAAGCATTTATTTTATATATATTATTATGTAATTGTAACTACAACTTGGTCGCATTTTGGGAAATTCTTTAAAAATAATTTACCAATTTTATACCGGTCGCATTCATGGTCCATTAATTGGTTTTTAAAAGCGGCAGCCAAAACCATTCAAATTGCCCCCAGCTAAAGCTTATGCCACACAAAGAATATTCCACATCCGGCAAAAGTTAAATTTAACAAAGGCTACGGGCACAGGCACAAGACCAGGCACAGGACCAGGACCAGGACAAGAACAAGGATCAGGAAATGCTGAACACTAGCAAAAGTTTCATTGGCAGCCGGCTGCCTTAATTTTAATTATGAACCGCTTATAAATTCAATTGCATTTAACAATTACAAACAAATTCGCCTGTTGGAAAACTTTTGAGTCGACATAAAAAAAATTTAAAAACTAGACACAGAGAGCAGACAAAATTTTACAGGATTAGTTGGCGGCAAATGGAACATTAATCCGCCAAGTTTTTTTAGAGAGGCTAAAAGGGAAAGGAAAGGAAAAAAGGAGGAGGTTCTAGACTGGCAGATTTGAGCAAGCTCAAGGACACGGTGTCCTTGAAAACGACTTAATTTTTGCACAATTTAGCAAAGGGCATTTTCAGCTACTTCAATTCTGATGCTGATAATGAATTTTAAAACAATTGCCCAACAAATTTTATTAATCAAAATGCCGTTTAGAAGTTGACACTCAATTCAAGTGGCACTTAATTTCATTTGACAGCACTCTAAGCAAATATTTATTTTTCGGCTAGTTCCAACTTTTTGTGACAATGAAGAGGTCATCGTGTTTTCTTTCAACTATCTAAAGATGTCGAAAAAGAATTAAAATTCAAATAGATGTCTGCTAGCCTCAGGCCTAGCCTTGCCTAGGCTATTCTAAAAGAAAACACTCACCGAAGCAGAACTTTAAACCCAATCTCTTTCTTTTGCCTTCAGTCAGGTGAGTAGAAATTAAAAATCATGGCTGAATTTATCAAGTATTAATCAGCATTAACTTTACTGAAATAAATAAGGCAATAAGTCTGCACTTTCATTATGTGGCAACGTGTTCAAATGTTATTTTTCGAGAGCTCGGAAGTCGAAGTTTGACTAGGGAATTGCCAATAAAGGTGACAAAAGAAAAACTAATTTCATGAAAATGGTTTCAAGTGTGAAATAATTTTCCAGAGGAAAAATTCGACCAGTTAGTTTTGTTTTGCTTGTTATCAAGTGCAGCCAGTTCAGGAGACCCTCGGGCAGTTGCCAATTTTTGTTTTTCTTTTTTTCTCCATTTCCCTTAGTATCATTCTCCTTTTCTCCAATTAGATGTTTAGAAAAAAACGTGTATGTGTGTGTGTGTGTGTGTATGGGTATTCCTCTGCATTAAACTGGCTGAAAACTTTTCCTTTGGCTAAGTGAGATTGGTAAAAAAAAAGTTTTTTTAAATTGATCTTTTTACCATTAATTCGAAAAACCTTTTTTCAGACAATTTATGTGCAAAATTTTCTATATTTCTCATCATTTAATTTGCGTTGTTTCAAAAGATCCTTAAACATGCAAAACTTGCTCAAATTTTAATATCCTTGTCTTCCGTTCTCTTTTGTCCGTTTTTTCCACGCTTATAGCAAATAGTTTTCAATTTTGATAACTTTTTTTTTGGTGTTTAAAATTGTGAAAATTGTGTGCATAAAAAAGTACCGACATTTAATTTCTCATTAAAAGAAGAGCCACAAGGATGACGGTGCCGTCAATTGTAAAATATGGAAAATATGCAATTAGAATTTACAGTTTCCATTTTGAATTCATGCAACTTTATGCAACAGAGTATCCTTCCAAGAAGAAGGATACATATAAGTAGCACAAAAACACGTTGGCAGGCAAAGTTTGATGCTAATCCAGGTGAAGTTGCTGCACTGCACGAAATTGCCAGTCGGCAAACACTTAGCAATTAACTTGCCTTGCACCTGCCTCTCTCACACACTCTCGCACACTCACACACGTACTCGTAAATAGATATACACACACAAAAAAGAAACCTGACACGATGAGTAATTTATGTTAAGCGTTGCATTTTTATGTTCAAACAAGCGAAGAAGCTGCTTATCATACCAGAGGAGCCACCAAACGTCGTTCTCAACGTTAACTCAACGCATTCTACCATTTTTGTCTGGCATCTTTTGGCCATGGCAAAAAGTTAATTGAAACACACGCAAGACTGAAATATGACAGAGATGTCAAGAAAAGTCAGTTTATGCGGCATCTTCTATTAAATCGTGAAACGAATGAAAACTATAAAATAAGGACATATATCTAGTTATTAACTGGATTCTAGGAGCATTCTTTTTAATAAAAATCTTAGAGAACATAAATGTTTCCATCTAAAAAAAAGGAATTTTAATTGTTTAGTTTTTGGAAGATAAAACTCTATCTATAAAACAAAATTTTATTTTTTATCATTACTTTTCCATTTATATTAAAATAAAAAAAGGGGGGAAGACTAATATGTATAAAGAAAATGCACATATAGAGAATAATTTATATAATATAAATGTATCTATCTATTAATCCGTGAAATATATCATGTATTTATTGCCCGCATCAACACTTAAATAATATGAAAGAACACCAAGATGAGTGTGACTCAATTTCCAAGAATTTTCGTGGCATTCTGTTTTTTTTTGTGCAATTCTCTTTCTCTCTCTTTCCATTTCTTTTTTTTTACTCTCTCATGGTAATTCCCAGCTCTTTGCTGTATGCTGCAATGCATAAACTGGGTAAATGTATCCTTCAGATGCATTCTTTAAAGCCGAATAATGCGCAATTGAATTAAAATTATGGAAAATACGCAAAATGAAAATAATGTAAAAATCACCGCAAATGAACACAATCGCCTGGATTTTATTTTATTTATTTAATTAACAACACGCATAAAAAAAAAGTGCAAGAGCAACAACATTATTACGGCCATATCGGACGACTGAGGGGCCAATTATGGCTACAAAGTGTCTTCATTAAATTATAAATTCACAAGCTTAACATAATTTGCATGCCAATGCATTTTATGAAGTACTTTGTGGCCATGAAAAATACAACGAATGAAACATTAACAATAAAAACAATAACAGCAACAAAAAATATATAACTTTATTAATGGAAAAAAAAGAGAAAACAAAAAAAAATAATACTGAAATGTGAGCCAGCCATGGAAATGGGCCTGGAATTGGGTCTCGTAATTGCAAATGTCCAGCGGCCTATTGACACTTGCGGCATGTAAATTAACAGTTATTATTGCAATTTAAAACTACACACAATAAAAAACCATAAAACAAGCAAAAGCAAATAAATATAAATATTGGGGGGATGTGGGAGGACCGGCTTTAAAGTGGCAAATTGATAAATTGATAAATCTCTGTTGGATAGTTTATTGGTTGGTTGGATGACCTAGCCCAAGCTAAGCCATGGCAAAATCCTGCTTTTTTATGCCAGCCCATAAATTATTATACCCGATAAGCAAAAACAAATGCGCAACAGATTTGCCAAACAAACAATAGCAACAACATGCTGGAAACACATAACGAAAAAAAAGAATATGAAACCAGGCTTTTGCCATTTTATTATTTTATTTATGGGCTACATATTTGATATCAAACAATATACAATAGAACGAGAGTTTCCAAGTCATGGCCACAAGTTTGCCCAGTGGGCCACGGGTCTGCGGCTGCGTTGGCTACAAAGCAAAATGAAATTATTAATTTGCATGTTTGATTATTTTCATATAAATAAACACACTCTCATAGAACACATTTTTTCATGTCATGCCCTAAAGCGCTGAAAAGTATACTATAGCACCCATGTGGTCATGTGACCAAGGCTCTGCCATGAAATGAATTAAATTTGCATTTGCACGGCGACTACACATACATATATGAAATGTGTTTTTCCTTACTGTTGGCTATTTCTATAAACAAAAATTCATAGTATTTTCTTTTAAATATATGTTTTTCTGACAAAGTGCACTCAAATTAACAGTTTCCTTTTTGAATATGAGTTAAAATCAAATGTAAGGCGACATAAATGGCCAAAGTCTCTTAAAAAAATAAATATCTTTAATCTTAAATAATAATAATATAATTTAATATTTGTAAAAAAAACTTTTTGTTTTAAGTCCATGAAAATTACATAAATTCTAAATATAATAATAAATCTTTGGTTTTTCAATTCACTATTTAAAAAATTGAACAAACAAATCCAAGTTTATTTTTACTCACCTTTTTATTGACTCCGCAGAAAATTTGCACTGTTCCGTTCGAAGGTCACGCACTGACTAAGCCGCCCACGCAATGGTGTACTTTATATATGATCAAGACTCACACGCTCAGTGCTGTAAAATACTATGAAATCAGTGTTGAAAAATACAAATTTGTTCACGACACGCAAATAGTGCTGAAAAATTTGATTCGATCAGTGTTAACCTTCCTCTGTTAAGTATAACATTTTCTATTAAGTTAACATACTAAGCCTCTGTTAATATGTAAAGCCCCTGTTAAGTTAACATAGTTCTAAAATCATAATGTTAATTTAACAGAGACATCTTAACACTAGCCCGTCCGCATTTTACAACACTAATTGGATGTCTGGAATGAATTTTGTATTTTTCAACACTGTTTTGGAAGTTTTTGCAACACTGAACTGGAATTCTTTCAACACTGGTTTGATCGCATCTTACAACACTGAGTTTGTGAGTCACGATCATATATAAGAAGCGCCATTGCGTGGGCGGATTAGTCAGTGCGTGGACGTCGAGTGGAGCAGAGCAAATTTTCTGCGGAGGCGATAAAAAGGTGAGTAAAAATAAATTTGGATTTGTTTGTTCAATTGTTTAAATAGTGAATTGAAAAACCAAAGATTTATTATTATATCTTTATGAATTTACAAACTGCTAGTATTTTTCATGGACTTAAAACAAAAAGTTTTTTTTTTACAAATATTAAATTATATTATTATTATTTAAAGATTAAAGATATTTATTTTTTTAAGGGACTTTGGCCATTTACGTCGCCTTACATTTGATTTTGACGTCGAATGGAGCAGAGCAAATTTTCTGCGGGGTCATGGAAAAAGGTGAGTAAAAATAATCTTGGATTTGTTTGTTGAATTGTTAAAAAATAATAATTATTAACTCTAAAATATATACACACATCTTCCGGAATCTTGGGGAAGCATTACTGAATCAAGTATATCTTAAACTCGCTAGTATCCATAAGATACAAAAGTGCAAACATTATGATAAGTCTTTAAATTTGTTAATTTTAATTCAAATCTTCTTATATGTAAACTTCTTTCGAATTGAAATAGTAGAAGTATCCTTTGTATTTAGAGATTTTAACTGTTATCTTTATCTATAGTTAACATAATTAATATTTATTTGTTTTATACACATACATATGTAAACTTAATTACTGCTATGTAAATTATACAACGATTAATACAATTTTAATGCAATTGGCAAATGGCAGTCATCTGTACTCAATGGGCTAAAAATGCAAAACAAACATACAAACAACTTGAACAAATAAATTTGCTACGTGCCGGCAATGAGTTATAGCCATAAAACAGGTTCAGGCCAGCATACAAATGGGCCAAAACCCAAAAGTACTATCTACCAGCAATAATAACAATAGGCAAGGAACTAAAACTGGTAGAATAAGAAGAAGCAAAAGCAGCAGCAGAAGATGAACTGCAACAACAACCATTTGTCATACGGCAATGGCGTTAAAAATTTCAGTTTATGGACTAACCTCAGAGTGGAAGAAACAAGAGGAAGAGTAAGATAGTGGCTTGGTGAGGGAAGGGGAGAAGAGGGGGTGGTTTTAGTTCAACTTGCAACGTCCACCGCATGATGGTGATGCCAATGCCATATTTTATTTATGGTCGCAATTTCGTTGCACAAATTTGCCGCCTCAGCGCTTGGCTATGGTGCTATATGGAATGGTATGATATGGAATGGTTTGGTATGTTAAAAGAGTATAGTACTGATACCGGGGTTGCATTTTGGCCAAGTAATAGACCCATAACGGAGCTACGTGCTGGCAAATTTGCTTGTTTGCAGCTTAAATTTAATTTAGAAAATAAACAAATGCATTGCGGACACACGTACCACTTGCCATAGACGATAATGATGCATATAATAATGATTATGATGATGATGATGATAATAATGATAATGATAATGATAAAAACGATGTACATACATATATAGATATTGGTATTATTCCTAATTTCAATTTCCACCAAATTTTGTTTCTCGCATTGGTAACTTAAAAGAGACTAGAGAGAGAGAAAGAGAGGTGAGTTAGAATATGTAAATCGAAAGCTATAATTTAAGTGACAAATTACATAATATATATACCTACTTTATACATTCCCAGTTTATAATTTAATAATAATAACTTCATGTAATTCCAATGAAAAATAAGAGATTTCAAAATGTAAAAACCTTTCAGTACTTGATCGTAATCAAATGAAATCCTTTGCACCCTCTTGTTGCCTTTTTGTTTATGCCACACATGTCGTCAGGACGAATGCTGTATGCAAACTTTTGTGCAAATTAACAAATTTTCCAAACATACACACAAGCACACACACACACACATACAGACAGACGATGACAACAGCAAAAGGAAGAAGTACAAAAATAAGTTAGTTCTATTTGCCTATGTCGCAGTTTGTTTATGCTTTTGCCTTTAGGGGTGGTGTGGGCATGGTCAAATTTTGTGGTCAGGCCGCAAATGTTGCAAACAATTGTGTGTTTTTCTTTAGTAAATAACCCCCTAACCACTTTCCCCATTCGCCCCCCTATTCTCGCTTTTCCTATTGCCCGCAACTCTTTGAATCTCGTGAACTACAAGCTTTGACACCTTTTTTTTTTTGCGGCATGCAAATTTAATTGCCAAATGCCCAAAGGCAATATTATTTATTTGTTTTTATAGTCTTGATATATTTGATTAAATTATGCAATATATATACATGTATGTATACATTCTAATTTTTTTTAATTTAAATTTTCCATTGAGTGCATATTAAATTGTCCCCAATTGCACTCTAACTAAATACATTTCTCATAGACTTTCTTTAAGGAAAATTGTCTAAAGGATAACAAATATAATATCTGTTTTACAGAAGCAACAGCCAAAAAAGAAAAAAAAAAAAACAAGGCAAAACAATATTGAAATGATTGGAAAATCCCTAGGCCTGTGTGTCAAGACTTTTCATGATGCTTCATTTATATGTTGATGACAAAATTTGAATGCAATCTTTGTCTAAGGTCCAATGGGAATGGAATTCATGCATTTATTTCGTTGAGAGTTTCCAACTTACTTGTTGTTAGATTAGCTTTTCATTTCGTTAGAGAGCTTCTTCTTTTCTCTTTTCTGTATTTTCTCTTTTTTTTTCATCATTTCCTTTTGGGTTGCCAGGAGAAGAGCGGTTTTAGAATACGCGGTTAATTGTATGATTTGTGTGTGTGTCACGTACATGCACCACAGGCAAAACTAAATTAGAACCAAATTCTCAAGGAAAAGTCACAACACAAAGTCCTAATACTCTAAATATTACAAAATTACATATTAAAATATGATAATTAGAGTCAGAAAGTTTCGTGTTGAACAAAGCAATCCCTAACATCCTTCAGCATCTATATATCTTTGATTTTTCCTGAACGGAATCTTCAGACATTTAGAGCTATATACTAAAAAGCAACATTTACATAAAGAACGTATAGCAATACTCAAATTCTTCTAACTGTTAAATGAATAATAAAAAGTACAACTTTTATAAGGGTATAACTATATATACATATATATGTATATAGATTGCAGTCTAGAAACTTCACAGCTTTTGCACTTCATTATATTTTCTCACATGACATCTTCTCATTTGCAGCAATTGTTCTTGATGGGTAGCAGAAAAAATTGCATTTTTAATCATATTTATTTACAAGCTTCAAGCTCTCTTGTGTGGCAATATTTACTCCATATATATATATATATATATGTACATATATGCAAAAGAATGCAATAAATTTTTTTCCACTCATTTAAAAAGTGAACATATTTTCCTAGCTTGACAAATACAATTTCAATGTACTTGAGAATAGATTTTTAATAGTCCAACTGACACAGACCAACTTAAATACACACACACACAGAGACAGAGTCCTAGATTTAGAAAGAGATAGAAATCAAGAGAGTGAGAGGGGGGGCTAAAATTCATTGACATTGCAGAATTCTTCCTCTTTTATATCATCCTTTGTTTGGCAGCACCCAAAAAAACATTTATGCGATTTTGTCGTTAGCAACACACACACACACACACATACACTCATACATATACAGACACTGGCAAATAAAAGTTTATGAAATACACAATATGAAAAATGTCATATATTCAGTCTATAGATTCTTTTCTGTATGACAAACCAAATTTGCAGTTGTCAAAATGAATTAATGTTTAACTGGCAAATTGCTTTTGTATGTTTGTGTGTGTGTGTGTGTGTGTGTGTGTGTATATATGCATATGTGTGTCTCCTTTTGATGCATTTTTAAATCACCCAAGTAATTTGCTGGCCAATATTTTGTGGCTCTTTTAGCCATTTAACAAGCTGCCTAAAGTTGAAGATGTGAGTTGCAACTACAACAACAACACCAACAACAGCAACAACGAACTTCGGGGTAATAAAGTGCCAAATAAATGCAATAAAGCTGTTGAACAACATCTCCAAGCAAGTTGAATGAAATGTTTCTTCCGGCTTTTATTACAAAACATACTCAAAAGCATGTAGAGAAAAAAAAAAAAAGAAAGAAAAAACTAAAGTACACCAAGAACCATCTGAAATGAAATGAAAATGAAAAATAAAAATGCAAATAAATAAAACGAAAACTACCAAGAAACAATTGAAAATTTTGCACAATAGAGCCAGAGTCTTAAGTGCTTACTGAAGGCAGCCAAACGATGCTCAAGAAAAATGGCGAAACAACTCAATTTTCATCCTTATAAGAAGACTCAACATAACACACGATGGATGGATGGATGGATAGTAGGATTACAGGCCAATTGCAAAACGTCTTTGCATGTCCAGCATTTCCCCCAACAGCTAACCACCCACTTGGGGGAATAAACTAATTTTATTGTCGAACACATTCAAGTTCGACATTGAAGGTGCTTCCACCTCCATCTTGGACAGAAACTGCTGAAATTTTAACAAGAAAATTTGTTTAAGTGTTTTCCATCGTATGCGGTCTGAATGAATGCAATGGCAAAACTTTAAAACTCCTCTTGAAATCTTGGCAATCGATTAGTTAATTAAAAGGCTAAGTAAAACAAAACTTATTTCTTCATATCTTTAATCAATTGTAGGCCAATTTAGGCATAAGACGAAGACTTACAGGCATTTTTTAATGGAAACGGAAAATATGGAGGAAATCTAAACATAGCAAAGTCAATAAAATATCGGCCAAAAGTTTTCTTTTCCATATGTTCGTTTTTGGGTGACAAAAGACTAATTAAAGATTACTTATTCGACAATATAAAATAAATATTATCTAATTCAGCATCGATTTAGGTTTACCTTTAGCTAGGATTATTTTTCGACTTCTTTATTTTTAGAGAAAAATATTCAATTTAATATTTCACTATGTGATATGTGATTTATGAAGTTTGTGATTTGATGCTAATCAAAGTGGGCCATTTATATTAACTTGACATTTGTCAATATGAAAAAATATATTTGACTTTTGTTATTATTATATTATAATACAAGCAAGAAAACAAGTTTGAATAAATATAGAAAATAAAAATGTTTAGAAGTTACTTTTCGGATCGATATAATGGCAAGCATGAACGATTCTATAATCGCTATGAAGGTAAGTGAATCAATTTTGGATGAACAGATGCGGACAGATTCTAGATTTATCTATACTATAGTTATATTCCGTGCCATACCCAATTTACCGTCCATGCCACGCCCAACAAATAATAATAATAGTCGAGCATTATCCACAAGATGCCATAGTATAAGTGGTAATAATGAACCAAAAATTAATTCAAAAATGACATTCTATTATGGCAATGTTGAGCCGAGCAATGATTGGAGAACCAGCGATAATCTGCCCATTGTATTGCGGCGACAAATTGAAGAGGATCAGGGTGTTCAGTTAATGGCTACACAGCCATTAGAGATTACTAGCGAGTTTAGTCATACCATATGGCACATCGATTTGCCAGATAGTCAGTGCCAAGAGCCGGCGGTAACAAATGCAAGGATGCCCATGAGCCAAACAAATGTTAGATTAGCCAAGATAAAGGTTGTACTCAAGGGAAAAGAAAATAAGGAAAAGAGAAAGTTATCGCAGAGTAAAATGAAACCGCTTTGCAATAAAGTACAGACGGAAGATCGAAATATTAAAATCAAAGCACCGCCAAGTGTACCAGTCGAGCCACGACGTCGGATTAAGCCGCAAGGTGAAAAATTCCAGTGTAGGGATTGTGCTAAGGTTTTCTATCATGCCTGGATGTTGGTGGCACACACACGCACTCACACCGGTGAGAGACCGTTTATATGTCCTGAGAAGTCATGTCAAAAATCATTTGCTGATCGGTAAATATAATGCATTTGCTCTAACTAACATTATCTTTATTAACATTATCTTTGTTCTTGTGGCAGCTCAAATTTACGTTCGCATCAGCGTACGATGGGTCATCATGCCTGGGAGCATCAGTGTGCACAGTGTGGCAAATATTTTAGTCAGGAGTGCTATCTAAATCGTCACTCCTTGGATGCATGTCGCAAATATCTAATGACCATTATTCATAAAAAGTCATAATAAAATATTTAATATAGTCAATAACCCGATAAGTATCTTTTTAGGTCTACTTATTATGTTTATTATATATACTGATTCCCAACCATTTTTGGGTCTTACTACTTCGGGAAATTTGATTAGAATTCTATATTTAACATCCATCTTAATCCATCTTTTCTTTAGTAGTTTAATCAATCAATTAAATCAATCAAATAAAAATGATTCGAAATCCAATCTGTTGCAGAAGAGTGATAACTGAGATTCTGGATAATGGAATACAAAAATATCAGATTAGATTAGCTTAGATTAATTTGGCACAATTATTCTTTAGCTGGTTTTAGGTAGCTTAATATCCTATATAATATCTTTGTATATTTTTGTAATTACCTTCCAGAAAACTATTCCCATAAGAAATCTTAAGCTTATATGTATTGGAAATTTCTCTAATGATAAACAGAAAGACTTCAACGTGTTTCTCTACTTTATCTCAGACATTTGGTCTTTTGATGCTTGGAAAGTGCGTTATTGCCATTGATTGTGGCATCCACTTAACATTTCAAAGCAACGCCTCAGCCATTGGCCAAGTTTGAAGTGCATATAGCCCAGACACAGCAGGCAATTTCGTTCAATGCAACTAAATTGGCTCATTAGCAAACAAAGAGAGTCATTTCTTTGGATATCCGCACACACACACACACACACACCTACAAACACCTACCTATGATTGGGGAAATGGGGGAAAAAGTTTTCAACTATCCTGGACTAAATCAAACAAGATGTCGTTACCACAAAAACTTCCACTGGACAATTAATGATCAGAAAGAGTAAGATATACCAAGAATATAAGCCGGGGTAATGGTACACATGACGGCGAGGACGACTTCGATTGCGGTTAGCCTGGGCCGCAATGTAAATTCCACAATCAGAATGGGGTAGGAATCGCTTTGGCGGCAGCAGCTGCATGGCCAAATGCAATGGTCGAAATGCAAACAGTTCAATGCCAATTTCATGCCTATTCTCCTGATGCAGGGACAATGACTAATGCGTTAATTTATGGTCACCAGATAAACAAAAACCAACTGGTTTTAATGTGGGGTATGACAAGTAGAGGGAGGGAGGTAGGTAAACGTAATGATTTAAACCTATCTAACTATCTACCTATCTACCTCAACCTTTCATCTTTATGTCGAACAAGTGTAAAACGTGTGTCCACTAAATTGCAATTACTTAAACGATAGTCGAACAATGAAATTGAATGAAATGTTTTCTTATTAAATAATTGATGAGCTTAAAAGTCCAAAGACAGGAGACCAGAGATAGAAGACCCATCCAAGCCATGACCCATCGAGTGACAGTGTCACATAATAAAATTGTAAAACACCAAATTTTATCACAAGTTTTTCTTCATTCTATGTCTTTTCATTTTATTTTTAACTTTTTTATTGAATGTGGGGGAGGGGGGAGAGAGAAAGAGCTTTGAGCTAAGTGAATTTTTATGCCACCCAGAACGTCTCACTTAACTCCCTCTACCCCCCTCTGTCTCTCCCTCTCGGTAGCCGTAAAATAGAACCAAAAAGATGAGCTACACTGAGTTTTTGTGGTGGCGAATAGCAATGGCTATGGCTATGGCTATGGCCCCCCAAGGCTGGAGTTGGAGTTGGTATAGGAGCTGGTACTGGAGCTGGACACAACGTATTTTTAAACTAATTTTCCAACTGGGAGCATTTTCGTATGGCATTTAACGTGCAAAGTGAACGACCATGACCAGGACTAGGACCAGGACCAAGAGCATTGCCAATATACATAGTTTGTTAGTTGGGCGTTAAGGAGGTGCGGTTCTTGTTGAGCCGTAAATTATTTTAGCGTTTCAATTTGTCTAGAAAGGGTGAGCACGTAATAAAATAGTAAGTACTTGCAATTTGTAAAAAAAATAAAAAAATACAACAAAAAAAAAACAAGTTCTTCACAAATGACTCACAAATAAAGTTTGCCTAATTTCATTTTGCTTGAAAATCAATTTGCATAAAATTTCTTTATAAATTATATTTGAATCGTATATAGTCTATTAGTATAAGCAGGATCTTCAAGAACCAAGGAATTGTACTATAAATTTATGACGTTAACGACAAGCCAACAATAAAATGTCATTTATTAGCGCTTTTCAGTTCTGACAGTGAGAGGCCATGAAATACTCTCGTACGTTTGAAGCGTCATCTTAAATTCAGCAGGTAGTGAAAGGAATATGTCAACCGAGATGCACAAGGAAGTTTTGGATAATTTATGACCAACTGGCATACCCCAAACACACACAAACTCTTAGAACTGGCACAACCAAAGGCACGTTCAAACTTTAAGTCTGCATTTTAAGCAGTCATAACAAAATTTATTCGATTTTCGTGTAATTTGATCTTAAGGAATACAGCGACATCGCGGAAGTCTTTTAGATTTAAATTATAAATATTTGCTTCATTCTTGACAGGACTTGGATATATAAATATAGCAGAAAAATTATATATGGTATATATACCACATGTTTTTTTTTTTAATTGAGTTTATTTATATACATTTATATATTTTATATATTGTACATTATAACTAAGAAAGTGTTCCATAAATTTGAAAATTGACACGCTTTACACCATTTGATATGAATGTGCAATTTAATAGATAATCCCCTTCAGGGAATGGTAGAATTTTTGTTAGTCTATCATTAACAAAATCTATTGGAACCTTTTCGACTAAAATGTCATGCTACAACAAATTGTATAATTTAAATTATTTCCACAAATTTCACCAAATATTTTCGATTATTTGACTCACTTTATATGGGCATGTGTGATTAAAGTTCGAATATGGTGCGATAAATTCGTAAAAATATAATGCCACTGGATTAGATTTAGGATTTGCCAGAAATCGACAACCATCAAATGTCATATTATATAGGAATGGCTTGTACCCATTATAACGCTTAAGCATCGCCATATTCACCTACAAATTTATGAAAATATTTTATTTTAGAATAAACTTTACATATCACATAAACACTTACCGAAAATTGGTTAATGGGAATTTGATGAAATTTCATCTTTACGGAACCATATTTATAGGTTCGATTAATTGATTTTAAATAACAATATTCAAATTCAGAATATTTGTTGTCCAAAGAAGTGCATTTTATATTTGTAAACTCAAATTTGGCATTGATCTTAAAGGATATTGTTTAATATATCTTTTGGTTTATTGTTTTCTTTATTATTATGTGTAATATTACCTGTGTAATCAATATTAAAAACACAAACAATAAAATGATATTCCCACAAGCTGACCACATCATCTACTATATTCACCCGATCAATAACAACTGATGCTAATTTTTAAAATTTAAAAGAAGAAGCGTAGAATTCAATTTTCCAGTTGAATTATTTGTTAAATCTGAGTCAAAAATATCATTAATGGCAGTAAATATTATTTGATTTTTGGTTAGGCTATATACTGGCTTTTACATTATGTGATAAATTGTCTTGTGTTAACAGTTAATAACACATAATTAGTAAAAAAAATAATAAACAATAATAATCATCATAGGTAATATTGATATAGAGATTTTAATATAAATTAATAAATAGTTAGTCCAATGAACCAAATTCCTGGGGAAATTAAATTTAATAAAAACTTGCAGCCATCAAAGATTATATTGTATAATTTTTTATAACGCTTAACGCTTTTGTAGTGCTACATTCACCCAGTATTATAGAATATTGACATTATATAACCAGATTTATATATATATAGTTTTTTTCCATACCGTTACACCGTTAATAGGCTTTTTTACAAGCATTTTAATTGAAGCGTATTTGTAAGTTCGATTAATTGATTTTAAAATACAATATTCGGTTTCCAAATATACTTTATCAAGATCTACACATTTAAGATTTGCAAACTCAAATTTGGCTGTGATTTAAAATGAAATATTTTGTTTTACAAATTCTTTTATAATTGAAAAAATTTTTTTATTTTTTCTGGGTTTTTATTATTTGCTGATAGACAAATGTATTTGAAATATAATTAATATAGTTTAATGTTTGAAAACTTTATTTATCTTCTATACTCATTTGAAATAGGAGGTCATCTAATGGGTATATACATATTTATTAGCATTTCTATTTTTGTTTACAATAAAAAATAATACATAGTATAAAATGTATATGAAACTAAGTATTAAAACAAATCGTCTCAAATAAAAAATATTCTGCTATCATGTTGCAGATTAATTTATTTATTATACAGAAATTTTATTCTTTTTGATTCATATTAAATAGCTTTTTATTTCTTGATGCAATTTTCGACTGCATAGAAAAATTTTTTCCCATAATTCCAATTAAAAAACTAAATATTTTTGCAACTATTTTGCATATTTACTGGAAAAATATCAAATAATATAACAAGTATCTTAATATTTATATTCGCCACTGGATTTCCTTTGGGATTTGTTATAACATGCCTCAAATGTGATATTATCCAAAAAGGGTTTCTAGCCATTTAAACGCTTTTGCATTGCTGAATTCATCTAGTATGATATGTATGAAAATCCAATGGAAAATAAAATTCGATTCGAGGGCATTTAACCGGCATCTATATTAATTTTCCGGCTGAATTATTTATTGACGGTCAAAAGTATTTAAAATATAATAAATATAGTTTAATCGATTAGAGAAAATTCTTGCAATTCAGAGAACACATTTGTAATTACAATAAAAACTAATATAAAACTAATTAAAACATTTGAAATTAAACACATTAACAATACAAACATGTCTTTGTTATTATTAGCAGAAAAACTTATGATTGATAATTGAATTCCATTTTTTGCATTAAATTGTTTTGACTTTGAAAAATTGTAAAATAAAAATAGATAAAAATGATTGTAAGCACTTTCTATATAAGCTTAATAAAGATGTACAAATATTTTTTATTAATAATATAATACAGAGAAAAGATTAAGCATTAAGTACCGATTAATTCTATCGTCCATATTTTTATGACTTATTTTTGTATATACAGACAAATATACATATTAATATTTATATTACAAATATTAAAATTACAACATTTCATGACCACAGCGAAATTCAGTTTCAAGTTTATTATTTATTATTATGAAAAGCAATTTAAATTAAAAATTCATTACTCTTATTGGAAATTTAATTTAGGAAAATGTAGAAAATTATGGCAAAAGATATATATACCACACTGTTTTTTTTTTTTAAATATTTTATATATTGTACATTATAACTATGAAAGTGTTCCATAAACTTGAAGAGTGGCACGCTTCACACCATTTGTTGCGAATGTGGTATATAATAGATAATCCCCTTCGGGGAATGGTAGAATTTTTGTTAGTCTATGATTAACAAAATCTGTTGGAACCTTTTCGATTAAAATGTCATGCTACAATAAATTCTATAATTTAGATTATTTGCACAGATTTTAAAAATATTTTCGATTATTTGACTCACTTTATATGGGCATGTGTGATTTAAATTCGTATATGGTTCGATAAATTCGTAAAAATATAATGCCACTGGATTTGATTTAATGTTTGCAAGAAATCGACAACCATTAACTGTAATATTATATAGGAATGGCTTATATCCATTAAAACGCTTTAGCATCGCCATGTTCACCTGCAAATTTGTGGAAAATTTCATATCAGAATTAACTTTACATTTCGCAGAAATACATACCGAGAATTGGTTAATGGGAATTTGATGAACTTTCATCTTTAAGGAACCATATTTATAGGTTCGATTGATTGATTTTAAATAACAATATTCAAATTCAGAATATTTTTTGTCCAAAGAAGTACATTTTATGTTTGTAAACTCAAATTTAGCATTGATCTTAAAGGAAATTGTTTAATATATCTTTTGGTTTATTGTTTTCTTTATTATTATGTGTAATATTACCTGTGTAATCAATATTAAAAACACAAACAATAAAATGATATTCCCACAAGCTGACCACATCATCTTCTATATTCACCCGATCAATAACAACTGATACTAATTTTTAAAATTTAAAAAAAGAAGCTTAGAATTAAATTTTCCAGTTGAATTATTTGTTAAATCTGAGTCAAAAATATCATTAATGACAGTAAATATTATTTGATTTTTGTTTAGGCTATATTGTCTTAGTTTTTATTAGTTAATAACACATAATTAGTAACAAATAATACTAATGATCTGAATAATAGTTGGAAATTACATATTTATCATAGGTAATATTGACTTAGAGGTTTTATTCAGAGGATAGAAAATATTTAGTTCAACATTCTGGGAAAATTAATTGAACAAATGTTAAAACAATTAAGCCAAGCTGACATATAATTAAATTAAAGTTTAAATATTAAACATTGGAATATAAATTCAAATTTTATTGTTTATTGATTATAAATTAAATTATTTATTCATTTAATCATTAACATTCCATATTCGTATTTTAAGAATCTTTTCAATTTTATTTGAAATCAACATCAAAATATTATTCATGAAAGTGATCCATAAACCTTAAGAGCACATCGTCTAATATCTTTGATTGTCCATGTAGTTTCGACTAGATAATCACCCTCGGGAAAAGGTAGAACATGTGTTAAACGATTATTAACAAAATCTATGGGCAGCTTTTCAATTAGTAGATCATGCTACAAAAGAATAAATAAATGTTTATTTTTATCAATTTTTTATTTGAAAATACTCACGGCGTAGGGACATGTATGATTTAAATTAGAGAAGGGTTTAACAAATTCATAAAAATAATTTGCTACAGGATTTTGTTTGGGATTTGATAAAATTTTGCAGCCATCAAAGGTTATATTGTATAAAAAAGGCTTATATCCATTTAAACGCTTTTGTAGTAATATATTCACCTAGTATTATTGTACAAATATAGTAATATATAATCAGATTTATATATATATATATATACAGTTTTTTTTCCATACCGTTACACCGTTAATAGGCTTTTTTAAAAGCATTTTAACTGAAGCGTATTTGTAAGTTCGATTAATTGATTTTAAAATACAATATTCGGTTTCCAAATATACTTTATCAAGATCTACACATTTAAGATTTGTAAACTCAAATTTGGCTTTGATCTAAAATGAAATTGATTATAAAAAAGATTTTTAGTTGCTTCGAAATATTTTAATTACTTTTGTTGCTAAAACTATAAAGGCAAGAAGCCAATATGCAAAGCGAATAAGACACATCATTTTTGTTAAAAGTGTTTTGTAAAACTGAAATTATTTTGCAATTGAAAACAAATTGTAATTTGAAGTCATTTAACCGATATTTATACTCATTTTCCGGTTGAGTTGTTTATTGATTTGTTGACAGACAAAAGTATTTAAAATATAAAATAAAAACTAAGTATTTATTGTAAAAATTTGGCATATTTACTTGACAAATATAACTTATCATGTTTATTGAAAATATTTTACATATAGGACTCTGAATATTTTCGATATTTTGCAGTTGCATTGAATTTGAAAATCTTTGTGACTTATATCAATGCATAATACATATTTGTCCATAACAAACTCCCAAGAAGAAAATATTGTTTATGAAAGTGTTCCATAAAGCTTAATGAAACCACGACTAATACCTTGGACCATCCATGAATTATGAATTAGATAATCACCTTTTGGAAATGGTAGGACTTTTGTTAAACGATAATCAACAAAGTCTATTGGTAACTTGTCAATTATAAGATCATGCTGGAAAACGAACATTTATAATAGAATATATATTCAAAAATAATATTTTCACAATACTCACGGCGTAGGGACATGTATGATTAAAATTGGAGAAGGGTTTAATAAATTCATAAAAATAATTTGCCACTGGATTTCCTTTGGGATTTGTTACAACTTTACATGCATCAAATGTGATATTATATAAAAATGGCTTATAACCATTTAAACGCTTTTGTAGCGCTGAATTCACCTAGTTTGATATATATTAAAGTCTATTGGTATTATCTAATCAGATCTATAAATAATGCTTTTACATACCGTTAAACTGTTAACGGGTCTTTTGTTTAAAATAATTTTAACTGAGCCATATTTATAAGTTCGATTGATTGACTTTAAAAAACAATATTCAAAGTCAATATGGTTTTTATCGAGAGCCTCACACTTCAGATTTGTAAACTCAAATGTGGCTTTAAGCTGAAACGAAACTTGATTATAAATATTTTTAATTCTTTCGAAATTGATTACCCTTGTTGCCAAAACTATAAAAACGAGATATAAATATATAAAGCGAATAAGAGACATCTTTCTGGTTTAAAATTTCTTTTAAAACTAAAAATATTTTTCAATGGAAACCAAAATTGAATTCCAGGGCATTTAGCCGATATCTTTATTAATTTTCCGGCTGAATTTTTTAATAATTCATAAAAGTAATTAAAATATAATAAGTATAGTTTAATGGCTTAGAGCAAACTTGTAATTCGGATCTATTTATAAGCAAACACATTTCTATTTACAATAAATAATATGTAGTATCACTAGTATATAAAACTATTAAAAACATATGAAATTATTCACATTAACAATACAAATATATCTTTGTTATTATTAGCAGAAAAACTTATGATTGATAATTGAATTCCATTTTTTACATTAAATTGTTTTGACTTTGAAAAATTATACATTGATTGTAAGCGCTTTCTATATAAGCTTGATAAAGATATACAAATATTTTTATTAATAATATAATACAGAGAAAAGATTAAGCATTAAGTACCGATTAATTCTATTGTCCATATTTTTGTGACTTATTTTTGTATATCCAGACATAAGTATTTATATACAAATGATTGCTCAATTTAAATTCTCGCTGGTCACTGATGAGGTCATAATTACAACATTTCATAACCATGTATCATATTTATAATTATAGAAATATGCAGTTGAATATAATTTTTATAAACCTTAATATTATAATCATTTAATCATTAATAATCATTTGTACATTTTCCAGTATGCATTTGTCTAGTTGAAGTTGCAATGAAAGTCATGGAAGAATTGTTGATAGAATCCGTTTTAGAATTATTCCGAGATCGATGCAGTTTTCTTCGACAAACACAAATACCACAATAGATGCAACAAATCAGGCATAGTAATAACAATGCTACAGCCGGTATTAAATAGATAAGATTCACCATCGGTTTATCACTGCAAAATATAAATATCCAAGATTCTGTAGAATTCATTATGAAAATTGCAGCGACTTAAGTGCTCGGCTCAAACAAATATAGAAAACTGAAAACGAAGCGAATATTTAATATGAAATAAATTCATTCCACTGTTTCTTATGTTTAATATGAATCATGTAAATCTGCTCATTTCACTCTTGTATGATTATCGTGAGTTTGCTCTCAGCTGGATGATATCAAGGGACTGACGGGAGAGTATGAAAACAAATCGCTAGGCAAACACTAAATCCCAGCACCGACTCAGACCTCTTGGTGTGTTTTTTTTCGCCCTCAACTCAATTCAACTTTTATGAAATTATGCGTCGATGTTGACTGCTGTTGACATTTGATGCTAATATAGACGAAGTAAAAAGCTAAGGGAACTATGGATGTACATATGTATGTACATGCCAATTCCCAGTCACAATTGTATGATGACTAAAGTTTTGATTAATTTAAAAAATTTATCCACTGCCACTCTTTAAGATGAGACGAAAATTTCTCACTGCAAAAATGTGTTTTTCCCCAATCACAAAAAAAAAAAAACGATTCAAACAAAATAACTAAAAGGTCGGACTTTTTCCAGTCATATCGAAGTTTGTATACACTTGCTATCTTATCATTCGGTAACTCATTGTTTCATGGACTGTATTCTTATAAGACAAAGTTTGGACATGTTTAATACTTTTAAGAAATTTTTGATCAGATTTTTAAAAAATCATTTTAAAAAAATCGGTATTTAAATTAGTTTTCCCGATTTTAATGTCTATTAAAAGATGCATTTCGAAAAATCATATCAAGAAAGTGTTTTTTCAAATTGTTGAATTGGAGGGAGTAATGGAAAGTTAATAATCCCAAGTTAATGCAAAATTTCAAACCTATAAACGTAAGAAACTCGGACTTCAGATTTAATAATACCCTTTTTGCAAGGGTATAGGAAACGCAACCAGAATAACTGGCAAAACAACTTGCACTTCATGCATTTAAAAATCCTTTGTGGAACCAACCAAACAACAAAATCTTTTTAGTGGAAAAATTGTTTAGCCAAACTATGTTCAAGCTCTGAATTTTCTATATATATACATATACATATATATATATGTATCTGTATAGTTAGCTATATGTATAGAATGCACAAAGGAAATTTCTCATTCAATTTTGCAGATGTTCAATGTCTATGCCACTGTCGACGTCTGTGAAGTGTTTGAATGGTGTTTTGCCTTTGCCGATTGAAGCGTGGCACGTGGTTTTGGTTTCATTGAAAATCCGCTTATCAAATGCAACGAAATGTGAAATACAAACATCGAAAGAGTGTAGTAACAACCCACTTTACAATGCAATATGTGGCAAATCA
Source organism: Drosophila sturtevanti (assembly GCA_018150375.1). Taxonomy (NCBI): domain Eukaryota; kingdom Metazoa; phylum Arthropoda; class Insecta; order Diptera; family Drosophilidae; genus Drosophila; species Drosophila sturtevanti. The sequence goes on along the minus strand of JAECWJ010000408.1, from coordinate 3,782,489 downwards.
AGAAAAAATAGAGAATGAATTATTCACTTGCAATGCTAGTCAATGAACACTTAAGATAATATAGACATTACATTATCGTAATTTTCACTTTATTTATCATAACATTTAGTTGAGGCACTTTCTTAATATCTATTTCGTTGTCACCTTTTTTTTACTGACTATTAGATAGATGCTAATTTAAATTAGATAAGAGCGTATAAACTTCGTTTATCACAATTTAATGTTTACATTTACTTAAGTAATTTTTAATTAATTGATTTTTGTAATGGACAACCCGCATGATAATTTCTATGAATTTAATATTGTTTACCTTAATACATTAGCACTTCACAACCCTTAAGCTTTCCCCCGCCTCCCATTCTTTTTCCCCATTCTTCCCCTTTCTCATTTGCATTTGCCTCACACTTTAAGTGCCCGAGAAAAACGTGTTGCATACTTCAAGGCTGCCGCTTTTGTTTGTCTGCCATTTGCCTTTCGTCAGGCAATTTTATGGTGACGCGTCGTCGTCGTCGTCGTCGTCTTTCTCATTGTGCTGTTATCCGCTGCCAATGCCAGTTGATGATGTTCACGATAATGATGGTTCACCACAGACACATTACCCACTTTCCTCCAATTCACATACATACCTATACATATACATCTTTACACATGCATGTATGCAGCAAAGTTTTTCATGCCTGTTTACACCTTGCCCAATGTAATTAGATGCATAAGTTAAGTTGGTTTGTTGAGTGTGTGTTTGTGTGCGTGTGTGAAATTAATTAAAACTTTCGCTGCTTAAAGTTTTACCCGAAAAAATATATATGTTTAGCTTTTATATGGAGCGTGGAAAACAAGATGAACTTATCTATAAAGAAGTAACTTCAAGGCATCACATTAAAGTTTTTTAATAATAGGTGCAATTTTTGATGGTAAATTATTCTTAAATGTCCTAGAAATCTTTATATTATATGAAATTTTAATTATCATTACTTTGTACACTTTTTTTTGTAACAAAAAAGATAACTTTTCAGGTTCTATATAATTCAATTTGCGAAGCAATTTGTTTAGTTGAATTGATGATATACCATAAACCATTCTGTTAAAATTTAAAGATGGGTTAAGTAAACCCTTTTACAACTAACTGAGTATTAAACAATACTTGCAGCTTGTTTTTAGTGTTATTTTTTCCAGTGTTTAGCTTTAACCAACTGAAGACAACCGACAAATTGTAGCCAACATGACAGGGCGCAAACTGCAAGATACAAAAAATAAACAACAGAGATACTTTGTTGCAAAGTCAAGTGCAATCTGGTGAACTTGCCTGGTTACACTTACAACATAAATCACAAATACTTTACACTTCCCCTTCACTGCCTCACACTGCCTACTATTTGGAGTTGTCTGCTTATTGTCTATCATCGAAGGCCATCAGAGACGAAATTCCCTTCAATTCAGTCTTCCACCAAGTTTTTTGGTCTTAAACTTTTGTGCGGCATCCCTTTGGCATTGTTTTTGGACTGTTCTTGTTTTTTATTTTATTTTATTTTATTTTCTGTTTTCGTTGTTGTTCTCGCTGGCTGCTGCATATTTATGGCATGCCACAAACGTTTATCTAAACTACATAAAGCAATAAAAGTTAAAAGTCAAATAACTGGAAAGTTCCTCGAAGCACTAGTGTGGCATTTGAGGCAACTGCTGCAACCTGATGCCATATCCACATCCACATCCACTTGATGCTGTCTTGTATTTGTGTGTGTGTGTGTGTGGCCTGCTCCTTCGGGGAACTATGTAAATACCTACCGGAAGTAGCCATGATGAGTCAATATACAGTTTAGAGTACTTTCAGCATAACGTATATCAGAATAAGAATGAACGCAATACATATATGTAAAGAAATATTAAAAATATATAGAAAGTTGACAACATTTGTTTTAGGAACAATATATCTGCCTATTATAAATTTTCCCACAATTAACCATAACTAAAGAAATCTAAATTTATACAAAACTTATTAATATATATGCTTTAAGTTTATATCCATTTAATAGAGTATTATACTAGTCGATTTAAAGTTTTATTTAGCAATGGTCTTTCCTAATCTTTCACCACTTTATGTATCTGTTTACACTTACAAGCTGTCGATGCCAAACTATAGATACTTATGTCTGTATATATATATACGAACTTGGTTAGTTCAGTTGGGTTAGGCAAAACAATTCAGTAAACAGACGGCATACGCAACCCAAATGCAACGTCATTGCACTGTTCGTATCCTTTTAATCCTTTTGCCAATGCAATGCATTGAGTTTGATTTCACACGCGAGCACAAAAACAATAATATGATGCCACAAACACTCAATGCCAACGTACAACATGGGGGCCATGTAATCACACTTGAGCTTCAACTGGCCCAGCCAGGGATAGACATACGTACGTAATATACACATATGCCAGGACCTATACCCAAAACATCCAAACACACGCACACACACACACACATTTAACGAGATTGCGAAACTTCATTATATGTCCGTTGGCAGCCCCTGGACTATCGCGCTCCCTCTCAATATCCTCACAAGTTCCCAGTTCCCATCCAATTCTATTTCTGTTGTTGACAAGGACAGAAACTGAATCTTACCTAAAAGGGGGGCGTAACATATATAGAATCTAAAATTAACTTTAGGACAAGTTTCATAGTTTTATTACTTATTTTTTGGACTTAAAAGAGGAACACGCTCATTAGGATCCAATTTTTTGCTAACTTTATTGCAGAAAATTATTAAATTTTTTTCGTTTTCTAGGACGGTGAAATAATATTTTTAATTGGCATCCCCCTTGCTACGTCCATGACTCTGTTTGCTGTTTGTATTTGGCTTTGTTCTCTCGGACTTGTTTTTTGTTTCTTTTTTTTTTAACTCCCGTGCCTTTCGGCTGGCATTGAGCTTGAAAATGTGTTTATTTTCAACGCCCCGCCATCGAGATGGTTGGCTGGTACTACTGACTGGCTGCCTGCCTGCCATAAAATCGCTGAATCCATCCATGTGAGTGCCGGGACAACAACAACTGCAGCAGCTCAATCTACCCACATCCTTGCCAGGAGTTTTCATTTTCCAACTCAAGCCAATTGTTGTGCATGTTTTTGTTATCTCCGACTGGTTGGCTGTAAGGAATGCTAATGCCATGCCATAAGTACACCTCAGGTGTTGACTCCCAGCATCCTACATATACATATATTCAGCACCCAGGAACCCATCTCCACTGTTAGCACCTTTCACCTTTCGTCTACAGTTTACCTTATGCTGATGATGACATTTGCCATTGCCGTGTTATTTCTTAACTTGGCTCGACTTGAAATTAAATTCAAAGTCGAATCAAGTTTTTGCAGTGTGTATGTGTGTGAATGAAGTGGATGCTAGCCACTTCTCAGCATTTCCAGTCACGCTTTCATTTGCGGCATTGGCCAATATATCAAAGCACTCAAAGTGATTCCATTTAGTAGGGTCGAAAGCCATTGAAATTGGCGCATTATGAGACCAATCCGTTGCAACAGCACGTTCCACATTCCAGCCTCTGAGTAAATGACCAATACGCCAGTATTCGAGAACTTGACCTGACCTGTGTCCAGTCTCCCATTGCAAGAACCATACAAACAGACAGTTGCAGCAATTTAATTGTGATACAACGAGATACAAGACTCACCCCCTATAAAATGGTCATGGTTTCCCCCAATCAAAGGCCCCCCTTGTTCGTCCCTTCCTTTTGTCATCTGAGTGTCCAAACGATGGCACTTGGTGAACACTTTAGCAAAATTTTAGAGGGGAACAACTCAAAATTGGCTGTGGGAAATCCTAGAGATGAGGCTAATTGACTCATAATTATGAACTTGGATGGATACTAAACATTTAAGATAATTAGTAACTAATGTCTAAAAAGTTTTTAAAATTAATATTAATCTATCTTCAATATAAAGATGCAACAAAAACCTTTCAACTGGTGGTTGAATATGAAAATTTAATCTATTATCTAATTAAAATTAATAAAACTAAACTTTTATTGATGGAAATCGTTTGAAATTATGTAAATAAATTCTGCAAATTGAAGACAATTAAATAAGAAAAAAAAACAGAATTCTTTAAAAAATATTTACATCCTTAGGTAAGGATTAAAAATAGGAATTAAATTATATATCTATAGTTTATTAGTTTCAGGTTCTAGTTCTCTAATTTCGATTGGTCCTTTGGACACCACTGTTACTCGGATATCATTCATCTGATTGAGTTGTGGGCTGTTTACTGCTTTAATGGTTCCTCCTTCCATTGACAATCAAATACAGTTGGATTATATCTGTCATACGCAGATTTTGCAAACTCCCAATTTGGATGGCAACAACTGATGAATCGCGCACCAGATGCGGAAATTTAATTACAAGCACCGTTTTGTGGGTTTTGTTCCCCACATCCCATAAACACCCTTCACATCTCCCTTAGCTTTAACCATTCTCGGTTCATCACCCATTCCGTGTTAATGTGTGGGTGCATTCGGATATCTGTCCGGCAATTTGTTGCGTGCGCACGTAACTCAAATGCCAAACACCTGCAGTTAACACGTTCGCAACGTTTACATGAAGCAAACAGAACCAGTACCAGATCCCCGTATCCATCTACCATACCCAAACCAAAGTAAAGTCGCGCTAAAACTGCACTTAAGTCAAACTTGCCAGACAAGAGCTGAAGTGTTTGGCTTGTGGGATGAGTGGGAGTTGAGAAACGAATAGGGGAGTATGGGGAGACCACTAAAACAGCAACTTGCAAAATGGGCCCGGTGACGTGGCAGTTTTATGAGCGCCCTTTGGGTGCAAAATTTCATTAGGAGCTGAACACTAGTTGACGCTTTCTTATGCTAATTCTTGTCGCTGGACACTTAGTTGATTGGTTTTTGTTCATTGTCCTCATTGACTGATTGGATTTTGGTCATTTGCGCCTGTCGTTGAATGCTTTTCCTGCTGCCTCATGCTGAAGCTGTTGATAGTGACGCATAATTTGCCACAATTTGTATACCCAGCATGTCTATGTCCTCCACATACATACATGTCCATCTTCGGTTTAAAGTTCAACTGAAACTGAAAAAAATCTTCTCAGCCTTGATATTACCTACGCGTAGTAAATCTTGAACCCGGCAATTGGCGCGTGTGCCGGCTTATGGATGACCTTGACCTCATTTATCATTTAAGGTAACAGCTCGTAACACTGCCGCTAACAGCTGGCTGTAATTTACAGGGTTTTAAGCTTGCGGTTGTTAAAGCGCTTAAAGCTATTAAAGGAGGGGGCAGTGGAGCTTTTAATTGTTGGGGATTACGTAAAGAAAATCCTGTAAGTTCGCTTTAAACACATAAATAATGGATTTTTAAATTTAAGTTACTGAGAGAAGTCTTCTTTGTATTTAACAATCTAACCAATTTAAAGCCATTTAAGGTTTATAAGTATTTAAAACAAAGATCCACTAGATGAGGAAATGACTCAAAATATAAAGACATTTATCATATCTCATGTCTTTATATCTCCAAATCTATATCAAGTCTATGTATCTCTATATATCAAGATCTAAATGTAAATGTATTGATGCAAAAATATCTATGACACTTAAAACGAACTTCATTGTAGTCTTATAGCAAATTGCACCCATCAACTCGTTTGAATTGACGCGCCAACTGAAAAATACCACAGAAACATCTACATTAAATGACTATCGTTTGCGAGCACTGCTAAGTTAACATTTTCATATGCGGGCAATGTAAATTTAACAGCATCATTTACGAGTACTAGTCGAGAACGATTTGTTGTATTTTTATTTCGCGATTTATTGTATGGTAACTAATAAACAAATAAAATTATAATAAAACCTAAATAAATATAATCAAAGTGCAGCAGAAGTCGTTCTTTATGCAGAATCGTTATTAATTCGTCAATCACTGTACCAGTACCAATATTAACAGCAGCAGTAGAAAACGTATTGTCACGCTGAACTTTGAATTGTGGAATTCTTTGTTGTTTCATTGCCGAATATAAAGGCAAAAGACGAAAGAGAAAGAGCAATAGAGGAATAATCAAGGTGCAAGTGTGCGGCAACAACACAAGAGAAAAAATCTTTGTGGCCAAATATTAAGCCAATTGGTTTTTAATCGATTTTGCCGACTGTGCGGCCAAAGCCGCAGAGGAAGAACTAGCAAAGGGATAGCAAAAACAGGTTGGTTGATTTTTTCATTTAAATCTTCTATGGAGTGTGTAACTGTAACTGGTTTTTGTATTATTTCAATATGTGCGGAAATTTCTAAAAAGAAAAAAATGTAAAAAAGAAATACCGGCTTCTGGCCGTCATCTGTGCAAAGAGTGAGACAGAAAGTAGGAGAGCGAGAGAGTGAATGAAGTAGTGACGGTGACTCAGTGAATGTGCTTGTGGTTGTGTGAGGTTATTCGTGTGAGCCAGAGATGCTCAATGCTGAACTAGTTTTTTTATAATAAGGAAATTAAATTCTATAAACATCAGATTTCACAAAAGTACATCAAATTTTAAAATTTGGAAAAAAAACACAAAAAAAAACCACAAAATATAAAAATTATAAATTTTAAAACCACAAAATATAAAAATTAATTTTTAATCATTTTAATATAATTATAGAGCAGTCTTATTCAGAAAAACAAATCATTCCAGTTTGAACTTGGATGCTCATCTCTAATAGCAGCGTTTCGGAATTGGAACACACGCGTTCATAAAAGCTACAACTAACAACAGTGGCGTCCAGCGATATTATGTCAGTGGCAGCAGTAGCCCCAAATTGATTGAATTGCTGCATTTTTCCTAATTGATACGAACTTCAGAGGCAACGTAATGTCGCCTCAACTAGTTTCAATTAGCGGCATTTCTGCTTTCTAAAGGCATTTCACTATGAATTATTTGTTGTAGTTATAGTTGTTCTTGTTATTGTTATTGTGGGTGCAGAGGCCCCACCAGCTGTTTGCATTTACATTTTTCAATTGCAGTCAAAAAGAGACAGCGAGAGAGAGAGAGAAGACAGAGATAAAAGAAAAAAAGAATAACATTATGCAATAGTCATTTAGCATGTTATCGTTGTTTATTTGTTCTTGCTGATGTTGTTGTTGTTATTGTTGTTTTCGGTTTTGCATTCTCTCTTATTGCCTTAACTCGTTACTAAGGTTAATTTTCTCACACTAATTTCTGAAGGTTAATTGTAACAATTTTCACAATTTCCCAATAATAACAAACCAAAAATTTCCTAAATACTTCCTTTTCCATTTCCATAATTATGAATTATGTATTAACTTTTTATTTTTTTAAATTATACCATATAAGATCTAATAGGTATTAAAATTCAATTTGTTATCTAAACATTTGCATGATCGAGCTTAACCGACTTAACCCCAAAAATAGAGCTTATCTGAATAACAATTCCAATATCATAATATTTAATATCTTTAATTGTTCAACAAGAATTTCACATGTTGGCCACACGCCACAGTCGCGTGTTGTGCACATATATTACCATCCCCCCTCTTTCTCACTCGTTCTCTCTCTCTCTCAAATATGCCAACCAACCGTTGGCACCCTTTGGATCGCGGAATATAACAATGGGATTTCACAACTTTTGCTACTAATTCAATCGATCAACGATTTATAGCAAGTGGATACCTAAAGCTCCCCATATGTCTCTAATGATGCCCCATTTACACCTTTCATTTTATTGGCTGTCAATTTGAGTTTCCAATTAGTTGCATCCGTCTGCCTGTCCATGTGCTCTGCTGTGCCTGCTGCAATATGTTGCTTGTTTTGGTTACTTGCACCCATGTGACACACATGGTGTGAACCACGTGCAATTCAAATAGTTGATTGATTTTCTAGTACTTCCCATTAGAGACGACACGTTAGTTGGGCCTTGAACTAAAGCGAGGGGTATTTCAGAAATTTCTAATACATATATTAATTTGAAAAAGTACATATAACTAGTTTTCCTTTTAATAGTTCCTAAAGAAATTAATTTATAAGTAACCTAGTCAATTAGGGTCTGTCTACTGAAGGTAAAAAGAAAATTGATCATCGAGAATGTAGAATAAATTATGATTTTAGTAGCAATCACAATTTATCGATTAACCCTCGAAATACTCCCCCAAAATCAATTTAGTCCAACGTTAGAAATGTTAATAAAAATGTTAGTGATGTTAAATCTTAGAAATTGGAAAGGGTAACAAAAATCCATATCTTTTTTATGCCTTGCATATTTTACTCAGCTTTATTTGCTATTCCCATTTATTTTGTTTATTATGTGCAGTGGGTAAAAGTTAGTATACATGTTAGTTAGTATATTGTCTGTCATAAATTTAAGCGCAATTTATTTGTTTTTCATGTCATTTTGTTGTCCTCATAGATTTCTATCTTGCTTTCTTTCTCTCGTTCACTATTTAAATGTCTTTTAATGGGTTTTACAGCACGTGCCGGTTTTTGTTTATTATTAAATTTGATTTTGTTTATTTATTTCATTGTACGTGTATATACATATTTGTATGTATGTATGTAGCATAAATGTTTATTATTTATAACAGATGACAACAATTTGCAATTTGCAGCTGTGATAGAAATGTTTACCCATTTTAAATATTTTGCAGAATATTTTAAGATACAAATTCTAATGAAAACTATAAGTAAATTTATATTTTTTATATAACAAAAATGATGATAGTACATGGAATTTATATTAAATGTTTGAGATGTATGTGTTTGAAATATATTTCATTCTTATACATAGTTATTATTTGAATATCATTACAAAAGCTAATTCATTTTTTTTTTTCAGTGTATAAATTGTTGTAAATGACTCTATATTGTTTGTATTGATTTCCACTTGATTACAACTTGTAACTCAATTTTCCTAACTTTTCTTGTGGAAAAATGGAACAATACCATATTAGCCATGGTCATTAAATGTAATCGACTCTTCGATTACAGATTATAATTTTATTGTAGTTATTTTGTATAATTTACATACAAATATGTATCTATATACATATATATATCTGTTGTTGCCCTATGCAATTATATTCAAATTATGCTTGATGGAAAATTTTCATATTCGTGTTGAAAAGATATATAGATATACAGATTGGAAAAATCAACAAAAATCCCACAACAAAATAACCAAATAGACGTCACCAAATCCAAACCGTCATAGACGTCAATAAGTAATAAATATTTAACACAATTTGTTAGGTCAAAAGAAATAAAATAAATGAAAGAGGAATATTCAATTTGCAAATAATTAATAATACATCTAGTATATGCATATAAGTATATAAATAAATAATATTGACAATTTTTAAGACGTCAGGTTGCTCGATCATTAAGTTGCCTTATCCTATATTCATCTGGCATTATCAAACGATTTCAAACGATTGATAATATTCACAATTGATGTATATTCTCTAAATATCCGTTTAAGGTGAAAATGTATACCAATATGTAGTTAATTCCCGCCTTCAGCCTCTCTGTGATATTTGTTTTGATTAATATTGCTTTGATAAATTCATGCATTTTGGCAGTCCATTGCCTAATTTGTTGCAACAGGTGCGGCGGTAACCAAACAAATTTTTGGGCTATGTATCCGTTCAATTGGTATTGGTATTAGTGTGGGCACGGATACGGATACGAGAACGGAATACGGTTCGGTTATGGTGTTCTGGGTGGTCCGTTGCCCAAACCATTTTTTGGCCGCCGCCTGCTCATAATTTATTTGCATGTTGGGGATAAGTTTTATATTTATTGGCAAGCAGATAGTATGTAGTATTACGACGACCAAAGAGGAAATGCAAAGTGAGCAGAGGAGGAGGTTATGGGTGTGGCAGTGGGAGTCAAATAGCTTGAGCGAGACTCATTTATATTTTGGTTAGTGACAAAATTATCATAAATTATCGGCAATTACAAATCAATATTTATGTGAGCTAATTATTTATTTTTAATGTTTTTCTTTTATTTTTACACACACACACACCTATGTATGTATATACAGTGTGCAGCAGCAGAGAGATAAAAAATAATTTATTAATTTTTTCCACAATTTCATTTTCTTACAGATATCAAGGATCCACTAGCTGGTAAGTTAATTTGTTAAATTTTAAGCAAGCAATTCCATCTATATTTAAGCATTCCACTGGCTTCCTATTTATTCATTTCACAAATTGTGATTCATTCAAATGATACGATGGTGTAGACAAAACACATTAAAACTAATCTAAATTGTGATCTAAAAATCGAAATAAAATTACAAAATTGTCTATGTACATGCATGCATATATACATACACACTTAGAATGGGTCACGTTCAGATCGACGCTAATCGCTCAATTGCTCCTGGGCCAAGTCAAAGCACGCGGAAATGTGTGGGTGAGGGCATGTAAAAAGTATTCCCAAATATCAAAGAGGAGAGATAGAAGGAGCAACAAAGTGATGCCGGGGAAATGTATGTATAGATAGAAGGGTATAGATATTGCACAGAGGCTAATGTTAATTAAATTTCGCATAGTCTGACGACTACTGTACATGTATGTATATATCATATATAGTATGTAATGCGGCGCCCCCATTCTTTAATTTGTTTGCATGCTCAGCCAAGCAGAAAAACAACAACAAATTCACATAATGATGGGCATGAGTATGAATGAATATCATCATAGCCAGCATCATTATCTTTACCATCAAACATCATCATGATCATGATCAGCATTGACTATATCATCGTGACGACTGTCGGGGCCCCTTTTGACTTTGAACTTGTATTGTTGCAAATAATTTATTGCAAAAATTTCTGCAGGGTCAAACCAAACAACATACTTACTACTAAACAAGAATAAAAAATATAAAAACAAAAACTAAGGCAACGGGTTTCGGTCACACAATTTGCACAATTTTTCATTAAAACTTGTAGTTAGTTAGCATATATATCTGTATATATGAAGCCATACCCTATAGTCCGAAGAGTATAAATAAATTTTTAAAATTTCAAATATATAAATCTCTTGGTTTCTCATCTTTTCAATATATATTATAATCTGAAGTACTATCCACTTTTCTATATTTCTTCTAAATGTCGAAAAATCTTCAAAAATTTATTTGATCATAAATTTATATTTATATCCAAAAGCTGAGGTAGAGGGTATCTTAAAAGTCGTTATACTAATATTTAGTACGTGTTTTTCTGCTTGCTGTAAATTTCCTACTCACTTCGACAACGTGACGTTTAACATTTTAAATTTAGCAACAATAAACTAAAGAACTGTGTTTTTACCTCAGGTCAACGGTGGGGGGGTTGGGTTGGGGGTGGTTGTGTTGCTTTATATGGAGGAACGACATTTCAATTTCAATTGTGATTGCTATTTTTAGGCATTGTCATACAGAGCGCAACAGCCCACGGTACTTTTATTTAAACTTTTTAATCATTATTTGCATATTGAGGAGAGAGAGAGAGAGATAGAGAGAAAAAAAACGTGCAAACAAAAAAAAAACGTACTAAAATAATGAAAATAATAATACGTGCTCCAACTGGTTGGATATAATAATAAGAATTATGATTTGTGGTCAAGTCAGGTCAATTGATTAAACATTTGAGTTATTCTATGTGAGTTATTAAACAACTTTATATATAGACCAGTTAATGACACCTATTCGAACAATAGATACTAAATGAGTGAATCTTGGTTGGAATATGTATATATAGCCTACTTAATTGATTCCATTTGTATTTTAGCAACAATTTCGATTTCATATAAAAATTGTTTAATTAAAAGCAAAAGACAATTGTTAATTTTACAATTGTTTGTTGAAATTCTTAACAATATATATACATCTATATGTATCTGTATATATCTTTGTCTTAACATTGTTCAACCGTTAATTAAAATTGTTTGTCGTTTTGATGAATGGGGTCAAGTTTGCGTTTCCGTATGCCCAATTTAATTCATTATCTAAGTCCAGTGCAAGAATAATAATGACCACTTAAATATATTTATTTCATAATTATAACTTCCTACTGTTGGGGTTTTTTTTTTTGTTTGTTGTTCATTGAACTGCTAAAATGCCCTTGCAAATAATTGTTTATACAAATAATTTTTAGGCATATTCCGTTTACCGATTATCTATTTTATGTATGTATGGTAAATGGGTATATTATTTGAATTACTAAAATACTCGTGACACTTAAACAAAGGTATATCAATTCGATAGTTCTGATGAATAGATCTTGGTTGGAATATATATCATTAATTATACGGCTAATAGATATAAATGATCTACAGGATATTCAAAAGCAGGCTCTCCACGAAGACTTGAAACTTACTGAACTAATGTATCGAACCATAATGTCTTTGTTACTCGTAGTATATGAAATAATAATCCCCTATCTCACGATATTCGTTCAGTTCATGTCAGTAACCTGGCCCTTACCCTTAACTTAAATTGTCATGCTATTTGATGTCACCGACATTATAAGACACGCAATTTCACAATGTGTGCCAATGTGTTAATGCTTTAGTAATGATCGATATACGAGATCTAAATTAAATTATCAAAAAGTCTAAGGCATTTTCAACTTTGGCCCGCCCACATAGGTAATATCTGTCTGTTGGTCGCTAATTTCTATTTAGTATGTCAAAACTCTCAGGGCGTTTGATCACTTGACTGGAGTTGCGTGTGCGTAATAAATACAAACTGATATACATATATATATATATATATACTTATTTACGTTAGTATATGTATCAACAAGTAGCCCCTGTTAAATTTCGCACATTTTCAGTGCTGGGAAAAACACACAGAGACACACGCACACACACACAAATAACCACCATTCATTCAACGATTAAAAAAAAAAGAAAGCAATATTTACTATAAACAAAAATTTAAAAATACATTTCTTATAAGGTATATGTAAATTGTTAAAAATAATAATAACTTCTAAGATAATGTGCGTCTAAAAAAGAAAAGTTATCCACCTCAGCACAGTGTTGTTAAAAAGTATGCAAACAAATGCAAACACTTTACAATAAAATTGGCAAAAAAAAAACATACTAATTTTGAAAGAAAATACCACTGACAAGGAAATAACAATAACAATGACGATCACCACAATATAGTTCTATATCGATTTCACTATATAGGATTGAACTTAGTCCTTCTTATCCTTCTGTAAGTTCCGCTATTCGTCTAATAATTTAGCATTGTATTCGTTTTGATGGCGGTTTGACTATAACTTTAGATACAGTATTAAACGGAATCGGTTTCTAATAGAGAGACAGACAGCAGCTTTACCAATAAAATCTCCTATTCAATATACACGAGAATCAATGCCACAGCAACAACAACAACATGCATACACTTGATGGAGGCGGTAAAATTTCGCACATTTTGCCGGTTGGTGATGATGGGCTCCCTTCTTGCCGTCAATACCGCTTCCCGTGTTCCATTCGTCGCTTTTGTTGCCATTGCCAACGTCGTCGTCGTCGTTGTTGTCGTGTTCCGCCATTTGTAGAGCTCATTTATTTTTTATTGTTGTTTATTGCTTAACGAAATGTTCATTTTAAATGTTTGATTACAACGATTTGTGAAGTTCAGTCGAATTTGTGATTTTCGCGCTGGAGGAGGCGTCGTACAACTGTCCGATCGCAAGCGAGCCCCAAGGGCCATTTGCGTTATTTGTTATTTCCACTCACAGATCGAATCCAAATCTCAATCAAGTGACAACCACTTCAATTACTGCGCCGTCTTATCAGGTGCAAAAATTCTGCAATCAAAACAAAATAAAAAGAAAAAAACAATTTTGAAAAAAAAGTAATATAAATTGTTTAAAATTTACGAAAAACTTTAGTTAATTCGGTGACTTCTTCTCCAAGGAACTGTAAAGAATTTTAGAATCCGCAGCTATGCAGTTTCTAAATTTTATTTGCCTCAAACAAAGTGAGTTGAAAATTAAAATTTGAAATATATTTATTAAAAATACATAATTATTCAATGAAAAAAAACATGCAAACTAACAACTGTGACTAACTAATTATAATTTCATGTTATCATATGAGCGCATTTGTCATTTTTTAAGCCAAATAAATTTGTTATTTAACCAAATGCAAATAACAAAATAAATACTCTCTAATTCGATGGGATAGCTAAAGGTGTTTTTTTTTTTTTTTTTTTTTTTTTTTTGCTATAAGAGCATTTGTTATTTATGATAAAGCAAAAATTCCCATTTTTGCATGAATTTTAATACGTTTCATTATATATTTAATAGAACATGAATAAGTTGGTTAAACAATTTTTGGAAGACAGAATAATAGTTTAGTGGATACGTATATATTTTATACAAGTAATGCAAAATTAATTACAAATCGGGGAAAGTTATTGTTAATCTTCTTTATGGTCTCGTAATATACTCAAGAATTTTTAATCTTCTTTTGTTTACATTTCTTTTTTTTAACAACAACAACAAATTGTTTTACTACTAATTAATGTTTATCTTTAAACAGTTCCAAACTTTTTTTTATCATTTTAAATATTTATTAAGATATTTTTCTAGTCTAAATTATAACGATCACCATTTCAAATTGTCTTTCTCCAATTTTTTAAAGAAAACCAATATCTTTATTTCGTGTACCTGAATAAAGATTTTTACCCCAAATACCAAAATCTTAATATTTACATTGCTTGACTAATTGAGCTCACGCGAATGAAATTGTGCGCAAATATAAATATTTTTCGCAAGCAAATCATTTGTAAATGTCACTAAATGTGTTAAAAATGTAAAAGAAAAAAAAAAGTCTAATTTGCTAAAAACAGAAATGTCATATAAAATAAATTACTAAAATCGTTTCAAATACGTCAAAGAGATTCTCATTGCAAAGGATGAGTAAACATTCTTTTGACACTAAATCCTTATCCATTCGCATGTTTTTTGTTTGATAGTACAGATAGAGCGTACTTTATTCAAGATACTGATTAATTTTAAATTATTAATAATATCAGCTTAAAAAAGAATATAAAAGATTATTACATTAAGGTTGTTTAAAGAGAGGCTTTGAATTCGAGACAAGTGGCTTTAGGATTTTGTAACAAATTTCAACATTTACAAACCTAAAATTAGCTTTTACTTGGTAACTAAACTAAATGTTAAAACTAAAAAAGTATGTTTAAAAAAAAAATCACACTCTTAAGTGCCATTTATTTGTTTGTAATAGGCAATTGAGTATACACCTAAAAATTGCTCCAATTCAAGGGAAAATGTGTCACAATTAATGCATTTTAAGTGCACAATAAAACGAACTGCAATTACAATAAAAAGTTCAACCACTCCAACTCATTTGTCCGTCAATCCGACAGTCAGTCACTCAGTCAAAGGCTTGCTGTTAATGTGTCAATATGGAAATTATTTAACTTGCCACAATCATAATTTTGTTTGTTTTTCCTTTTTACAATTTTGTTTACTTTTTATTTTTTTTTTTTTTTTGCATTAAGCCTATAAATAAACTTTTTAAATTTACAAATTCAAAGTGCAGTGGACGGAATATGTGTTAATATCGCAAGTACGTATGTAGTTGCACACTGAAATGATGAGGTTAAGATAAGATATGAGGGATTTTGATTCAATATCACATCATCAGTGTAAGATTAAGTATTATGAAAGTATATGAAAGATTTTATTTCCTGAGAATAATTTATATCATAAATTTTCCTTTTTTTTAACTTATCATTAAACCGATGATGCGTGCCTATTTAATCCCTTGATTTTGAAACTGTAAAGCCCTTAATCGCGCATCATATAGAATCTTAATTAAAACTAAAATCAAAGAAGAAAGAAATTGTATCCTTTTGTAACCTTTTGTTTGTCAAAAATGTGATTTATGATTTTAATTCAACATTGTAACGTTTTTATAGAATTTTTTATATTAAGATAAATTTTCTCGCTGTGATTTTTTGCTAGATTTCAAAATCAATGAATTTCAAAAAAGAGAATTAATATTGCACACATTTTTGTACCCACATATTTATAGATAGATATCTATATGTATGTATGTATGTATGTACATATATTAATTGATCTATTCACGCACAGCGATGACGATCATCGTCTGCTTGCCACTTACCCCCCCCCCCCAGCTACCCCTTCTCACTCCACCACATACTACCTTCTGTTGACTGCATTGGAAATGATATGCAAACAGGCGAGACGGTCTATAAATAAAACTTCACGCAGAAATGAGAAATGTGTGTACGATATTTATTTTTGTATAAATCGTCCGTCTTTATACGATGGCATACAAAAAAAAAAAAAAAAAATGCATAGAATTTCATGTTATGGTATGCAGACAACGGCACAGACAACAACTCTACGGCTCTATAATTTTTATATAGACAGACTGGGGCGGGTTCTATAGTTATATGTATCTGAATTCCATATGGTTAATGTCTGGCATTGTCCAGCAAATTAATGTACATATGTATGTATGTATGAACGTGTATAGGAATCGATTTCAACATTCTAAATGCAATTTCTTTACGAATTTTCCATGACGATGGTCTCTGTTGTATGGGTTTTCCTGCCTTTCTCTTCCGCCCCTTTTTCGGAGGCATTATTATCTAATTCTGTACAGATAAGAAATAACAGGAACAAAATGTATGATAGTCAGAAATCGGAGAGAAGGAAAGAGTTGTGGGTTTGGGATGGGTTGGTTTAATTATTGGGTGTGTGTGTGAGTGTGTATGTGTGTGTATACTCTGGCTCTTGCTCTACTTTTTGTATATTTGTTGTTGCTAATTGTTTTTGTTTGTTATTATTATTCGGCATTTTTTTTAACTTATCGTGCGCGTCAGAGCTGATAAAAATTTTGAGTAACGTCGAAGTTAATATAGGCTAGTCGTACTACCAATACCCTTTTAGAAGGGTTAAAGATTTTAAATGTTTTCCATGCATAGAGGAACCACTACAATTTAGTTATTTTATGAAGTTTTTTTATTGGAATATTAGTTAAACAATTTAACCATTGAGAAATGTTAACGTCAGTAAAAGCTTTAAAATGTGTCAAACATGCTCTGTAAACCGAGCGTCCCTATCAGAGACAACTTTTAAAAAAATATGCTCTTACTTTTTCTCTCTTTCACGCTCTCTCCGGCAGTTTCTCGTTTGTTTCTCCCCCTCCCACTGCCAACAGCCCCAGTCGCGATTTTGTTGTCTGTGTTGATATTAGCTCAATACATTAATTTTTGTAACTTTTTTTCCAATTTACTTTTGAATACCCTATCATCCTGTATATTTCAGTCGTTGACCAAGTGAATAAGATTAGTTGAAAAAATTCGATTTACAACTTATTTTTACCTTTGACTAAACATATATCCAAACTAACTAGTAAACTATAATTGATAACTTAACAAGTGATTAAATCATAGATTACTCTGAAGGGTATTTAAATGTCTCAATTTTCTTTTTTTTTTTTTTTGCTTGCTTTTGCTCTCTTCTTTCTCTGTGTTCACCACCCATACGCCCCGTCGCCCGCCTGTTTTGCCGGCACCCATGGTAGCTCGTCGTAGCCATTGGCGCACTTGTTACGCGCCGCTGTCGTCGCTGACGTTGGCTGTTCTGTTGCTCGTTTGGGGCGACGGCGCTCAGTTGTTGCGCGGCGTTGAAACCAAACAGAAGGCGGACCAGAAAGAAAAGCGCGCGCGTGCGTGGAGAAAAGAAACGAAACGAAACATAGCAAAAAAAAAAAATCCAAGAAGAGGAATACAACTGCTGGCAGAGACAGTGGAAGGAGAAAATTAATACTAAGAAACTCGGGCGCCAACTAAAAGTAATTACCATTGACCGTCGATATGCTAGGCTCTCCCTCAATATATACAATTTTTCTATATAAATTTGCGTAAATTGTTTTGATTTCTTTTGCGTGAAATCAATAAAAATGAAAAAAAAGAGAAAAAAGAGAATTAAATAGAGCCAGGCCTTGATGGAAATTTATTGAAGTCGTGTGACGAGCAACCAATATGTGCTTATCATTTCCACATGATCGTGTGACTCGATTTAGATACATACATGCATACTCACAAACACAAGCACACACATCATCAAATATACAACTTTGTAGTTGTTGGAATATTGATTTATTTTGACATTTTCTAAGCGCCCCCAAACGCCATCGTTGTCGTCGTCGACGATTTGTATGTGCATGTTTCTGTGTGTGTACAAAGTTTTGCTATTTCTGTTAAAAAAAAAAAAAAAAAGAAAAGAAAACAACAATTTTCTTAAACAAATTTGTTGTTCTTTGCTTAAATTAGCATACATATACATACATATGTAGATAGATATGCAAATACATAAGTCTACATACATACATCTTTGCATACATATGTATGTATGTATTAGACTGGTTTTCTATTTGCCTCTTTCCCGATACAAAGTTTTTGAAACCAACCTCACTACAGTTAACCACAAACTGTAAAACAACAAAGTTTTTGATGTAACCGCCTTAATTTTTTCCCCCCAAAAAAAAAAAAAGAAAAGATTATTACGCAGTCGGCACAACATGGCGTATGTGTTAATTGTGGTTGCGGTTGAATTCCGACTCGCAATTTGTTGAAAAAGTTTCCTAATAAAATGTACAACAATTATTGTACTATGACTTTCTACTTACTATAAATGGAACACAATATTTTGAAGAGATTTTCAATATTATATCCCTTGACTCTTAGCCTTTTGAATTTATGCAAAAATGATTCAGATATGGTAATAATGTAGCGGTTATTACCTGTTTTTATTTTTTTCAAACAAAAACATTTCAAAAAAATAACGAAATATTAAAATTTCTATAGATTGTAGAACCAGTCTAATGTACAAACATAGGCGCATATACATATGTATGTGTAGACATTTGTACATACATAAATACATACATATGTATGTACATATGTATATATACATCATATGTATGAAACTGTTGCCAAGTGTTTTGTTTTTACGATGCCGGCATTATGCGCGTTTCCTGTGCCCTGTACTCGTACTTTGAATATATTTTTTCATTCGTTCCTCTTTGTTGTTTGCTATGTGTAAACATAAGGCATTTTGTTTGCATTTCTCATTATAATTTATATGTATGTATATTTTTTTCTAGTGCTAAACTGTTAAATTCAAACCAAACCAAAATAAATACCCAGAAATTTCAAGCATTTGCGCTTGCTTAGCCGGTTGGTTAGTGAGTTGGTTGGTTATTTATGTAGTTAGTTGTGTTAGTTAATTGAGTTCAGTCATTTCTTGACATAATCTAAACCCTCTAACCACATGACTTTTCTATCTCTGATAACTGAATGAAACTTTATCACAGTTCTCTTCAAAAGATATTTCAAGAGTGTGAGTGTGTGTGTGCGTGTGCGTCTTTTGACCATAATAACATTTTTAAAGCTTATCGCTAACCATATATGTATGTATGTATGTATGTATGTATGTATGTATGTGAGAGAATGTGTATATGTGTAGAGACAGAAGTCGTAACACTGGAAAAAACTTAATTACATTTTCTACATGTTTTGTTGTTGCTTCTATAAATAGCTCAATGCGGTCATTGGTCCCGCTTCGCACACCTCCGCAATCCAAAGTAATTTTTATGCTACATGGAGCAAAAACTGAGAGATAGACAGAGTGAGAGAAAGAGAGTAAACATCAGCAGCAGCAACAGCTAGCGAATGAGCCGGACATATGTATTTAACGACCGATTTGTACAGTCACTGTCTAAAATTATATGACTACTCACAGTGAAGACCATAGTTTCATTCAACTTACCGACTCTAAGATACTCTAAAAAAAATGTAGAACTTTATTATAAAATTCCTAATAGATGTATTAATAGACAATGGAAATAAATATATATATTTATGTATATATATTCTCTTTTAAGATTAACGCCTTCTAATGATCAAGAAGAACAATATTATTTTCTGCAACGGCAATTGTTTACTTTAGTTTTTAACTAACTTTAGCATGCCTTTTAATTTACACGTATTCATTGTAATCTCAGTTTATTCATAAAATCACAAATAATATATATATACAAATAAATGCAAACAAAATGCTGCTCTTTATCAGTTAAAACGTGGAAACATTTACCGCAATATACTTATGTATGTATGTATGTATGTATATACTTAAATATGAATTGTATATATACATATATTCATATAAATGTAATTCGTAATTTTATTTTGAACATGTGCCAGGCATTTGTTTTTGTTTTTAAAACGTTTGGGTAATTTCCAAAGAATTCTTTCTACTATTATTAAGGGCTACTTCCGATTGCAATTTTAGTATAAAAACGAAAAATACTAAAGAATTTTTAATAAGAACTTTTTAAATTTCAGTTTAGAGAGTTTTAGTGCAATTTATTGATAGATTTTGTGGATAAGATATATTTGTATATAATTTTGAAGAAAAAACAAAAACTAATTCGAAATATTTATTCATTCATACATATGTATATGACATGATTTATTGAAAATTCCTTCAGCTCCATCGAATTTAAACTTATGTATCTATTATTTTTTTTTTTTTTTTTGTTTACTTGACCAAACCCAACTCTATTATTTTTTGGAACAAATTAGAAAGAGATAGAGAGAGAGAGCTTGCGTTTATCATGTTTTATCAAATAAAAAAAGGCAAGGTCCTACTCTACCCCAATTTTACTCTCTTTGCTTTATTGCAGAGGTTGCTCACTTCGCCAATAATACAACTACGACCAACACAAACAACAACAACAACAACAACAATTGTGAAATTAAAGGATCTACTGAGGTCACCAAGGAAAATTATCGCATCTTTCGTTGCTTTTCACAAGAAGAACAAATTGTTGAAGAAACTGAACTTAAAAACCAAGAGACAGGAGGAGAACCCAAAGAAAGCAGCTCAAATTCAAGAGGCAGCTACAACGTGCAACAAGTCCAGAAACGTTCCAGTGTAAAAAAAGAAGACTTTTCCTCGGTCTATCGATTGCAGGACGACGAATTCCATTCGACAAAACCAGAACAAACGGAAGCAAAGCTACCTAGTGGCGGTGTTGTGTCTCAGCAGCCACGTATCAAAGCTAAAGCCCAAACCCGACATACGCAACGTTCTTTAAGCCAACCGGCAATCTCACAACAGCCTCAGCGAAGACGTCCAGGTACACCGCCACCTCACGCCGCTAAATCCGCTAGAAGCATGACCTCCATACCCGCCAATCTGTCCAGCAATAATGTAGCTGCTGTTGGTGGTACTGGCGCCGGTGTGGTGCCAGCAGATAAACAACCATGGCCCAATTCCAAGGATGATTATGAGCTACGCGATGTGATCGGTGTGGGAGCTACAGCGGTGGTCCATGGAGCCTATTGTGTGCCTCGAAATGAGAAATGCGCCATTAAGCGTATCAATTTGGAGAAATGGAATACGTCAATGGATGAGCTGCTTAAGGAAATTCAGGCCATGTCTTCGTGTAATCATGAAAATGTTGTGACATATCACACATCGTTTGTGGTGCGCGAAGAGCTGTGGCTGGTGTTACGTTTATTGGAGGGCGGTTCACTTCTCGATATTATCAAGCACAAGATGAGAACGTCCAATTGCAAACAGGGTGTATTTGATGAGGCCACCATAGCCACAGTGCTTAAGGAGGTGCTCAAGGGTTTGGAATACTTTCATTCAAATGGCCAAATTCATCGTGATATCAAGGCGGGCAACATACTTATTGGCGACGATGGCACCATTCAGATAGCCGATTTTGGTGTTAGCGCCTGGTTGGCAACTGGACGAGATTTATCCCGACAAAAGGTAAGGCACACCTTTGTGGGAACACCATGTTGGATGGCCCCTGAAGTGATGGAACAGGATCATGGATATGATTTTAAGGCGGATATATGGTCATTTGGCATTACTGCCATTGAAATGGCCACTGGCACGGCTCCCTATCACAAGTACCCGCCAATGAAAGTTCTAATGCTGACGCTACAAAATGATCCTCCCACTCTAGATACTGGAGCCGATGATAAGGATCAGTATAAGGCCTATGGCAAGACATTCCGCAAAATGATCGTAGAGTGCCTGCAGAAGGAGCCCTCAAAGAGGCCGACTGCCAGCGAGCTGCTAAAGCATGCCTTCTTCAAAAAGGCCAAGGATCGCAAGTATCTGACTCAGACGTTGCTTCAGTCCGGTCCCAGCATGGAGACGCGCGTGAATAAGGCAGCCAAGCGGCAGCCAGGAGCCTCGGGCCGTCTGCATCGCACTGTCACTGGCGAGTGGGTGTGGTCAAGTGAAGAGGAAGATAACGGTGGCAGCGGTGGTGGTGGCCGTAAGCATCCATCATCTGACTCTGAGTCAGATGATCGTCCGATTAATAAATTAGAGCGTGTCGATTCTTCAGACAGTGATCGAGATGAGCCATCTCCAGAGATTACGCCAAGCCTATCGTCAGCCACTGTAACACCAGGGACAACGGCCACAGCAACAGCAACACAAGAAATTACCGCTGCGGTGGCCCAAATGCCATTGCCTAGTGAGTCGGGCGATGGTAGCGAGGCACCACCCGTTAATCTTGTGCTGCGTATGCGGAACCTGCGCCGTGAATTGCATGACATACGATTTGAGTTTGTGGTTGGCAAGGACACTGCCGAGGGTATCGCCACCGAATTGGTTGATGCTGGTCTTGTGGATGCGCTAGACACGCAACCAATGGCCCAGCATTTGGATCAACTGATTGCCCAGAGTGCCACCATGAAGACGATAACGTTCCAACTAAGTTCGGGTGTCCAACCTGGTGAGGTGCCAGACGAGCGTTCACTTGTGGGCTATGCGCAGATCTCCATTACGGACTAGAACGTAATTGGCATTGGCCTAGTGCCTTAAACAGAAACCTGCCCTCGCCCCCTCCCACACACACACACACACACTATTGAGCTCGCCCAGTCCCGAAAACGACTCCAATGCCTCCTACCTACTTCTGATACGTAAAGGCCAGGCCTGGCCTGGACCATGCCGTTGCTGCTTTTAGCACTAGACTAGAACTAACTGTATATGCTAGTGATAGATCTAAACGCGAGCCGATCGTTTACTATAGAAATTATCTCTACATACTTGTATCTTATGCGCATTGTAATTACTCCATAAGTCCCCCCGCCCGATCCTGCCATTTTGGCAACATGTTTCCCTTTAGATCCTTCTACCTCCCTTCCTGCCGTGTAGTTAGATGCCCTAAAATGCTAAAGTAGCTAAAGTTATTTGCAAATTGTGTACTTATTTGTTTATTCGTTTCGTTCGTTTTTAAGTAGCGCTCACAATTTTGTACATACGAAATATGATATATACATATACACATATATAGATCTATATATATATATATATATGTATGTATATTTCTTTTCAACTAGATCACATTGTTTACTAACCGAAATTGGAAGCGCCTTAGACTCCCCTTGTCTTTAATGTTTGCCTCCCAAAAAAAAAAGAAAAGAAACAAAAACACACATTTTAATTTATTTATCTAGCCATCTAAAACTATACTAATTTGTAAATCGTAGCGGCTAAGTTTCTTGTTTTTTTATTATTATTATTATTATTATTATTATTCCTATTACCTACAATTCACTTTTGAAATCTATTTTACAATTTCAATGAAGGCACACTTGTTTAGTAAGTAAGCTTGAAAATTATGTGCGCCGCCCCCACGACCTTGAAAAAAGGTCTTTTGGTACAGTTGTGTTGCCACCATTAGCAGCAATTTGTCGTTAGTAACTAATACTAGATATGTTGCGCTGTAAATTTTATGAAGTACATAAACAAAAACAAGAGAAGAAAAAACAAAAAAAAAAAAGAAGAAAAAAAATTACTACAGAAAATAATAATTACAAACAATGAAGATGATTAAACAAAATATTTAGTTAAAAACAACAAAACAAAAAAATTTCTTTTGTGTTTTTTATTGGCTAACAATTTAGAAATTTATTATGAAAAAAATAATATATTGTTAATTAAAATAGGTACAGTTAGGAAATAGTTAACTTATAGTACATTTAGTACATTTTCATCACAATCTTTCTTGCCTATGTTTAACAAGAAAAAGCGAAAAAACAAAAAGGAACAAGGCATAAAATGATATTCCCACATTTAATATGAATTTTTGAAATATTTTTTTTTAAACATATTTTAACAGAGGACAAGCGTAATCTGATTCAGAGATCGATAAAGGTTTAAGGTTATAGCACGTTCAATTTGTCAGGTTTTAGCAAAGTTTAATAAGAGTTTTCCACTTCACTAACTAAATTGCCATAAAAAGAGGACTAAACCGAAATTCAAGGAGTATTGGATTATCAAACTTTGATGGAATATCTTGAAGAAAAAAATTAAATCTACTTTTGAAAGTTCATTTCCATCATAAGAATAAGTTATAGTAGTCTATTTGGATTGATGTATTTGCTATTAAATATGTAGGATATATGTCTTTATCGATTTAAATATGTGGATATATCAAATTTAATGCAACGATAACTTACGGAGCCATCTATTTTATAAGATAATAACTCAAGTTGATAAATAACGAAATGATCACTTCATATCGATCAAATTCATAAAGTAAATGTTTGTTCTTGACTAGAATTCATATCCGTCTGTTTGTTTGTTTTCATACAAACTAGTGGTTCAATTTTAAAAAATAGTTGGAAAAAACATACATATGTTAATTATCGATGTAGGTATATAATATCATAATGCCCCCAATAATTATGTTCGATATTTCGTCTTCCAAGTTCTCCTCAATTAAACATCGGCATTGATTTCGGCTATATTTAAGTCGGCATATATATCTATGCATATTCTATGAATTTTCTTCAAACGGAAAAACTTTATCATATTAGAAATATAGGATCTAGAAGTAATTAAATATCAAAAATATTTTTTATACGCTATTTCAGAGTAGTTTGATCAGAGAAATTCGATTTAATTTTTCTTTTTCAATTATTTTATTTTCAATTAAAATTCTAAATTTTTAATATGAATAATTTTTCAGAATCGTATTATAAATCATCTCATCATCCATTGTCCAGGAGCCAGTAAATGCCTATTTCTTTTTTTCTGTTTTTTTTTTGTATTTGTTATTACATAACAATAATGACTAAATAAAATCCAGCCAAAGGCTTTCGCAATGCTCAACGGCAAGCACGACTAACTAAATCTAAGTTTTCGTGTTCGACTAAATATATATATATATATATATATGTATGTATGTATATGTATACGAGAAATTTTTTGAAAAATTTCAATAAATTATCCACAACAATTGAGTCAATTCAACTGATTTAGAATATTTACGGAAATTTGCGACGAACTTTTACAGGCAAGTAAGTTATGTCTGATTATTATGAAGAATTGGGTCACACGGTTGACGATACGGAAGAGGATCCTTCTGAGGACTATAATCATCTTCACAACCTTGCAATCATACATGGAATTGATATGGATATTGAGATCCCAGATTATATAAAGCACTCCATTGCCGCACTGCCGGAGCTTTGCCTTACCAATGATAATTGTGAATCTATTCGGGAGTGTTATGTATGCAAAAAAGATCCAACAACTGGTGAGATATATAAAACACTTGCATGCAATCACAATTTTCACAAGGATTGCATTTTCATTTGGTTCCAAAAGGTAACATTAACAAATATAATTTAATCAGGAATTAGGATTATGGAAAAATATTATTGATTTTCAGGCAATCGCTGACGAAAATGTTAAACCTTGCCCACTGAATTGTGAATTGAATGATACTTTGGGTGAACAAATCGGCCAGTTAAAACGAAGCTATAAAGAATCGTGTCGCCGCCGTAAAGAAAACATTGTTTCCATGTTTTGTTAGGTTTTTCGAAAAAAAAACATGATTTGTAAAGTATTCTATTTGTGTCATTTTTTTATAAATTGATTTCCATTTAAAACAACAATTTGTTTAACGTTGCCAAAAATGTGTCAAGACTCCAATTAAAGAAAACTATTTAAAAACATCTTTTATTTGTTCTTTTTTTGTGGCGGGATCAATGTAAATAAACAGATTAAGTAAAGTAAACCCTGGTTTTTATATCCTTGCCGAGGATTGGTATCCATCCCCATAAATTATATGCATATATTCTTGATTAACATCAATAGCCAACTGGGCAGTCCGTCTGTCTGTCTGTTTCTTTGTTCTTTTTAGATTTGAAATTTTAAGCTGTGTATAAAATCCTTATGGTTCTGTCCCTTGCTAAATCCCGCTTGTCAAGTTTAACAGATCAAAAAACTATAAGTTATAGAAAAGCTGAAGAGGGAGCTTGAGGGAGCTCGAAGATAAACTGTTTATTCCATGAAGCTCTTGTTTGAAAAACTTTTTGTTTTTTTTTTTTAACTATCTCAACCAAATTGTAGAATTCTAAGTGCTTGAAAAAAGTACAAGCTGAGGGTAAAAGAAACAAACAAGCCATTTGTAATTTGTTGTTGGTTAGAAATAAATTTAAGAAAGTCTTTGGCTTAGTGATTGTCTTGTACCCAAAAAACTTTCGGCTTGATAGTGCAGTGGGTAGAGATCGAACATGCAAATTAAATGGGCTCTGGTTCAAATCCTGCGCGTAGCAAGAAGAAATATTCTCTCTGATATCATCTTTTTTGCTTTAATTATTTTTTAATTTTACATTTAATTGATACTGCAAACTTATACAAACTTTGACACGGACGAAGTTAGCTTCATTGATATTTATATATATGAATGTTAAGGTCATATATATTTATTTATTGAAAAATATGTACTTGAATAATTTTATCTACGACAATCGAGTCAATGATTTAGAAATGATTTAGAAACTTTTCAAAATTTTACGAAACTTTTGCAGCCGATTGCATTATGTCCGATTATTTTGAAGAATTGGGTCACACCCCTACCGGACCGGAGGGTCCTTGCGATTTGGAAAGGAATTACCGACGCCTTCAGGTGTTGGCCATAATGAATGGCATTGATATAGATATAGAGGTACCAGAGGCATCTAAGCGCGCCATTGCCGAGCTACCAGTCCATGAGATCACCGAAGCTGATTCTGGTAGTGAATTGGAATGCTCTGTATGCAAAGTAGAGGCCACTGCTGGCGAAAAATACAAAATACTTCCATGTAAACATGAATTCCACGAAGAGTGCATTTTGCTCTGGCTGAAAAAGGTAATTTTTTTCCCGATAGCATCTGATTTAGCTAGCTATATTATTGTTATACAATTGTTTTGATTCGAATAGGCGAACTCTTGTCCATTATGCCGCTATGAACTGGAGACCGATGATGAAGTTTATGAAGAGCTACGTCGGTTCAAGCAGGATGAATCAAATCGTCGCCATCGTCAGGACACTGTTATGGATTCCATGTTTGGCTAAGTTTCACGAACTTACCATTTAAAAATTATTAAATTTATCAATTATTAAATGTCGAATTGTTTACAAATGGGTCACGGGTCGAATTCTTTCCAATTTTAATAGTAATAAAAATCAAAATGTATGTCAAATTATTTTTTGCTTTTTTTATTCAAGGAACAGATCTCATGTAAGTTTATTAATTACTTTATTAGAAGTTGAAAGCCATTTTTAATATAAAAGATAACAAAGTTTTAAATTGGAATTCAAATTTAAATGTACTTTTAAATTCGTTCAATGTTTAACAAGATTTTATCCTTGGACGTAAGAACCAAACTTAATGGTGAAAATTGGATTGTCTTAACGGTTTTGTCACACTGTGTTACACGATGATTGCGCAGCATGTGAACTATGCCCATTTTGGCTTGAAGCAAACCCAATCGCATGCCGATGCAATTGCGTGGACCTATTCCAAATGGCATATAAGCATCCATGTTTAATTTATGACGATTCGATGGATCAAATCGTTCTGGATCATATTTTTCCGGTTCGGGCCAATACTGTGAAAAAAAATAGTCATAAAAGTAAACACAGGGGACCCGAAAGGAGGAGCTTAAATCAAATTACCTGGGGGTCCCGATGAATGGCTAAAGAGGACACATAGACAGGCATTCCGTTTGGTAACTCGAAATCGTGATATGGTTTTAGATTGAAGCGTTCGCCCTCGCTGGGTTGGGTGGATTCTCTTTCGGCAATACCAACAATTGGATATTTGCGTAATGTTTCATTTATTACCTTGGTCAGGTATGGCATTTCCTGAATCTGTTCGTAGCTCAAGCTATCATTGTCGCCGTAATATTCTTTAATTTCCTGATGGAGACGATTTTGTATTTCAAGATTCTTTGATAACTCATACAGGGTAAATGTCATGGTCGATGCACTAGTCTCATAACCGGCTACTTGGAACCCTGCAGCCTGTGCCACCAAATAATTAACATCCTTCGCTTTGTTGTTTTTGTTCTGGTCTGCAATCGCCTCCTCTTTCATTGCCAATAAAATGTCAATTAGGTCATTGCGTTTCAAGCCTGACCTCTGGCGCTCATCCATAACATGTCTAACACTACGATGGAAGAAGTCGTTGGCCTTCTTGGGAAACACCTTGACACGTGCAATCGGAATTAATGATGGAATCAAAAATATAAAGAATAAATCAATGGCACGCTGCCATGTAAGATTAAAGAAACTGATATTGTTTATATAAAATTCACTATTTATGTCCTTAAGTGAATTGGCCTTAACGCCAAATGCCGATGTGGCTATAAGATCTGTGGTGAAACGGGCAGCAATCTCTTTAACATCCTGAACTGCATTTTCCTGCGTAACACCCAAAAAGGATTCCAATTCCTTGCCCACCTAGCCGAAAGGATTTTTTTTTATTTGGTGTATTGATAATTGAAATTATAACTCAAGAGAATTTCTTACCTCCACGAGCAGAGGATACATTTGCTTAATCTTGCCACTGGTGAAAACTGGTGACATTTTCGTCCTCAATTCTCGCCAGCTTGGATTTCGAGAAAAGAACAATGTGTTTGCTCCCAGAACATCCCTATGTGGATCAGCTTGAAGAACACGATTGGTGAAGCAGTTAAATTTCTTAATCATCACCGTTTTAATCAATTCCAGATCCCGAATTATTAATCCTGGACGCTGCAGCGAATAGATACCGACAAAGGGTTCCTTTTCAAAGCCCGGTGTATTGTGCAGTTTACTAAATTGCTCATAAATTGGGACTTTGCCAGTGAGATATTCATGAGTATTCCCAAGGATCCAATTGGGCTGAACCTGTTTGATACCCACCCGACGCCAAAAGGTGTAGGATCGCTCCAGCCATGCATATAGCACGACTGTTAAAATAGCGATCAATAATATAGTCTCGACAAACATGCTAACGAAATTGCTTACGAAATTCTTCGTGTCGGGAGCTTATATACGATTCCCCTTTCTCCAAGTCAATAAGAAGCATCAGAATGACTGCTAAGAATATTATCAACAAATTATGAATCGTCTCATGACTTAACGAAACTGATATGCCCTTCCCAAATTATTAATATTACAAGCAACCACATTGCCAGGCTTTGCCTATTAAAGTTAGGGTATATAATGAAGCAACTTACTCTATCAATTGATAAGACTTTATGTTAACTATTAATGACTTGCATGAAATTTAAACCGCACAAATCTACGAAATCATCGTGCTCGGGCCGATTGCATTTAAGAGATAGACATTCTCTTAGCTGGGTTTTGCTCTTTTGTAAACAATTTCTTAATATTTACTTAGATTTCATAAAATAAAAAAAAATTTTGAAACAAGCAGTACACTTCTAGTCAAGCTGTATATAACGTCTAATTCAAACTTTTGAGGTATTTTCTATTGAATTGCTTAGACTACATACGCAAAAGCTTTCCAGAAGAAAAATAACATTAAATTTCATCACGGAACACTGATCTAAATCTTGTTACGTTCTCCAATTATATGGGTATAATGTTCCACATTTGGTAAAATAATTAAATTCTTGTAACATTCGAAATTGGTCGTAGTTTAAACTTTTACAAAAAAAAAGTAACGACAAAATCTTTAACATTTTTTTCCAGCCCTGATCACTTATTTAGTGTTGAAAATGAAGTACTAGAAATGCACTAACGCCTTTAGCACAGAATATAGGGGTAAATTTTCGCTTCCTTTTTGCTTGTTTTCGCTTTACTAAAAATATCAATAAAAATGCTGCCAGAATTTAAAAAAAGTTGCTAAAAGTGCGGTCGGCAAGTTTGTTCGCTTTGTATATTTGTGTTGTTAATTGAAAATAAATAATTAATAAATGCTTAAAACGTGCTTAAAACAATAAAAAAGTGTTTTTGAATGTCCACAATGATAAGTGACGAAAGCGGCGTAAAACATTTTGATCGCAAATTTGTGGCAGCGAATTTGCAGTCATTATTGCGTTGCCCAAAATGTTTTAATGACTTTACATTTTTACCTCAAGGACGTAAGTATAACAATTAAAGATATTTGTGCATATTAATAGAGATGTTTAAGAGTCAAGAAATAGTTTAAATAATTACCAACAAATAAACATTTTGTACTAAAGGAATCCCATTCAGCTGGAGATAATTATTACGCACGCACATGTTCATACATATATACATACATACATATGTATGTGTGAATGCACTCTACATGGATGTATGTATGTACATAAGTATGTGTATGTATGCGTGTTTAGTTAGATTTCTGTTTTTTTGACGTTATCTTTTGACTCTTTTTCTTGCCTATTCTTTACACATTGTCATCCTGATCTATTTACTTTTG
This sequence comes from Drosophila sturtevanti, assembly GCA_018150375.1. Classification (NCBI taxonomy): domain Eukaryota; kingdom Metazoa; phylum Arthropoda; class Insecta; order Diptera; family Drosophilidae; genus Drosophila; species Drosophila sturtevanti. The sequence goes on along the minus strand of JAECWJ010000408.1, from coordinate 3,751,679 downwards.
TTTTTGTAGCTCGTCATCGTCCGTTTTTGCTACCGTGCGGTCATAATTTGTGCGAGGATTGCATTTCAAAGGATCGCAAGAATCTGGAATGCGCAGTTTGCTTTAGTCCTGCACCTTTGACAATTAATTCCAACGATCCAAATTCGAAATTTGGTGTAAATGTTCTTGATTACTACGAATTAAATTATCACGTATTGGGCAAGTTGAATAGCTTGCATTACCTTCGTCGCATTTCTTATGATTCGGTGAACAAATTGCTGGCGATAAGTTCCAACACCGACAATATTGTGGATACAAAATGTAACGAATGTGGCCAAAATGTGGCCATCGGCCAATGTGCTCAGTGTAATGCCTCCTATTGTAAGCGTTGCTTCGATGCCGTCCATCTTAATAGCCGTGTACTCAAGGCTCATCAATTCCAAAACTTGAGTGATATCAAGAAAACCAATCCTGTCCAATCCGTTCGTGTGGGTAACAAAAGCTTCGCAATGCCATTTAATGCGATATGCTCCGTTCACAATTTGCATCGGAATATTTTCTGTACTCATTGCAATCGCACCAACTGTGAGCAGTGTATTAACAAATTTCATAAAACTCATCTAGTGCGACCTTTAACGGAAATAGTAAGTAGATCTATTAAGACTAAGATTGATTTATATTAAAATTTTTGTTCTTAATTAATGTACATATAAATTCTAAAAACTAACTTGGTTTTTCTTTTTTGCTTTTAGAACTTGCGATATGTCGATCAGATTCCATCTTATATGAGCCTTATCGAATCAGCTTTGCTCAATATACGAAATTCTCAACAGGTGAGTTAAATGTTTTTGTTTTATTTTATATACATACAGTTACTATTCAGATTTTATTTTACTATATCTATAGGTATATAGTTTCAGTTTACAATTAACTATTTACAGTACTTGCTCGCTAAGAATAATTTAAGTTTGACAACCAAAAATAATATGAAAAAGACGATTCTTGTTATAAAAATATGGCAAGCTCACACATCCGGTCGATCTCTCTCACATTATATTATATCATGATTTACTATTCAGTACTCGTTGTTATGGGCATCAATTGTCCAGTATTTCCATCGGTTTTAATCTCAATCACTTCCAATTTCTCCACACTAACTTTGGTGGTCTCCAGTTTCGGATTCTCTGCCGCATTTGTATCTCTCAGATTTTGCAGTTTGTCTTCCTCTTCGCTACTACTGATCTCTGGAGATGTTGGTCCCACATCAAATTCAATTTCTGGTCGAATTGTAGAGGAAACAACAATGGGTTCAAGGTTAAACGATTGCGTCTCCTGCGTACTCGTTGGTGCCATGACAGTGGTGGGAGCAGCCTGACCATAAGTATCATATGTGCCACGTTCAGATATATCATCTATTTCATCATCGATTAAAAGATTTCGTTCTGAACTTTGTTCATAGACCTGGGCATTAATTCCACTGCCATGCTTTGAGGGGGAGGGCTTGTGATTCTTGGGCAAAGTGGATGTGGAAGACGTTTCCGCAGTGGTCTTCTCTGTCTCTTGTTTTGTCGCTTTACGTTGCTTTTCCAGACGCATTTTTTCCTCCATCTCTTGGAATTTCATCGCAAGATATCTTTAAATGTTAAAATAAAAATTAAACATATTTGCTAATTCACATCTCGTATCTTTTCACTCACTTGTCCACAATGGGTCCATTGTAGTCTTCCGAAATTTGGGATTGAATGGCAATATATATTTATAGAGTCGCTCATTTAGTACATAGAGTTGTGGGGTAGTTGAACATTTAACATTGAACCACCAATCACATGTCAGGGCGATCTAGTTAATATATATGTATTAAGATTATATTTTTCATAAAATTATAATGCTTATATGTTGTACCTGACTGAATATTGTACCATTGGGACATAGAAATGAGGCTTTACCGCCATTCAAATCACAATAATGCCACACCTGGCAATTCGTTTCTGGATCACCAAAGAATCCTTTATAACGTTGCTTGGTACATTCAAAACTGGTCTGTGGTATTTTGGCATAGTTTGGATAATCAATGCCAGCACGACCAGTACTTGGTCCTGGATGTTTATCTGCAGGAAGCAAAGGATTATTATTATTGGAATCAAAGAAACAAACTAACTGATCTGCTTACTTGGTCCACTTAGCTTTATGAGAGCTTCATCATTTTCATGTTGCTCTTCTGATACGGCGGTAGCTATCGCTCCCTCATTTTCATCGCTATGTTCATAATCATAATCTTTATTTTTAGTTGAATGATCCTCATGATGCTGCGGCGGATTGGGTACAATTGTTTGGGTTTGTTTCAAATTCTGTAGGATGCGTATCAAAGTTTTAATGGAGTTATCTATATTATCGGGTGTGAGAGTCTGTGGCAAATGATTGCTCGCTTGTAATTTATGCAGAATTTCGGCTAATGACGATGTTCGTATGTCGGGTAATTGATCCTCATCTACCGGTTGATGGGATACAATTGGTGGTCTCTCATGGGCATATTTATAGATGGGTTTCAATCGGATTGGCGTCACAGTAGATGACTCAAGACTGGGCATTACATCCTCGTTTGCTGTTATTGTTGGTGGTTTACTTGACACATAAACATATTTCGGTGTAATCTCAACGGTATGACTGGGTTCGGGTGATGATGGAGACGAGGTAGATGTGACATAAATGGGTCTCCTTGTGGCTTTGTATGTATGTTGCACAGGTTTTAGGCGTAATGTGGGTTGATGTTTGTATGCAGTGGGAGGATGTTGAGTAGATATTTCATGAAGTTGTGGAGGCGGCGATGGTTGATGTTCGAGGCGAGGAGCTGTTGTTGTTACCAGTATATAGGCATGTTGAGGTTTCTGCTGCTGCTGGTGTTCATGCTGATCTTGATCGTCCAATGATTGTGTTGGTCCATCTATTAGGTAATCAACAAATTGCGGTGGTGCTGGGGAACTACACAGATAAATGCGATTTAATATTTTTTTGTATGTAGTTTATATCATTATCAGATATAGTCATTAAATACCACATAGATCGCCGTGATATATTATGCAGGTGGAAAACTTACCCAAGGGACGGATCTTTGATAAACTCATGACCGCCACCGTCACTCATTACATGTGTCATAAGGGCGCGTAATGGTATATGCAACACCTGTTGACCAGCGTTCGCAACCGGACGCACATAAAGCCCATTGTTTTTGCTGTATTTGTTGTGTGTGTGTACGGATGGATGCGAAAGCAATGTTGGTGAATGATTATTTTGCATTTGTTTGCCAGCTATTGTATTGCTTTGCGCTGGCAATAATGATGGATGATGTTGATGATGATGCTGCTGTTGTTGTTGCTGATGCTGCTGGTGATTTTGGTGGTCATAGCTCGGATGATGTTTTTCATGTTTCATACGTTGCTGTAAGTAGAGCACGTATTTCTCCTGAGGCGTCAGCTGTTGATGCTGCTGTGGATGATGCTGCTCCTGCTGCGTCTGCTGTTGACTTGATGGTGAGGGTGGATCCATGTTAAAGTAACTCTCATACTTGCTAACATGTCCATAAGCAGGTAATTTCTGATGTATTATCAATGCAGTTTTAGTACCAGGCGATGATTGGGTTTGGCCAATGCTGTGTGTGTATGAAAGTGTGTGTATGAATTGTGTGTGGATTATACGATGGAAAGAGAATGCATTTTGAGTAAAGTTCGTTCTTGTTGTAAAATTTTACCCAGGTCATCTGAGATTGTGACAGATTTTTGACCAGCAACATTAACCCTGCGGCCATTTATGACATGAATTTTCAATTTCAACATTTACGACGACGAGACCAAACAAAAAGCAGCAGCAAGGGGGAAAAGGCAAAGGGAGAGATAGAGAGAGAGAGAGAGAGAAGCATATGTATCTTGATTCGCCCACATTTTGCCCATTGGCAGTGCCGTATGCAGTACATCAAACTGCAATTGGCCGTACGATCTTACGACATTGTTGTTGTTGTTGTTGTTGTTGTTGCTACTGCTCTCATCATCATCGTCGTCGTCGTAGTCATCGAGGCCAAGTCTGAGTAAATTTGAGCCATATGCATTTAATGCAATTGATTTTTCTGCCCAAGGGCATTTTATGCATATACTGAGTGCAGCAGTTGTCGCCTTATATGTATATATCCACATATATATATATATATATATATATATATACATATGTATTTTGTGGAATTAAAGTTTCTTCACTTTTGTGGAGCATACAAAGTAATTGACCAATTAATTAAGTAATTGTTAACAAGCTCTTTGACCAAAACGAAGAAGGAAAATGTTTAACAATTATTTAAACCTAATTAGAAAATAAATCTAGATAATTCTGCTATGATTTAAATTCTACTTTTGTTGACATTGTCTTTACGCCTTTAAATATCATAGTTTAAATATATAATAATAGTTTTTTTTTTGGATTTTTAATTTATGCAGTCCAATTAGATTGCCAAGAGACTTGCAGCTTGACGAAATCCATACAACCCAATTTAATTTTTGTATTTGTAGTCTACATGCAACTGCTGCTGCGACAACGAGACTTGTGGGCGTTATGGGTGTGTTTGTGAAAAACTATATATGTATGTATATATGTATGTACATATATAAATATGTATATATGATCCATGAAAGAAAACCAAAACAAAAGATATCATGCATGCATATGTAGGGGAGAAACAAAAGGGCGTGGCGGTTGCTGGGTTTATCATAATAAATCTTACCTTGGCGTCGACTGAACTAACTCTGGCACCTCCTGTTGGTGGTGGTGGTGTTGTTTGTTGTTGTTGCTCCTCCGATGATTGCTCCTCCGCTGAGGTGACTGCAGCTGCTGATGCATAATCCGTAACGATTTGTGTTTGATGGGAATTTTTATGTGGCGATGCTTGAAAAACAATTTCTGCTGGCTGTGGCGGTGGCTGTTGCTTGATGTTGTTGTTGTAATTGATTGTATTGCCATTATGTGGTGGATCATTGTGGTCGTTGTTGTTATTGTTATTGTTGTTGCTGTTGCTATTGTCATTGCTCACTGGCGTATAAATAATAGGTATAAACTGTCCCGGCAGCGTATTCTGCGCTGTAAACGGTGTTAAATTGATTTTTGATTGTTTGGCTCGCTGTCGATGAAACGATGATGATGATACCGACGATACCACTCCCAGAGACTCAAATTGTTGTTGCTGGGGTAGATGATGGTGTTGCTCCTGCGCTGTTAGTGGCGGAAAATGCTGCACTGTCTTGTTTTTTTTTTTTTTTTTGTGGGCGTAAATTATGAATTTCATGATTATTTACGTTTATTTATGCGTATCGAAAACAAATTACTTGCCTTATGCGTCGGGTTCAATGGCTTGTAGGCAATAAAAGTGGCGCCCACATCAGGAGGAGGAATTGGTAGCTGCTGCTTCTGCTGCAGATCCTTGCCCTGTACAGGTGGTGATGGCGGTGACGGCGGTAGCGGATGATGGCTACCACCTATGGCCAATGTATGATACACTTCGCCTGCTCCGGACTGATAATGTGGCTGTGGCGGTGCATGTGGTAAATGATGAGGGGGCGGCGGATGTGGATGTGAATGTGAATGCGGCAAAGGATGTGGATGCGGCGAATGCAGATGTTGATGTTGATGCTGCGGTGGCATGTAGGCCAAAGGCACGGGTATACGACCACCTGGTGCAGGTGCCTGCAGCTGGGCAGCGCCAGCGGCTGAAGAATGCTTGGTTGCATATTGTTGATTGATAGGCAATTCGGGTGCGGGCAAATAGAAGGCCATGTAAGGTATCAGGCGACGACTTCGCTCCGAGGCGCTTAACTCTGAATCGCCAATAAGGCTACTGCTTTTGCTTCTGCTGCTGCTGCTGCTGCTATTGTTGCTATGATTGCTGCTATGACAAATGGCCGGCGTTATAATTAAAGCGACTGCGAAATGAAACAATTGCAAATATAATTTAATTCAATTTAATTTAATTGGATTTCATTAACAAAGACACATTAATTGTGTAAATAACAAACAAGAATGCTACAAAATAAATTAAAAATTAATTTTCAATTTAGTTTATTGAATAATTAAATTGATTATTCAATTATAAGTAAAACTTGTTCTAATAACAACAATCAAATTACGAATTCACTGAATAAGATCTTTTCAACACTGCTCACCCCCATCAGTGCTGCACAACTGCATTAAATTAGTTTCCTTTTAAGCATTTGGGAAAACTAATTATTCTAGTTATAAGTAGGACATTTACATTTTTGCAATATTAATTGAAGTAACGATGGAAATTAATTTCAAATTTTTTTTAATTCTTTTCGGTTATAATCCCAGTAGTCAACGTTTTTATAAACAATTTATACTTCACTATACATTGAAAAAAAAAAACCGTAATTTATATTTGTATTTGTAGTTTCCCCATAACGTTAGTAGTTTTGTCAAAATTTCTGGAACACCAAATAGGAAATTTCGTGAAGGTTTTTATATAGAGAAAGTGCCATTAAATTCAAGTTTGTGAAGTCAGCCGACGCATGGTGAATATGTCCATATATACAACTCTAATCGGATACAAAATGTAATTGAATCAATTTTTTTTATTACTATAGTTGGTATCAAAAATATTTCGATCCAAACCATAGGGAAACAAATACACCCATTCACAAACACATTGACAGAACGGCACAACACAAACAGACAGTCACACATACAAACACAAACACACACACACACCCCCATTTATTGACATATAGACGCACGCATCTAAAAAGAAGATGTCAAAATTATCCGGCAATCAAGGTAGTCGCCAATTAAGCACACGCAGCTCGGACATAGATGCCTTAGCCCAGCGCGGCTATAATATTGGACACAAGATCGGCGAAGGATCATATGCCACTGTGATCACCGCTGGCTATGCTGATGATGCTGGACGTAGTGTTGTCCATTTGGCATGCAAAGTCATTGACAAGGCCAAGGCACCATCCGATTTTGTGCATAAATTCTTTCCACGGGAATTGGAGATTTTAACCAAGATCGATCATCCCAATATTATACAAATTCACAGCATCTTGCAGCGAGGCCCAAAAATCTTCATATTCATGCGTTATGCCGAAAACGGTGATCTTCTATCGCACATTAAGAAATTCGGTCCCATAAATGAAAAGCAAGCGAAAATTTGGTTTGTACAAATGGCCAAGGCGCTTAAATATCTTCACATACATGATATTGCCCATCGTGATCTAAAGTGTGAGAATATTTTATTATCTAAAAGGCTTAACATCAAGTTGGCTGACTTTGGCTTTGCTCGATATTGCTGTGATGATGCTGGACGAGGTATGAAATCGGAGACATATTGCGGATCAGCGGCCTATGCTGCTCCCGAAGTTGTCTGCGGTCAACCCTATGATCCAAAGTTAGCAGATGCATGGTCCCTGGGCGTTATATTGTTTATCATGCTAAACGCCAAAATGCCATTCGATGACAGTAATCTGACCAAGCTGCTGGAAGATCAACGTAATAAGAAATTCGCGTTTCGACGCAAGTTGCAGGATGCTATCACAGCCCAGGCCAAGGCAACTGTGGCTGTGCTGCTGGAACCCGATTCGACGGCGAGATGGAATCTACGGGAGATAATCAATTGCTCCTGGCTGACCGCCGCTGAAGAGACGCAACCGTCAACACCATAAAAAATAAATAACAACACGGTTTGAAGAAGTGGCCTTCACTTCCCGGTGCTCGGTCGGGGCGACCCGTAAACCAACCCCACCCCCCCTTCACATACTGTTCTTTGAGGCACAAAAACCGCGTGCGTTGATTTCACAGATGAAATGTAAATTGAAGTTATCTCAGAAATTCATTGGTATTTATTAGATATTAGTATAAATGTGTATGGAAAAAATATTAAAAAAAAATGCTGCAGCGAAAAAAAAAATATTTGTATATTATATAGAAAACATAAAAATTGTAATGATTAATACAGTTCAGTCTTTTTTTTTTCTTTAATATCTTTTCCTATATGCTCTGCTCTTTGTGATTTATTCATTCTCTATCTTTTTATTTATGCAGCGAAGCCTAACCACAAAAAACGGCGATGCTGTCATAATCGTAAAAAAAAAAAAAAAACAACTTTTATAAAATAACATAAAGTAAATTTTCATATATGTTTTTCTTTCTTTCTATAAAACACTTATTGCCTCTTGTTTGTCGTGGTAAATGCATTGTGTGGCACACAGTCGTGCTTGGTGAGGCGAGACACATTGCAGAAAGAAAAAAAAAAAACTATACAGTGATGCTTATATGGGAAAACAGTGATTCAGAAAAGTCACTGTTTCCATATATGTATATATTAATCTAAATGGTTTATTTGTATAGTTAGTGATTGGCTTTTGAAATCCAATTTTATAGTGATTTATTAGCAATATATAAAACTAAGTTTCAAGTAAGTTTGAAGCTAAACATATTAAATGGTTATGAATTATATTCTATAAAGACTTAAAATTCCCAAAATGAATATTCCATCAATTTTTTTAATATAATAAATAACTACCACATTTCCACATCATTTTTCCATTGTAAATGAATGAAAAGTGATAGAGATCTCACTTTCAATTAGTCTTAAATTTTTGAAAAATATTTGTATTAAGATCTACCTGAAAAAAAAAACAATTTAAAACATTTCAAAAATTGTAATTCCTTTTGTTTGATTGTAAGATTGCTTCTCTTTTCCAAAAAGTTTTAAATGAAAAAGTATATATATAATGATATAGATATATGTGGATGGATATATATATTTCTCAGTACTATTGTAGTCCATGCATGTCCTGTGTGTGTGTGTGTGTGTGTATTTGGCGGCATGTGTTGCAACTGGCAAGTTGGCGTTGTCATGACGACAACAATCTCTAGCCACAGACAGAGTGTCCGAATATAGGAGCCAAATCGGAGCTGTGGGGCAGCTAATTTGCATTGGAACGAGACACTGACTGTCAACTAGCACCAATAGCAACAGAAGGAATAGCACCAGAAGCAGCAGCAGCAGCAGGAGCTTAAGTGCCCAGTTTGGATGCAACAAAGGCAGTTCACTCTCCCAAGTGCGAGTGCTGCAAATGTGTGTGTGTGTATGAGTGTGTGTGTATATACACCCACTGAACTACCTGTATTTTGGACATGTCTTTTTGTCTTTGTTGCTGCTGCTTAATTTTGTATCTACATAAATGTTTATTGGTAACGTTTTGGTTATTTTAAGTCCGAGCTGCTACAGTTGAGCTTTTGTTGTTGTTGTTTCTTAATGGCTAAAGTGTTTTTATTTTACGACCATTTTTCCCCTATGGTGTTTGTTTGTGTGTGTGTGTCTGTGTGTTGGCGAGAGGCTTTTGTCGTTCTTGTACACCTGTGCGTATGCGTAATACAATTTTGTATTAATTAATATAAGTTTATATCTGTGTGTGTCAGCGATGTGTGAACGGTCGTTTGCCAGCGGCACTAAAATGTTTGGTTTTGGTGATGGCTCATAGCAGATGAGCTTGAAGTTGGACATGGAGTGTTGGGATGCAGTCTGTCTATTGCATATGTGTGTGTGTGTGTGTGCATCTCCCAGATGGCTCGTTTCAAATTAATTTTGATGCAACATGTGAGATTTATGTATATATGTACATATATAAAGACAAATATGGAGCTTATTAGACAGTCCACCCAATTGGAATGGATAACAAGGAATCGAATCATTTTGCTTTCGATGAAACAAATTAGTAAATGGTATTCATCTTATGACTTTTTCAATAGATTAAAACTCACAAAGGCAATTATTTTCATTTATGCTTTTTTGGATTATATTGGCAAAAGAAATATGGGGAAAGTTAATTGATAATCCAGAATTTCTGATGGCAACAAAGTTTAAATTTAAATTGTGAAACAATTCATTTCTAATTTTGTAAAGGATATTAGATTCATTTTCTATATTTCTGTATCTCAATTTGTTAGCTGGCTTTTTATTGTACTTCCAATAGATTCTTTTATTTTTATCAGATCTCTTTGCTTTTTTTTTTTGTTCATCGGTTCAAGTTGGCAATCGCATGCAAGAGGCAATGACACGTTATAATTAAATTGTGTTTACCAATGCAAAAGTGGCAAAATCTTTGTCTTTGAGACTTGTGAGAAACTCACCGGCAACTGGTTTATATGCTTTTTCTTCATATTATGATTTGCCGACACTTTTACAATTAATTATTTACAAATTTACCCATGGCAATTGCTGCTTCTCAGGCTGCCAATGAGCGACAAATGCAACAGAAAAAAAAATGCAGAAGGTTGTGCACATTAAATATTATGCAAAACAAAAAAAAAATCAAACTAGCAAGTGGAAAAGGTGCAGCAAGGCAGGAAATGTATACATACATATATGTATAATAAATTGCTAACCAAGTTGTTGTTGGCCACTAAATAAAGTTGTCATTTGTTTGGTTAACAATTATTGCTAGAATCAGAATTAAACTAAACAAAAGCTCACGGACCTTATAGAAATTTCAATTACATAGACATATAAAGAATGCCGAAAATGCAATTAAGCAGGGGACTAAAACAAAAAAAAAAAGGAACAAATAAGCGTATCGGGAGGATGATGATGATGATGACGGATGCTGCCTGAGGTTTGGTCCATCCATTGTCGTTTTGTTGTTGTCTCCATTATTTGTTTGTCATTGCGTTTTTAGCAGTTGTCAGTTGGTTTATGGCGAAAACACATTAAGCGAACCGCATAAAAACATTTTTAGCCACACAACCAAAAACCCACCCACCCATCCAACCACCCATCCACCCACTCATCCACTAAACATTATTGTGACAGTTGTTGTTGGTTTTTGATATTATTGTTGTTCCTCTTGCCATTCATTTGCTAGCTGAAGCGTTCGAAAAATGCTGATACGTAGTGTATCTATCATTTCGTTGGTTAGCTGGATATATGTATGTATGTATGTATATGTATATACAGAAATCAAATGTAGGCTGGGTATAGACTAGCTAGCCTAGGCCATATTTGCCAAACACTTTTGCATGCATTTTGCATAAAATTTGCAAATGATTTGTTGTTGAGCGGCGTCGGTGGTAACGGCGCTTCTTATTTTTCTGCAATTTTGATGCGATTTTTGAAGCATCACAAATGGGTGAGTGGGTGGGTGGTTGGTTGGTTGAATGATGATGATGATGTTGTTGATAGCCAGACATATACAGAGCTAAACATTGGCTAGAGGAGATCAGAGATTGTGAAGAGCAATTCCGGGGGCTGGGGGGTCGGTCAGGGTTAATATCAACGTATACACGCTCTTGCCCCAAAGCGAAACATTTCACGCTTTTTTGACATTTCTGGCGCATAATTTGATTAGATTTTGATACGACGTGCAAATTGTTTTGGTCGATTTGTTGGAGTACCCATCATCATCATCAGTGACAGCAGCAGCAGCAGCAGAAGGAGGGGGCATCAACTGGTTTGGTATTGTTTTCTAATTTGATTTGATTTCAAGCGAATGTTTTGTGGCGTTCATTCCGGTATATCTTCTTTCCCTTCCCTTTCTTCTCTCAATCTCCCGCCCTCTTTCTCTTTCTCTTTTTTATCCATCTCTCTCTCACTTTTTGTCAAATGCAATTAAATGCAAATTTATTGCGTAAATATTTACTTGAGCGTAAATGAATTTTAATTTTGTCATTGCTTTGCTTTGCAGTTGCATTTGCTGTTGTTGCTTTTATTGTCAAATGCCTGAGGTTAGCACGAAAACTGATTTGGTTAGTTTTGATTATTTGCCACTCAAAAAATGTATTCCCCTCAGCCTTCTTCATATCGTTCCACTTTAGATTATAATAGCCAACAGCAAAAACAAAAATTTGGTTAGGTAGACACAAAAAAATTTGTTTGGCACTCACTTCTCCTCTATAACCATTTATAGAGGATCAAACTGCAACAACATATAAGAGTCTATAAATCGTTTGATGTCTTTTCTTATGGCCGGCCTATTATGGCCTGGACTATGCCCTCTCTCTCTCCGTCTCCCTCTCTCTCTCCTCACCCTTCTCTCAGCCAGTAAGGCTACAAAAGTCAAACTCCAAATTGTTGCCTGTCGCTACAGAAACAACTGAAATTTGCCTTCATGGCAAACTTATGGACCGACAAATTATATAGTGAGAGAGCGTAAATTGCATTAAAGTCTTGTACAAATTCGGGTGCTTGGTCCAAAATATTAGCAAACTTAAAGTGCGAAAAGATTACTGCTTTAGTTTTTTTTTATACGATTAAGTTTTAATACAGTTTACGTGGGTCAACTTTAATTATAATTTATGAAAATTACAAAAACATTTAAATGAAAAGTGGAGTAATACATAATAAAGGGTCTGTCATCTCGCCAAAAATGTAGCAAGAATTAAAAAAAAAGGTGTCAAGTTATCAGCGCTGTGCAAAGCTTTAGTCAAACGACAAAATTGAAGTCTATAATAAACAGATATATATAAATTTATAAAAACTAAAATGGGCAATATAATGCATATGCAAATGTTATATTTCTGATGGTATATTACAATTTAATTTTATTATAATCCAAATTTGTGGATTTGTCAGCCCAAATATTATTAATTTTTCATTCTATTCTTTGTTAAAACTTTTGTACTGCATTTTCCCACATTAGAATTAAAATATTTCTTTTTTTTTAATCTAAAATTTGTATATGTATATATGATTGATATAAATTGCATACAAATTAAGTTACAAATTCAGATCATAGCAATTGATAGTCTGCAGTCAATTTAGAATCGAGTTTCCATTCCCCATAAATTGCATTATTCTGACCATACAATGCTGACCTTAAAGACAAACGTAATTGCACCTGCATTCAATATAAAAAGCCATTGTCAAGAGAAGAGAGAAAAAAAGTTGAAATGGCAGGTGTTGTATAAAAAAAAAAAAATTAAATCAAACATTTAACCGCCACATAAATAAAACGCATAACAATTGTTCCAAGTAGTTGCAGCTTAATCCGTTTACAACTGATTGAGTCTTTCCCCTCTATTGGCTTTTACAAATTTAATTTTGTTAAATGGGAAAAACAAAAAAAATATTTAACTTTTTTGTTATTCACAACGTTTTCCGTTTGACAATCGCGCCAGGCCCGGCCCGGCCAGAAGCACAAAAGTGAATGGAATTGTGGTGATGGTGTGTGAGTTGACTTGGGTTTGTTTTCCTATCGTTTTTTGGCTTACAACTGTCGCAATCTGGCACTGTCAACCATTATAAGCATTTAGACCTGGTGACGTTTCGCTTTAAAACCTCCCATTAAGTATACATAGTCCAACCCGAGTAATCAAACTGCGTTCATCAAAGACACCAAAGTCCTCGATCTAACATGTTTGGCAATTGCCACAATACAAGTTTAAGAATTGCCAAAAGTCACATCATGAAAATGGGAGCGCACGCTATGTCAATTTGTGGAGCCTGTCAGAGAGACCACCAAAAGATTGAGAAAAATGCTTCAAAATGATCGATGGAATGACCAAAAGCAGCCACCTAAAACGGCTAATTGCATGTAAATATTATGCGGTCTTTGCCTATTTAGTTCCACTTTCTGATTGCAGTTGCTGAAATGTGCATTTCAATGCAAGGCCCTTTGCCATTAGTTTCAGCAGCGGCGGCAATATCTATATAATCATTAAGGGATTGCATTTCACGGCCAGATTGTTATGGAAATGATTTCCCCACACAATTGTTCGGAAGTGAATTTGAATAAATGTTAATTTTTGATTATTAATTTTTTGATTATGTAAAAAATGCTATGTTTTAAAACGCGAGATGTGTTTAAGTATTGCCTTGTTGAAGTTTGCCATAAAGTTTCCAGTTTTAAAGTCTTTTAATGGATCTCTAAAAGGAAGATCTTTTAAAGAGTTATCCTTTTTAGGAAAGTTTCATTCCTTTTGTTTTTTTTTTTTCCAGAAAACTTTTAAAGTTACAGATTTGAAGTTTTCATTAAATAAACGATTATGCTGTCCACTTTTTAATTCCTTCTCCTATTCTTGCCTTTAGTTTAAACCCTTTTTATGACTTTATCTTTGGAAAAAAAACTTGCGAAATTCCTCTCATTCCCTTAAATTGCGTATGACTCACTTTGTTTCCCAGCATTTTGTTTTATTTTCGTTACTTGCTTTTATTTTTCGGGCTGCCGTTTTTGACCTAAACGCTTGACCCAAGATAAATGTGGCAGCTATATACATATATACATGTATATACCATACCATGGGCTATATGTGAAGCACGATTTGTGTGGCCTGTGGCATAGTGTTGAACACTATTGCGACGACTTACAACAATCACCAAATGTCCAGATTAATTTATGAGTGTGGCAACAATTGATGTTGGACCAATTGCAATCGATTTGCAAGGAATATAACCTCTCTCTCTCTCTCTCATTGATTATAATTTCAAAATTAACTTTTCCGCAACAATAAAACCATAAAATAGCCGTTGATGCAGTTTAACATTATCCATCGATATTTGCCATTGAAATATGATTACGAAAATTAAATGTAATTTGTTTAATTTTGCTTTTACATTGTTTTCGCATCCAAAGTAAAGAAAAAGAGCCAAAGACCAGAGCCAAAGACAAAGTAAAGGCGTTTTAAAAGTGATCTTTATCAATTGAAGCTCAGCCAAGCTAAACAAATTTAAGTATGTATATAATTCACTTACACAGCAGCAAAATTATACAAAGCAAAAAAATACGGGAAAAAAATGGTAGAAGAGAAAAAAAATCAAAACATTGCATAAATTAGACTACGAAACGACTTCAATTCGTTTTATGGCGGCTCCGATCGATTTGCGGCACCATAGAAATCGATCGATCCGAAGAGATATAGACAAGGTCGACCAGCTGCCTATGCCGCCTGCCTGCCAAGAGATTGACCATTAGTAGTAGTAGTCCAATATCCGCTATCCAATTCCCAGAGAATAACTCTCTGACAGTCAGTCGCTTCGATGATTTGTGGGGCTGTTAACCAAGTTGCTGTTTTTTTTTTTTTCATTTAAGTCTGTTGCTATTGTTAATAAAGAACATGCATTCAATTGAAGGCGGAAATTGGTTGGGTCAAAGCTACCATAACCTCGACATGAACATGAGCGCAAAGTGAGATCAAAGCAACTTAAATGGGTCTACAATTAATCCATAACATTTAAGAATTAATCGCTAGTTACCAGTATATGTTTGTCTGATGTACTTGGACTTAGAATTACTCTTGGCCATTCATTGTTTGTCTAGTCGTGTGCTGTTATGAAACAACAACAAACAGTTGTTAATTAGTTAGTATGATTCGTCATTGTCACGTTTCTCAGCCATTGAACTGCTTGGCTTTGCTTACTGCTGCTTAATGGCCATCATACTCGTATTCTATATAAATTTAAATAAAAATTAAGCCATTTGAAAATGTTTAAATCTTTTAGCACGAATTAGTGCAGTGAAAGGAGTCCATAATTAATGTAATGGCAAAACAAGGCTATACATATCGATTTTTTAACAAGTTTTTCATGAAATATTTTCAAAACTGGTAACAGAATAAATAAAAATAAATTAAACATTATTGAACAGCGATAAAAATTGACCTAGAAATAAATGTCTAAATGGACATTTACATACAAAGGAAAATTCTATTGTGGAGGGCAAGTGATTTGGAATTTATTTATAGATTGGTTTAACAACATCTTCCATTAATCTTTCAATATATTAAATCCAAATCTAAAACTTCGAAATGGTCCATTTACCTTAATGAAGCATTAACTTTGTATTGTGATTTAAGTAAAAGGAACTAGGGTTCATTTGATTTCATCTCAATTTAAATACTAGTCAAGGCTAAAAATAGGAAGTAATTAATAATGAAATAAGTAATTTGAATTTTCTTTTGTATTTTTTAGTTGTTATTATATTATTTATGAATTTTACTACAGTTTTTTTTTTGTCTACAAATTGTAAGAGAACATTTTTGGCTAACTAACTAACTAGACTGTAATTACCGCCAAGTCACTTGGGTCAAGGTATAAACACTGGTCAAGTTGACCCTGTTTAATTTTTTTCGTTTACCTCCAAAGAGACAATGGAAAAGATATATACTTTATCTATATAATTTTTTTGTACCGTTCATGACCATAAAAGCCAATTTCCTGAGCTCTCAAAGTCGGTTGTTGTAAAAATATAAATGAAAAAAACTTGAAATATTTGAACATACGTTGACAATTTTGGTAGAAAGAAAAATGCGAACGACACGACTTGAGCAAAAAAGCGCTTACAATTTTAATTAATTGCAATAACATTTTATGTTGTTACACTTTTTAATTTATAACATTCTAAACCTCTCATTGGCACCCACTAAAATTAATTGTTGAAATCGTTGTCTTGGCCAATAGTTAATTGTTACCACCAAAGTGCTTAGACTATGGGATTAGATTGTGCTTTATTGGCTCATGCCCAAAAAAAGAGCAACAACAACAACAACAGAAAAAAAACTATTGTCTAGAAGCCAAATTAATAGACATTTAACTGAATTGGCATGCTGCCAAAGTGTCAACTAACTTGTTTTGCATGCTGTAGACAGTTCTGGTGTTATATGTATGTTCATATATATTCTTTTGCAATATCTTAACCAGAAATTTGCAACATTAAAAGAGTGTTAGAAATAAACCAATATATATATACTTATACATCTTCATGACTATAGAATATAGATAATAATGTCTCTAAGCTTCTTAAAAGCTACGAAAACTATTTATAAATTTCTCTTTCTGATATTCATTCTAGAATTAAAATTTCCTCAAATATCATTTTTCAAATTGCTGCTAGTCGGTTACACAACAATTTGTATTCAATAATTATCATGGATAAATAATTAGCATAATCTTCAGTTTGACCTTCAATTTAAACAATTAGCAAGCATTTTGCTTAGTTATTTTTTTGTGCTGTGGTTTTTTTTTGGTTTGTTTGGTTTGATGGGTTTTTTTTTTATAAATATAGGTACCTTTTGCATTTTTGCGTTTATCTTAATTGTTGTTGGTTAATTTATGTAAATGTTTACAACTCGATGCTTTCCATTCCATTAATAATATGGTACCGTTTTGAGTTTTACCCTTTGTTGTGATGATGGGAATTAACGAGAGAGTAACCTAAAGGTCACTGTGTTTTATAGACCGAAGGGGGATTATTTTGTTTTTGGCTTTGGTATCTTATTTTGTTTTAACCATAATTAAACTAATGAAGATCGATCACTGGTCGAAGATAAAGCTTATGTTTGTTTCAATAGTAAACAAATATTGTACATTAATTAAGTGAAAAGTAGATATAAATTAATCGTATCGCTAGATACAACCTTGAAAACATATAACTTGAATTAGTTGTGATGTGAATGTATTTAAAAAAGGAGAGAGATTGTGATTGGCTTCATTAATTACATGTATATACATATATTTAAATAGATTTGAAATACATATAAGGATTGTAATTTATAATGAAATATTTTTTAAAATATAAAGAAAAAACTAGAAAGATGGATTTTAGTTTTTCCTGATGTAATTCTCCTGTAGCATTATTGTTCAATTATACCAAATTCGAAGATTATTTTAAATTAAAAATATTCAAAAAATGAAAAAAATTTTTCATACAAAATTTTTTTTTTGTACCGATTGTTCCTATAGCAGCTATAATGATATAGCCAACCGATTCTGATCAGACTTGGTTGAAGTATCAAAAAGCATATTAAACTCATAAATATCAAATTTCGTGGCATTCGGTTGAAAAACAACAGAGTTATTGAGGATAAGCCTTATTCATGACCGATCGGTCCTATGGGAGCTATATGATATAGTCGTCCGATTCAGATCAAACTTGGTTGAAGTATAAAAGCATATTAAACTCATAAATATCAAATTTCGTGGCATTCGGGTTGGAAAAACAGCATGATTAAACTTGGTTGAACTTATCCAGGAGCATATTATAACATCATAATAATATCATCAAATTTCGTGGCATTCGGTTGAAAAACAACAGTTATTGAGGATAATCCTTATTTATGACCGATCGTTCCTATGGAGCTATATGATATAGTCGTCCGATTCTGATCAAACTTGGTTGAAGTATCAAGAAGCATATTAAACTCATAAATATCAAATTTCGTGGCATTCGGTTGAAAAACAGCAGAGATAATATATTTATTGCCGGCTGTTCTTCCTATGGGAGCTATATGATATAGTCGTCCGATCGGGATGATTCCGAGATATACAATGCCTGCAGCAAAAAGGAGCCTATGCTGAAAATCTCAGCTCTGTAGCTCTTATGGTCTCGGAGGAGAAGCTGTTGATCCAGACAGACGGACAGACGGACAGACGGACAGACGGACAGACGGACATGGTCATATCGACTCGGCTATTCATGCTGATCAAGAATATATATACTTTATATAGTCGGAGATGCTTCCTTCTGTGCGTTGCAAACTTCTGACCAAAATTAATATACCCTCTGCAAGGGTATAATAAATCAACAACATTTCAACAACCTTTATATTAATTACCTTTCCAAAGCTCATATAAATCGGATGACTATTTCATATAGCTCAAGTGTGTGTGTGTGTGTAATATACCTACCCATCGTTGTGTTTATTATTTTTCTTGTTTAACCAATTAAATGTTGACTTTCCACCACTAACCAGTCTCGAAAATCATCTTTTGAATTGCAATGCGCTCGTTGATGATGTGATTAGTTATTATGTCATTCATTCATTTTGCAGTAAGCGAAAAAAATTACAATTATTTGTCATTTGTGCAATCAATTTGTGCATCCATGACCATTTGGTGGTTAGCTAGCTAGCTATCGAGCGGTAGACAACAAAAACCGCCCTGGCCATATTTGAACAATTGGCGGCCTCTGCTCGGTCTCGATAATAATACTTGGCTTAAATCCAAACCATTTTAGCTATGCAATGGATGCATTTTTTTTTTTTTTAAGATATTTTCTTAGATTATTATCAATTAAATTTATTAATGCATGCGCCACTTGCAGTCACTTTCACTGCGGGGCATTAATAAGAGGACGGGAATGAAGTCATCATAAATAGATACATACATATATACATACATCATGGTAATTAGACCACTAATTTTAACCAAATGCCAAACACAAAATACACACATAATCTCAATCTCACACACACACACACGCACACTTCTATCCAAATGAAGTCGGTCTGCCAACAATGCCCAATTATGTCACGCTGTCTATCATCACTCGACTTTTGTAAGGTAGCCGAAATATTGTTGTACTCCTATACTATATACATACATATACATATACATATATCTGTATATATGAATTATTATGTGCATTCCCGCGTATAGTGTCCCATGTCTCATAAAAGTTACGCACGAGTCACGGCGCCTTGTCATTTCATTGAGTGTAGGTTGGGTTGGTAGGCTCAGAGGCTGGCTATCACAATGGCATGTCGCTTGCCAAATAAAGCGTTTTGTTTTCCCATTAACCACTCTTCTCCCCTCACCTTGTATGTAATTGGAGCTCCCTTTACCACCACCCATGCCACATCATCATCATCATCCTCCTGCTTGTTTTAATAATCATCTTCTGGCAGTGGTGGTGGTGGTGACAAGCCAGACAAAACAACTGTCTCATGTGTTGACATTTTTCTTTTAAACTTTATTTGGCTAACGGTTTCATGTGGTGTTGTGTTGCCAAAAATGCGTGTAATAGCCTGGATAGACAAAATATTCACACAGTTTACACCTCAGCTCAGTGGTGGCATGCTCATGCAATAAGTATGAATTTTTCCTTTTCCATTTTTTGTTGTTTTGTTTTTAGCCCAGTTTTTGGTAGTTGGCTGCTCAATTTTGTTGTTGTTGTTGTTGGTGAGGTAATGCCATAAAGTGATGGAATCTTGACATGGAATCTTAAGACTTGCATTAAATCATGTTCAGCTTATAGTATCAACATGCCACAAACAACAAAAAGTCTTCATCAAATTTTTGAAGAAAGTAAATCAAAACTATATGGAAGAATATTTTTAAATTGAATTTTTGGTTGTAAAATAAATGAATAATAAATTTGAGTTAAATAAAGAAATTGGCCTCCGCTAAATTTTCTTTCTTCTATCCGCACAATTACATTTAAATTATTATCACATGATCATCTTTATTATCAACCTAAATTTAATGTAATTTATAAAAATTTTCTACTTTTGAATTTTCCCCATAAGAAAAAAAAAAAGAAAAAGTCTGGAGTTACCGAAGCGCAGGTTTTTCCCTCCCCCCCCTTCACATGAACTCAATTGTTGCCTGTTTGTTTTTTATGTAATTTGTTGTTTTTGTTTCTTTCTCTTCTTTTTTCTTTCTATCACACCTGAAATTCATTTGTTTGTCTAATTAGTGAGCAAAACAAATGATCTTTGAATATGCCAACAACTCTGTGACTGAACTTTCAAATATCAAACAAATGCGCCCCGCCTTACTTGACTAATTTATTGAAGTTTTTAAAATAAAAGTCTATAAAATGTTAATGATATGCAAGAATGTTTTAACATTGCCAGAAGCAAATTATTTTGACACCGGTTTTAACCAAATTATTACTGCTGCGAATTGGATATAGTAAAAATCCCCTCAATTTTTAAGAGAAGTTCCTGTTTTTGTTAGACAAAGAAATTAAATGGAAGGAAAAAAAGGCACTTGATCACCTCAACAAATTGTGGCGTCAAGTTGATAACCAACTGCAAAAACATTGTGTAAATTTGCCAAAGGCCTTAAAACAATCAATGGGTGAAAAGTGGAAAGAGGGAAAAATTGTATTTTATGTGTGTGTGTGTGTGTATGTATAAGAAATGCAAATGAAAATCCAGTCAATTCAAATGAAAGCAAACGTGGGCAGTGAAAATGTTGCAACATGGTGTATAGACCTCATCTCTTCCTTCTCTCTCCCTCCTTCCCTCATTCTCTCTCTCTCCCTCTCCTTCTTGTTGTCGTCGTCATGTAATTGTGAAATTTGCCTAGAGGATTAACCGGTCGTTGGTCAGAGATCCAGTACCAATTGCCGCACAATTTTTCTGTTATTTTTCTTTGATATAATTAAATTTAATGGAAAAAGTGCCCACAGATCGCGGCCAGTTAGCCAGGAAGTATGTAAAAAGAAAAAGATTTTAAACAAATGAGGAAAAGTCGAATGTAAAAAAAGAAAAATCCACATCAAAGGCAACAAACTTGAACTTGAAATGCTGTCCAATAATTGAAAGCAAAACATTTACTACTCATATGCGTAAAAGTTGTGCAACTTGTTTCCCCTTGGGTGTCGCAACTAATCGTACAATTGTTGCAGATCCTGTTTGCCTTTTTGGTCAAGGCTTCTAAAAATAAAAAACTAAAAAAAAAACCCTGACCATTAATTGGGTTAAAATGCTTTTAGGGCGTAAAAGTACCATGTCATTGAACAACTGGCTAAGAGAGAGAGATAGAGAGAGAGATGGAGATTGTAAAGTTTTTAAGCTCTTCATGCGGAATCGTTTTATATTCAAGAGATAGATAGATAGATGGAGACTTTCTGCCCCCATGAAAGTGGAACGAACGTGTATTCCGATTGCTGCCACTTTTGCTTTCTATCATTTAAACATCTTATTATATCAATTATCCAATTGCTAATAAAGTCCACGTACGAATTGTTTGTTACTGCTGCTGCTGACCCGCCGAATCAGTGAAATGTGAAATGAGAAACGAGAAACTCGCGTTGAAATCATTTCAAAGTCATTGACACAAGGAGGCAACAGCAGCACTAGCAGCAGCAGCAACAACAATGCTGGTTGGCGTCGGTGGCAACGGAAATGTCTGCCTATATATATCTCACTCTATCTCCATCTATCTCTCCATGGCTTAATTTTCGTTTTTTCCTGTCTAGAGATTTAACTTTTTCTTTTTGCCATGTTAATCTCCCGCCCTCCCTATTTATCTCACTCTCTGTCCGAAAATTTTCCGCCAAATGTATATTTTTAATGGTGCGATTTATGTATTTTGAAATGTTAAACCCACCCCCCAGCCCCAACACCCTCCCCCCTCCTACAACTCCTCAACTCTACCAGATAGAGCAGTCATTTCATATCAATTTAGTCTCTGCATCATAACCATTATTCATAATTCGTCTGCATGAGTTGCATTTATTATTACTTTTCGCTTTTTTTTAGCCCACAGAAAGTTGACAACTGAAAATTATTATGTAAAAATGTGCAAATGTTTACCTATTTTTCCTGGGTCTATGGTAATTAGTTAACTTGAACTTCAACATGTTTGTTAAGGTTTTTTCCTGTTTTCTTATCTGTTTTTTTTTTTTTCTTTGGTATAAGCTGTTGGTTAGGATTTGTAATGAGTGTAATTATGTAGACATTGAAAGCATTTAGGATGTAGTATTAGCATAAGCAGCTTAAATGGAAAGTTGTTTTGGTGTAAATTTTATAGTTTTCACCTGGTCATTGTAACTACTTAAAAAGTTAAAAGAAAAATGATTGTAACTAAAATGCAAGCAATTGGATTACAATTGTAACTAAAAATTAAATACTGTTTATAAACTACCAATTCAAGAGGTTTAATAAAATTATGGTAAACCAGAAAAGTTTCTTTTCCGTTTTAAGTGGTGCAGAGGTGTAATAAAAATTAGATCTTTTGTAAAAATTATTTAACGTATGTAAATCGAGGCTATGCTTAGATTCAGTGGTTACGTAAAAATTACTTTCCAATTTTGGCTTGAGTCCAAGATAACAATTACGAGTGCCCACATATAAATTATGCATATTCATAATTCTACATAATTTTTTCAAATTCAATATCAATCTTATACTCTGTGCAATATTTAATGAGTTTATTATTTAATTGCTTAAATAACTTTTAACTTTTTACTATCAATGGGAATTTTTGACGCAGGGAATTTCGAGTTCACCATGCGAACAGATGATATGATCACTGAATCTTCAGGTGGTTCACCTGAGCTTGTTGATGTTTGGGTCATAACACCACCGCTCAGGGCAAAGACAAACAACATAATGTCAATGATGATCTTTATTCAAAATATTTTTAATTCTGACTAAGAATTTCGTAGCGGGTTTTTTCTGTTTTATTGACACAGATGTTTTCCAATTTATTTAGATTGTGGGGTTAATATATTTAAATTGATATTAAGTAGAGAAAAAAAAGCGATACATAAAATGTACAACAATATTTTTTTGTGTAAGTCTCCTCATCTATTTGGTATCTTCCCACGGGTTTTCCATGCTGACAAATGCAGATTTCATCTGCCCCTTAACTCATTTCACCTGCAAATGCTGTGCACACAAAATGGAGCACGTTTACGAGCATTTGGAATTCATCTATCCATTTAACCGTAGTCGGTCCCCCCCCACAGGTCTATAGATGATGGCAGAGCGCGTTGTAATTCACCGTCATGTACATAGATAGACAGTCAGGCATCGCGTTACCTTTCCCTTTCCTCTCACTTCACCTCACCTCATTGCCTTACCCATCGACAACTGCAATAGATTAGACCACAACAAGCAGTTGGTGAATGAGTTGATGGTGAAGGGGGATGACCAACAGCAGGATATCGTCACTCCACGTTGGATAAGCTGACATAGCTAAAATAAACGCAACTTTGCTCACGTATTTGGGATTTCAGTCGCTGCAAAGGTATTTAAACTTCATTTTCATATTGTGATGACAATTGTTGGAACCACGAAATGGGCACTGAATATTTCAAAAAGCATTACCAGACGCCTGGGGAGAGTAACCCAAACGATACTAACTGATTGGCTGACTGAGTGGTCAATGATGCAGTTTTTAACTGCACTGACAAAAGAGTGGGAACGGGGGAAATTGAATCAGTAGCGCGGGAGTATTTTGTGGCTTGCATAATTTCTACTGAATACGCATAGGAAACTGAAACGACATTTTGTTGTGGTCTGCAGAGGAGTTAGATATATATCAACAACAAACGACCTTGCTCCCGTTCAGACACCTAACTAACGTAACCAGTTTACGTTAGTTGCAGTTGGCTAAGATAAAACTAGTAATTTTTTTGTATTTTTCTTTGATTTTGATAGATTTGTACTTACCAAATGCCAATGGCAATAACCAGCAGCAACTGCATTTGCAACTTTTTATTTGATTCCACATATTTATATATATGTAGCAAACACAACAACACTTTACACTTGATTCGTTTACAGTTATTTAATACACTCGAAATACGAGTATATATATCTATATGTATGTATATATCAACCCCTGGCAGAGAGAGGGTATTCTTAATTTAATCAGATGCTAATCAGATCCCCAGAACCATATTTGTTGTAGCACGGCTAAAATCGTTGATGACACAATATACATTAAACGGTGAATGGCTATGGCTATTTAATTTTTTTTATTATATTTATTGCTGTCAATGACCAAAAAGAAAATATCATTTGATTTCTTGTATTTCTTCAAGCATACTTATATAGAAAGCAATAAAATTAATACTGAAAAAAATCAATTCAGTTTATTTGGCATAAATTATCTCATCAGTAGAATAGACCAAAATTAAGGAGAACAAAATTTGGCTTTTTGTGTGGGTTAGTTGAATGTTTCTCTTTGAATAACCAATGTATAAAGTATTATCTATTGGAATGTTTTTTTTTTTTTTTTTATGAAAAAAATGAAAGTAAGCTCGAAAGTATTTATTCTATTTGAGTGAAATCTATGAACTTAATCCCATGAATTGTGTTTGACTCTCTCTCTCACTCTCACACTCTCTGAAAATTTGCATAAAAACAAACTCGCTTTTTGCCAAATGACAAACCTTTTTAAGTCTTCTTTTTGTTTTCACTGTAATGTTTTCCCATTCTATATCATTCTATACTTTACAACAAACAATAAAAAAAAAAAAAAAAGAAAATTGGTGTATAAATCTAAACTGATTAGAAAGGGTCATTTATTTTGAATTGGTTTCGGATTTTGGGTTGGGTCATATAGCTTTTAGTTTTTATTTTGTTCTACTTTGAAATGCGAACATAAATTTTATATCTTGGCATCATTTCACTGTTTGTTTTTTCATCAAGAATTTATATTCATAGATAGAAACTCATTAATGTTGTTTTACGGAAAAACTTTCACATGTTGTCAAGTTACTATTATTTTATATACATATTATATATTTATTTTTTATTAAATAAACGTCTAGAGGGGTTAACAATTTATTTTGAACAATAGTTTATATATTTATTTGACATTATTGTCTTTACTCAATGTCATTTAGCTATCTTTATGTGGTGTTTTTTTTATGGCTGGTTAATGCAAATTGTTATAAACAAACCGAAACATAAAAGTAATTCGATCCGTTGCGTTTGACCGTTATCTTTGCTTTTTGTTGTTTTTTTAATGGAGAGCGCGGGGGAAATATAGACAGTGGGTTCACATGGCGCATGCGCGACGGCTTTCAAATTGAAACTGAGCCGCAATGGTCGCGTGTTTGTTTATTTGAACGAGTACACTGCTTGCATGTCTTACCTTCATTTGCACTGCTTTACAATTCTCTCTGTATGTCTTTCATGCTTCTCTCTCTCTCTCCCGGTCTCAGCTGTTTGTTGGCCAAATACGCGTGCGCTGGCTGCTTCCATCCGGCAACTGGCCAACGGTTGAATGATGACGAAAATTATAGTGGTAGTTGTGGTTGGTTGTGGGCATTGGGGGGCGGGGGAAGGTAGCGATATTGTTGACGATCGTTTCAGTTTGCTTGTTGCCTTAGGTCAGGTTTTGTTTAGTTTTTTTTTTGTTTTCAACAAAGTTTTTGTTTACCTTCTTCTGCCAACTACTGTTGGCTATTTCTATGCTTTGTTTTGTGGCTCGCTGGTTGTAATGAAGCCATCAGCAGACAATTACGGTGTCTGGGCTTCTTATTAAATTTAAATTGTCCGCTCATGACACGATCTCATTTGTCTAGAAACAAAGTTCTAATTGGCATTTAACTTGTCATTTTCTCTACTGCCTTTCACTGCTACTTAATTTCACCTTTGCACTTTCTACTTAATAAATAAACCACAAAATTTAATCAGCTTAGACTCCCACAACTATTTTTTTATTTATTTTCGAAACTCAATTTCTGTTTCAACACGCAATTGTATTTGAAAGCAAATATGGGTATCGGGCTATATTGGCAACGGTTATTAATTGGATATCTATTGCAATAATTAAAGAAAAACAATAATTTAAATTTGTATTTCCTAATTTAATATTATGTTATTTTTTCTGGGCTATTTCTTTTGGTTTTTACTTCTTTTTTTTATATCCATAAGCTAGAGTATTTTGACTTCGGCAATCTTTAAAGTTAAATCATTACCTATTTTCTTCATCATGCAATAATTTTATATCGGTTCGATCCTCTCCTATTATCAATGGATGAATGCAATTGGAATTTTAATTAAAATTGATTTACAATTCAAGGGGTGAAATTGATTTTTGTTTCTGTGTGTTTTTGCAACACGCACAGCTGCCCCAATGACTTTATCTCTCCCCCCGCATTCCATTTCCATTTTAATATAATGGCTAATGAATGTCGTACAATTTTCCCAAAGAAAATTTGCATAATTTTCCACTTTTTCAAGTTCAAAAACTTGATAAGTGAAACACAATATTCAAGTTTAATTGCATGAATAAAATACAATAGATATGGATTAAATTATTAAATGATAATAAAAAAAAGACGAAGAAAAAAATTGAGACAAATGAAAGTGAGACACCGACGACACGCGGCACTTTCAACAATCGTGTGATAAACGTGTTTATGAGGTCGAATTTCCAATAGTAATAGTAACAGCAGCGCCAATGGTGGTGCTACTTAAATATTATGATGGCTTTTTAAGTGCCCTCACCGATCCAAACCGATCCTTGGCCTAACTCCGCACACACAGCGCACAGTACATTGTCTGTTGAATTGACTGTGGCCCCAGGCGGTCATGAATTGAACTCCTCCCGTACGTTAGTAGTTATCTTCCTCCTTTCGTTTCCCATTCTTTACGAGGCTCAGACTAGTTGGTAGAGGGGCAAACACGTGCCAATATTTCCAGCAATTTTTCGTTGTTTAGAAAGTGCCTAAAGCAGTGGGGACTGGTTCATACGGTTTCATGGATGAGTTGGTTGGTTGGTCGCATGGTTGTGGATGGTTGGATGGTTGACTGGTTAGGTTACTTGTTTAGTTTGATAAAAACCGATTACTAAATTCAATTTAGTCACAAAAGCACAAACGACAACACCTTTGTGGGATTTTCAATTATAATGCCCAGCCAAAGAAATATGTCGGGACGTGTTCCTTTTTCTCTCTCTCTCTATTTTTTTTTTTCCATTTTCCTTCTTTTTTTTTTGCACACTACAAACAGAGAGGCAAAGGCAAATGCAAAGTGCCAAAGGCGACTGGGGAAAAAAAGAGCACCATGAAACCATGAAAAGGAAAGCCATAAAAAAAAGGGAGCTCCTCCTCTGCTCTTGGATGGGCAAATGTAGGAGCAAAAAACCAAACAAACAGCGAAACGCCGCGCTTAAATGATTTTGAATTGTGGGCAAACATTGGTGACATGGCGGATATGGACTTGGATGTAGAGTTGGAGGTGTGGAGATGGAGATGGATGCGGGCGCCACCAAAACACGGACGGACATGGCTTGGTGTTGTCAACATTGTAGCTGCGGTGGCTGTTGGCAAAATGTTGTGGGTGCCGGGTGCCGGCTGCCGGACTGTGGTTTGTTGATGTGGGTTAGAGGAAAGAAAAAATAGTGCAAGGCAAAGCCAGAGCACAAGTCGCAAAATCACGCGCCCCACCATGAATGGCAAACGCAATTGAATGGAACATGGACAAGGGAGCATGAGATGACTGGAGGCGGGAAAGGAGGGTAGGGTGAGAGATGTTGAATGTTGATGCTGCAATTGCCGGACCCATTGGCTCTTTCTCTCCTCTCTCTTTGCCTTTGTCTGTTTCTGAGGGAACTGGGTGCATGTTTTTTTTATACTCTTTGACAAAGGATACATTTAATTTGACAAAATGTTGAAATATCTCTAGAAATAAATTAAAAATGAAAATTGATTGTAATTGATTTAACAATTTTCTTCCTAATACGAAAAGTGTTTACAATTATTTTATCGTTGTGCATTTGATTTGATTGAATTGATTTATGAAATTAAACTGCCTTGAAATATTTGTAATTTCCTTAATTAAAAGATTAACAAAAATTCAAATATCTGGCAGCTTTGCTTTAAATCCTTTAAATCAGTTTTGTAATATTATATAAGAGTAACCAAACTTTGACTTTATTTAAGTTGATCTCATCTTTGCATGGGTTTTTCTATTTCCACCTATTTTCAATCGGTGCATTTGTTGCTTGCCAACAAAAGTCACCAGCAACGCCAGCAAGTCTATATGTATGTGTATATATATGTATGTATATACAAATATATATATATATATATTTCCAGGCAAAATCAATTGGCATTTCAAATTGCACGCCTTTGAGAGTTTCGTTGCGTTTCAATTCGATTCGTTTGAGTTTTGTATAATTGAAAAGTGGCCAACAGTCACTAACCAACACCATCAGCCTATTCCCCAGTCAACAAACTGGTGAATGTTATTGGTAAGAGGTTAAGGTAACATGTGTTGGTATAGGAAATGGAGTATAAAGATGAAGGCTAAACGGAAACCCAAATACTATTTAGGTTTCGGTCTTTAGTATTAAGGCAAATAGACTCATACAATTAATGCAACTAACGATGCCTGCCTTCTGTTATCCATGTTGCCAAGGCGTCAGTCTGTGTCACTCTAATCCATAGTCTGTCATTTGTTGGTCGGTCGGTCGGTCAGGTGTGTGCTAAACCAAACACTGAAACGATTCCTTTGAAAGCATAGGCAACCAACCAGCTCCCAGTTTGTCCAAATGGCCCATCTAAAGTCCATTAAAAATCTCATTTGGCAACAACCCATCATATTGTCGGACATGCTGATCTCTGGGTAAATGTGAGGTACTGTCTATGGGTTATGGTTGTTGTTGTTGTTGGTTGTTGGTTGTTGTTTGCTGCATAAATAATTTTAGAGTAAATTAATTTATTCGTTGACATGTGTCCTGCGTTTATTTCAAAATTGCATTGTCATTGTGCAAATGCACTTTACCTTGCCTGCATTTGCCCTCGCCACTTCACATTGCCTCTTCAGATTGCCTCGTTTTTCTGCTATCATGATTTATTTGTTTATACAAACGAGTTATTTACACTTAATTTGACAATGCGTGTAATGATACGTTAGCTAGCTATATTATATTATGTTTAGGTAGATATATACATACATACATATATACAATACATAAGGTTGCGCAATGGAAAGACATGATTAGAATTGATGGGTGGGTCTATGTAAACCAATGGGGGTTCAATTGAATGATTCCAGGTGAGTTATTTTTCGACAGTTTTATATATTATATAAATATGATTAAATTAAAAAATTAGTTATATTAAATTTAAAATTGTTTAACTTTGAAATAATTGCAAATTTAATATAATCTCTTTTAATACCATAAAATCTTATTGCCATAGCTGTTAGTAAATACCAAAATCAATCAAAAAATATACAATATAATAATAATAAAAATAATTATCGAAATCGTATTACAAGCTTTTCAGTGAAGTTTATTATTTTCGGAAGCAAATTAAATTTAAATCCTACCAATAAATAAATCTCAACTTTTATAGTCTTTAAACTTTTTAACGATTTTAAAACGCGATGTCTTTATTTGTTTTTAATATGTAGAAAACAATTTTTAAAAGTTTTACTGATGCAATCACAGTTAAAATTTATCACAATTGATTCGTATTTTCAAGGCAATTTGTTTTTAATGGCAAATAAAATAAAGAAAACTTGAAAAAAATATAGCTTTTCCTTTTGAGAATCTGATAAAACTTGCCTTGCTTAATGCTCCTCGAAAATAAGTCTTTTGATTATTTGGTTCTTAACTAATTTAGTTTCATATAGTCAAATCTCAGGAGTTTTAATGCCATTTACTAAATTTATTCAATTATTTATGGCCTTTCAATCCGTTTTTACCATATGCTTCTTTAGTAATTATTTAACGCACTTACTAGACTAGTGACCAAGTAACCGACTTTTTACGCCATCTCTTATTACATCTATTGGATTCATATAACACATTTCCCGCACCCGCAACAACATTGCAAACCATTACCTCATTATAAACAAACAGAGAGAGATAGAGAAGAGAGACGGAGAGGGGGAAAATGCAAAGGCGAATATGAACACGATTTTCTTTATGAATGGAAAAGACGAAAAAAAAGAAATCCATTTCAGATTTCAATTGCGTGACGACGACTCACTTGCATTCCTTCTCATATTTCACCGACAAATGAAATGGGTAAGGGAAAGGGATAGTGGAGCCAGCCAGAGCCCTCTAACTTAACTAATCCCATCATGGAATTATGCTGCAATCCATCACGTTAAAATTGAAATGAAGGCATTGATAGGCAAATTAGTTGCACTTTTGCAATCGTTATGTTACTTAAAATTACTTCAAGCAGATGGGCAGTAAAACTAACAGGAATTACTATTATTGCTGAGAGGGCTTCGGCTCGCCCCTCTACCCCAATTATCCTTTCACCACTATTGGCCATTCACTTTTTGGGAAAATGAATGTCATTCACTTGTGGGATTGCCAAGAGGCAATTGATCGGGACAACCTGCGGTTCGGTTTAATCATCGATCGGTCTGGTCTGTATTGGGTGGCTCATTAAAAATATGTTTCCATTGCACTTTGATTGCGGCGGCCACCGTTGAAAGTCATTAACAGGTGAACCACACCTGATTTGTTGTTACTTGGTATTGCTGCTCTTTACCAGCTGCTGGTCTACCCACTGCCTTCCGATCGTGATTTATAAAGTGCATTTGCAATTGATTTCTATTCTCCATGTAAGGCATAAGACATGAATTAAAAAAAAAATAAATGAAAAACCGAAAAAAAAAAAATATTACACATACGCTACAGTTAACGTGAAATACTTAATATATTTTTTAAGCTGGTTAGCAATTCGTCAAATTGTTGTTTTTTTCGGCATTTTTTCGTTGCAAGTGGAGCAACAACTCAACTTCAAAATTGAACAAACGCATGCAAAGCAGCAGACAGACAGCAAGAAACAATCTAAAAATATGACTCTTAGAGGTGAACTCGGTTAAAAATATTTGATATCAATTTTTCTTACCACTACCTAATGTTAAATAAATAATATTCCAAATGTACATCGATTTATGTTATGGTTATAGCAATCGAAAGTGCTTTTTATAAGTCAGAAATTTAGATGAAAAATGTAGTTTAAAACAAAATACATCTGTATTTCTTTTTTTCTAACTTTTCATTGATAGAAGTAAACCTATATGCACCTTACACGAGTTATATTACGTATAAGACCCATTCACTAAATAAAATTGGATATTTCGGTACCCATTCCAATTCTTTATAAAATAAAATATTTAATTTATATTAATGATTTTTTTTCTTTTTTGAAATGTCTAATTGTTTTTTATTATATTTTTAATCTCAGTCAAGTCATTCGCTATATTGCTTAGTCTCGTTTTCTGTTGACAATATGGAAGATCTGTTTTCCAGAAATGGACATAACATTGTTATACCTCAATCAATCCGTTTTAGCTCTCTAAATATGGTAACAAATCAAAAATGCATGGATATACCATTCTTCAATTCGTGCCATGTTTCATTTTAATTCCAATTCCATCACTAATATCAAGCTTTGTCGATTTGTAAATTGACACAGCTGTTGGACCGACTTCAACTGGGCAAATACTGTCGAAAAAAAAGTGAACTGTTGCTGCCGTTGCTGCTAGCTGACAAATCTTGTTGATTGTGTTGTTGTTGTCTGTGACGTTTGGTCATTGGCCGGTAGCACCTGCAGCTGCTGCTGCTGCTGCTGCTGCTGTTGCTGTTGCTGTTGCTGTTGCTGTTGCTGTTGATCTGCTTGATCCTGCTCTCTGTCGCATGATGCTTCGAAGGCCATCGATCGACCAATCTAAAATCTCCAAAAAAAAAAAAATAAAATTATTGCATATGGTATGCAGGCGCAGGCATAGTGAAAGTGGTCTGCGTTTTGCATTGGATGCGGCTTTTAGATTTGTGTTATACGATAGTCCCCATGTTTAGTTGTTACAAAATATTGTTAACTCTATTCTTTAACAATATTATTTATGGGGTTTTTAACACTATATTCAGCAATACAAAAGAAGAGAAATGCATTTGAACAAAAACCGATTTGAAATAAAACATTACATAATAATCATAATGCTGATATGTCGGCGCTGCGGTTTGCTAGATCTCCGTTGTAATCAACTGGCCGCCAGGCATTCCTAAATCAGTCACACATAGTCAAAAATTTTTCATTGTTCAATTTTCCAATTGTCGGCGATAAAACTAATACAAACACTAACTTATCGTCAACTCAATCGCTTGTATAGCAACAAAGAGCTAGTTCCAAACGAGTTGCATGCATGCAGACGATAGTCGGTCGGTCGGTTGGTCGTTCGGTCGAATCTCTGTATACAATTCCACTGCCACTCACTACTCTCCTCGAATTTATCGTATCTCCCCGACGTTGCTCCCAACGGCAACCCAAACGGCAGCTGGTACAAAAATGAACAACTTCCAATCAACCGTTTGCCATCTCTTCTCGACGACTAGACCGGCCGCCCGCCCGTCCGTCCATTCATTTGCCAAAATGCTTTTCATATCTACATTTTACCAATCGTTCGCTTTTCGGTGGTTTGTTTGTTTAATTAACTTACCATAACCGGATCAACAAATGTGTAAAAATGTTGGCCAAAAAGCAAAATATTCACGAACCGGGCTCAACCGGGATTTGAACCCGGGACCTCTCGCACCCAAAGCGAGAATCATACCCCTAGACCATTGAGCCGCTTGCATTTTAGAAGCACAAAAGATATATTTCTTTCCCGTTGTCTGTACCTCACTGTTGGCATTTACTTTGTGGCCATAACCAACGTTGTTGGTCTTCTTTCTGCATTTATTTTTGGCTGCCACGTCTAAGCCAACAACAAAAAGTATGCAAAAGATTTATCTGAATTTATATTTTTATAAGTTGTGCCTATTTTTATGCAAGCTTTTTCATGAATCTATGTACAGTAGCTGTAGTGGACTTTTACTGAAACCGAGACAAGGTCTTAATTCAGATGGAGAAAAAAGATATGAATCAATAAAAGATTT
Source organism: Drosophila sturtevanti (assembly GCA_018150375.1). Lineage (NCBI taxonomy): Eukaryota > Metazoa > Arthropoda > Insecta > Diptera > Drosophilidae > Drosophila > Drosophila sturtevanti. The sequence goes on along the minus strand of JAECWJ010000408.1, from coordinate 3,718,336 downwards.
CATGAATATTAAGATTAAGATTTTTCTCTATGGGAAAACTTATATTTTGTTTAAAAAATCTCTAATCAAATGATATTAAATTTCATTGAAATTTAAACTGCACAAGCTTTGCTTAGTTTACCTAAAAATAGTTTATATTTTATTTATGTAAACAAATTTAATATGTACAAGATTTTAAATGTAATGAAGAAGCTAGAAATACTTAGAATTATTTATGGAAAAAACTAATCCAATGGGAGCATTAGTTTTGCACTTATGAGAAGAACTTAATATAAATGCATAATTTAACATTTTTTTTTTAATTTTTTAAAAGTTCTAAAAATTAAGAATTTAAGAGAAATGCAATTGCAGAAATCTTTTGAATCAATTTAATGTGGATTCATATTTAAAACTTTCTTCTTTAACAAATCACATTAAGAACACAGTTGAAATTTTTGAAGCACTCGTATTACTATTTAAATATATTAAAAAAATTAAATATTCGAGCCAGATATGTATAAGAAACTCAGTGATAATGGTAGAATAAAAACTTAAATTAAATATGGATCCTAAATTTAAGTAAACTTACTAAAACTTAATCTTACTTAAACTAATAGGCCGTTTGAAGATTTAACTTATAACGTATTCATGCCCTTTGCTTTCTGATCAAGTTCCTTCTTCAATTGAATATATCATCGACCAATTCCTTTGTGATAATGCGATGCGGTCGCGTTGGATTAACTTTGGGGCGTTGATATAGCCGGGCATTGATCGCATACAGTCTGGGTGAGAGATCACAGCGAACATTGAACCACCAATCGCATACGAAAACCGCCTGAGAGAATTGTGTGCCATTGGGGCAAAGGAATGATGCCTGTCGTCCATCAATATCACAATAGTGCCAACCTACAAATAAAGATAACATCTTACTTGAGAATTGTTTGAATTGAATACATAACTTGTAACTTGCCTTGACATCTGGTCTCCATGTCTGCAAAGAATCCTGGATATTCCTGTTCGTCGCAATAGAAATTTGTGTAGGGAACAGCCGAAAGTATGGGATAGTCAACGCCAGGACGACCTGCAAATTATTTTGTTATTCCAATTAGCGCTCGACTACAACAAACAAACACACAAAAAAAAATGTGCGTTTCCAATCAATTTCACTTCAACCAGACTTTTACTTAAAAGAAAACCAAGCTAAAAAACAGAAAGAGGAACCCAGCAAACGCACCAGAAATGTCAAATGCAGGCAGGTCAAAAAATAAAAAAAAAAAAAGGAAAAGAAATATTGAAAAAACAACCGAAATTTTTACTGAATGGTTGGTTGACATAAACAAATCTGTCCGCCTCTCCGACTGACTCACAACCCGAATCTGTGAATTGAACTGGACTGCTGGACTGAGCAAGAGAGGAGAATTTTCGTATCTGTCGCTAATAAATGAATTTACGAGTAGATGCACTTCTGTGCCAAATATTCCGAATTCAGAAAATAATTTAAAACACGAAAAAAAGGAAAAAAAAATGACTGCGTTTGTTTGATTCATTTTTTTTTATTGTTGTTCTCGTCATGAAATGCATTTCTTCTTGCTGTGCATTCAAATGGAAAAATTTATTTGGCTCAGTGGTTGGTTTCGGGGTTTGGGTTTAGACTTAATGACCACCAATGCTGATGGTACATGTGCGGATTCATATTGATTGGCTTGTCTGTCAATAACATGCGTTGAACAACAGATAGTTTTTTATCCGTACTATACTTTACATACCCGGTATGGATTTGCCCAATTCAAGATATTCACGAACCGATGGACTCAAAAAGTTATCTGGTATCTCTGGTAAATCCTTCTCTTGGCTGCCACTCTCATCGTTTTCCAAATCTTGTTGCGGTTCCGGCTCAAAGTTTACTGGTTCGGGGGCACGAGGTCGTTTTGCCCTCTTTGAGCGTACCGTTTCGCGGCAATCTGTTAAACAATAGAAATAGATAAATAATTTGAAGCCAAACCTTAAAATAAGAGAAAAAAAAATCTTAAAGTTCAAGGCTAGTTGAAGATGACAATGCAAAAACAAACAAATTAAACTTTGAATTATGGGGGCACATGAAGAATATGAATACTAATGTCAAGAGTAACATTAAAGTCAGACACTCCACCCCTGATTATAGATAAATCTATCCCTTTCTCCCTCTCTCTCTCTCTCTCTCTCTCTTATATAATTTAAGCCGAAAATTGGTTTACCCTTCTTTAATCGTGAGTTGCTAATTAAACTCCATTGAGTCGGAAGGAAAATAACTGGTACTTAAATAATTTTTAAATGGGAAAAATGACTAGGTAATATCAAATAATTCCCCGAATTTGATGTTACCTAGTCATTTTTCCTTTAAATATTTGATAAACATCAAACATCAATGATTATTAAGGTGTTAATTAAGTTAATGTATTAAGTCAATATGTAAATGGGGATAAAATTAATTTGCATTTTAATGGCCAGCTTATTTAAACAAATAATAAAAAAAGATAATAAATTGTTTCACTAACTTCAATCCACCTATTTAAATTTCCAAATAATTGGTTATAAACTTATTCAACTAAACCAAGCGGCGACTTATAAAATCTGATTATAATTCTGGGATTTGTACAATTAACCTAAATTTGTATTATTTAAATAACCAATACAGGTCAGGAACTATTCAAACACTCCTCGGTTTTGGTTGTTTTGCTTATGGCGATTTTTGTTGCATGCAATTGTGCAACATGTTCTCACTGTCACATTATGTTGCTCAACGTGTTGCTAGTTCGTGCGGTTGTTGTTGTTGTCGTCGTCGTCGTTGTCGTTTTGGTTGTTGACCTTGTAGCATCTTTGCCGCAGTGGGAAAATAACATGTTAGCTAGAATTTTGTGGTAATTGCTCAATATTAATTTGTTTTTGCATTATATTTCTGCATGGGGTCTTATTAGCTTTGTGATTTGTATGCCAACAGCTACATTACAAAAATTAACATCTACACAAAGGAAGATAAAACTTGATTCATATTTTGGCTTCTTCTTTTCCTCTACAGCCCACACAACATTTTATTTTATTTTTTTATGCCTTCAAGGCTATGCGTCGTAAATTAAAGTATTTTTTGCATACAAAAAAATTAAAGAAAAAAAACGAGAAAAAAAGATACCAAAAACCCAAAAACTTGTCGTTAATTTTATTCTACATTTCATGCAATTTATTCACATTGCTGACAGTTGTCGTTATGTTGTTGTTTTTATTTTCTATATATGTATACATATACACACATACAAAAATATGTAAGTGTGTGCCTGTAATTGACCTTAACCTTGTTCAGCGATATGTTACTGTTCGATCATTCAGCCGGCAAAAACTTGCATTGCATTGTGTAATAATTGTTCATTTAGCAAGTGAAATATATCTAGGTCTTTCATCCAATATCGAATGTAGGTAGCAAACAGGCTGGCTGACTGACAGTACTTACATGCATATGTTTAGTTAGTTAATCTCTATCTGCAAGGGAACATGTTTTAGTTGAATGCAATTGCAATCTGAGATAACTAACTTTGAATCCATTTCATGGTTTGAATAATGAATAGTGAAAGGTCTCATTGATAAGGTTAGCTTTAACTTTCTTGGGTTTACTTTAAGTAATGACTATTGGGCTAATACCTGACTAAAACTGAACAATTTTAATTTTGTTATTAAATGGAAAATTGTTCACAATGATTAGTGATGATTTTAGTTCTAGTTTTTTTAGTTTGTAATTGCTTGAATATAATTTTCTTGATTATACATATATTTTAAATTTTGTTCAAACAATATTAAATTTTTTTAATAAATTACTAATGTTATCTAGTTCATTATACGATATTCCATGCTCTAATTCTATGTTGGGTAAATTTTACATAATTTTCTAAATTATTTATTAATTGTAAAGCTAAAAAACCAGGAATTAAATTGAAAATCGAATGGGAGGATTGGTATAAAGTAGAAAGTCCTGTAAATCGATATTTAAATTGCTCCATTTAACTCACCTCAAGCTATTTGGCTAATTATTTAAACATAGCAAATTAGCTGCAAGCTGCATGAATACACACACACACCATCACACACACACCATCACACACACACACAATCCCAAGGGTCAAAACCAATTAAGTGCAAACCATGCAACATCATACCCAATCCCAGTCAGTCGCCCACACCAAAAATCATAAAATTAATAACCAAATTATTAGCCACACTCCCCACACACACATACACACATACACACTCACACACACATTACGCACACTCTTAAACACTCTTTCGTTCGCATGGAGGCCGACAAATTGCAACATTGAATTTCGTAAAAATCGCAAAACAAAATTTATTACAATTGAAATAATTACTACGAAAAAAAAAACAATCAAATTGTAATTAGAGTCGAAACAACAACAACAATAACAGCGACAATACTCTAGGATCCAATACCAACTGTTGCTGCGGCGACAAATTGTACAACAACAACAAAGCACATATAGCATATATATATACATATATCCAATATCTATATCTATATATTTATCTACGACAATGTCCAATGGCCACGCATTTATATTGGAGCTTAATGTCAAAAGTTGTCCAAGTGCGAATTGGGGGGAGGGGCAAAAAAAAAAAAAATCACGCATTAAAATGAGAAACAATTTAGAGTCAAAGTCGGATGCAGTGCGTCATGGCACACCCCTTTGGCACGTCGTCCGTTGTTTGCGTATACGATTACTTTTTTTTTTTGTCTATTTTATGTTGAGTTAGGTAACCATGGACTATCTCCCTCCTATATGTTGCAAGCCGCAAAACAGTGGCCCCTCCTGCTACTCCACACAGTTGTTGTTGTTGTTGGTGGTGTTGATGGTGCCTTGGTGGTGCTGGTATTGGGTGGGAGCTGCTGCTGCTGTTGCTGCTGTTGGTAGTGGTTGGTGGCTTGTCGTCGCCAATGCGATTGGGTTTTTGGTTTTGCAGTCGCATAATTAAAGTAATTGCCTTTCGGTAGAGTGTGCGGGAAATTGAGGCAGCTGGAAAATTAAACAGCTACAGCGCTGTGCAAATCGGGCAATAGTGCAAAAATGCTCATTTCACAATTGTAATTGCGTTTCTTGCATTGAAATTTTTGGCACCTTTTCGCTTTGGCAATTGATAAAACTTGGTTAACTTGAACTAAATAAATCAAATTGCTGAATACTTGCTATATCTTTTGGATGCTAAATCTATAGTATGCCGCGCCTGCTGCCTGATTGCCTGTTGCGTCTAGCCTGGCTAAAGAAAAAAGAAAACGATTAGCCATGAAATTTATTTTAGGGCCACAAAAGCTACACTTCAACTTGGTTTGTGCACACATAAATTTTGCGGCATTGTCTTTATCAGTTTCAGCCATTTAAGTTTGGTATTATTTATGTTTTTGGCCTATCCCATTTGTTAGAGAGTAAATTCTTAATTGGGGGAAATTCAACAGATTGCCAAATTGCTTCAAAAATATAAATCAAATGTACAATTCGGGTTACGTATTGCAAATTGCTGTAGATGTCTTTAGTGGTTAACTTTCCTCGTAAAAGGGGGTTAAAACTGTGAGGCTTCTTTTGTAAACTGTAAATCATTTAGATTGGCTAACACTTACCACTCGGATATATATATGTATATTTATATTTTTTTTAAAGCCAAGATCATATATCACTGATTTGTGTTTTAATTGTCTATGGCTCATCCTTTTATCCTTGACAAACAATATTGAATCTATACGGCAATTAATTGATTTATTTTCTTTAGTTTTAAGTTTTTTCAATGAACCAATGGAACTTCTAAAGGACACTATATATATATATATATATATACATATATATGGGTTTTCATTTTCTTTTTTATTTTTGCTATAAAAAAAAGGTGTTTAAAAATATTTTCAATTAAGCTCAATTTGCTGGATGATTATAAAAATCTTACATATAGAAATCTTACAATCGCATTGTTAAATGGCCATTGAAATCTGGTGAACTTGTTATACTCTATCCTATTGTTGCAATTTTCCATGGTGTAACCACTGTAAAAATTTTGAAAAATGGGCTCGATCATATTGTTTTTAAAGAAATCCCTAATTTTTAATGGCGTTTAATAACAAAAGTAACTCTCTACATTTAATTAAACATTTTTAATATAAATTGATTTATGAATTTGATTATGTTACTATGAAAATCAGTTGAAGTAAAACACAAAAATTCATCTTAGAACCGTTGATCAAATCGAACCCGAATACATATCTCCAACCTTGTTATGGCTTAAACTTCTCTAACTCTAGAAGTAAAAAGCCCAAAAGTTTTTCTACCAATTTAAATGCAATGAATTCTTTATTAACTTCGAATAGTTTTAGCCATGCTCATCAATTGAGTTGAAAATATTTAAACTTAAAAGAAAATCTACAATTCAAAAGCCGCTTCTGGCAATTGGCGGCCCAGTTGAATTTCGTTTGTAGTTGTGTTGGCTAGAAAATTGTTGCACAGTTTGTGCAGTCGTAAATTGTCAGCGGTTAGAGCTAAAACTAGTGGGCGGTTTTCTTTTTACGCTTAGCGATAACAATCAAAATAAAATGCAGCAGCAGCGGGCCAAAAAGCAAAAATCTATTCTAACCGGCAACAAAATTTTATTTGGCAATTTGCATTTGGCCAAGTTCGTTCTCTCTGTGTGTGTGTGTGTGTGTGTAACCGAAACTTGTTCATGAAATAATGGATAAACCTCACCGACTGAGCATAACAAATGCATTTGGTTTGCGTTCATAATTTAGATGTATGAAAATTGTAGGGTGGTCAATGGCATATGCTGGCTGAAGTGCTGCGACATGCAACAGGGTGAACGATGGAGAAAGAGGGAGGGGTTGGTGGGTTAGAGGTATAGGGAGAGCTCGCTCAACTTTTGGCTAGACAAAGCGCCTTTGAGCTATTTGTTGGTGCACGCGGTCGCGGCCATCGAACGTCGTCACATGGAACTTGTTTGTTGTATTGTTTTATGTCAGTTTATGCAATGCAATGCATTTAGTCAATAGATTAAGGAGGCCTGCAAACAGGCAACAGATATATAGCTAGGCATATACCTATATATTTATAAAATATATATATAGTATAAATTTATAAATATGCTGTGTGTGTGTGTGTGTGTGGTAACAAATCGTGACTGCATGAAGTTGCCGTTAAAATCTACGACTGGCCCACTAACTGGCTATCAAGAGACATAAAAAGTGAACTTTTTAAGGTGGAGCTTGTTCCACATTTTTCGGGGCGACAATTTCAAAGGAAAAGAAAACAAAATAAAAAGATGGCGTTGCCTCGATTATATATATGGATATATATATATATATATATATATAAATGTATATTATGTATGTGTATAATAAAGTTATATATGTATAATTATATATCTTTGAGACTAACTGCTCTACTATTAACGACGATAGTGTATCCAATTCACCTGACAGATTTATGGAAATATCATCGACGCATGCAACAGGAAATTCATTTACATAATTTTTGCGTTTTTTCCATTCTGTGTGGCGGCATCCTTTGCGCGCTTGACTGTGTGTGTATTATCCTTTTAATAAGCAACACATACACATTATACACATACATACATACATATACATATATGACAACGGAGACAGATAAATGGGGGAATGGAGATGGAGATAGGATGGTTGCCAGATCCGTGTGGATAATCAGCCTATCAAGGATTCAATTATATAATGAGCTTAATTTATTTTGTGCAGCTTTATGTACGCTGGCTGATGCTGCTGCCGCTGCTGGCTGCCTCATGCAACAACGGCCAACAACGTCGCACAGTCGGATCAACATCCATGTTGATGCCATTGCATATCCTCTTTACCAATTTCTCTAGCTATTGTTGTTCTTATTATTCTTGTTGTTGTTGTTGTTGTTCGTGTTATGGTTTCTGTTTGTGTTTGTGGGATTATTGTGGAAGGATGTGGCATGTGGCATGGCGGCGTCTTTTGCTTTTTATAAATGATTTATCTGCCATTTATTGTCAATGGAGTTGCCCAGTTTTTTCCCTTTTTTATGTATTGCTGACTTTTTAAAGCCCTTAGCCAAATGATTGCCAATTGGCAATTGTGTATGGTTCAAAGAGTAAATGATATTATAATATTCTTTTCCCTGTCATCTATATATTTCTTACATTTAGAAGTATATTGTTTTTGCCTACTTTCAGCAGCAGCTTTTCAATCATAACAAACAAAATATTTAATTCAATATTACTTAATCACTTGTCCGAATGATAAAGACTGTCTATTTATCATAGCTAAAGGAATCAAGTAATATGTCTAATGAGGAAGCAAGTAATTTCTTAGATTGCCTTTAGCAAAATTGACTAAGTCAAACTCATTTTAAACCTTTTTAATTAACGAGCTTAAATTATATGCTTAGTCCTATCACTTGGTTCAGCTTAAGAATATATATACATACATATATAATAAGTAACAAAATCATGAATTAAATTGCTTAAAATGCTAAAATTTTGCTTTCTTTGACAATATATTAATTTTTGAAATATTGTATATAATATAATTTATTTCATAATGGACAAAATTTATGTTGTTATTTCGCAAATCCTTTCTATTGGATAATAAAATTTTAATACATTTTTCTATTGTCAAAAACGAACTGAACTGACAGCAGCCTCTCTTTTTTCTATAAAATCTATGTGAAATATATATGTATGTACATATGTATATAGTATATGGTATAAGCTGAGTGAATAAATAAGCCAATGAAAGCAACATTCAGTCTCTTGTTTTATATCGTTATACCCACATAATCGTTGTCCGTCTGCTGTTCCTTACCAAAAACCTATTTAATAAGCTTTTATATGTAATTATGCATTTTTATTTCATGTTAATTGCATTGAACTGCCACCCAGCACTATATGTATGTATATATATATATATATATTCTGTATAAGTGTATGTGTGTATATGTGTATGCTATGGCAGTTTTTCACCTGGCGTAGCTCATAAATATAAATGACGGAATTTTTCCGCAATTTGTCGCCGCACACACACACACACACACACACAGACACGCACATATAAAACAAATTTCATTTTAATTGAAAATTATGCCACAGCATTAACATTAAGCATAAAATTGAAGTGGTCAGAAGAGACACAATCAATCCGACAAAATAAAAAGGGGGAAGGCAAGGGGGGAGCAGGAAAGGAAATCCATGTAAGAAAAATGCATTTTCCAACATATTTGAGACACTTTGCTGCTTGCTGTACGGTTTCATGTGTGTTACAGCCGTCAATTTAATCTTGACATTTGGTAGAGGGGGGAATTTTTTGTTTTGTTTTTATTTCTTTGGGACTTATCGTTTTTCTTATTGTCAGGCACAATATTTGCATATGTCAGCTGGGCGGTCCATTGGCCCAATGTTGGCTGACAGCCGTAAAAATTGTTTTCTCATGTGTTGCCAAATGTTTGACTTACGCGCAAAAATGTTTGTTCAGTTAAATCTTTTGTGTGTGCGGCTATTGGAACCATATATCTACTATATACCCTTACAAAGCGAGTTACTTGATATGCAAAACAGAAGAAAATGAGTTCTGCGATAAGAAATATTCCTTTATTTATTAAATCAATGCAAACAGGAAAGATCGGTCCCATTAGTTTAGTTTTAATAATAAATTTTGATAATAATTATTAAAGTAAGGATAAAGATAAAAAAATTTCATTTTTATAACATGAATAAAAGATAGAGTATAGAAAGAATCGCTTTATAGAAGTTAGACCAACTCTTGTATGGTTTTTTCTCTCTATTGGATAAATCTATAAATCAATTAATTTGAACATGCAAAATGCAAATGCGTTTTCAAATATTTTTTTGCGTGCCCATTTGATGGTGAGAAGGGGAGGTTTGGTGGTGGTGACCAAAGGTAGGAAAGGAGGAACAAGTTATTTCTTCCACCTGGCCAAAGCCCACAATTGACAACTGCAGCCGCAGCCGGGCAGTATTTGGCATCTCTGGGAGAATTTGAATTTATAGGCTCGACAGCAGCAGCAGCAGCAGCAAAAAAAACAAACTTATATAGTCGCCGCTATATTTGTGTGTGTATAACTGGCGATTTATATTATAAAAGGTTTCCGTTTCGCATTAAGTAAATATCAAAGATAAAGTGTATATTTAAAGACGACTTTTTTCTTTTGTATGATCATAAATTTAAGTTGCCATCATCAGAAAATCATTTGCATATTAATGGCAAATGTTTTGACATATTGTTGTTGTTGTTGTGTTGCCCCCTTTTGGCGGATGTTGTTAGTAGTTAGTAATAGTAGCGAATGCAGTTGCATGTTCCGTGAATGGTTAATGTGAGTGGGAAGCCATCAGTTAAGATGGGCCAAAGCATTCTCAATTATTGCAAAAGAGCAACAATTTTTTAACAAACAACAAAAAAAAAAAAACAAGATGAAAAAGAAACCTAAACAAATACATAGAGCAAGCATTACAAGCAACTTTCAGATATTAGATTGTAACTTTTTTTTTTTTTTTTGGATTGTATTAAAGTATGTACTTAAATTTTAGTTAGAGAGTTGCAAAAAGACTCCCACAACTTAAAAAAGTGTTGGTGTTACCTCCAGTTCGTATCTAGTTATGGCATTTTGTCATTCAGTTTGCCTTAAAAAGAATCCATTCGAAAAACAAAATAAAAACAATCTATTGTAAAGTGTATATGTATATGTATATACATGCGCATACTAGATCCATCATCTATATCATTCATTCGCTACACTTTATTAGCATTTGAGACTTTATTATAAATATTTTTCATTCAAAAAGAATAATCAAGTACAATAAACAATTCCAACAACTAAATATTTAAATGAAATGCACAAATATTGACACTGTGACCCAAACTTGGTCAAAATGGAATAGTATTTAGATAAAAGGTTGGTCCAAAGTGAAAGGTTAACCAAGTTATTTTTATTATTTTATCTACAATAAAAATATTATAGAAATTTGTTTCTAGCAAATTATATTTTAAAATAAAAAATATTTATTAAATATTATTAAATAAAAAAAATTATTTGTATTGATAATTAATTTCACATTTTCTAACCAAATTTTATATATACAATACATAGAATAATTAAAGTAGCAATAATAGAGTTGGAAAAACGAAACCTACGTCAAGCTTTTCTTATTGAGGTTTAACTAAATTTGAAATTTTTTATTCAATTCAAAAAATATTCTTGTTTTCTTACCAATTTTTTAGTCAAATTTTTCGTTAATGTTATTTCCTAAAGTCCTATTTTTCTTTTTATCTATCAATCTACAATTTTGTAATCTTAAAATGTATTTGTAATTTTCTTTCATTTTTGAGCCAATGTAGCTTAAGATTCAAAAGTATTATAATAATGCAAATAGAAAACAATTGTCATTGCATTGACATTTGTCTGGCTATGCAATGTTGTTGTCTCTGTGTGTGTGTGTCTGTGTGTGTGTGTGTGTGGGCAACATTTGACAAAAATTAACTGAATAAGTTTATTAAACAAATAACTAAGCGCGAAGTATGCAATAAACATATTCAATGGCATATGCACTCATATGTATGACTAACTAACTGACTGCAATGGCTGTTGCTGTTAATTAAAGGCAAAACTAAAATCTCATCTCACTAAAATGGCAAACAGCTGGTGGGGTGAGGGAGAGGGTGGGGGGAGGCAAGGCAAGGTAAGCAAGGTAAAGGCAAAGGCGGATTAAGCAGCATTATTTGTTGCCCCATTGTGGATGGCTTTTTGCATTAATGCCGCATAAAATGTCGTGCAGTTTTTTTTAAGAATATAGCGAGAGGCAGAGAAACAGAGGGAGAGAGAGAGAGACAGAGAACAAGAGAGAGAGATGGAAAGAGACTATGATTTTGGGTGCGGACAACCTTCAATTCCATACAAATGTCAAAAGTAATACGGAACTTTCCTGTCTGCCATAACCAACTAAATAATAATGAAGAAGCCGATGATGATTATGATGATGATAATGATGATGATGATAATGATGATGATGCTGGTGATGATGATGATGATGATGATGATGATGATGATGATGATGATGATGTTGTATGCTTATGGTGGTGCAAATTAGAAAGTCTTTGCTTTTGCAAATCCAAAGCCATCAGGTGTAACAGCTCATAAATAATGTGAACTTTTGTCGACACTCGGCTAATAAATAAATACTTGGCCGGGTCGTGTCGTGTGCCGCAGTTGTTGTGTGTTGTGTGGTGAGATGAGGTGTTGTTGTTGCTTAGATGATGCAAGGCGGCTATTACCTCTATCCATACACGCATGCCTCAAGCCGCCAAGTGACCATAAAGTGCCAAGAAATGGTGGTATGTATGTGTGTGTGTGTGTGTGTGTGTGGTGTGTGTGTGTGTTGTGTGTGTGTGTGTGTGTGTGTGTGTGTGTGTGTGTGTGTGTGTGTGTGTGTGTGTGTGTGTGTGTGTGTGTGGTGGTGCTACAACCATAAAATCCAATACACTAGGCACCCAAAAAGAAAACCGATTTTGGCTTGTGGTTTTGTTAGCCCGTTTGACACATCAAGGCGGCCGGCAGCCCAGGCTCTTAATTTTTTAGTAGGCTGTACATTCGCCGCTCATATATTCATTTGCGCCCGCCCTCGTATACCGCCTTTGGTCAATCCATCAGTATGACAGTGCCGACGCATCATGTAATCTGCTTGAATTTATTGCAATTTAACTCCGTGTAATTTGATTTAACCAAATCCAAGAGAAACATCTTGTGCCGGCTTGTGTCGTTTTTGTAGCTATGGCCATAAACACGTTTCCATTCTTGTTCAAAAATTGAAGTTGCCTGCAAAACCCATCTCCAAAATGGCCGAAACAGCAGAGTAATAACAGCAACAGCAGAGTTGGTCAAGCAATAATGTTGGTAGCCAAGTTTTTGGCATTAGAGATGGGCTAATAGAGTATGTATATGTATATATATGAACACATGTACAAATATCTTTTTAATTCAGATCTTTTCGACTTTGTTGAATTTGTAGATAGTATGAGCAACTAAATATTATATTGCCTAGGCTAGCAATTTCTTTCAACATTTTAAAAGAGCAAAATAATACAATCTTGGCTTAAATCAAATATTGTCTATATTGTCTCTTTAAGAAACAGAAAATTCTAATATTAATACTTAGTTATATTCTGAATATATCTAATTTTTTGATAAATTTGATTTGCAATATAATTTAGATGCTGGATAGAACATAATTTTTTTACTTTTTATTTTATTATTTTTTGATTTTTATAAAAATTTTAGTAATTTTTCTTTAAGAAAAATTAATTTCAGCTTAATTTTATCGGGTAGAGAAATATTAATACTGAATAATACGATATGCCTCATCGATGTTAGATGAATCATTACGAATGAATATATAAAGAAAAGTTAGGAATCCAATATAATTTATAATTATTTACAGATTATGGAATAAAAATGGAGTAATTGAAAGTTGATCAAAGGTTAACTTAGAAGAAGAAATGAACATCTATATTAGGATATATATTGATTTATATTACCTTACCTAATTAAACTAAATAATACAATCCGTTTTACCCTTCACTATCAAAGTATCACTTGCTTCATAAATCAATTGTTGAATTTACATCAAAAGCTAAGATTAAATTTAAATGTTTAGTTTAACTTTCCAATAGTTTTTATTTTTTCATCTGTACTGTTTTAATTTAAATAATGAAAATATTATCCAAGAGCAAATAGAAAGGTCTTAAATTAAAAATAATATTACTTTCGCTCTTAACAAGTTTATCAATAATATTTTAACTAATTTGAAAAATATTTTTCAACATATCAATCAGACTTACCAGTAAATAATAAATATCCACAAATGATAATAAGAAAAAATGTTATCCTGGGCAACATTTTGTTAAGTTAAATAGGAACGGCGAAATGTGCTAACGATGGATCGATCTTTAGCTTACTTTTAATTTTTTTTTTTTGCTTTGAATTATTATTCCACCAAGTTAGTTAGTGGCAATTACTTAACTAAACCACTAAGCGCCGTTTATAAAATCTTGTGGCAGGGCGGGCACAGGCAAAGAAAAAATGCACCGAAATATCAAACAAATTGCAGACAGCAGCAGCAGCCTGATTTTTCTTTTTCTTTCCTTCTATTGAAATTGGTATTTACGACTGGTTAAATTTCATTTTTAAGAAGCAATTACAGTTAATCTCTTTTTATTAGCAGAGGCGCAGAGGCAGAGACAGTAGCAGTTGCAGTTGCAACAATTTGCAATTATTGCACTCGTTTGTTTTCCTTGATTTAATGTTGATGTTGTTGCAGTTATTTTGACGGGAGGGAGCCACACCAAAAGCGAAAGATTGCTAGAAAATTTGCATGAATCTGGTGTTTGGCCTATAAAAAGTTGTTATGTTGCATGCAACAATGACGACGACAACAACGACAACTACTACTTGTATGTTGTGGTTGCCTAATATGCTGTTAAAATAGCGGGCGGGTGCTTAAAGTAGTTGCTCTTGTTGTTGTTTTTATTTTTTGTGGAGAGAAACAATGGGGCACGAATATGGCACAAATACAGTTAGTTGCTATTGTTGTTGTTGTTGTTGTTGTTGCTGCACTTCTCTTACACAGTACCACCAACTGCCAATTCGCATTTGTTGCACTTTTATTATTATTATTTCTTATTGTTATTAGTTGTTAAAGCCGGCTGCAATCCAAAAAATCATGCTGCTATAAGGTTTATTTATTTTTTTTTATTATTTTCGAGGAGTGTTTGCAAGTTGATTTATTTCTACATATACCATATACTATATGTATTTGTGTTGACTACCGATCTTCGAATCGCGCTTGAACAAGCTGGAAAAAAAAACAGACCCAACCGTTCACCCGAACGTTTCAACTTTAACTGACTTCAATTGTTGGGGAATATTTACTTACCAGCTTAGACTCTCAGTTGTTTCTCCATTCCCCATCTCAGTCTCAAAGTCTCTGTCTCAGTCTCTGTCTCTGTCTCTGTCTCTAGATTTGAGGTAAGGCTCTGAACTTGTTTGTCGTGCCTCCAAAATGTTCAGTTTGCTCACTTTTAATTGTACTAACTAGCTTTAGCAGTCTAGCATGGATTGGTTTAGTTTGGTATTGGATTGGATTGGATTGGATTGAATTGAATTGAATTGAAGGAGGCCTTACGCAATTGAAAATTGTCTGAATGAATCACAGTCGAGAGACCCTACTAAACTAAAGTTAAGCTAACTAATAGCAATCTCTGTCGCGTCTCTCGACAACCTTCGACAATTGATCGCAAACAAAAAACAAAAAACAAAAACAAAAATAGAAATACAAAAACAAAACTTAAAAACAAAGTACATTAGGCAAAGACGTAGTTAATAGAAGCCACCGAGCGCCGCAGCATTTAATTAATCATGTAATTATGGATATGCGAGGGCTGTTTATTAAGTATTTCATAGAATTTTTAAGCCAGAGCTGATCTAACTGAGAACTTAAGGTAATTAGAGCTAGTAAGCTATTAAGTTTAAATAAAGAAGTAAATAAATATAAAGTAAAGAGCAAAGACTGAATATGTGTATGTATTTTTCAAAAAAGAAAATAAACAATTCCATTAAACCTCCAATCCCTTGTTGGAATCTGCAAATCCTCTTTAACAGCCAACTATTATGTAATCTGGCAGAAAGAAAGAAGTACAAAAATAAGTAAAGGAGTTATGACTGTATATGCGTATTTATATGTAGATATTTATTTATTTTTAAATCTACAAATTAAAACGCAATTTACCTCCACATCTCCTTCAGTCCTTTTCGAACCTAAATAGATGATTGGAAATGATTTCATTTTCCCAAGTTTTAGCCCTCGTACAGAACGGAAAAACCTTCTAACTCAAAAGGAAACAAAAAGCGACACTTCATTGCTGTACCGAATTTAGTTTTTGGGGGCCTTTCAAAAAAAAAATTCTGTTTTTTGTTTAAATGAGCATCGCAAGTTACTCAAAAATCATTCAATAGAAGATGATGACCTTGTGTGGTTTTGAGTCTTCTGAGTTCTGTCTCAGAACATGGATACACACACAGAATGATTGTGGATAGCTTTGTGGTCGGTCTTTTGGTCTTCTGGCCTGCATTTTAATGTGTAGCAGAATGTCTGATTTATTTGGCCCAGCCATAGGCGACCAGCATGTCCAATTAGCCTTGCCAGTCGGACAACAGGCAACGGGCTGCTGGCAGACAAGCATCAGCATCAGCAGCATCAACAGGCAGCAGCAGCATCTCAAGGCCTCATACATAAATCATAATCACATTAGTAGTGAGACAGACAGACAGCTTTCCGTAACCCCAGAGCGTGCAAAAACAAAACAGAAAAATAAAAAAGTTTGCTTCCCTGAATTTACCGCCCACACGTGCCCATTAAAAATGGCAATTGAAAACGCACAAAACGAAAACGAATTATGTATTATATAAAAAATAAAAAAAGAGAACAAAAAAACAAAATATAAAACAAAAATAATAGGAAAAAAGAAACAATTATTAATGGCAAAAGTTGATTTTGGCGCACGCACTGCGTCTAACGAGGCGGTACAATTGCCACCGAATTGCTTGGTAAGCAATGGCCCGTCTGTAATTGATAAACTGGCCAAATGAACTGGCTGACTGACTGACTTGGCTAACTGACTTGGCTGAGCGATCGACTGTGCCTGCCGCCTATTGCCAAACCAAAGACCGACCACAAACACACACACACAGCAACAAAAGTTTATTAAACACACAAAATTTAATTTCATTTCGGCCGAAAATTGAGCATTACAATCGTATATATATGTATATGTATATATATATATATTTCACGTTACTTGATTTTACCAACTTTAATTACAAGCTAATCGTTTTAATGACCTGCTAAATGTTCAACTATAAAATTTATACATATAAAATTTTGTTTTGCTTTAATAAATAACTGACTACCTTACTACAAGGTTGGCCAATTAGTTAATCGATAAACACTCTTTTTATGGCCATCAATTGGCAGAAGATTATCCTAACTCCTCTATATTAATGTTAATCGAAATCTCGTTAATGTTCTGGTAAACTAATTTTCAAGGTTTAAATTTAATATTTAATTAATGTTTTTGTTAGTTGAGAGAATTACAAAACGAAGTGCTTCTCCTTCTGTCTAATTTAATTATTTATAAAAATAAATTATTTTATTGAAAATCTTCTAAATTCTATATACTGATCTTCTTATTCAAATAAATCTCTTATTGTAAATGAATTTCATTGCGATGTACTTCTATATCAGATATTTTCTAAGGAAAAAAAAACTACAATCTATGAAGTGGAAGAAGTAATTATTAATTAAATTTCATTTAATTCTTTAATCTTTAATTACTAATGATTATTGTGTCCTTTCTTTCAAATTTCAGAAAGGATAATATGAAATTTATTGTAAATTATAGATTAATCAAAATAGCTAGCAATCATTTATGAATAGATCTTGGCAAGTAATCTAAAAGTATAGATTCTTTATAATATAAGTATGCATATATGCATATGTATAAATAAAATATGACGCTCATTTAAAAATAAATTTAGTTTGCAAATCACCGAAAACTTTAAAAATTAATTTAATTTAGTTTTATTTGTAAATATTTCTAAATATTTTTTATGACTTTATAAAATTTTACAACTTTTTTTCGTCTTGTCGCGCATATACGACTTTAAAACTTTATTGTTTAACAAAAATCAACTTTTAGTTTATTTAGGTGCTCACTATGTTTGAGATAGTTTGAAAAATCATAAGACCAATTGTTGGTTTAAGCTGGTCTCCTAAATATTATGGACATATTGTAGTTAACTTTTGTCTAGTTGTTATTATTGTTATATATATATATTTTTGTAGTAAGCCAACTACAATTACAATTGGGCCCACTCGCTGAGGTTCTTTTGGTTTATTTTGCTACTTGGCCATAAATCGCCGCTCAATGTTTGCGTAGGAAGTTGCTGGTTGCGGCGATAATTGTTTAAAATTGGGACCACAGCAGAGATTGGGAGATTATTGAAAACCATTTTTGTTAGTTACTTGCTGATGAGACAGAGATAGAGACAGAGACAGCGAGAGAGAGAGGGAGAGAGAGAAAGAGTAAATGAGATATGACGGGGATAGCATTTAAACTTTTAATTGGCAACTGTCGAACAACTAAATGAATATGTTATTAATTGAAACAATTTGATTTTTATTTTATTCATTTCGTATTTTATTTAATTTTCAATATAAACTGACAAATCAAATAATGAATTTGTTGTCTTTATGTACATACTACATATATGTATGATGTCTCGGCTAAGCACCTTTCAGCTAACGATAAGACCCTTGACAAGGTCAAGTGAATTGAAAGCACTTCACATTCATGTAAAACATTTAAATGATATTTATGTCGATCATTTTTGTTTCGTTTCGCCTCGTTATGATGATGATCAGTGCGCCATATCGTCAGTTAGAGTTTCTATAACCTACCTCTCTATACATATATGGGTTTCAATTACATGAGACGGAGCAATAATCACCAATGGCAGCAACTCTTCAACTCTCTTGGATATCTTTGGCTTAGTTAGGATGCCATTTATGGCAGAACAACGAATCGTTGCAACGATTTGGCGCGAACTTGCCTGTCATCTGCTACAAATCAGCTGTCATAAAGTTTTTGGTGATTTTGATATTTTTTTTTTTTTTTTGCCTACAATCACTTTTAACAACAACTAGTTGGAATCATTTAATAATGATCGTTTCGTTCCATGGCTAAAGATGAAGAAGAAGTTGCTTTCAATTGCCTATTGAGAAATTCACAATTAAAAGTGCCAACTTAACCGACAAATGTTCCCCCAAGCCGTCAGCCATTCACCCAAAATAAAAATGAAAAAAAAATCAGACTTAGATAGAGAATGGTACCGAAGTCAAAGTTTTTATTTTTTTTATTTTTTTTTTTTTAGAATGTGCATAATATATAATCTGCATCCAAATTATATATACATTTTTGAATATATTTTGTATTGCAGGTGGTAAAGAATAGCAAACAGAAACTGGGCGATTATGCTAAAGAAACATTGACCAAAATATCTAAACACTTTTGCCATCTGCATGGCCAATTGCAGATGGCCGAACTACAGGTCATTGAAAAGTTACGCGAGTCCAGTTTGTCGCCTCAAATGAAGTTACATGAAGCCACAAACAATCTAAATGGCTATGAGACAGTGCTTATGGTAAGAAAGAATAGACAATATCAAGTTTAATGCTTATAATTAAATACAAATTGCCATTCACTCACTATATTGTCTGTTGCTAGCGTCTAACTGAACTATTTGAAAATAAAAATATGTTCGATGTGCCAAAGGATATTTGGCTTAAAGAGTTATTAAGTCTAACCACTCAACATTTGAAAAGAATACCAATTAGTATTGAAGTCAGCAAGATTGATATTAATCCCTATAAGTAAGTATTATCTGATGTGATTAATAAAAGATCTAGCTCTACTAGTTAATCCTAATCCTTTTAGATTCACAATTGCCGATCAAAATAATCTGAAAAAAATGTTTGAAAAGCATTTCGAGTGTGATTTCACAGTGCCCAAGCTTGTTGTCCGTTTTCAAAATGACTATAATAGAGACGGCTCCGTTTCGAGCATTTCAAATGATGTGATTGATTCCACCTTTAGATCGTCGAGCAGTGGCAAGGAAAACAAAAAGCAACAAGCAAAGGCTAATTCAGCATCTAAAGCCCAAATGCAGAACATTAGTCAGAGAAGCCATAAACAGATTAGAAATCAAAAGCGTCTATCAAAGAAGGGATCGAAACGAAACACTAGCATCTATTCCAATTCAAGTTTAGAGGAAATCCATAGTGGCCACCAGAATCTTGAGAATATGAGAACCACATTCTCAGTCATGGATATTAGTAAAGCCAATACAAAGACATCAATCGATGTCACACATAATCGTGATTGGTTCAAATCAGATATAATGGTAAAAGTGCGTTCAGTTAATTCTCCAGAGGATTTTTATGTCCAGGGTGTACATGCTGTCCATCGTCTGCAACAGGAAATTGATGCATTTGCTCAGACCCCTGAATGTCAGCCACCAATAAAAATTGTGGTAGGTCAACATTATATAATATACCACACAGCTTTCAAACGCTACCATCGCGCATTGGTTAGTAAAAAACTAAAACTGCCAGATACTTATAATGTCATATTACCGGACATTGGATTGCAGTTTCCTGTTAACATTAAAAAGTAAGTAAATGATCAAAATAATATTCATTTCCTATTAATAAACCTTCTTTAATGCATTATCCATTTTTAAGTTTTCGTGAGTTGCCCAAAAGTCTTGCCATTATACCCTATTCAGCCGTTCATTGCACTTTAAAGCAACTGATACCTATTAATGGCATCGAGTGGGATAATCAGGCTAGCGCATTCTTTAAACAGGTGGTTCAAAAGTAAGTAGTGTCTAACAATGTCTTCTCTTGGATTATCAATTGATGAAAAATCTCTCATTTAGCAATCCTGTGCATGTGACCATGGTACGTGATTTGGGCGGTAATTTTTATGAAGTGGATTTGATTACCACCAACTATGGTACAAATATATCAGTACGAGAATCTTTTTTATATACGGGACTGGCGCGCACTCCTTTCGGAAATGCGTACGCCGATACCATAAAACCAAAACAATTGCGTGCACTCAATGCGCAGCGTTTACCTCTGGATCAGGTCAATTTTGGTGATGCCTTTATGGTACAGATACTCCATATGGAGAGTCCCCAAGAGTTTTATGTGATGCGTCACGATAATGAAGATCTACGCATTGAACTACAGCAATCACTGCAAAATATAATGAATCGTATGGGTTTGGCTCAATTGGAAAATATTTATTTGGGCCGTTTGCAAATGGGTTGTGCCCTCCAATTGGAGGGTCAGTGGCATCGTGCACGTATTGAACAAACTCTACCTGATGGTAAAACTTAATTAATTTATTTAATTATACATTTTAATTATGTATTTTCAATCTCTAATTAAGGTTATGTGCTTGTCCGTTTGGTTGATAATGGCACCTGCCAAAAGGTCTATTGGGATCAACTGTTTGCCTTGCCATCAAAATTCAGACTTTGCGAATTGGCCATTAAATGTTGTCTAGCTGATGTGGAGACTCTGCCAGAACATGGCTATGTCTGGACACCGGAGGCAATTAGCTCGTTCAAACAATTGACCTCGAATCCCAAACTTCATGTGGAAGTTATCGGTGTATGTGAAGATATTAATTATGTGGCCTTGAGTTTTATCAGGCCCAGCGGTGAGAATATTAGCGTGGGAGCCGAACTGGTTAAGCTGAATTATTGCAAATCTATTGGAGAAAGTAGTCGATTATTGAAACCTCCATCACCACGTCCCTCTCGTCTGGATATGTCAACGCGTAAGTTTATAAAAGAGCAAAAATCTCTAACAACAATGCCATTAGAAGTTGACCAGGATTTGGATGGGGATGAAGTTGTAAAACGTGTGCCAGTCCATTTGGTATACATTAAGGATCCACATGAATTTTATGTAACTTTGTCACATTTTCTTCCCGCAATTGAGGACTTGAAGATGTCAATCCAACAAACCGCAACTGAAATTTATGAAAACTCTGTTCCCCATGACAATTGGAATGTTGGCGATATGTGTTATGTGCATTTTCAGGCACATACCGATAATGAATTTTGGTGGCATCGTGGACAAGTTCAAAGGATTACTTTTCCATCGAGCAATGATATACTCAAATATGATATTTTATTACGCGATATTGGCGAGGTAGCTGAAAATATCCCAAATACACATTTGATCAATATTAATGAGACGCATATGAAGATTAGCAACAGTGTCATACGTTGCCATCTGCATGGTGTACATCCTAAACGAGGCGAAAATTGGTCATTATTAGCTATAGAATTCTTTAAGGATCAGATACAGGCCTATCAAGATTTACTGGTTACTAATCATGGACGTAAAAATAACTCGGTGGCTGTCGTCTTGTGGGGCTCACATAGGGAAATTCCGGGACCCTTTTCCCTAGAATGTGTCAAATATGTTAATATCAATGATATGATTGTTATGGCGGCATTAGCTTCAAAGGATAAAGATAAAAGCGCCATACAATCAGTTTTAGGCGACAATGAAGATCCGGAATTAACATGGAAATCATGGGCTTTAAATAAATGTTTGGATGGCATTGATCTTATGCCCAATCTGGGTAAATATAAAACCCTTTCAAATGAATCTTACCGTTGCTTAACTCCACCATTTAAGCAAACTGATGAAATGCCGCCATTGGATCTTCTTAAAGATTTAAATATGTTAACACCAACCACTGGCCAGACATCGGCACCATTGGCCTGGACACAGTCGAGAAAATGTGAGAAAACCATTTTCACAGCCTTTCCCACAAATGTTAACTACGAATGTCAAATCTATCTGAGTTTGTCCAATGATAAACCGTTTATGGAGAATATGCGCAAATTGCTTGAAAAGTGCTGCAGACCTAAAATGAATCGTTCGAATCCAGAAGTTAACTATGTGGTTGGTCAACCCGTTGTGGTCACCTATCATTTGGATAATTCGTTTTATCGTGGCATTGTTGAGAAATTGCCTAACTTAAAGGGAGAGTATGTCGTATATTATGTTGACTATGGCAATGTGGAAATGGTATTGCCATCCGAGATGTTACCATATGCACCATTTCCCCAACTTAAAGCCATGTGCTGGCTAGTCGACATTTATGGAGTACGTCCCAAAAACAAGAAGTATACCATTAAAGAGATAGACACGGTCCATAAGGAGGTTGTAATGAAACTTAGTGGCATCCGTGTAATTGATCAAAATGGACCAAATAATGTGCCATTGTGTCAAATTAATGTAAATAGTAATGATATTGCCACCATGATGATTGGTATCGGAATGGCTGTATCAACGCTTACGAATAGTTTGCCGAATGAAAAACCAACAGAGAATAATCAAATACTGGAGAGTTTCAAAATCTTTGATGAACTCTTGGATTTTGGTGAATTTGTTAAGGATACAGAGAAAAAATATAATCAATCACCAGCAGTATTTCAGGATAAGAATAATTCAACTATTAAGCCACCACCAAATAAAAAGCAATTGCTTCATTATAATGATAAAATCATTGAATTCGATAGCGATCCTGAAGATTTTGATTGTAAACAAGCAGCCCTAGACTTATCTTTAAATGCAGACAGTTATGGTTGGGTTAATGGTGTTAAAAATATGGTCCCACAACGAAATCGTATCAATAATGGGAACGAAGGTGAGGAGAGCGATGATGCGTATGAGGATATGTCAATTTCCTATGCAAATAGCGATCGAATTAAACATATCCTTGAAATGGAATCACCAGCTGGAGTAGTTTTGAACTTTGATCCCACAGAAACGAATGTCATGAAGCCCCACACTGCCGACATTATGAACCAGTTGCGTCGCCGTATTGAATTGCGTCACAAGGTTGGTATCTTTTACTACTATAGCCATTTACGCTTGGATCCTTTTACAACATTATTGCATTTTTATTTCGCAGGATATGTTAAATAAAGTTAGCTTCTCACCGCTGGACACATCCACAGTATTCCTATATAATGCAGAAAGCTGCTTTAAACCCCAGAGTCTTCCGACTGGTGTCAATCACTTTTTGTGTACCATTGATAGCATCATTTCGGCAACTGAACTCCAGATTTCACCATGCCTCACTGAGTTCACTAAATGTGACATTAGTCTCTTTCAAGAAACGTGCGCTCTAATTGAGGAGGCGGCTCCTCTACATCCAGAAGTTGATGCCCTTTGTCTGGCACAGTACTCCAAGGATAAGCAATGGTATCGTGCTACCATTACGGAATTGCATGTGGCTACCAAACGTGCTGGAGTTTTTTATATCGATTTTCATGACACGGAATTAGTGGCATATGCCAATTTAAAGGTAATGCCAAAGCAGCTGTTCACATTTCCATTACGTTCGTTCCGCGTGAAACTCCATAGGGTTAAGCTAAATAAGAATTTTGCAGAAAAGACCGTTCGACAAGCACTGCAAGCTTGTCTATGCGAATACGAGTATGTCTATGCCCGGGTCTACTATCCCGTCAACTACCATTCCAATAGGGGAACATTAATCAATGATCTTCATTCATCAAACGATACTATAACAAAGGGATACAGACTGCTTGAAGTCGAGCTCTTTGAGAATAAGCACAAACAGAAGGTGATTTACGAACCTTTAATAGAAAGTTGTATGTACGTGTAAGTTTCCTACTCATTTGAATACCATATTCATAATTTCTCTTACTAAAAAGTGGGCGTTACATTAACGAATATGTATGTCCCGCCAGTGTACGCCATTTTAATTTCCATAATAAATTTCGATTTTATATTTTTGATATTAAAAAGAATATCAAAAACGGATAAACGGCTAGCAAACATTAGCGACGCAATATTGCTAACATAAATACAATAAAGATGTGTAAAATATTTGAGTTAATATTACGATAAGTTCAATAATTCAGTTCAAAAAAAATCGTATTGATTTTAACATCTAAATAAGATGGTTCTTTAAAAATGAAAGATATAATAAACGTAAAAACATAAAATTTCGAGAATATTAAATTTTTGCCAAATAGTTAATAAAAAACACATTTATCATAATTGTTTTTTAATTATCCATAAATTGAATTTATTTCCACCATAGCATAGGTATCTTTCCATTAGTTCATCGTTTGAAATTTGTTGTTGTAAGTTGTAAATATTTGTTTAAAATTGTTTTCCATTTCATCTACATTCACATCTCAATTGTTGTTGTTTTTATTATTTTTTAGCTGTAGGTATGCTTTAATGCATGCATGGTATTTATGTAATGTAGTTCATTTTATTCTTATATATCATGTGTTTGGGTGGTGGTGGTGTTTGTTTGTTTGTGTGTGTGTTTATGTGTATACGCTTAAAATCTAGGAAATTGTAACTAATTTCTTATTAAAACCATCGAAAACAATCTTTATCTTATTTTCATTATCATTTCGTTTTTGTTTTAATTTTTCATCATCTTCATTTTTCAATAGCCTAGAGAAGTTGAGAAACTTACTACAAAATCCAATCGAATAAAAATTATATGCTATATCGAAAAAATTATTATGTTATTCAATATGACAGTTGTGTTCGTTTATGTTCGATTTCAATTAGGAAGGAATATATATATACCTATATATAACTATATATATGTATATAAATTATATAACAACTTGGTTTAAAGTGGGCCATAAATGTTTGTTTGTTTGTATGTTTCTCTGTTTGTTTGAAAACCAATTGTAGCTAACTTAAATTAAACTAGTTTCGACAACTAAATCTTGAATCGAGAATAAAAATTATTTAAATGATTTAAACACGTACGTATTATGTATATATGTGTATGTATATTGCACTGAACTAGGCGTGTCATTTCACTAAAAAACATAATTATATAATTTACAACTAAAAGAGAACTAAAGCGTCTCGAAACAAATGTACAATTTATGTTATATGTGAGTTTTTAATTGGAAGAGAAGTGTTGCAGGGGCCGATTGATGTTAAATGGGATTAGAGAAACACTCACATTTAGCTAAGTTCTTAAACCACATCCAAAATGTACGATTAGTAAAATGTAATTACTATTAGTAGTTAGTATTATTGTGATATATGTTTCTGGTGTTTTTTTTCTTCTTGTTTTGTCGTTCGTTTTCTTGTTGTTGTTGGTTGTTTGTTTGTTATAAAGAAGAATTGGCATTCGCATACATATATATAAACTATATGTTTGTTTTTTTTCTTATATTGTTTTGAATTCTCATTTTTTTTTTTTTTTAATAAGTAATACTAGTTTGTTTTGTTATTTTGTTGCTTGCTACTTTCGTTTTAACCACAGACACACAGTAAGTAGTACACACAGAGAAGAGTCATGAACAACTACCTAAATTAAATGATTAATTCAACTTTAGTTTGATTATTGGGCGACAAAGTCACTTTCTAAACCTCCACGGTGAAGGGATCGCGCGAATGATGGATCTTCAGATGCTTGTTGTGATTCGTTTTTGTTGTCGAGCTTTTGCCGCATATGGTGCAATGGAAGGGTCGCTCTCCAGTGTGAATTCGACGATGCTCAATCAAATAATAGTGTCGATGGAAGGACTTGTCACACTGATCACAGGTGAACATTTTGTTCCCATGATGTTCACGCCGATGCCTCATATAATTGTATTTTCGTATAAACTTACAACCACAATATTCGCACGTATACGGCTTAATCTGTTTATGGGCATTAATGTGATTCTTAAAGTCCAGTTCACGAACAAACGCCTTGGGACAGTATTCGCATTTGAATGGCTTAGCAGTGCGATTGGCGTGCACCCAGGAATGGATTTTAAGATTCCATTTGGTTGAGAAGCTCTTGTTACAGATGGCGCAATCGTATTGCGGATCTGTCGAATGTGTGGCCATATGTGCTTTAATGGAGGTCTTGGCAAATATCTGTTTGCACATTGGGCATTCCATGGGTTCGGCATAATCAAATTTATCCGAATGTGCCAAACGTATATGGCGACGCAGGGAATTGGCATGAACGAACCGATCACAACAATATGGACAACATTTCGGCTTCAGATCGTGCGTCTCCTTGTGCCAAAGAAACCGGGCCTTGGAGGGCAATACCTCACCGCAATGGCATACATATTCCTTCTTTCGGACCATCATTTTTGTGTGTCGCTTGCGATGCTGCGTTAAATTGGAATAGCGTTTGAACTTTTTACCTAATCAATGGATAAGGGAGAGAAAGAAAGGTAAAAATATTGGTTAAAATTCACGAATTCATTATCATGGATCCACTTACCGCAAATCTTGCACTTGAGCGGTGTCTGACCAGTGTGCATACGCATATGCTCCACCAGGGCACTACGCACCACAAACTTCTTGTCGCATACACAACAACCAAACTCCTTCCAACCCAAATGACGTTTAAGATGTAGTGAAAAGTTCTTCCAGCGATAGAACTTCTTACCACAAGTGAAACACTCGGCCGGATGCTCTGTGAGATGTGCATCGTACAGCTTGACGGAAGGGAAATCAGTGCGACACACATAGCACAGAAATATGGATTTTTCCATGGCCTTCTGTTCCAATTCGCTAATGCTGCTCCTCTCTTGACCAAGTTTGGATTCGTTGTAGGCCATCAGCATACGGTATAAAGCTGCCAATTTGGCAGCGGGTGTTGTCATTGCCAGTGGCGCTATAGCTGGTTTCTCATCCAGATCACCACCAGCACCACCAACACCTGGTGGCTTAATATCACCACCATCTGTGATAGTTACATGTCCCAGCAGTTCAGCATCTTTCATGTCAGCCAATTCAGCATGATCTAGTAACTGCTGATCGGATTCGTGCTTATCCTGGCAATGCTCTTGTTTGATCTTAATAATGCCATCTTTTGAATCTTCTTGCATTAAATCATGTCCAGCTTGAAGTAACATTGACTGGTGCTGTTGATGTTGATGTTGCTGCTGCTGCTGCTGTGTCTGGGGCGGCAACATGCTGGACGAACTTACCAACGGCTGAGTGCAAATCAGGCGACGATTCTGACGCACATAGTTATGATCACTTATCATGTGCGCATTCCGCTCCTTAAGTTTCTCAAAGATGGCTTCACAATGGGGACACTTGTAGATTTTTCGACGCGGCGGTGGTTTGCGTTGAGCCAATACAGCGACCGCTGCTGCTGCTGCTGCAGCTGCTTCAGCCGCTGCCTCAGCTGCTGCCCTTGAGGTGGAGGCTATTGGTGGACCAGCCAACAATGCCGAGGATGATGATGAGGTGGAAGCGGTGGGTAAGGGTGAACTCTTTCTGGAAAGGGAGGATGCCTCCTCGTCGACCGCATTAAAATCAAAGCTGACCATACGAAAATGAAATTAATTTAATTCTAAATTCTAATCCATTCAAAACATTGAGGAAATTACCGCTTGTGCTCCCTCTGCTGGGCGCTGAGATCCTGTGCCGGATAGTAGTCTTGTCTCCAGTCGGTACTATAAACACCAGGGAACTGATTCCTAAAGTAACGTTGTGATATGTCACCATACATCTAAAAAGAAAAAAAAAAAGGGAATAGGTAATTGGTAAGTCTCGACAAGATTTGCTATCCGTTCTTCAAATTTTCTACTAACCGACTGACTCCAGGAGTTCTCAATGTCACAATTGCTCTCCTGTTCGGATATTTCACCCTTAGCGGGCATTTTTTCATCAGTGCGTATATTAAGTCCACCAACCAGACTGCTCTCAGTGCCAGCACCGGCGAACGATGACGATGTGGTGGATGCGGAAACCGATGGTAAATTGCTGCTATTACTCAACTGTTCCCGTTTGCAGGCATCGAGATCCAAATATGCCTTGACATCACCATCCACAGCCACACTGCAGCATTCGACGGCAGCCAATGCGGCATTGAAATTTGTTGGCTGGGCCAAGTCGTGATTGTTATGCGAGGATGGTGAGCCACCTTCACCGCCTATCCCTGCTCCGGCTGTCGTTGATGCTGCTTGTTGCTGTACTGGATGGTACCAGGAGTGCGAGGATTGTGTCTTGGCAACACGGAAAGTAGCATTCATTGAATCATGATCCAATGCTGAGGAATTGCTTGAAGATGAGGCCAAAGTGGCAGCATTGGTAGCCTCACTGGCACCATGATGCGTCTGCTGCTGCCTGGCGAAGGGTGTAAAATATGCATTACCCGTGGAAGTTGCTCCTGTTGTCTGTGTTGTTGTCGTCGCCGCCGCCGCCGTCTGATGGTACAGGAAGTTAAAGTCATTGAATGATGACCCAGCCGCTGTGCCCGACTGTCCTTGACCTTGACCATGGCCAGCGGCCTGCATTTGGGCTTGGTTCTGCATCTGTGAAGCGGATGAGGCGGCATAGGAAGACGACGATGATATCACAATTTCATCCACGTCCAGATTATTATCGGGCAATATATATTCCTCGCCCGGTTTGCCAACATTCTGGTTAGGATTTGCCGCTGCTGCTGTATTGCTAGCAAAAACAGATCCAGCCGAGGGAAAACTGGAGGCATTGGCATTTACAACAAATGTCGTATTGGATGTGGCTCCACCTGTCAAAGTGGGTGACTGTTTGGAATTGGCAAAGTCGAGCAGAACACGGGCATCATCATCATTGACTGTCGAGTGTTTCCTCTTGGTCAAATGCTTCTCCAATATGCTATTACTACACGATAAAGGAGCCTCCAGAGTCTCGCTCTTGATTTGCACTATCTCGGTAAAAACGGGAGCGGGAATAGCTCCATCGGTGTTTCCATTTGATATGATTTGTTTGCTAGAAGAAGCAGGTGAATAATTGGTGCTAATAGTTGATGATGACGATGATGTTAATATGGGGGTCTCAGTCTTTTTCGTCGTCGTCGTCGTGGCCTTTGGTTTAATCACCAACTTCTTTGGACCACGCTGTTGCGGGGTCGGTGCTGGTGCCGAGAAGCGTGGCGCTAGCAATGTTGTTGGCTCCACCTCAATCTTCATTAGTGGTGGCTGGGTGAGATCTTCGGCAGTAGTAAGACTGCTGCTGCTGCTGTTGGTGGTGGTGGCAGTGCTAGCCATACGGATTACACTGGTGGTGCCCAAACTGGGCTTTTGCTCCAGTTGTGGCATGGATGAAACTATTTCCGGCACACTTTCATTACCATAATCATCATCCAGTGGCTCTTCCTTTTCCACTTTCACCAGGGGTATTGGGGCAACGGCGGCAAAAGGACGTGCCTGACCAATGCGACTGGAGGCCACAATGTTACCCATTAAATCGAGATATTCATTTCTATTCAGTGGCACATCGCTTAGCACTGTAATACGATTCTTTTTGGATTTTGTGGATGTGGAATTCGAAGTGCCGGCAGCTGTCGCTCCTCCGGTTGCAGCTACAGCTGATCCAGATCCTGATCCTTGCCCTCCTGCCGCTGCATTGCTTGTTGATGGTGCGGTGCAAAGTGGCGGCGGTTGTGTCGCTTCCAATTGCTTGATTTTCTGCTCACGTCTATCCTTTTCCTTTTCCGGTTCACTTTCTCCTCCGCTACTTAAGCTCATGAATTCCTCCTCGTTGCATATTCGCTGCTGATGCTGCTCTTTGGGAGTTCTTTTGGGTTTGGATTTACGTGACTTTTTCGTTGTTTTGCTTGGATTTCGACTACGACTATTCTCCTCGCGCTCATCATCTCCATCATGATCAACATGATCGGAATTATTGGCATGCTCTGCTATATCCTCATCTTGTCCATCATCATCGCGCTCATTCTCATTGTCCTCGGCATCATCATCATCATCATCATCCTCGTCGTCATCATCATCATCTTCGTCATCGTCGTGCAAATGAAGGACACTTGGCGGCGATTGATATATACGTTCAATCACTGAAAATTCACCATCTTCCTTCTCCACGCACTCAACAATATGCTTGGGCGTTTCTTGAACTATAAAATCCCCATTTTCCCTTTCCAAATAATGGGCAACCGGTGATTCGGCATAACGCAAAACGGATGAGGACGAAGATGATGATGAGGCGCAGGCAACTGCAGCAGCTGCATTGAGTAGAGCTCCAAATGGTGAATTTGTTTGTCGACTAACACGAACCGACGACGATCCTAAGGATGATGATGATGAGGTGGTAACTGAAGTACAACCCGTTGTTAGGGATTGCATTGACATCGATGACTGAGCTGGCATTCGTGGCATAACGGATTGCTGCTGTTGTTGTTGTTGCTGTTGATGATGTTGATGATGATGTGAATGTGAATGTGGATGATGTTGTGGCTGTCCAACTGGCAGTGTCGATGACGACGATGACGGCAGAGGCGGTGGTGGTGGAGGATTTAGAAATACTTCTGTCAGAACTTTATTATTAGCCTGCTGCTGCTGCTGTTTGCCAGTTCCAGTGGTCGGTGGTGCCAGGTTTATATTGTGGTGCATATTTAGGTGGTGCTGGTGGTGTTGGTGCTGGTGATGCTGCTGCTGTTTGTTTTGGTTATGCTGAGATCGAATTTGACTGATGGCGGCTCCATAGGCGGGTGGGGGCTTCTGATGTGATTGTGTTTGCTGTGTTGCCGCCTGCTGTTGCTGCGTAAAGATCTGTTGTTCCCCAAGTAAAGATAGATTTATACATGAATATCATCCTTTTATATATATCTATAGGAAAACTTACCTGCAATGTCGGTGGCGTTGGCAGCGAGGTATTTCCATAGGTATATTTTAGTCCAGGTTGCGTCTGCTGATGGGCAAACAGCGACTGTTGTTGTTGCTGCTGTTGCTGGTTGGCCAGGAAATGCTGCTGCGGCACTTGTGGTATAACCAATGTGGCAGTGGATCCACGCGCAAAACCATGTTGCTGCTGCTGCTGCTGTGAGGGCTGAGGAGTAGCAGTATGTTGTTCGAAGCCATAATCTGAATTGGCTAACGTTGGCTGATATATTGTGGTGTTGGCGGTGGTGGTGGTGGTGGTGGGTGCAGATGGTTTGGTGGCTGATGCCTCAGTCAAAGTGGTTGCGGGCATGGGCGGAGCGCTTTTCAGTGTTGCCTTAATCGGTGGATTATTCATTTTGTTTGTGTTGCCAGCAATGGAGGAAGATAACGGCGGAGGCGGTGGTGGCACCACCGCTGGCTGTGACGACAATCCATTTAAAGTGTTTGTCAGTGTTTTTATGGATGGTTTTACATCAACGATCGTGGATGATGATGATGCGGATGCTGATGCTGATGCGGATGCAGTTGTAGTTGCGGATCCCGATGGTGTGGTTGCATTATCAGCAGCAGATGTGGCAAGCATAGCCGCCGCCAGAGCACTACCCATGCCATTATTGCTATTGCCAACAATTGTCATTTGCACCAATGCCTTGATAACCTGCTCCTTGGGATGTGTCTCCAGATGATCGGATAGATTCATGCCCGCATGCAAATATAATGTGCACACGGGGCACTGCACGCTGTCGACCATGATGGCGGCGTTTGTCTCTCTTTCTCTTCTTTGTGGATTAAGCTTAAGGATTTATTTAATGATCAATGCTCGCTCAATGATGGATACGCTACTTGATCAGAGTCATAAGATTTTTTGACTGTGATTCGATTGTTCTGTGGCAGCCATCTTGCTGTATCCTTGGGATGACTGTAAATAGAAGAAGAAGAATGTAAAATATTTGCAACTGTATATTTTATCCAAGGCAAGGGGCTGATAATAGTAACAACAACAACAACCAACCAACAAACTGAGGAGCATTAGGTGGCACCAATCGGCTGGTAAATTGATACATTAAGACGCGATATGGGCGACACCAAAAGAATGTTAAAGAATCGAGTTAAAGTTGCGGATCGTTTTGTGTTTTATATTCCATATGTATGTATGTATATGTCTGTGTTATCTGAATAAACGTGAATGGTGGCAAAAAATAAATAAAAATAAATGTATAAACTCTGAAACAAAGGATAGACAACAAATATCTCTAGCATAATCAAAAAAAGAAAGAGAGAAGAATGAAGAAAATAATTTTACTACAATTTAACACAACATAACGGTATCATATTCATTCAATCAGCATAAAAATATTGATAACAAAAATAAAAAGATTTCTTTTCATTCTTTTACATAAAAATGAAAAAGATAATGTTAAATGAAATTTTGATTATATATGATTATCTATATGGGAACTATATAGACGATGTCTAATCTAGGCTTAACTGTCACAGGGAGGGAGAGAAAGGGGGGGATGGTTACGATCCGACTATAGAATTCGAGTTCGAGATTCCATTTTTGAATAGTATCTCCCGAATTCGAATTTTACTACTTTCTGTAACGGTGAGTTCAATTTGTATTAAGAGAAAGAGGCATTTTATTAATTTCATTTATATATGTATGTATACATACATATATAAAACGCACACACTCTTAAAGTGTGTAAGGAGGAGCAAAGCTTCTTTCGTTCACCAAACTAAAAAGAGGATAAAATGGAAGTGTGGAATTGGAATGCCATAACAACAACAACTATTTTGTTGGGAACAGCTTTTTTCCTCAATGGCGACCATGAGGATGGCTACTTCTGCTTCTGCCGGCAGAGATAATGTTGCTGATGTTGTTGTTGTTATTGTTGTTCTTCTTGTACAAATTACGAAAAAGGGCAACTTTTGCTTTTATTTATGCATATTTCTTTTATTGTTTGTTTTGTTGTTGTTGCTGCTGCTGCTGCATTGTCTGCAAGGGTTGATTGCGCTGCCACAGAAGGAAGGAAGGAGTCGGCAGAAAGGAATCAAAAGAGAAACAAATAAACAGCGGCAAATACAAATGTCTATGTCTGTTGCTATTGATTTTTCCTTTGGGCTCACAAAACAACAAAAAAAAAGAAAAAAAAGAAAAAAACACCTACACATACAGAAAGCAAAAGAGAACGAACAGAGAGAACGATGGAACGAATAACTAAACAAAAGGTATACAGTAAATTAAATGAAATGAAATTAAGAGTGGGGTATAAATTGATAGCCAAATTTATTGATGAAAATCAATTGAGTTAAATGTGAGGAGAATGTTCCCTTTACTCCTCCGCTGCTTACTCTAATCTCTTTCTCTCTCTTGAACACTTACCAACCTTTTTTTCAGCTGGCAGATTACACTTGTGTGCGTGTTTGTATGTGTGTGTATGTGATCTTGGCCTGGCTTATTGGCTTCTTTTTTTTGTATATGTATGTAATTTGAATTTTATATGAATATACTTTTCACACCACACACAAGAAATTGAAAAATTTCTTTTCAATTTTATTTCCGGCTTTTAGCTAATTTCCCGTTTTCACTTTATCTTTTTGTGTTCACTTTAAAGCATTTAATTTGAATTGATTTCGTCCATGGAATGACAAAATTGACGATGCACAGCGAGAAAATGTTTGTTTAATGAGCACTAATTGCGGCCCGTATCGATCGTGTGTGTGCCTGCCCGTGTGTGGTGGTTATGTATGTGTGTGTCTGTGCGTATGCGAGAGAGAGTGAGCGAGAGAAGAGAGCAAGTATTTCCATTTTGTTGGAGTCTTGGTTTTTGATTTTGGTATCCTTGAAACGTTATGCACCTGCAGTAGCAGTTGCAGCAGCAGCAGCAGCAGCCTCTCCTTTTATACCGACGACTCCTTCGGTCTGGTTTGCCTCTGCTCTTGCTCTGCCTCTCGTTCAATGACACAGAAATCTTTCTTCTCGTCTTCTTCTTTGTACGCTCCTTCTCTCTCTCTCCCTCTCTCTCTCTCTCTCTCCACAAATATACAACTGAGCTTTTATATATGCTGCTGCGACTGCGAGGCCATTGCTGCGTTTATCACCATATGTATGTGTATTTGTGTATGTCGTATGCCTTGCGTATGTGTACGTGCGTGTGTTCCTCTGCTACACACAAAGTGATTTTTTTCGAGCTTGTTTGAATGCACTACGGTTGCTTTCTTACATCACTTTTTATGACTTGCGTTTAAACATATTTGTCAGCTATCGATTGCCATCGAATTTATCAAATTTTTATGCACTTTTCACTATTTAAAAGCCATTCATTCCGTTTTCACAAATTCCTGAGTGACCATGTTTTACGCGTTAGGGCTATTTGGCCTTTTCATACTTATTTCTATGGTCACTCTAAGTAGATAATCATAAAATAGTGCTGCCATATGTTTTTGGTTTTAAATACCGTATTTAAGTATTTAAAAGTATGTAGAAATTTATCCCTAAATTTAAACAAAACTAATCATAAAATTACCAGATTAACTTACATGAGTTTCTATTCGCTATTGATGAACTAAATTACCAAATAAAATTGACAATTACCCTCTTATTAAAAATTTCCCCAATATTTGTCCACCCTATATATGCACCCCATATTATGTTTTAGCCCACTATTGCTTCGATTCACCCTATTTGTTAGTCTTGCCGGCTACTTTATACGATTTTAATTTTCAATAAATTTACTTACACATGTCGCAGCCAGGAAACGATGCCCGAGTGCCAGATGAAGAGAGTGATCTCTTGCAGATCAAGCCGCTGTAAGTTTTTGAATTACTTTCCGGTCAACTTTAGTGATTTGTGGATATCTTGATCCTTTTTAGTGGCGCTGGCCAAGAAGTTGGACGTTCCTGCATAATGCTGGAATTCAAAGGCAAAAAGATAATGCTTGATTGCGGCATACACCCAGGATTATCCGGAATGGATGCATTGCCCTATGTGGACTTGATAGAGGCGGATGAAATTGATCTGCTATTCATATCACAGTGCGTACAAGTTTTCTAGAGCCAAAGATTTGCATGATTGATTTTTGGTTTGTATTAGCTTTCATATAGATCATTGCGGAGCCTTGCCATGGTTTCTCATGAAGACCAGTTTTAAGGGACGTTGCTTTATGACACATGCCACGAAGGCCATCTATCGCTGGATGCTGTCGGATTTCATTAAAATAAGTAACATATCTACGGATCAGATGCTGTACACTGAAGCCGATCTTGAGGCCTCAATGGAAAAGATTGAAACGATCAATTTTCATGAGGAACGCGATGTAATGGGCGTTCGCTTCTGCGCCTACAATGCTGGGCACGTTCTGGGAGCTGCCATGTTTATGATAGAGATTGCCGGCATTAAAATCCTCTACACAGGAGACTTTTCACGTCAAGAGGATCGCCATCTAATGGCTGCGGAAGTGCCACCAATGAAGCCCGATGTCTTAATCACTGAATCCACCTATGGTACACATATACACGAGAAGCGGGAGGATCGAGAAAATCGATTCACATCCTTGGTGCAGAAGACGGTGATGCAGGGCGGCCGTTGCCTGATACCGGTCTTTGCCCTGGGTCGTGCCCAAGAGCTGTTGCTTATACTGGATGAGTTTTGGTCTCAGAATCCCGATCTGCATGAGATACCCATCTACTATGCCTCATCCCTGGCCAAGAAGTGCATGGCTGTTTACCAGACCTACATCAATGCCATGAACGATCGCATTCGCCGCCAGATTGCGGTCAATAATCCCTTTGTCTTTCGCCACATCTCAAATTTAAAGGGAATTGATCATTTCGAGGATATTGGACCATGTGTGATCATGGCTTCGCCCGGTATGATGCAATCCGGTTTATCCCGTGAACTTTTTGAGAGTTGGTGTACGGATCCTAAAAATGGTGTAATCGTTGCCGGTTACTGTGTAGAAGGGACTCTGGCCAAGACCATACTCTCCGAGCCGGAAGAGATTACTACATTATCTGGCCAAAAATTGCCACTCAACATGTCTGTGGATTATATATCGTTCTCCGCCCATACGGATTATCAACAGACTAGTGAATTTATACGAATGCTGCGTCCCAATCATGTGGTACTGGTCCATGGTGAGCAGAATGAGATGTCTCGTCTGAAACTAGCTCTTCAGAGGGAATACGAGGCGGACGCCACCACAGATATTAAATTCTATAATCCTCGTAACACACATGCCGTCGATCTGTATTTCCGGGGCGAGAAAACGGCAAAAGTGATGGGTCACTTGGCAGCCAATAAATCAGATGTTGGCAGCAAACTATCTGGAGTCTTGGTCAAACGCGACTTTAAGTATCATTTGTTGGCCCCGTCCGATCTGGGAAGTAAGTTTAGATCTACTTATATATTAAACTGATTCTAATCTAATCAATTTCTTAATTCATTAGAATATACTGACATGAGCATGTCAGTGGTGACTCAGCGTCAGTCCATACCATGGGGGAGCTCATTGACCACCTTGCAACTTCTTTTAGATCGGATTGGAGCCGGTTGTGTGGCGGTTATTGAACCAGAAAGAAAATTGCGAGTCTTTAATTGCATTGAACTGACGGTGGAGCAGAAAATCATCATTATGGAATGGCAAGCAACGCATGTAAATGATGTCTATGCGGATGCAGTTTTGGCCTGCATCATGCAATCCGAACTGGGTGGCACGAATTTAAAAGGTGCCAGCAATCAGACCAAATCGGAAAATTCACGTTTCCGTGAATGTCTCATTGAAACGCTTCAGGATACATTCGGAGACAATTGTGTGCCAAAACTATTCAAGGGGGATCTTCTACCGGTTACAGTGAGCGGGAAACGTGCTGAGATTAATTTGGAGACACTGGTTGGCATATAGAATGCATCCCCTGCATAGGCACCTTATAATTTTACCCCATTTTCTATTCCACAGAATGTCCAGTGCACCGAAGATGATGTCCTCCGGCAAATGCTAAATACCACTGTGCAGAAGTTGCATCAGACTTTGGTCTCTGCCCTCTGATCCTTCTATACCATTCCAGTTATCTTTGAAATCTTCGGCATGATTGTTCTGTTTATTCGGATTAAAAAAATGAAATAAAACGAATCGTTTGATAGAAAAATGGATTAACGTTGAGTGCTTTTGGCT
Organism: Drosophila sturtevanti; assembly: GCA_018150375.1. Taxonomy (NCBI): domain Eukaryota; kingdom Metazoa; phylum Arthropoda; class Insecta; order Diptera; family Drosophilidae; genus Drosophila; species Drosophila sturtevanti. The sequence goes on along the minus strand of JAECWJ010000408.1, from coordinate 3,680,769 downwards.
ATCTGTTCCTTTAGGACCAATATGCTCGCCCGTTGCTCGGGTGGAAGCTGACCAATTTGCTCATCAGACAATTGCAGCACCTGCATAATGAGTGCTGCTTTCTCTTGGTCGGAGGCATCCGAGGGTAGCACTCCATGTGCGCCGAGACGACTTTGCAACTGCTGGGCCGCCGTCTGTTGCTGCTGTGTTGGCGGCTGAATTTGCTGCTGTTGCGGCGGAAGTGGTGGCTGTTGTGGTTGCTGCTGCTGTGGCGGTACAGCGGCAGATCCACGTAGACGTGGATCCATTGGACGCTGTCTCGGATCACTAGGATAGGGAGCTGGGCCAGGGGGTGGCCCCTGTTGTTGTGGCGGCATTTGGCCACGCGTACGTGGATCCATTAGAGGTGGAGGCACTGGATTCGGCATTACTTGACGCATATCTTGATCCATATTGCGACCCATCATTCGCAGATCTATATCAGAGTGCATGGGATTGAAGTTTGGACCAGGACCCGGACCAGGTACAGGTCCAGGTTGGGTTGGCGGTTGCTGCGGTGGTGGTTGCGGTTGCTGCTGATAAATGGGATTGGCGTGCGGATTTCCACCTAAAACTGGTGGCATCTGATTAGCCTTGAAGAGCATGCCCAAAGCCTGCTGTGGATCCACAATACGCATCACGACCATAGCTTGAAGCAGGGCGTAGGCGAGCTGAGGATTAAGCATAAGCATTTGGCGAGCTTCCGACGGATTGCTTACAATGCACATCTTCATCTGCTTCATCAACTCATACATCTGCTCTGGTGGCAGTGAGGCAACAGTTTTCGTTATCAATTCGGGCGCATCCTCGGGCTCACACGGTTCCCCATAGGGATTCTCAACCTGCGGTCCCTGCAGCAATTGTTGCATTTCCATGCGCGACTTCTCCGTACAAGCATTGTCAACACGTAAAGTGCGTCCACCAATCTCGTAGCCATTTAGATTTCTCATAGCACTAAGGGCCGTCTCCTGATCCTTGTACTCGCAGAAGCCAAATCCTTTGGGCTTGCCACTCTCCCGATCAAACACAAGTCTGTTGTTGAGCATACGATAGAGCATAATCAGATAATTTTGATTTTGGGACATTGCATTGACTTACTTGAGTGAAAGCACCGGCCCAACCTCACTGAAAATTTCCTTTAGCTTTTCCTCGGTTGCCTCGTATGGAATGTTTCCAACGAATACAGACCTCATGGACTTGTCCATGATGCTTTGATCCTGTGCCTTATCAGACATCATGATTATGCCTTATCTTTTATTAAATTATTTTAGACAAAGACTTTTCAAATAAAATGTCGCTTGCTTGTTTTGCGTTTTTTCCTGTTTAAGATAACTTGAGATGGAACTTCATCGATAAATCTTTAACGATTGTCATTAACAATAACAGGGGGATGTTAAATAGGGGTTTTGTTCTGGCGCTAACGAATCAGCTGTTATTGTTTACATCGACTTGTATTATTCAATAATTTTTTGTAATGTTTTACGGCAAAAGTTTAGCTAGTAGTTTTTATAAATATAAGAGAAAAGTTTTAAATAACACTTGGCCGTTTACTAAACGTTTTCAATCATCCTGCCAACAGCCTAAAATTCTGTTTTTTGGCACGGATCATTTTTCTTTACCCAGCTTAAAGGCTCTTTACAAAGGCGGCAGGTGAGTCGGAGGATTCTCTGTATATGTATGTGTGAAATAAGAATTAAAATATTATAATTTCTATATTTTAGCAATCAGCTGGGTGTGGTGACTTCATTTAAAAGCCCAGCCAATTGTGTTCGAGCATATGCAGAGCGGACTAAACTTCCCCTTCTGAGTTGGCCGATTAAAACCTCCCATTGTCAGGATTATGACTTGGGAGTGGTGGTGTCTTTTGGCCATCTTATACCTGTCCAATTGATTCAAGCATTTCCTAAGGGCATGATTAATGTACATGCTAGTCTTTTACCACGTTGGAGGGGAGCAGCTCCTATTATATATGCCATAATGAAAGGGGATACACGGACAGGAGTTTCAATCATGAAAATTGAGCCACATCATTTCGATATTGGTGCAGTGAGTAGAAAAAAAAAACAATTATATAACGCATGAATCGCAGAAGTTAACAGCGACAGTTATTTATCTTGATTCTTATATGTACATATATATTCATTTTCTAGATTCTGGCTCAACGTGATATCCCAATTAGAAATGACATCCTAATGCCCGAACTACATGGTCAACTGGCACAATTGGGGGCAGATTTATTGGTAGAAACTGTTCAAAATTTAACCCAACGGCTGGCAAATGTTCAACACCAGGACAATACAAAAGCCAGCTATGGTAACTTAAATCAAAGTGGCTTTAACCACAAGGATAAGTGCTAATCGTATTTCTTTCTACAGCACCCAAAATAACAAACAAAATCACCGAAATCCCTTGGACAGAGCTTCAGGCAGAGGAAATTCATACTAGGTATCGAGCTCTTTATGGCTTCAAGAATCTAACCACCACTTTTCTGGGTAAACAAATACAATTGCTGGAACTGCAGCTGCCATCAAATCAGGAACAGAAACTCCAACTTTCTTTAAAACCAGGATGCTTTAGTTACCAACGTTCACTTAAATCCTTGCTAATTGGTTGTGCCAACGACACGCAATTGGAAGTACTACAATTGCGGGTAGAGGGTAGGAAATCAATGTCTGCCCAGGATTTCAACAATGGATTTTTGAAACAAACAAAAAGTTTACAATTTATAGAAAATAAACAAATTGCCTGTTAATAGTAAGAAAATGTTGCACTTAATTATTTAACCCAAATCTGAGGGTTTAACCTCTTTTGTTTCGGATGTCTGTTGGGTGGATTTCTGTAGTAAGTTCTTTGTGAACCACATTGGGCGTGGTTTGGCCATTTCAACAATCCGTTTGTTCTGCAATGCATCGGGTTGCTGTTCCGCCTTCTCGCCTTCGTATAGCACAATTACCTCCTTCTCTATGGGATCCAATCCAAGCTGCTCTTGAATTTTATCCTGCATTAATTGGGTTTCTTGGCGGACCTTGTCATAGCAGTGAGCTAAATCAAAAGCCATTTAAGATTCGTATAATCAATAAATGAAAACTTCAATACTTACGACACAGCACTCCTAATTCATGATCGTGTCCGCACTGTACGCAAGATCTTAGGTTTCTCTTCTCTCTTAGTGGCTTCCATACATAATCAGGATAGCCAAATTTTCGTTTCAAGCGTTTCTCCACAGAGCGCCGATGCTTGGGCACGGCCCAGAGTATGCCATCACCCAGTAGTTGTTTCAAGCTAAGGCCATGTGAATTGGGACTGCTACGCTGCGATTGATGCTCGAAGCCGGCGAGGGCCAAAGCTGGTGTATATAATAATTTTATTTCATTCTGCCTCGGATGTTCACGAGTACTTACCTGGTGGTGGTCCGCCATGGGGCAAAAGCAGACGCTCAAGCGTTTTAACAAAATTTGTAATTGATAAAATTAAATTTCTCGACATTTTTAATATCGTTTCCGCAGGTTTACGTAAACCCAGCTGTTTAGAGACGGACGATAAATTACGTTGCGAATCATCGGAAACACTTGACAATCGCATTGCACAATATAAATATATCAAATTGAAAATCAATTGTAAAATAAGATACCTATGATATTTGTTGGAAATATTATAATGAAGAACTTCAAATCGTTTAATGAATTTAACTTTCTTATGTTACTTAGCTTCTTAAGTCAGAAAACTTAGATTGATGTATTCCAAATTGCACAAGCCATTGTGCAGCTCATCTTCAGCTCACTTTGTCATTTGGCAACTCTTACAGCTGCTCGGCGGCCAAAAACAGCTGTTGCTAAGTTATTACGTGAAAATAGAAAAGTGGAAAGTAGGAAAATTGCAAAATATTAATATTCGACCGCAGCTGCTCCAAAAACAACAGCAAGAAGGGCCCTGAAACTGACTGAAAGTGTTGGCCAATGAGGCGCTGGCGTCAAAGTGTCCAACACGATGTCCATAAATTAGGCGGTCTCTTATCTTAAAGCAACGCGTGGTTACTTCCTAAGACATCCAAGGCCGGCCAAAGGTGTTCCCAAAGTCAGCAATGCTTGCCAAACTGTAAAACGAAATGTGCACAAATAATGGTTTACGATCTCATATCAGTTTGAAGCCTATGTTAAATAACATTGAAGCATAACATGACTGTTAATTTAAAACGCGCAAGCGCGGCCAGATTTCGGTTTTTAATTTTGGAAAAAAACATTTAGCTGGAGCTGCTGGAGCCGGACACAAGCAAAGCGCGCTTCCAAAAAAACATTCAAATTCAAATATTTAACAAGTACATACAAAAGAAAACCAAAACTCAACAGACATAACTCGACGGGCGTGTGTGTATTTTTTGGTGCCAAATCCTGCGAAAACTTAACGAAACCAAAAACAAAAAAAAAAAAAAAAAGAATATAAATAATTAAACGAAAACATATTTAACAAAAACTATATAATAATGATCCACACTTAAATAAAATAAATAATTTCTGTGCAGTACTCTTTCAAAATAAGAATTATACACAACAATTTAACGAAAGGAAGATATTAAAAGTACAAAGCTAAAATTCGTAGAAAATTAACAAACAAACAACAAAAAAAAAATAAACCAAAATGGCCTGCCTGACAACTTCCGGTCGCCTGGCGTGCAATTCGCGTCGCCAACAGACGCACAAGTTCCTTTGCCAACTATTCGCTGTTAGATATCAGTCAACATCATCATCATCACCATCATTACCATCAGCAGCAGCAACGTCATCTTTAGCGTATCAGGAGAGACATCCTCTCCTGTACAATCAACAGCAACAGCAGCAGCATCAACAACAATTGAGGCGTGGCTTTCATGGATTAAGTTTCAGCATTGGCCAGGATTATCTCGATTTGCTGGTGAGTTCATTGAAAGACACTAAAAGTGCATTGGCAGTGCGTGACTTTGGCTTTTGATTTTTGTTGGTTTTTTTTTTTTTTTTTTTTTTTGGTTTTTCTCTTGCCTGTCTTGTCCGCTTTTCATTTTGCCAGCCATAAGCCAAAAGGAAAATGAAAGTGAAATTGGTCTTCGTTGGCCATTGCTGGTTTTGTGCAAGTGGCGTGAAAAAGCAGCAAAAGCAGCAGCAGCAGCTCCCACTTGTTGTTGTTGGCGGAAGCTGCTTGCTGCAACTTTTTTTTTCTGTTGCTTTTTCTGTTGCCTTGCATATTGGCAAGGTGAAATATTTCTATCCTTTTCTAACTAACACTCAACGCCTGCATATATCTATGTATGTATGTATGTATGGGTGTACGTGTGTCTGTTTGTCTGCAGTTTGTCATCTTTTTTATATTGTTGACAAGTCTGTAATTTTTGTTGTTATTTTTCCTCCTCCTTTTTTTTATGTTATGCAATTTGGTAATTTTTTTTTCGTTTCTTCTTGTTGTTTTTGGTTTTTTCTTCATCTGTTTTTATTTCTGTTACTTATTGCTCGTATTTATTAATGTTTATCGGTTCACATTAGTTTCAATGCTTCTCAAACTATGAACTCGTTAAACATCAGTTAAGTGAATTCCGCTACCTACATAAGTATGCATACATACATACATACATACATATGTAGATATAGAAGATACATACATACATGTGTACAAATATATGTAAATATGGCTTATCACTTGTTCGTACTGATTAGAAGCAATTCATTTTGAATGAGTTGTTCATTTCGTATTGTTCGATAATAAGCGTTTAATGAATTATGTAAATTAAAGTCAACCAAAAAAGTTTAAACAAATCAAAGATTCATTCATTGCTTATTTCATTTATTAGCAAATATGAAATTCAGGGAATTTTGTCAATGAGAAGAACATTGCAGGTAAAGACACTCTTAATCAAATAGAATTTGAGGCAAGACAGAAAACGGCTCAAACTGGCCAAAACGAAGGCCATTAAGTAACAACAAAATATAAAAATAAATTGTGAGAATATTAAAATCATTCAGTTAGCTTAATTATGTATACATACATCTATGTAAATCATGCATTATATAAAGTTATTTTTGGTTGCTATATTTAGGAGTCAGTTTTAAATGGTAAAGGGTTTTTAATTTGTTCATGGTCTCAAAATTTTAAAATGAAAATAATAAAAGAACTAAATGTTTTTTTTTCATTTCATTTGGCAATGAAACCCTTATAATAAAAATTACGATAAAAATATCAGAATAATATTAAAACTGCATTTACAAACACTTTTAAATTTAACGCCTTGACTGGTAGGTAAATGTTTATATGCAAGAGCAATTAGTGCATAATTTTATTTAAAGATTTTATATTGCTTTATAGCATGCCATTTTAGCACGGCTTACTAAATACGTAAATAGTTAGTTGTGATGGCCCTCGCGAATAGCCAGCCTATTGTAAATTGATTTTAATTGCTTTGACATTGCAAATTCTGGGCAAGAAATATACCAAAATGCATTAATTCAAATGCATATGGCACTAACAATATACTAGTCTATATGGTTTGGCCCTGATTCAAGGTTTTCTAGCCTTCATAAATATTTTAACTTACAAACGAAAAACGAAAGGTTAACTGCTCATTAACAATTAAAGATCATTGTAATAGACAGTAGGACCACCGACCCAGCGGTTGAACCCTGGCAGAGATCAATGGCAATGCAACACAGTTAAAAAATAATGTCAATAACGAGCACAAAAGCAAATGATATAAATTTGATAGTAAATGAAATTTTTTTTTATTTTTCTTTATTATTACCATCAATTTTTTTTGTTTTACTTTGTATGCAGTTGTCGTTGTTGGCATTATTTATGCATTTTGGTTGTTTTCAACTACCAAATTCATGCCAAAGCCAAATTGATATTGGTTTTGACAATACATATATACACACACACACAAGTGGAACAATGCGAGGTAAATTGTAATAGTTTCTAATTACATATATATAAATTGATATACAATCAAATTTATTCATATACATATATATCTATATTTTTTTTCTGTTTTAACGAGCATCCCTTTCAGGTACTTTTTGAGTATCCCCTTTAGACTATAACAGCATTATCTAAAATATTATATAAATTATAATTACTAAATGTTGGAAATGTTATGCTGCTGAGAGTCAAAAAGTTATTTGTCAATTGATAAATCATTAATAATGTTATTATATTTTAATAAGCTATCGATAACTTTTGTTAAATCCCTCGTATACACACACACCTGGCAATTGATACATTCATCTATCATACATAGGTAAACAATACACAAAACGCAAATAGAAAGCGCACGTCGCAGCAGCGGCAGCTAAGCCGCCAAAAAAAAATATACAAAAACAGATATATACATATGGATATATGTATATGTATATATACATAAGTATGTATGTATATATGTATATAAACGCCAACTAATAATAGTCTGCAATAGCAACAGTAAAAACAACAACAACAACAACAGCAGCAGCAACAACAACAAAAACTCCCAGCCATACCAGAAATTCACTTTTTTAACGGTTTCTTTGACTTTCTTCTTCATTTCATTTGTCTCTTTTCTCATTCATATGTTTGGCATTGTTTTGACCAATAACAACCAGCTAGAAAAAATCACAAATTGCCTCTATATTTTAAATACCCTGCATTTAAACGTCGAAAAGAGAGTATACAACTAAAATGCTCAAGAGCTAAGCCGGCCAGTCGAAAGATATAGTCTGATCTATGAAATCAACATTTCAATACGATATTAATTAGACAAATAAACTAGAAAAAAAGTTTAAAAAATTTGCAAAAGCTTAACCTAATAAATTTTAATTAATTAGGGTATTTTGAAGTCGGTTATTTTAGCTTTAAATACAAAAATTTTGTTTTCTTTTATCTATGCTCTACACGAAATTGCCAATGCATGTATTTCTTATCTTTGAATTGAATTAATTGCGGAATTTGGTTATTTTCGTATAAACATTACCCTCAGCTAAACCGTACAAACCCCTTTGGGGCTCTTCCTTCCCCTCACTGTCCCGTGGTCATATTGTCGTAGTTTTCTTCTTTTGCTAATGCTTCTTCTTGCTTCCCTTTTCACTTTCATTGCAAACGCGTGAAATTTGTTAAAAAGTTTAACGGCGGCGTGTGAATTTTGATAAGTTTAACAAAAAGAAGGGGCGGGGCAAAATGCAAAAAATGTTAACTCTTTCAATGATTAACATTTAAAATTTTCGGAATTTATTAGTCTCAATGGACGGCTAAATGGTTTTAAAACATTCTTTACAGAATATATATTATTATTAATATGTATTAATTAAAACGTTATATAATTCTACTAAATTTGCTAAATTAAAAGATAATCTAAACGGTATCGAAATGTGACACTACTGTTTTTGAACGTCTTTTTCCGGTTTGCAGCTTTTAAGCATCCTTTTCCAGTTAGCAAATCTTAAATGTGAAACCGGAAAAGGATGCTAAAGTTGATTTAGTTCAAATATTCTTTTGTGAAAAAACTGTCATTTTAGTTGAATAAATAATTATTAGAAAAAGTTACAGATTTTTTGCAATAATTTTTAAAAATTTATTTAAAAAGTTTAGTCAATTCTAAGGTTTTTTCAATATGAATTTCATCTTAAAATTTAACATCTTTCACAATATCTTTTCTCGGCTTGCCAAATGTTGTGAGAAAGTCATTAATTTGCGCATAAATATGTTAAAAATAAGATATGATTGTATATAGAAATTCATATACATATATGTATATGTAAATATCTGTCGTATGCACGAGATGGTCATATCGTAAATCTTTGTCTTTTGCGGCTGAATCTTTATTTCTGCATTTTGTTATTGTTGGTCACTTTCACTTGCCACTGGTCAGAGAGTAAAAATGGCAACGCAAATTGTGCCAAAACTTAAAACCAAAAACAACAAAAGAAACAAAAAACCATTCAAAGTCAAAAGCAGAAATTCTTTATAGGAAATTAACCATGAAAATGCATTCCATAATTGTCTTAAGTTATCCAATTAACATTGGGAATGGAAATTCAATGTGGGGGGATATGGGAGGAGACCAGAGGAGGGCCATGGTGTATTGGTTTTAAGTTATTTTTTTGGGCATGCCTAAGCGGCTTTAGACTTTCATTCAACCTGCCTTACACCTGCATTTCATTTAATTTTTGTTCAGTAATGTTGTTGCTGGGTCTTTTGGTCTTTGGCTTTGCCTTTGGCTTTGGCTTTGGTATTTTATTTTTTTTTTCGCCTCGTACTTGCTGACCCAATTCCAAAAGACGCATGCGTTTCGGAGTTGTCCTAAACTGGTTTGTGGTTTCTTCTGTTTCAGAGAGGTTGTTGGTTGATTGGCGGCATCGGCATCGGCAGCCAGCAACTGTTAACTGTTAATGATTTCAGCGTTGTGTGTATTTTGTTTCTGTTGTTGTACATTTCATTTTCTTAACAACAAAACTGAAATTTCGAATTTCGATTTGAAAGCAACAAAAAAGAAGCGACGCCGCACCATCGTGTAACGGCTTGAAGCAAGTTTGAAGCTTTGGTCAAGTTATGCAACTTGTCCGAAAAGCCAACGCATTTACCCAAACTGTCAGTCCACATTTCATCAATGTCGTTCAGTTTTTCATATAGTATTTTATTTTTTTGTACATTTATTTCGGATGCTTTATCAATCAATTAACATAAATTTTTTTTGATTATACCAGACTGATTGCCTCATTTGTGTATGAGATGAAATGGAGGCCGTTAGCCATGTTTTGTCTTCTTCTTGCTTTTCATCACATTTATTTGTCCAACATTCTGAAATCTGAGAAACGAATCAAAAACACATTTTTTTTGTATTTGTCTACATTTGCATTGGATCGGTCTAATGTAATATGGTTTCACTTAATTTACATTTGAATTTGGTTAATTGTTTGGCTTTTGTTTTATTATTTTAATATGATGCTCCTTCTCCTCCTCCTTCTCTTAACAAACTAAATTTTTGGAATTTTTCTTTATATAAGGCAGGATAAACTTGAATTTTGTGTGCAAGTTTTCCTCAATTAACTGGTTTTCAATTTACCCAGAAATATTTCAATTTTTCGCTCATTTTTATGTGGTTATTTTTGTAAGGTTTTCCTTTTGACAGATGTTGTTATAATTACCAATCCCCTGAACTGTCAAAAATTATGAATTATAAGCCACTTGTTATTGATTTTCTATGTAAGCATACTTCACTTCAGTCTCGAACTGTTTGCAATGTTGGTAACAAATACATATTTACATGTATTGGAGCCGGCTACGTATTAGATATGATACTCTAATTTTAATTGTAAATCATATTACGCAAACTCCAAAGTATGTGAAAATATAGAAGTATGTATTTAGACTCGGTAAGGCGGGAATAAGGTGTGAACCAGTTTAAAAGTAATATAAGTAAATGGGATAAGATAACCCATACCAATTATTATCTTTAAACTGACCTTAGGAAAATGTTAGGCCAAGTATATTAATAAAGTTTGTTTAAACAAATAATGAAAATGAATACGCATTCAATTGAAATAAGGCAATTAAATCTAGAATAACAACTTTTTTCTATCAATATTTATATTTTGTAATTATAAATATAGTTTTATGACTTCAAATAGGCAATCTGCAAACTGTATATAAAAATGTATATATATACATATATATATGATAAAGCTCCTTTTTATATTATTCTAGAAGTATTATACTTCATTCTATTTTATAGGTTATATAATCTCTAATCTATTCAAATCGCGTAAGAATTCAAATATTCTTCTTCTAATATTCAACTTGTCTTTAGTTATCGGTAATACAAAGTGGACAATTAGACTAAATCTTTATTAGAGTTTCTTCCATTAGAAATCGTTACATTACTTAATGGGCTTAATCTTGACGTAATAAAACCGTGACGAATTGACATATTGAGACATCAAATTACCGTCTATAGTCAATAACTACAGTTGGGGTTAAGAAACATTCTCAATGTCAATATATTATGGCATTAGGTTTATGCGTTTGGCAACATGTCTGTAAGTAAATTGCCTAGTTAAAGGTAAACACTCACTCGAAACACTCAAATTGAACATTCACACTCACTTGAAATGCGTGAGAGAGAGACGAGAGATGTTGTTGAAATGTTAACACGCATGTTAACTAGCAGCCCCAGCAGCAGCAGCAGCAGCAGAAGCAGCGGCAGACAAAATCGAACAGAGAAATTACACACATACCAAACAAATATTCAGACAATAGCCTGGCCCTGGCTAGCGATTTCTGCATTAAATCGTTGCCAAGACCTCCTCCACACCGATTGCCGATCACAATAAACCCCCCTCCCCGCCCTAATATCTCTTTCTCTTACTCTCCCTGTTAGCCGCCTGGCTTTGGGGTACTCTTCTACCCTAGCGGGGGTTTTGGTTATGTCAGCTTAGGCCGGGCCACAACGACAAAAAAGGGAAAGTAAGAGAGACCAATGCCTCGTCTTCATCGGCGTCGTCATCGTCGTCATCATTGGCGGCCCTCAGCCAAAGAGGCATTTGCTCACTTTCTTGAATTTAATGTTATTTCTTCTTTTTTTTTTTGTTCACTATGAGTGGTGTTGTTGTTGCTGTTGTTGCTGTTGTTGGTGTCTTCGCTTTTGACCAATACCTTATTTTGTTGCTGTTGTTGCTGTTGTCGGTAGCTTCCGCTATTTGTGTGGTTGTTTTGGTGGCCTCTGTCATAGCTGATCAAATCAGCCGCATTTCTTTTTCTTTTTCTTTTGCTTTTTTTTTGCCAGTAATTAAATTCAATGAAATTACATTCAAAACGTACAACTAAATCAAACGACTCTTTGAAATATCTTTTACAATTCATTACAGTTCCGGTTTTAGTAAAATTCTCTCTTTTACCATTTAAAATATTCTTTTTTTTTTTTTCTGTCAATTTGAATACATATTTATCACTTAATTGTTATAAGTGAATAATGCCCAACAAATGCTTCCACGCTTTCAAGTGTTAACATCAATTTTTATGTTTATAGTTAGTTCGTACGTTTGACCTCCATTAAAATAGCAACATGCAAAAAGCAAACAATATTTTCGGCATACAAATTGACCAAAAAAATAACAAAAAAGAAATACTTAAAAAAAATACAGAAAAAAAGACAACACCAACACACAACTCACCAATTTCAATGCAAACAAGAGCAACTATAATAATAATAAGTAAGTCATAAAGCCATCAATAACCGAATGCAACAATTTTGTAATCAAAATGACATCAATCAGGCAAAAAGCACAAACCGTCAAAAAAAAAAAGGGACAGAAATACCAAAGAAACAAACGAAACAAAAACTAATTTGAACACATCGAAGTTTTTACACCCTTTTTTGCACTTTAATATATATGAAAGAAGGTAAATTACTTGCCTTAATATATATAATTTCTTTGATTACCCAATAGGATGAATAATAAAAAAATTTCCCTATACTTTCTTTTACATTTGAATGGAGAAGATGCTATAATTGGGTTATGAATTGCTTTTAGTTTGCTTAGCTTAAAGAGTTTGAGTTTGGGTTAAACAAACAGTTAATCCTTGATGAAGTAGAGTATTTAAATGTTTAAAAAATTTTAAACAATTTTGAACACATTTTTTTTTTTGAATTGTTTTCATCTTCAATTTGCAACTCAACAAAGCAGATCGCCCCTCGCTCCACCATCGATAAGTGTTGCGGATTATATATGCATATGTCGTGGGAGCGCCCTGAGGCGTTTAAGATAATCAAATTTTATTTCGCACTTGCGTCTTGCCTCTTGGCATTATTATAATTTGCTGTATATACATATGTATGTACGCGTATATATATACATTTTTTTTTTACAATTTTGTATAATTGGTTTTTACTGTCATAATTAAATAAATGACTTGAAAAACGCATATTTAAATGAAAATTGTCGGAGTTTATTTTAGTTTGGTTTTCTTGTTTCAATCAATGGGGGAAAGTTGGTGGTTCGCCAATTGTTGTGGGGATATTCACTTTGTGGCTAAGTTATATGATTGTTGTTGCTGCTCCTGCTTGTGATGCTAATGATGACGATGATTTTTTAAAGTGGCTTGCTTTAGCCTAAGTCTTGAAATGGATAGACCACCAAGCTGGCTTAAGCTCAGCTTTTGCTGCTTAAATACCATGACAACTGGCAAAGGGTTTAATTTTATATTTGGTAATAAAAGCCTGATTGGAGAATATACATATTTATACCCTACAGTTTTTATGAAATTCTATGAAATTGATGCTTGGAATTACATAAGATGATTTAACAATGTTTTCGAAAACTTTTCCGGAATTGACCACCACAAAGCTTGTATTTAAAAAATGCTTAAAAATAAATGAAAAATTTAAACGATGATTATTTTAACTGTTTTTGGAGTTTAAATAGACAAGGTAAATTACTGCTTAAAATGAAAGGATTCAAATTTCTTAGACGTACAAAGTATTTTACTTAATGACAAATACGAATACAAAGTACTCAAATTTTTGAATTAGTTTATACCTATGAAATTCTTAAACAGATTTATTATGGAATGGAAAATATGAAAATATGGAAATATATGTTTTTTCTGGGATTATTTTAATCTTTTACAATTCTTAAGAATTCCCCAAATAACAAATAGACAGTCATTTCAAAATAATTTTAACAATTTAAATCAAATTATAAATCATTGCTCTTTTTCTTTTTTGGTGGCTTTCATTATGTAAGCTTAAACGCATTGGCAAAACTAAGTCAAAGTCCTCGGTTAGCCATCAGCAGCCAAGTGCAACGAACAAAAAAAAAAATTGTTGGTTTCCTATTTTAGATTTTTGTGTCTGTTGCACGCACATCAAAAGCAAAATTAAAAAGAAAAAACAAAAAAAAAAAAACCGCAAAATTTCCAAGCTGCACTCTTAATGATCAATTGTTCACTAATATTATGAACCAATAAATACAATCTATATATATATATATATATATATATGTAATAATGGATCTCTACAAATCTATGTGAATCGCCAACTACAGAATTGAGTTCAAAACATAATTATAATTATTTATGCATTTATGGGGCAGAGCTAAACATCTCGAACAGACGGACAGACGGCGCAAAAGTTTATTACCCATACACTTACTTACTTACTTAAAGACACTTAAAGACTTCGTTGAACTTAGAGCCACGACGGCGGCGGTGGCACCTGCCGTGGAAGAAGAAGCCCACATAAAAACCGTTTATATGTCTTTAAAAATCATTCAACGTAGTTGGCCAAAACCAAAGGTGGAAAAAAATAGCCACAATTAAATGCATTTCTGCACGTTTCGATGTTGGTTGGTTTTTTGTTTTGTGCAAAAAAAAAAAAAAAAATACAAACCTTTAATATAAAAAAAACGAAAAAAAAAGTTATAGCATTTGCTCACTTTCCTACACTAATTTCAATTTACCGCACATATTGAAAATGAAAGTTTCAACGAGTTGAATTTAATTTGGTCTTACTTCGATTTTGTAATAAGCTTTCTACTTAACACAAACAAACGAAACCAAACCAAACCAAACCAAAAAAAAAAATAAATAAATACACAACAAAAATACGAAATAATAATAATAATAAAATGTTTATGACATATATTTAATATGAAACTGGGTCATTACAAGCTGCCTCTTTTGAATGGGCAAGCAAATTGATTTGAATGAAAAGAAATCATTGACGAACCAGTTTCATCAGGGTTCATCACACACGTGTGCATCGCTACCACCGATGATCAATGATAATGATGTTGATCATGATCATGATGACGATGCTGTAAAAGAAGATGATAGTTGCCAAGGGCGTTAATAGTTATAGCCACTTGATTATAGTCATTGACCAAATGTTCAGGACAGGATCTCTCATCATCTCTCATCATCTATGCACGACAAGTGGGTCAACATAATGTTGTATGCTGATATGTAATCAGACACGCCCAGTTGTTGCCTGCGTAAATTGAATACACAGTTTGAAATATAAATAGAAACAAATAATACATCTATTCCAATTAAGTATGCAGTTTTTGAACCTTCAAATTGTAATAATCGAAATGATTTCTGGGTTGTTCAAAACCAACCCCCCTCCACCCCCTCCGTTTTATCATCCGTTAGTCAGCCACTGGCATTTTACAATGTTGACAGTTCAGTTGGCAACATAAAATTTACATGTTATCGTGTTTATTGACAGACCAACTGACTAACTGACTGACGAGACGATTGGGCTGCTTGGTTCGCGTTTGGTTGGGTTGAGTTGGGTTGGGTTGGTTGGCTGGCTGGCTGGCTGGCTGACAGAAAAACAAGAAGCAAACACTTATATATATACATACCAAATGCCAAACACCAAATATCGGTTGCATAATTGCATACAAAATCAACAAAAGTAGCTGAAAAACTACATAAATAAACCAAGTCAAAAGTCGAGCAACATTTTATGTTTTGGCTTGTTGCCGCAACATGTTGACAAGCGATTTAACTGCGCGTGTCATGTACATACAATATATTTTATGTATTTAGTAGTATTATTTATCAACAACAAAAGGATTTGTGGCTACACACACACAGACACATATACAAGGTCAAGAGTCGCGAGGGCGCTAAATAATCAACTTCAATTAGTTGGCCATTTGCTTTTGCCTGCTGCAATTTTCCAGTTATTAATTTTGCGGCTGCCGTGTCAAAAAAAAAAAAAAAAGAAAAAGAAAAAACACCCAACAGCAACAAAATAATAGTACAGAGATATGCTGCGGGCCAAAGAAACTTGTTAGTTGTGCCAGTCAGTCGGCAATTGAAAGTTGTTAAGTGACTCCAAATAGAAAAAAAAAAAAAAAAAAATAATGCAAAAATAAACCAAAACTAAAACGATATAATTTGAGTGTTTTTTTTTAAAAGCTTGTTTACTCCTCGATTATTCACACTTTGCCATGTAATTGCTGCATTTTGCCGAAAATTTATTCTAAATTATATTTCATTTGATTTATTCATTTACAGCAAAATCCACACAGTTGCAGTCACCATCTGAAGTACTCACAATGCTCCAAGACAAATCTACGCCAACATAGTTCAGTCCATACCCAACAACCTGCCGGTCCTGTACGAGAAATACAAATTGATCCATATATAATACTCGATGATGAACTTAAATACTTCTATGATGATGTGAGAGATGTAAGTAATGAAGATTGATAATGGGAAAGGATTAAAAAAAGGGAAATTACCTCAATAGAAAAAACATTTGAAAATTATTAGACATTTATTTAAATAATTAAAGAGGTTTTCAAGTTTATTTTTTAATTCAAAATATATTTTATTTATTCAATAATTTTTAGAGTTTCTTTTTTATTATTTATATATACATACATCATATATATATCAATATCAAGTCCTATTATATACCGGGAATATACATTTAATTATGTTCTAATGAATGAACAAATATGTTTGGTTTAAAGGTTTATAGATATATATATATATATATGTAGATGTGTTCCGGTTAGATGTTAGCTACGTCATTTAGCAAAGTTTGGGGAATTTTTTGTGCATTTTTTGTGGTGTTAGTTGTGACACTTTGCTATGCAAATTTTGTTGTTCAGTTTTGGTGAAATGATCTTTATTGTTATTGTTTTTGTTTTTCGCTGGGACAGCTGTTACAGTCGGGAACATCACAGCCAGAGTTGGATACTATTGCTAGCTATTATTTTGATGGACAGGGCAAGGCGCTGCGTCCGATGGTCACCATGTTGATGGCCAAGGCAATAAACTATCATCTAAACAACGAGTCACAGTGAGTAAAAGAAGATGTTCCACGTTGGCACACTTTTTGTAGACGAGTGTAAATAATTAGCAAGTGTTTGCGAAATTCGTCTCTGCCTATATCTATGTGTGTGTGGTGTGTGAGCCAAATTAAAAACACACACACATAGGCACACATAAGAGCATAGAAATGAAAAATTTACAAAAATTTATTTGCATTTTTTTTCGCCTATCGCCTTGACAGCCAATTAGTACACAAACAACGACAAATAGCTCTCTTCTCCGAGATGGTACACTCGGCCAGTTTAGTGCACGACGATGTCATCGATCAATCGGATTTCCGACGCGGCAAGCCCAGCGTTAATGCTCTATGGAATCATAAAAAGGTAAGTGCCATTCATCCAAAATTGTTTGCTAAAATCAAATACAAACATTTGATTTATATGACTACAATCTAGCTAACCATCCAGTCAAGCTTCTCTCCTAAATTAATACCATTGACTAATTTAGACTGAACTCTTTGACTTTGACATCAATTTGTTGCGCATTTCGATATATGTTATGATTGACAGTTTATTGACATTGTCAATACGCATGATCATCATTGACTGCATCATCATCATCATCATCATCACTAACATCTTGCATCATTCCATTTCAATTTCATTATGATTTGATAATAAACCAATCTATACATACAAACATCTTTACAAAATACCTTTCCCGTTCGTCATTAAAGTTGCATTTTCTTTAGTTTTTTTTTTTTTTTGGAGCAATCTTTTTGAGTGAATGCATAAACTAAATTAACAAGTTTTTAATTAAACTCCTTTTGTATGATTTTATCGCTGGCTTAGTCATGTCCGCAACATGATTTTGTTGCAATCTTTAACTGTAATTTTTTGATATCTTTCATCATTGGGATTGTCTCTGACTTTAACTCTGACTCTGTCTCTTTATTTTCTCTGTGTCTTTTCAGGTCACAATGGCTGGTGATTATATTTTATCGATTGCCTCGATTATGATCGCCCGCCTGAGAAGTGATGATGTGACAATTGTATTAAGTCAGGTAAGAAAACTGTACAGGAAACTATAGAAAAAATTACAATATTTAAACATCTTTCATATGCTTTATATTTAAAAGATTTTTGTTTTGGAAGTCTTTTATTATATGTAATTACACAAAAAGATATTAGCTTTTTTATTTTAATATTTAATATTTTTTTAAGATTATTTTATTTAAAATTAAATAAGCATTTAATTAAAAAAATAGATAGTTCATTTAATCCTTGCGTTTCAATACTTTTTCTCTAAATTTAAACTTTTTCTTTTAAATTTTATCTATAGCTTATCATTCTGGTTATTTATCTTTTCATATATGCCAATTTTGAAAGTTATTTGCATATTTGCTATTGTGCCTTAAATAAACATATGTATATGTGAACATATACTTATATATCTATACATATGCTCCCCACTAGTTGATATTCAATATTTATCGGTTAGTTACTATGGATTCTTCAAGCACTTGGCACATTTTATGCTACTCGTAAATTGCCAATACAAATAGAACTTAATGTTTAACTATTTGCTTAACTTATACAAATAAGCAAAAAAAAATACTGAGAAAAGAACCCGGATTCGCTATATACATAAGTACGTATGCATATATATGTACATATAGTATATAATATTTTTTTCGGAACTTAATCTCGGATTGAGTGGTAAATTTCACACGAGTGAGGTAAAAGAAAACTTTTTTAAAAATTTAAGGAAAGTTGCTTGCTTCTTGATGAACAAAACCAGTCCGTTTAATGGGCTACAAATCAAAAGGTTGGCCTGACTGGTATTCTCCACTTCCTGCGTCCCTGGGCATTGTCCAAGGCTAAGGCGAAGGGCAGGCAATTAACTTGGCATTCACTTTTTTTTGTTTCCCGACGTTTTTCGGTTTCGGCTTTTTGTACTTCTTTCCTGTTTCCCATTTGTTTGATTATAACCTTGTATATTATGTGAAATTCCTTAAATTATTACAATATACTGCCCCACCTGTGTGGCCAAGTTATATATCTATTTAATAATCTTTACGAATATATTTATACATATATATATATGTATGTATATATACATATATTCCATATTAGTCAGCTGCCAATTTCACTTTCGGTTGCGAGAGTGAAATTAGAGCAAATGACTTAAAGAAAAAAAATCTACACAATCTAGCGAAGTCGTCTGACTTAATGGCCAAAGCAAACAATAAACTTGCCTACGTTTTTGGGCCCCTCAATCGTTTCTATTTGATATATACGAAAATTCGCATAACATGCGTAACGAATGTATGTGCATATATATATATATACATATATATATATTTGTATATTTATATATCTGTATGGGAGAGTTTGTTTAGGGAGTTAAAGATCTCAAGGGTGTGGCTTGGCCATCTCAGTTTGCACATCCACAAGATGTTTGTATAATTTTTTAACATTTTTATGTGCTTGTGAATATATACAAAAGCAACGATCTATCACATAATCAGTCTTATTAGCATACGCTATACATTAACTTTACATATATATCTGTATATATATATATTACACATACGATTCCATGCTGTCGCTTTCTTTAAAAGCCTGTTTTTCCCTTTTTCATACGAACAAGTTCTTGGTTTTTGAACTTGAATGGAAATTGATTAGAAAAGACAATTCTTTTGATCTCAAATGAACATCGAACAGAATGAACTTAATTCTAAACAAGTTGTGAATAAAATATATTTGCCTTTATTTATTTTTCTCGTGTGTCTTCGATCATATCCACAAATTTTTTTGTGTTTTTTTTTTTAAATAAATATTCCAAACACGTGTCCGAATAATTTCAACGGCTTCTAAAACGTTGATGGCATTCAAACGGAATAAGATTGAGTAGAACGTCTGCCTCATGAAGACAATTTATGACTATTTTTGTATTTTGATTGTGGGTTAAACCGATCCGTTAAGGGCTGTAATGCTACCAGAAATAAATAAAATAAAAATAAATAGTTGTAGTAATATAATTTAGTTAAGGAAAATCCTAAAAACTTTGTAATTGAATATCTCTTCTCTATATATTGCCATACAATAATATTGTTAATGCCAAACAAAGAAATCAACAAATTTGCGGTTAAATGAAAAATGTTGTCAATTTACTTTTGGCTTTAATGGTGAACTTGCTGCTGGTCGGTTGTCGCACTCGTTTTTTTATTTTTATGTTGTGTTAATTAACATTGAAAGTCAAATACACAATTGAAACTATTTGTCTTGGATTTGTCCATATTGGTTTGATTAGTTACCTTGGACTCCTTGAGAGTCGTCGCATAGAGACAGCGCCCACATACGCATAAAAATCCATCTAGTATTTGTTTAACAATTTTACAACCGTTTGTGATTTTAAAATGAATGAATATTCCTACACTCAAGGGCGTGCCAAACAAACAGACAATATATGTATATACTAGTAGATAAATGATATGATATATTATAAAATTATCATAATTTCAGCCATGTCCATCCCCGAAATCTCAATGAAATTTTATTTGCTTGAAATATTTGGCACAATTATGTTTGCATTTTGCATTTAGAGAGTCAGCCATGCGGAAGTTATATATATATGTACGTATATATGTTGGAGAAGACAGGCTTGTCTTACCGCAAACAAACATCGAATTAGTAAAAGCAACTAAAAATAGTTTCAGTTTGCAAAATATTGTGCAATATATTAGTTTGTCCCTGGTTGTAAGATTAATCATTTGAAATTTCCAAAGGGGGAAATTCCCGAAATGGTGACTAAGCTAAGTTCATTTTATATTCCGACAAAAAATGTAATTTTTGCTGTAAACTTAAAGCTCTGTTGACAATTTTAAATGTGTTAAATATAATTTGAACTAAGTTCTCATATTTTAAATGGAAAATACTTTAAATGATTGTTATTACGCCTTCATATTATTTGTTTAACCTTTTTTTTCGTGTCAACTTTAACCACTGTGCACATTTCTTTGTGTATGTAAAGAACAATCGGCAATAAACTAAATAAAACTTGGCATATTTATGACGCATTGTGCTTAAATATTTTACTTATTATTGGCATTGTTGTTGTTATTGTTTTTTTTTGCCAATTGTTGCAGATTTTAACCGATTTGGTTCAAGGCGAATTCATGCAGCTCGGCTCAAGGGAAACGGAGAATGAGCGTTTTGCGCATTATTTGACCAAGACATACAGGAAGACCGCTTCGCTGATTGCCAATGCATTGAAAGCGGTGAGTAATATACTTATAATTAAATAGTTGAAATGCAATATATTAATTTAGCAATTAGTTTACACGCATTTACATTTATTTGCCATTGTTACCCCATCCATAATTAATGATTCTGTGTGTTCTTCTGCCTGCAGACTGCAGTCATTGCCCAGGCCGATGATAATGTTACCGAAGTGGCCTTTCAATATGGTCGTAATATTGGGTTGGCCTTCCAACTGGTTGACGATATGTTGGACTTTGTCTCATCGACAGAGCAAATGGGAAAACCAACTGCAGCGGATTTAAAACTGGGACTGGCCACAGCTCCCGTTCTCTTTGCATGCGAAAAGGTGAGTTCCTGATACATGGCAATTAGACTTCCTTATTGCTGTGCCAACAGGGGGGTTTGTCCAATGTGGAATAATGTCAATAATAATAAACCCAGAGGCGTACAAATCAATGGGAGGAGGGGCGGCATATTTGATTAAGTTTCCTAGCTTAGCCTAATCAACGAAAATAAACATTTAAATTAGCAAGACAATCAATCAAATTATTCTTATGTTTTCCGTTTCTCATTTTGGTTAATCACATAAATAGGAGAACTCAAATTCCATGTTTCATATTCCATGTTAAATCCGCCACTGTGATCATATGTTAATATTAGTGTTGGCTGTTTGACCAGATCTTTATTTGCTTTTGCATCTTCAAGTGCATTCCCGTCCAATGATGATGACGATGATATCATACTTGTGGTGGGTGGGTGGTTGCGTTTTTGTTGAGTTTGTTTTGTAAATCGGTTTTCATATAGCCGCATTAATTATCAACGGCCACAAGTGTTGGACATTTGATATGCAGCTCGCGATTAGCAGACGCGTGCAGTGTGTCTTAAACAGCACGTTAAACGCCACTGCATTGGCAAATAGTAAAAGCTAGTATAACCATATAGAGATGCAGAAGTGGAGAAGTTTGGTTTTGGCATGCGCCGCTAAGCCGCCCGAAAATTAAAGACTTTGCATAATTATACATACAAAATTTCTATTGCAGTACCCCGAGCTGAATCCCATGGTAATGCGTCGCTTTAGCGAACCAGGTGATGTGGAACGTGCCTTTGAGTTGGTCCACAAGTCGCACGGACTCGAACAGACACGCTTTTTGGCTAAAAAGCATTGCAACGAGGCGATACGGCTGGCCCAAGAGCTAACAGAGTCACCCTATCAAAAGGGACTGCAGGTGGTTGCAGATTTAGTCATCAATCGCATGAAATAGACATCTATCTATATAGATACATACATACATATATATATGAATATGTATATATGCATACACATGTATATATAATTATAATAATATATTTAGATTAAGAAACAAGCAAGATTTTTTTGTACGTTTATGTTTAAGTCAGCAAACGAGCAAAACAATAATCCATATATAAAATTAAAGAGAAAAAAAAGAGAAGTGAAATGAAAGTTCAACAACCTTTTGTAAACAAGATTTATTATTTAGTTTTTAGGCATTGTTGTTGACACTGTAAATAATTGCATTAAACAAAACTAACAGAAAAATATAAGACCCACACACACACATGCACACACTATATTCGATTATTTTCTGTACATAAAGAAATGAAAAACTAAACAAATTTTGATATGCAAATTTTACTTTTGAATAAGAGCAACAAAAGTTTTACTGTACAGTTTTCTATCAAAAAAACAAAAAAAAAAAGATGAATTCAGTTAAACTAGTTGGAAAGTGTAAAAACAAACAAAAAAAGAAACTATTGTTAAAATATTTACCTAAATTTTTGATATATAATCTACTTCCGCTGGGTTGAAGAAAAAGTAAAAAATAATACTACAAATGTTTATTAGTCAATGCAACAAAACAAAAGGAAAAATTTATAAAAAAAAACGATATTTATAAAACATAAGAGACATACATAAATTAACAAAAATTAAACAAAAATGGTAAACAATTTATTTTTAAAAACTATTTTATATACATATATTAATGTATATATATGTACTTGTTGGAGGCATTTCATGCCTAAATGGTTCAAATGTTGGTTCTATTCCCATCCTTGCACTTTTAACACTTTTAATTTCTTGCTTTTCTTTGCCCCAAATTGCACACTTAATTAACATATTTAACATTTTTAAATTTCGAATTATTTACGCTTTTTATTTTGTATTTTTGAACCATTCGCGCATGAAATGTCACAAGATTCAATCAAGTTTCGTTCTATATAAGTTTTAAGCAAAGAACAGATTATTTGGTAACAAATCTATACCCCAGTCTTAATTTTAAAAAAAATTTTTATTTTATGCCCAAAATGCAATAATAATTTGTAAGGATAAACAAACAAGAAAAAAATAATACCCAAAAATCTTTACAAAATCGTTTAAAAATATTGCGAAATTTTGCTTCGGTGTGCCGAAGTTTAAATACCCTTGCTGCTTATTGATTTCTAAAATTTATAAATATATTCGAATGTATAATTTATTGGTTCTGACAGGTACATAATGAACGAAGTTTGTCCCCTTTGGTTCTTTCAAAAATTAAAACAAAAAGAGAGACAGAAAAAGTCATAAATAGACAGACGGAGATTAGACCGAAAAATGGATGTAAGATTCAATAAACAATTAATTCTAAATTCTTAAAATTCTTGACCGCCTCTGCAAGGGTATAATAAATTCATACTTTTAAGTAAAATTTAAGTTTTTTATAATTTGTAATTTATGAAAAAAGGCAACCTCAGTTCAGTCAATACATAGATACATTCATTACACATACATACACACACATACACAAACTGACAAACTACATAAAATGAAAACAATTATTGGGGCTCCTTTACAGCCTGCTGTCCTGAAAGTTATAAAATGAAATTAGTAAAAATGAAAAAAATCTTAATTAGATATAAATTCTTTATAGGTGCTGATTATAGAGAATTATATCGGCCCATTGAACGATAAATGTGCAAACGATTATAATATTGCTGTTAATATATATAAAATGTACGATATTTGTATACCCAATGAGATGAATAAAATGTGCGATTTTGTAAAACAATATATAAGCTTGTGTCCAAAAAATTTGTTAAATACTCTTCATCTAAATGTCGCCCTACGGATTTTCATTTCCTAGTTTCCCACAGTGCCGGAAATCATTTCCTAAAGCTTTTATCTTTTACTTGAACCAGTGCACTCACTAGTTTTCCATTTTTTCAGTACGAACTTTTCCGATTTTCCCCTAGCTGCTTCTGCTCGAGATTCCACTATAAAGATCCATGGCTCGACAACTTGGCCCTTCCTCGTTCGATTTTAATAATTCATTTAACTTTTTGAATTTGAAAATTTCTTACGATAAACCGTTGAAGTCGCCCTTAAAAGCTCTTATGGTTTACCAATGACCACAACCAACCAAATATCGTAGATATATTTTACAATATCGTAAAAGTAGGCTGATGCTGGCTCATAACACACCCATGTCTGCGGCTGTCATTTTACAAATTGATAAACTTTACAGTTATCATTGTTTATGTATCTTTGTTGGCCCAAACCTCACTTTAACCTCTTGACTCCCTTTTACTCTGGCCCAATGTTTGCTTGGGATTTGCGAAAGGAACCAACGAAAAAAACGAACAAAAAAACTTTCAGCATAAAAAGGCAATAGCATTCACTTTTCCGTATTTTTTGTTTCTTTTTTTTTGTGATAAATTGATTTATTGACTTAGTTATTTAGGCGCTCAACGCTCATAGATAAACGTTGAATTTTTTTGTTCTTGTTTTCGTATTGTCTTATGTGTATGCGAAGGACCTTTTCCACAATTTTCTTCTGTTTTTTTTTTTTTTTTGTTGTATTAAACAAAAGGTCAGGGTAAATATTTAGTTTTCATTTTAACATTATGTACCTCCCGAACCTTTCTACGCAGCTACCATTGGTTTTTTTTTACTGTTATCTAACCCAATTTAGGCCACTTTTTTATGTTTAACTCGATTTTGTCTGTAGATATAAATCTTTTTAATTGAAAAGTTTTTCGCTTGCTGAGTGCTGAACATGCAAAGAGCCGGTTGTTAGATACCGAACAGACACAAAATTAATCAGGTGGCAACAATTGTGTTGAAACCTACTCCAAATAGAGATATATTAAAAATTAATATATTATTTAAATAAATCCACCCGTATTGACAAGATCGATCTGTTTGAGGTATAACTATCAAGATTTAATCCGAAAGATATATGTATATTTGTATATATGTGCTCATCTTCAGCAGAGGGTTGTTTCATTCACTTCTCATAATTTTTTAATACATATTAAATAAAATTTTTAAGAAAGTGTTCCATATACTTGAACAACTGCACGATTAATACCATAAGCAAGCCAGCTGGTATTTAAGAGATAACTACCTTTAGGGAATGGTATAACCTTTGTCAAACGATAGTTAACAATATCAACAGGTAGCTTTTCTATTAGAAGGTTGTGCTACAATTAAAACAATAAATTATTTAAATGATTGCAACTAATTTTTCGAGTTTCACTTACATTAAACGGGCATGAATGATTTATGTTAGAATAAGAATTAAAAAATCCATACAAATAAGCATACATGGGATTGACATTTATATTCTCCATTAATTTACAACCATCAAATGTTAATTTTGGCATTATTAGATTATAACCATTAGTTCGTTCAAAGACTTCAGTTTTTATCTGAAAATATGTATACATTAGAATATGTAATTATATGAATTATATACATACTAAGCATTAGTATTGTGTTAACTTACTGTAAATTGGGTTATGGGAAGTTTATGCAAAATCACTTTTAATGACATGTACTTGTAGGTTCGGTTAATTGATTTTAAATAACAATATTCAAAATCACAGAATTCCTTATCCACAGATTCACATTTTAAGTTTGTAAACTCAAACTTCGATTGGATCTTAAGAAATATTAGAAGAAAAAAAACTGTTGATATCACATTTATTTATCCTTAATAAACTGAAAATAACCTTTTGGATTAGAACTAGGAACACAAAAGTCCAAATTATCCAGCGTTGATTAAATATAATACACATTGCTCAATGATTCAATTTAAACTGATGACAATTTAAACGATGATATTTATTATATACCCAATATATAGTATAAATTTTACGAATCGAGCTATTAAAGAAATTTGAACATGAATTAAAAAGTAATTATAAAATAATTTTTATTGAAAAATGGCAATTTGTCAGTACATTGTTTACTCATTTTTATAATCTCAATGTGATCGATCAAATACTTATTTCATAATAAATATTTTGGATCAATTAACAAACATTTTTTTATGCGTTGTCATAAATTGGTTTATTATTTTAGTTTTGCAACAAATAAAAGATATATAATATGTATTTGAATATTGTATTACATAGCCATGATCAATGACTAATATTCATGAAAGTGAGCCATAGACTTCAACTATAGCACGGATTTTGCCAAAAGCTTTCCAAGTGGTATTCAAGAGATAACTACCTTCCGGAAATGGTAGAGTCTTTGTAAAACCATAATTCAAATCTTCAATGGGAACCTTATCTACAATTAAATCGTGCTGCAATAGAAAAATAAAATGGTTTTCTTTGTTGCACAGATTACAAAAAACATATTTTTACATACATTGATTGGACAAGTGTGATTAAAATTGCTGTATGATAAAAACATTCCGAAAAAGAATCCAGCGACTGGGTTAATTTTGTTATTAGCTAGAAATTTGCATCCATCGATTGTGACGTCATATAAAAAAGGCTTGTAGCCATTAAGTCGCTTTAGAAGCTTTAGCCTTACCTAAAAAAAAATTGGTATACACTTCTACGTGACTTATTCGTATTATACATACATACCGAAATTTGTGTAACAGGAATTTTTAATAGATTGGCTTTTAATGATAGGTATTTATAAGTCCGATTGATTGATTTCAAGTAACAGTATTCAAATACTGCAAATTGCTCATCATGCGATTCACATTTTAAGTTAGTAAACTCCCATTTTGCTTGGATCTTGTTAAAAACAAAAACAAAAATATAAATAGGTTAAAATAATAAAAAAAAATATTAACCTTTTCAAATAAAAATAGGAGAGAAAAGATCCAAAGTATCCAGCAAAAATTAGAAAGAGTCCTCATTATTCAGAGTTACTATTAGAACTAATATTCTGTTCGAACGCATTAAAAACATATAGTAATCACATTATGGGGCATAGAAAAGGTCATTATAAATGACTTCCACATTAACTTGTACAGGAAATTAGTCATTTAATCTGATCAATCATTTTTAATATTTTATCAAATTATGGAAAGTCGAATGACCACGTATTTTTGTGGTTCAGTTGAAGCTTTCGGTTCCCATACATCAGTAGAACTTTTTAAATACCAAAATTAAGCAAAGCAAGGCTTAACAATATACGAATATATTTTTATAATATCCTAAAATTGTAATTGATTATTAACTTAGACAATATTAAATCATATATATTTCATTAAATAAATATATCTTCGCACTTTTCATTTTGAAAGTACAATATGAATATTTTTGAACAAGAAACTTTATATAATAGATAGATAAAAAAAGAAAAAGTTAAGTATGCCCGATCTTCAATTGAAATCAAGTATGTATTGCTAATCTGCTGATATACTTACTTAAGATTCTTCTATTAATTCCTTAAACAAACACCTCTGGATATATGTACAAATCAGCAGGGCTCCCATTCAAATCTCGTTTCAAGAAAACATCATTGTTATGCATGTCAGAAAGTAACCCGCATTAATTTGCACACATGATTCGTATTGGGTTTCCCTTCGTTTCGTATATATTTTGACGCTAGATTTGCTTTATGTGGGTTGTAAATTGATTGCACACGTAAATGAATTTTCAATTTTCCAATCATAATAATATTTTCTTTTTTTTTTATAAATTAGCATATTGAATTCAGGCTTAAATTGTTCGGTAAACATTTTTCACCATTTTCAGTTGAATTTGTGGGGTATTTCAATTATACTTATATGAGAACGGTGTGCGACTTGGTTGCCTTTTGTTCATAATAAAAGAAAGCAGTGTGAAAAAAAATTGGCACAAAGTGTCGACAATTGGTAATAGCAGCAAAAGGCGCCTTTGTGTGAAACAGCCAAGAAATGCAGTTCACCGAAAAAAAGTTAATTAAAAGTGCAATCAAGCAGAGGCAAGGATCCAGCATTGGCAAAGGCAGGCAGCCAGCCAGTCATTGTTGCGGAGCTCCAATACCAACGACAAGGAACAAGCAATTGAAGGACAAGCTTTAAAATGAGCCCAGCAAGGGCATGTATCAAATTGGAGGACACATATGGTGGCTGTGGTTCTGGTACATAAAGTCTTAGCACAAAATACATATGTACTAGCAGATATATATATATATATGTATGTATGTACATACTTACCACCTCTGTCATCCTTTCGGCTTTCACAAATTGCTGCAATTATAGGCGCCATAAATTATGACACGTTGACGCTAAAGTGGAAAATGCTGCAAGATGCTTGGTCCCGACAATCGAAGGGAAGAGAAGCAGGAGGGGGAAAGGAGAGAGGTAAAAATGCTTTTAATTGATTTCCTTGGTTGGCCCTTTTCTCTTTTTTTATTTATTTTTTTTTTTTTTGCTATTCTTATGACAGTCAATTCAACGTTTATTGCTTTCTATTTTATCCTCATTGAATTTGTGTTCTTTTTACCGACTTATGATTTATGAAGCTGGCAGGGATTGTAATCAGTACAGATAGAAATATTAATATGCTACAACAATAAAGTCATCTTAAATATGCTTTTAAGTTTCAATTTATTGTTACAATTTTGAAAATTTATTATTATTGTCTACACATTATTTATTTAAGGGCGTTTAAAAAATGTAACTTAAGCTAGTACTTATAATTAAATTCGCATTTAAAATGAAAGTGTCAAAGTCGGAAATTTCATCTTTAAAATTGACAACTTTTGTATATCGAATCAAATTATAACAGATTAAATTAAGTTTTAATTAAACAGTAACGGCTTAACAATATGTCTATTGTGGTTAAATGGCACTAAACATCTGTTAATATCTGTATCAATTAATAAAACATTAGAAGTTGTAATAATAACACGATAGCGGTGACTGTTTTATCAATTGATTTTTGCGGTTTTGTCATAATTACTCATCTCATCATTCAACTGAGGCCAAGTTTCTCTTTCTATAGATGGCAACTGTCAAGGCTAAGGTCCTTATTACTTAATGTACCATAAAGATGAGATATGCCCACAAGCGAAAATATCGAGTAATTACAAACTATGACCTCCAAGAATGCCTACCCTCCTCTAACCAACCACCTTTGGTCCGAAGGGAAAGAAAATTACCAAGCTGTTTCTCAAAATTTTTGATTTCATTTGTAGACCAAACGAAAGACGATTTTGTGGTATGATGATGCTTGCAAGTTGCCCCTTGCTTGTTCCCAATTCCCGGCGACTGACAGCAACAGCAACAGCCAATTAAAAACAATTTAAACAGCATATTGTATAAATTTAATTCCAACCTCTTGGCCATCCTTCAAACAAATTTAATTGCCAAGTTTTGCAACGTTTTCCATTTGTGTTGGTTGCCCCAGCTCTTGTGGTTTTTCCGTCTACATTTCCCATCAGTTGCTAAATTATATTTATTTATTAATTCTAATTGCATTGGGCAGGTAAAAGTTGGCAAAACTAATAATTTGTTTATGCTCTTTAGCCAAGCATCACAAATTTCACACAACAACCTATAAATTTGATCTAAGTGATCATCTTAGTTTCTGTGTTTAATTTTCCTAGGAGTAATATCAGTATTTAGAAGCTGTTGCTTATACATATATTGCTTACATATATGTTTCTGTTAAACTTACTAACTAAAAAAAATTATCTAAATAAAATTTGAAAAATAATTGAAATAAATTTAACAAAATGTTCACTTAATTGTTTACATATAATTTGCATTTAAAAAGTGTATAACAACTATTTGGAATTTGAAATTTAAGTCACCTTTTCAATTTCATTTTACCAAACATATGTCTGAGTGTGTACAGTTTGAAATTTATGTGTGTTGTGCCTTTGTGTATGTGTGTGGGTATATCTATGGATGCTGGGCACCCTTCTGTAACATCTGCAAACGAAAATTGCAAATGAAACTTAACTGGGTTTAGATCTCGGTCTGTCTGTCTTGGGCATGGGTTGTGTGTAAGTTCTGTTGGTCTTACGGTCGATGCACAAATCAACTTTAAGTGCATGTAACTCACACACACACACTCACACTCTCCATATGCCACTGCTCCTCCGTCTGCCTTAGAAGTTTCGTATTCTTCAATGTAAAGGGTGTGATGACTTGACTTAGTTGGGTAACCCTTGCACTGGCAAGTGTCAAAGCTTCATGTTTTTGCATCAACATTATTTCTTTTACTTCGACTCCGCCCTTTTTTGCATTCTGTTTATGCTATATATATGTGTGTGTGTGTGTGTGTGTGTGAGAGTGTCTGAGTTTGTGGCTAAGTTCGGTTTTCCATGTGGTAGTTTCTGTTATCGCTCGGTTGTGAAACTTTTTCTTACCATCTATGGTAAAACACTGATTAATTGCATTTCAAATGTTTGGTTCAACATTTGACAGCTTGAAAGTTTTGTCCTGGGTCATTGGGATGGGCATTGGGTGGACGAAATTGGTGTCTCAACCACAAGTGCAAACAAGCCAATTCATTAGCAGTGCTCCAATCAAAATTCGAATTATCCCACACACACACAAAATATTCGTACATTGTTGGCTGCTGAAAACTC
This sequence comes from Drosophila sturtevanti, assembly GCA_018150375.1. Classification (NCBI taxonomy): domain Eukaryota; kingdom Metazoa; phylum Arthropoda; class Insecta; order Diptera; family Drosophilidae; genus Drosophila; species Drosophila sturtevanti. The sequence goes on along the minus strand of JAECWJ010000408.1, from coordinate 3,649,875 downwards.
AGTAGAAAAAGAATTTGCTCGTAAACTTTTTCAATTTCATATGCCGTATTTCCACGAAAGAGAAAAAGAGTGCTTAACCGACTCGATGAAAATGTAGACATTACCCACAGACATTGGCACACACCCACACACATACATTTGATCTCTCTCTTACTCCTACGTACAGTGTTAGAAGTGGAAGTTTTTCCTACATTGAAACAATTTTATGCGCAATGCGTGCCCTGGCTGCATGAAAAACAAATCGAAGATTAAGTGGCACGCGGACAATCAGAAGGATGGGGCAAACTTTTGTGGTTTGAGCATGTCCCCCTCTCCCTTCCCCTCTCCCACCCATCGCACAAAAGTCAATTGTTTTTAGTATCAGGGATGGGTAAAATCATCATCAGTATCATGCCATGATTGGACAAATTTCAAAATTCTTTATTCTCTTCGATTTTCCAAAAGTTGAAAATTCAATTACGGTTGAATAGATAAAAGAAAATCGTTACAAACACATGTCTAATATATATATAATCAAATCTTTGCCTAGAAATTGGGTGAGCTTAACTTTATAAAAAATCTAGGTACATACATATATCAAAACAAACATTCTTCCTTGTTGTCATACTAAATTTAAGTTAAATACTAATTCATATCATTTATGCAATTTGTTGAAAAATAAAGCTATTTTTCTGATTTTTGTTATCGATTGACTAATTTTAGTATTAATTAGACTAGTTAAACCCATTGCTAACTTTTAAAATTTATCAATTGTTTTCTTGTTACACTTTTCTAAGAGGTTAATCAATAAGTTATTGACAGGTTGTTAATTTGTAACTAAATCAACTTCCCGTAGTTTTTTCCTGCTGAGCCAATTATTAAAATAATACAATTATATTGAACTTATTATTATTGGGATTTTTCCAATATCGATATTCCGTTACCCCGATGTAGATACCATAATGTTATTTTCAATTTATTAACTTTAATTATTTTTATATTGATCCTAATGATTATCCGTCCCTTAGGTAGGAAGTTTTACAATGACCACACCATTCTTTTACCACTGGATAAATGTAACACACACATACACACACACACATACATATCAACATCTATCTACATACACTGACAAACACCTAGTTTTCTTCTTTTTTTTTTTGTATGTGGCACATCGTGCGCTTTTGATGGGAAAAGTTTAATAGGTTTCGACAATAAAACTTCACCTATTATGTAACAAAAGCTCTGAACGTTTACCCTCAGTAGTCGATCGAATCCTAACACTACATACTTTCGTCGACTTTACTTTATTGGCAGCAACAAAGCCATACCAGACATGAGCCATGATGGGCAAAGAGGAAGCGGAATAACAAGAGACGCCCCGTCCTCATTACCATGCGGCACATGAGGAGCAGGCACATGATGGTCCTTCATATCCCCCTTCCCTTTTTTTTTTTTTTTTTTTTTGCCACTTTCCTATCCTATACATTCCCAGTCGCTAACTTCACTTACTCTAGAATATCAAACCATACAATCCCATTGGGGTTTTGGCTTTTATTGCGCTTTGGCTCATTGCCTTCCAATATTAAATTTCAGCTTAGCTTTTGCCGGGTTAAGGTCCTTACCCCAATTCTGTTTGGTTTGCTTATCTTTATCTTTGACTTTGCATCTGGTCTATGTTTATTTTGAGCCTTCTGTGGATGTGTCTCTATTTCCCAGATAATCATGAATACCCATGCATATAATTAAATTTTGTTGTTTGCTTTTTTTGTTTTTTGTTTTTTTTTTTCACTGGAATGTTTATTAAAATTGTTTGGCCAAAGTTCTCACCGGTTTCTCAAATTGTTAGCTGCTTTATGAAAAGGCCAAAAAGCTAGACGAAGAGCAACTTTTTTTTTTTAGCTGCAACGTCACTAATGCTTCCTTCCTCTCATTTTATTTGCTAAAAATTTCTCGTTTTTTCTTTCACGGTTATTCGAGCTCGCATTAAAATACTTTTGCATTACTTTTTTTCTTTTTCCTATTTTATATTTTTCTGCCTGATGAAGGAAACAATTTGCAATGCAAAGGGCGAGGAAAACGAAAAAAAAAAGGAGACCAAGAAAAACGAAATGTAGAATTGATTATAATTATAATTGTAAATTGTTTTAAAAGAAAAAGTAGACAGTCACTTTGAATGAATTCTCACAGATCTTTTTTGAATTTTGCGCCTGTCGATGTTGGCAAAGTTTACTTTTCTCGTATTTTTGCAATAAATCAAAAGGTTTGCACGATGAGCAAAGAGGCAAACTTTAATTTAATTTATCAATTTTACTTTTATATATATTTCGATCGATCCAAAAAGAAATCATGGGCAAGGAGCCAAACAAAATCGCATTAAACAACAGAGGCAGAAGCAGGAGCGGAAGAAGTAGCTGTAGGGGGAGCAGAAGAGCATTGGCAGCCAAATGTATATCCATTTAACCCATTTAGGTTATTCCATGCCTTGCAGCTGTCACAGTCTAGCAATTTGAGATCCTTTGTCTTTTGAGTCCCTGGCTATGTTTAAGGTCATTTCTCTACAAGCATCACCCACACATCCCTCTCTCTCTCTCTCTCTATATATATATATATAGCTACACATTACTGTAAAATTTATTGTTTCCCAATATATGCAAAGGAGTAACCCAACTCCCAAAGCTCTATTGAGTATCTGTATTGCGGTTGCCGCAATTGAATGTGTGTGTGTGTGTATGTATAGATGTATATATATATATATGTATATATATGAGTTGGCTGTGGCCGCATCGGCAGCATTCAGCAGCCATTTTGACACAAAATGTTGAACTTGTTTTGTCTGTCTGTCAGTCACTGGGGAAATTTTTCGGCTGTACTGGCTGCTCGAACAGCTCCTCTGTGCTTCATGTGCTCAGATGGGCAACAACACACCATGCCACACGTGCTATGGTCCATGTCGATGCCACTGATACTGCTGTCTCTAACAATGACAAACATATTCAAAACGAGCCACTGCCCCACACTCTGACACACACATACTGCCTCACACACACTCTCTAACACTCGAACACTTTGACTCTGAGTGGGGTAAGTTTACACATTTGCCGCATTATTTATAGCGTGCACAGCATCAGCAAGCATGTTTGAGTTTAGACGTTGCCAGGAGTCGATGTTCATGCCAGGACAACTGGTTAAAATATCTGGAAAAATCTTCGCTTTCCTCCTAAAAATCCCCAAACGAGAAAAGAAATGCAAGAGAACTCTATTCGATTATGTACAAACTTATTTATTAATTGTATTGCAGAGAGAATCAGAAACATGAAAATGCATTCAGTGAAAGAAAAACAAAACGAAACAAGTGAAAGTAATTCCAAATGAAATGACTTTTTAAATGGAAACAAAAATTGCACAATGCTAAAAGAAATAAGCAGACTAAAGTATAGAACTTTGTGGGTTTATACATACATCTATATCAATTTTCTCAGAAAAATCTTTTATTTAATCATCATATATAAAAAGTGAGATTTCAAATTTATAATCAGTAAATTAATTTACATTTATAAATCAATTCCAATAATTGAATAGTTTTGGGAAAATTAATGTAGTTGTTTGATGTTATGGAAATAAGAAATAATTTCCTTAATTTCCTATGTATAATATATGTATATACAAATTTTGCTATTAATGTCTGAAATATCAGCTGAAACATTAATGACTTTGCATATATTTCAAACATCTCAAAATTGATAAAGATATTTAAATATATTTTCTTACATTTTCAATTCATGATATTCTGCACCATAAACCCAATAAATTGTTGCAATTCACTCTTCGTTTCCCTTATCCATTTCTCAGTATCTCATATTCTCTAACACATCGAACCAAATTTGTGTATAACCGCGCTTTTGTTGTGGGAATATAAATGCAGATTCGAAAAGTGATATGATTTGTGTGGGAATGAAATTATTTTCGCTTTTTGTTATTCTCTTTCTCTCTCTCTCTCTCTCTCTCTCTCTGTGTTATACTGCAAATGGGTGTTCTTGAATATATTTTGTATTTGTTTTTTCCTTTTTTTTTGTTCATATTTGTTGCACAAAAGTGCTGGTAAATCGATTTTATTGAAATATCTATGAAATTAGATAGACATCAATGACATTAGGCATTTTGCGTGTGTTTGGTATATCGATTTACTAATTGTTTTCATACGTTAACATTATCATCATCATAATCATTCACGGGCAAAAGGAAAACTGCATTGAATGTTAATGAAATATATGCTAGAAAACTTTTGTCTTAAGTAATTTAAAATACTAACTACATATATATATTTACCAAGATCGAATCGAAATGTCAAAGAAATCCAATTTATTTCCCCTCTTCAATTGTTTTCTCTTTTGGCCAAAAGGTTTCATATCAATTGTACAATATCCATGTGCAGCTGTGCATTCAGTTTGTTTTGTTTAAATTTACTTTGAGATTGCAATTCACTTTACGCTCTGTTAACTACAATTTGCCATCTATTTTTCTTCAACGCTTCAATTTCAATTGAAAAATGTCGTTTTTTCCCCCCTCCCTTTTTTGTTATTTTTATTTTATAGATAAAGGGATATATATGTAGGTGTATGTATACTCTATTTCATAGTATAAGCTTTCTTTTCGCATTTAAAAGTTAAAAACCTTTCCTATTATGATACTATTATTGTTAGCACAAATTTCACTAAGCGGCTTAAATGAATTTTCCAACACTTTGAACCGTAGCCGAACCTTAGCCAACAAGAGGAACAATAACAACAAAAGAAACAAATTTTAAACTATGTATTTACTTAAGGCAATGGGCATCAGATTGTGTTGCCATTGTTGTTTCGAATTGGTTGCCCAGCCTCCCAACCCAAAAAAGAATGAGTAAAATAAGAAAAATAGAAAAAAAGAAACTAAGTTGACACATTTTCTGATTGTTTACAAATTTTGGGCAGTCATGCAGTAGAAAAGGTTGGAGAAGAAGGCTTCGTCTCCAGTTTAAGTCTCCTTTCGTCTCTGAAACGTAGCAGGCAAACGAAAAACTTAATCCAAACTTTGCATAAAGGCATGTGGCAGGGATTTATAGCCCCCACTATTTAGGTTTTTGGGTCTCTTTCAGAGCTCTCTATGTGTACTATGTGTGTGTGTGTGTGTGTGTATGTGAATACAGGGAAAACTTGGCCCAGGCAAGGGTTTAGTTTTTCTTACGTTCCATTCAAACAAAAAACGCCAACATGAAAGCAAAGATTTAGTGCGTGCCGGCATGAACTTGGATATGTATTGTAGCAGCTGCATATATATGTATAATTGTGTATATATACATATATTTATATAGATATAGTCAGTGAGTTGCTTAAGAAATGATTCTGGGCAACTTCTATTGTAAATTGAAGCTAAGTGGACTATGAATATTTATGAAAATTGAATTTTGAAACTAAAGAAAACTTAACGAAATTTTAAGTACTTTTTACTATGTACCAGTATAACAGACCCATTATCCATCGAACTAACTAAACTGAAAGAACACTCACTTAAACTAACCTAACATTTTCTCATTTTGATCTCTGTCACTTAACCTTAATATTGAACTGTTTTATTCTTATTTTATATACTGTATATATATATATATATATATACATACATATATATTTTTGTATACTTACATATATTCTGTGTAACTTTTTATGGCCTTAAGCAACATATTTTCCTTTATGGCTAGAAAATTCATTGAAAATCACAATCAAGTCAACCATTTCACACCTATGTGCGTTTATGACATTGATTGCCCGCACGCACAGTGAGCCTCTACGCACACACACACACTCAAATATATATACATATATATATCCATGTGCCAGTTGATAGGAATGTGTTCGGCTGTGTGGCCAATAAACCCAAAGGATTAATTAAATAATTTATATGTGCCTTTGTTTAGTCGTAAGTTGATTAAGTCATGCCAGGCACTTATACACACATACTCAAAAGCGCATTAGGGGCGTGCGTGTGACAGCATCGCCCGATGGCGTTCAATTGGATGATTACTTTTATGGTGTGTGTGTGAGTGTGTTTGTGTATGTGTGTGTGTGTAATGTATGTATGTAGTTGCACAAAGTGTTTAGCAGTTAATGGCAGACAAATGTTTGAGCCACGTTTGACTAAAGCTTTGCTGTCATTGTTTTCAATATTCAACAATGAGACTGAAACTCAATATGCCAAAAGGGATGTGCTATATACATATATATATTCTTGTCTTTACTTTTGATTAGCTACACACACACACACACACACTGATAATAGCACCTAGGCAAGCGATAACACGTGCCAATTAGCACTACAACACCTGTAACACAGGGGGGGGGGCATCCTTTGTCCTGCAATTGAGACAAATACAAATTAAGACAAATCACGAGACAAATTTGCTACTCTCACTCAATTCGGTTAGCTGTTAAATTTAAATTAGATGCGTCTAATTAACAAGCATTGAATTTGATTAGCTGCTGTTGTCCCATTCACACCTAATTGCCACTTAATTTATGGTACAGTCTCATAGGGCCAGACAAGGCCAAAACCCAGCGGGCGATTCTATTTACAAAGGGCAAACAAAACCAACAGCAATTGCCAATTAATTGCTGACATTCGATCACTACAAACAACATAAATTGAGAAATCAATTAACTAAACTTAATAAATATCACTGCAGGCAATTGCTTTGAAAATTTTAAATTTTCATTATAGTTTTTCGGTAATTCTTAAATATTTAGAAAATTATGCTTTACTTTTTATCAAAGTGTGATTAGGTAAACTAGATTTTGTTTGTTCTACATTAATGTGAATAACTAGATGTATATTTGCTTATCTATAAAATTTAATTAAATCCATAAACAATAATTATTATTTCTATTTTATTAATTTTAAAACACATTATCCCATCAATTTTGCTGTTAACTTCAAAAACAACTAAATGTCCCATTTGACATAAATTTTAATTGAAATTGTTACTATTTATTTATTTTAGTTACATTCTCTTGTCATAATGTCAGAGTTTACAAATTTTATATGGAAATTGTAATCGTTTCTGATTTGCTGGTGGGTGTAAAAAGTTTTTATTTAAGGGTTTATCACATTAGTGAAAATGTTGTGTAAATGGAATTTTAATTAATTTAAATTAAGCACAGATGCCTGGCAACTGCTTCAAAGGCTTAATTAAGTCCGCGTAAAGTGACTGTGAATTGGTAGCAAGTGACTTCCGCAATTGACAACAATCGGGACATTGTCAGACTTTGTTTAAGTGCGACAGGCGGATATCCCGTTCGTTGTTCAATGGTGCGAGACAAAACAATAACCAGCAGCAGCAACAGTACTTCGACCATTTTGCAGAAACTGGGGTACAGAATTGTCGATGGATAAAGAATGGAAACAAAGCGACAAAAGGAACTCAACAGCAGCAACAGCAGCAGCAGCAGCAGCAGCAGCAGCAGCAGCAGCAGCAGCAGCAGCAAGGAGCAGCAGCAACATCGGAACATTTGAATGGAAGGATGACAAAACAGAACTTGAAATTTGATGTAAACTCAAATGTCAGAGGCTGTTGCCTCCCTGCAACATTGTTTTTAATATCCGCTAAAATTGTTGTTTATACAATGTTGTTAGGGGGAATGAGAGTCGACGCATAGTTGGTTGACGGTTTTTCCTGTTGCTACTTTTGTTATTCTTGCAGTTGGTTGTTGGGTAGTTGCGGTTGGCTTTGGGGCTTGTGGCAATTTTTTTTTCTCTTTTTTCCTTTTTTGTTGTTGTTGCGTTGGCGTTTCGTGGTTGGTTTCTGGCCTGAGCGGGTTTGCTGCTGTTAGTTGTTGCTTTTGCTGTTGTTGTCGTCTTGTTGCTAAGTTGCAATAATGCAAATTGTTGTTGATTGCCTCTGTTCCTGAGTCTCCAAATTGTAACTTAAAGCATGCGAATTTGTCATTTTGGCTTTATGTTTTACTTAACGTTTTACCATGAACTTTTTAAACATTTTGCATTTTATAGAATAATTTTCTTCAAACTCTAAAACTTTGCCTTATGTAGCATAAATTTTCTATGCCCCAATTGCAGTTAAGTGGACATAGGTCGAGCCCCATATGTAACGTAAATGCAACTTTAAAGTCATTCAACCACATAACTAGAAACATTTTCCAGACGCTCCTCCTCCTTCTCCGCTTCTTGGTCTATCTTTTGGTTTACTTAGCTCTCATTCTCGGTATCCCATTATCGTTTCGGAGGAAAAGTTCTTCAAGTCAGTTGGCTTGCAAGTTGCAAAAGTTTTTTTTTTTCTTTTTATAAGTATTTTTTGGTTTTGTTCACTTTGTTATCTTTCTTGGCCGCTGTTGAGTGCGGCTTATATTTTGCAACAATTCCTTATGCAAGTTCTTTGGTAATTGAGCATAATGTTGCATTAATTATTTACAATTGTTTTCAAATTCAACAGCAGATTAATTAGAGCGTTTGTTTCGCTTATTAAAAAGTTTTCAAGTTAAAAGTTGTGGAAAGTAAGAGATGCTAAGTTAAACTTAATGCCAATAATCAATTGAAACATTTTTCCATTTGAGTTAACGAATTATTCAAATTTTTTTCTAGTTGTTAATGTTGAAGTTGATTTTGAAATGTTTTTAAGCCTGTGAAAATTCTAGTAGTATGGAATGCATATTAACAACCTTTTATATTTCATTTCCCCCCCCTGTGTTTTGTATAAGTTGAGTAAATAAAAATGATTTCAAATGTAATTTACATATGTTTTTGGGGAATATACTCTTTGCCCATTTCGTTTACTGGCAATTAACATGAAATTCTTTTGCAACATACAAATTTGGCTTCCATTTCCAAATAAGCTTCAGGCAATTTATGCAAAGTCAGCAAAAACTAAACTAAATGTTTGCAGCAAACGAAAACGAAGGCAAATTGGCATAGAGAGTGAAAGAGAGAGAGCGAGAGAGAGAGAGAGAGGAGAATGAGCGACAGACTCCAGTGCGTATACTTAATTAACTACAAGTTTTTACATGTGTTGCCGAACAAAAAAGGAGGAGGAGGAGGAGGAGGAGGTGAGGTGGAGGAGAAGGAGGAAAAAAAGACACAAAAAGAAAAGGCACATTTTGTTAGTATCATCCCTTCTTGAACTTCAAGTCTGGACTGATTTTGCGCAAATATTTAATTAGGCCCAGCAGAAAGGTTTTTGGCAATTTGTTTTAAAACTAATTAAATATGCAGTTTGATTTTATTTGAGGAATATAGCTAGAGAGTGTAAGAATTAGATAGAGAGATATATATATATATATAAAGAGGTTTAAGTCAGAGTAAGTGAGAGAAGGGGTGGTGGAAAATTAATCAAATATTGATACTTCCTTTTCGAATTGCAATTTACCTTTAATGCCAAAATATACAATGAAAACTTAGCTTAGGGTCTTTGTACGTATTTGGCCCTTTTGTTTGCCAAGAATGCTGCAAAAGCGCAACGAGAGACGAGAATACAATTGATTTTACCTGAATTTGAATTTGTTTCCCCAGGATTTACCAGCCATTGTACAAATAGACAGAAACACACACACACACACAGTCACACACTCGCCTTGTCTAAGCCACAGAGTAATCAAATTTTTGGCCCTATCTAAAGCAAATACTCCTCAATTCTAAAGAGAGAGAGAGAGAGGAAGAAAGAGAGAGAGAGGAGACAGAGAGGGAATGTTACTTTGTCACTTTCCAGCCCAAAGGCTATATCCTGCATTTTCTAGCTGCATGTGTCTGTACATGTCTTGTCTATACGTATACGTAATATTACCTTTTGCATTTACATTTACATTGGAGCATGTAAATATAAACGATTATTTATTGCTTTTGACTTGATTTGCACATCCATTGGAAGAAATTTCAATATACAAGTATTGTGTGCATTGCACTTCTGCTATTCGAGCGGTAGAATTGCTGCTATTTTTCAGTTGAACTTTTAATTGCTACCCCATTGGGTGGCGGTTTTTTAATGAATATTAATTATGAGTATCATTGATTCGCTTTTAGTTTTATTTTCCTACGTTTTCTATGCATACTAATTAAGCGATTTTATGAAGATTAATCACCTGCATTGCCGTAATAAAAAGAGAATTGGTTAGAACTATAAAAAACATATATACATAGACACACAAACGGAAGAAAAATAAGTAAAGCATGCTAAAGGAAATGAGAAATGGAAATCGTGTTTAAAGTAAAACTTAATTAAAATTGCATTGAACCTCTTTGAATAGATAAACCAACATTGTTGTTGTAGGAATTTGAATTCTTCTATATATAAAATGCAGCTAATAAATTTCTTTCCGATTGAAAGTTCTAAAAATCATTCTGTTTCATATTGGCTTCCGTTTGCAAGCTTATAAATAAAAGGTGATTCTAAATAATAGGTTTTCAGTTTCCATATCCATAGTAACAAATGATCTCTATTGGTTATTTCACTCACTATTTGCAGTCACTTCAAAACGGAAAATTTGCGCATTGAATTTCCCTGGCTGCCAATGGAAATATGAAACTCGAACTGAATTTGAAAGGACTATACATTTTCAATACGAATATGAATTGAATGGTATTTAGAATGGAAATTGTTCAGACAATTGAAGTATCCCCATAGTTCATTGTGTTGTGTTTCATGCGGTCTATACTGTATATTTAACATTGTTGCCGTTTCATATTCAAACTGAAAATTATGCTGCCCATTAATCATATTTATGTCATTTAGCTATCCTAAAATTCAACCTTATTTCAAACCTTTTTTTTTTTGTTTTGGTGAGAGTTACGCATCGTATTGCCAGTAATTGGAGAGTTAATATGAAAACAGAAATTTTGTCTGAATTTGCGAAATGCAAACTAAATGGAAAGCTAATTGCGTGACTTATTTAGTGCACAGGCAATACTAACTTTGAAATTGAGACAATAAAAATAGCTGAAACTACAGAAATTTAATACAAAATTAATGATCAGCTTTAGTTGCTCTGTATTAAAGTTGTGGTAATTTTCATAGTTGGAATTTTCATCACATTTTCTACATCACACAATCGTCAATTGCCAAACATTTTCTGTTGCAAAATGACACAGAGCATAAATGCCGTCAATTTATGTCAATTCGATTTGCCTGATGCCTTTTGAGACACACATACACATACATACATATATGTACATATATACACATGGTTACATACATATATAGATATACAATCATACAAACAAATAAAAGCCATAATGTTTGCCCATTTGACAGGACTGTTGTTTTCGTTGTTGTTGTTGTTGTTTTCGTTTTTGTTGTTATTGGTGCGTGAAAATTCAATCTCTGAGTTGCCGTTCTTGAAGGTCGCTTCTGTCGCTTGGCTGCTGCAATTTGTTTTTCCTTTTACTGTTTAGTTACAGTTTTTTATTGCTTCGATATTATTTTCTATATATAAATATATATACAATTTATATGTATATACACTCAAATCGATTGACTTCGTTATCTAGAGCATGTCAGCTAAACAATTTTGTTGTGTTACTTTTTAAAGAATTAAATTTTTTGTTTTATCTAGTCTGAGATCTAATCAATTGATTTATCTATTTTGTTATATTGTTTAGTTATAAAAGGCAAGAAATTTTTATATTTTGCTATTTTTGGTATATATATTATATGTATATATGTATATATATATGTTAGGGTATATGAAAAGTGTATCATTATATGTTGATTATTCTGCTTCTTTTATTAGTTCAATTTGTTTGCTATTTGCGTCTTACGTTTGTGTGTGTATATATTTTTCTTTGCATTTTCCTAGCGGCAGTCAACACTTTTTATTGATATTTGTGTTAGAGAGAACGTCGCAATTTCCCGGAGCCGCCAAAGCGATGAATGATTTTTCTCTTATTCAATTTACATGGCGTTGATGCGATGGTAAATGTGATGGCTATGGAGTCAAGGGGAGTTGCAAGGGTAATAAATTAAGTTTTGTGGCTAGAAACCCCTCAGCAAGAACTAACTAACCACGTGCCACTCCATGTGAATGGTTGGTTTGGCTTAAAGTTTACCTCGACTGAAAAACTTTTTTTTTTATAGCCAGGCGGAAAATTGCAAAAGCTAACGGAATGAACGTCCGGGAAATATACACATAAAAATCGAGAGAGAGAGAGAGAGAGTGAGAGAGGGAGAAGGAAAAAGACAGAGAAAGAGAGATAAAGAAAAACGTAGTAAGAGCATAAAAGGCGCCATTCAAATTAAAGTCATTACTTTTCGCACTCTAGTGTAAAAGTGTGTAACGCATTTAAATGGAAATGTCAACGGGAGCGGAAATTCGCAAATGTCTACTTACCCACCTGTCCATATATGTGTGTTTATATATATGTAGATGTCCCCCCCATCCCTTTGTTTTTTGTTTTCAACAGCTTCTTTAATTGTGTGTGTGCATATGTGGGGGTGTGGGGGGGGAGGTAGGGGTGATTGTGTGTGAGTGTGTGTGGATAATACCATTTCACATTTGGCACTTCACGTTTTATACTTCTTATTTATGCATTTCATTCACTTTCATTTGCATTTCTCTCTCTGTCGGTTGTCACGTTTTGAATTTATTTTGCATATCCAAATGTTAATCATACGCCACCATTTTTTGCCAGCATTTGTCTAATTGAATGTGACGACTTTGAAGCTTTAAACAAAATTATTTGGTGGATCCACCTAAGCTCTATCTGTCTCTGTGTGTTTCTCTCTTTCTTATTCAGCTTTGATCTCAGTGGTTTGATAAGCAACCTGTCGTTTCTCTGCTTTTCTGACACTGTCTGTCCGACTGTGTTTTTCTTATCAATTTGCAGCAAATCAAGTCAAGACAAGCCAGACCAAATCAAGACGAGCCCAGGGGATGCCTGGTGTCAGCAAAATGCCATTTCAACTCAAAGCAAAATACGCCGCGTGAAATTTAATCAAATAAATTAGCAATAAAGTTTTATTTTTGCTCTGTCCCCATCAGCTTTCAAGCGCACACGTTGCGTATAAGCAATGTACGTTGTTTTTTCTTCCTTCTTTTTTTTATAGCTGTCAGCTTTTTTTTACTCGGATTTTGGACTTTGGCCTCGTATCAATTAACAGTGTCAGGTTGTGGACTGGGCAAACTTTTCAAAATGAAAATCCACCATCCATTTCACACACACACGTAAGCACCAACATACAAACAGAGAAACACACATACACAAACACTCACACACATGTCAAACTGTCGAAATATAAATTTAATTACATAGGTTCAATTTTAGCCATGTGATAAGGGTGTCTGAATGTTGTTTAGAATTTTAAGGTTAACTAGTTTAACGCATTAGAGTGTCATTTATAAATAGATCTAATGGGGAGGGGTTCATCAGGCAATGGCTTTGGCTCGGCTTAGCATTTATCTTGTTTTTCTTTTCGGTTTCGGCTTTGTCACCCCAAGTTCACTAAAGGCGAAAGTTAATTAAATTTTTGTTTATATTTTACTTTCAACTTTTGAAGTTGAAAGTGCGTGACTTGTGTTTTGTTTTGAAAATGCTAATAGTGGGTATTAATTAAATGGAAATTGTGTTGAAAATAAGCTTTGATTACATTTAATGTTGCCATTCAGCCTGATGATAATGATGTTTTAAGCTAACACTAATGTAGGAAATAGCGAGTCTCGGTTAAATAGGTATTAAAATGGCATAGTTTATTATAGAATTTGAAGAGCATATGTAGGTATTGAATTAAATAATACGTTACTTTTCTTGCCAAATGCGGAAATATAAAAAGAAACTTAAAATGTAGTTATAAACAACAAAATATAAACATTTTTTCGAAATTTAGGCCTCACATTCATTATAGGACCATTTGCCAAAGCAAATTCATGTTCATATTACATTAAGTAAAGAAAAATATTTATTTGTAATATTTATGCAAACTCGTGTTTTCCGGGAACTAACCTTTTTTTTCGAGATGCAAAGTAAAATGCGAAAACAAAAAAAAAAAAGAAGTTCGCGTAAAATGTTTCCTTCATATTTGTTTTCCTCACGCTTACAACTAAATAAATAAATAAACAACTGAGTCAGAGAGAACCACAAAACAAATATACAAAGATACACACACGCACACACGCGCAGACCCTATGCATATACCCAAATATATAAGTAAACAGAAAAGCAAACTAAATTTCATTGGGCGCCCATAAAAGTATGCAGCACATTTTAAAACTCATGACGCAGACCAATTTATATGCAAGCAAAAAGGCGAATTGAAACGAATCGACAACGAATTGAATCGAATTGAATTGAATATGAATAATATGGGTCTCCAAAGTGAAATATATGTGATTAGTTGATGATAGCCAATATAATACCCAGTAAATGGAATTTTTGTATAAACAAGAGCAAAGCTAAATTTCGGTGATTAAAATAATAATACCATAACATATAAATGAAGAATGATTAGCTCAAAACCAATCAAAAATGTCATGTAAATCTGTATTTTTGATATGCTTATAACAATTTGATCATGTGGAATATATGCATATATTTCTGTATTCCTTTTATACCCTTAAAGTTCGTGAAATCAATAGCAGCAAAACCGGAGTTTTGGCAAAATGAAAAATTGAAAAACGCGAGCTACGATTTGCGGTTGCCCACACACAAAATTGAAATAAAGTTAAAAATACAAAACTGATGCTAAGCTTTGGGCACCGACATAAAAATAGAAATAAAAGTAAAAACATGAGCAAAAAAAAAAAAGCGAAAAAAAGAAAACAAAGAAAAGGGCATAAATCATTGCGTATTTATCATAAATCAAATTGAATTTTGCTTAGCTGCCGATGTCGATGTCGATGCCGATGCTCACTCATTCGACTCGCCCGTCCACACAACGTTTTAAGCCAACACCCAGCTTGGCTGTTGCTGTGTTTGCTTTAGCGCATATTTTATTTATGATTTTTTCCACTTGACTTGCGAATTTGTTTTGTTTTATTTTGTCTCTATCCTGGTAGCATTCTCATCATCATTGACTTTTTGCTTTTTTGCTTTTATTTTGTTCATTTCAATCTCCATTTTATATTTGATATTTGCCGACTGTTTGGAAAAATAACTGATTTCCCTTTTTGTAACCAATGCATAGCGGCCTATTTACAATTGTAAAATAATTTGCTTGAAGATTGACAGACATGACCTATCAGAGTATTTGATAGAAAAATTGAAAAATTGTTTTTGGTCAATGGCAATGATAAATGCCAACCACTTGACATGGGGCCAAAAGCTGGATAGCAAAATGGAAAGGTCAATGGTGGTGATTGCCTACAAATATATTCATATATACGTATATATATAAATATATATACATATGTACATTTGCCTTCCATTTGCACAAATTACTCTACACTTTTGGTCATATTAGTAACATTTTAGTAGTCATCATCTATTAGCCAAACAATAAATTGTTCTCCTTGGAAGAATACATTAGTCATTCTATTCAAGCCTATCTACGAAAATAGTTAATGCAAAAAAATGGAGGAAAAAAGTAATACAAGAAGGAACGGAAAAAAAGGTCAATGGGCAGATGGATATAACTAATCATTTTGAAGAGCTCTTAAGCATAGTCAAACTGAAATTGGTTGATATGATATTCAACTCATTCAGAAAGTTCCTTTGGGTAATGACTGAGATCATCTTTGGCCTTCAACATTTCAGGCCAGGCCACGTGCAAATGGCCAATGAAGTGCGACAATTTGGGTTTGCTTCAGCTACATAATGCAATAGCAATATGTCATATGGCCAGAACAACTTTTTTTTTTCTCAGATACATGTGTCATAAAAAAGTTTTATGCGATGAGTTGAGTTGAGTTGTTTCTTTCTTTTTTATTTTGTTATATCTGCTAATTGAATCGCTTGTGTTGGGTTCAACCTCCATGTTCACACATATAAACATATGTATATTTGTATGTGTATGTATATGTTTGTAGGATTGTATGTTTGTATGTGTGTGGCTGCTGGCTAAGTTACTTGGTAGCCTGCCCCATTGTTGGTGAAATTTTTTCCCTTTACAGTTTACACTTTCCTTTGCTGTTCAATTTATTTGCATCTGTTTGATGTTTTCGCTTTCATTTTTGGATCAGTTCACTACTATATATGTGAGGTATATTGGTTTTCATGTAGTTTAATTGAACAAGAATATTCAAGGTTATTATTTAAGATCAATTAAAATGTCTAATTTATATTAGAATTTTTAACATTGATTAGCTGCTTTAACCTGTTAGCTGCTGTTAATGTCCATCTATATATGGTTGTATTGCTTAAATTATTGGATATTAAATAGTCGAATATTGCAAAGATAATCAATTACCATATCTACCCTTTGTATTGATATTTGTGGAAACTTTTGTATTGAATGCAAAGTTGGTTAAAAGGAAAACAACTAACTTTATCGCGCATTGTCGCTTGTGTTTCGTACACGTTCATTATATGTTTTTTTTTATATATATGTATAGCAGACATACATATGTATATATGTAAATGGTATATATGATGGGCCATACCTCCTTCATCCTTCAATGGTAAATGGGACTGCATTCTGTCTGACCAGAGGATATCAATGTTGTTTTGTAATATTTCTGATCACCCGCCTGGTCAATGAATTTTTATTTTTAATGAATGAACAACATTTTTCTTCATTTGGTTTACTGTCTGCTTGTTGTTTCACATATATGAGTTTTTATTAGTTTCTGTTTGCCAATTGATTGGAAATATTTCTTTTCATGTTTTCCCCCTTTTGCTGTTTTGTTTTTCACTTTGGAAAATAAGAAATACACAAGAGTAAAGTGCTTTTGAGCGATAGCATATGAGAATTCCCCCACTTGTTTTTATAAATGTATATATATATATATATATATAATGTTCATATGTTTCTACATATAGGATAATGTATGTATGATTTGTATATATTTGTTTAGATAATAATAACTCTTGCCATTTTATTGTACTTGTTGGGGTGCGTGTATTTATGCATTTAGATTTATGTATGGGCTCTGGCCCCCTGACAGCTAATGGCTAGCTTATTAAGCCTTAATTTATTTTGTTTGGATTATTACTGGGCTATTATTATTAAGTGAAATATATATGACTTGGTGATTTTCATTGATTTTGCAGTATGAGGCAAAGAGCGGATGCTGTGAATAGGAAATTTCGTTTCAAAACATTTCGTCTGACAACATTTCTGTGGGCCACTTTTAGTTGCAGTTTTACGAGTTTCTGTTAAATCTTTATTTTGGATAAGTGGCTAATTCTGTTAACTCTTAGCCATTTATGCAGAGAGTTTCTCTTGCTGTTAGCTGTTGGATGTTTAGCGCCCTTTTTCAAATTATATGCAGAGTATTTTGAAAAAAAAAAAATTTTTTGCAGTTTTAGAAAAATGTTCATGAATAAAATAAATTTATCATACAAAAGAACTTGTTAACAATGCTCTGGATTTTAAAAGGGTTGTCAATAAATATTGTTCAAATTACTAAGATATTACCGTTTAAGAAACTATTCTTAAAACTATTATATTGGGAATAAATCAAAATTTATCTGATGATCTATTTTGGGTTGTTGCCATTAGTCATTTATATATTACTTTGCACACGTTCCATTTCCCAAACGTTCCACCGTTGTAGGGAAACTCGCATGCGAGAAATATGGCCTGTCGTACAGTAAACATTGCTCTCCGAATTTCCCAACAGACCCCGTGCAGTGAATCTCGCTCTGTCTTTCTCTTTGTTGCAGACAATCTATTGCTCTCAGCTGTATGCTAACAGCTGCTGCTGTTCATTGAGAGACCCACTGACACACTGATAGTAGCAAAATTGCTGATAACAGAACACCAATGTGTGTGTGTGTGTGTGTGGGGGGGAGTAAGTGAGAGAGAGAGAGTAGCCGAGTTGCTTTTCTCCATTCGGCGGCATCCACTGTTAAATGTTAATGTTAAGGCAACAACATTGGACAGGTACGAGGTTCGACTGTGGCGCCTCGTTTCGCCATTGTTGGGGCGGTCGCGGTCGGACCGAGTTTCCAGTTAGACTTTTACCGTGCACTTAGGCGGACGTAAGGGACGCAGACGCACGATTTGTCTCTCTATATGTGCGTTTGTGTGTGGTGAATGTGAATGTGTGTATATGCGTACGGCAATCTCAATTGGCATCGTGCATCCGCAATTTTCATCACACAAACAAAATTTTTTGATGTTTGAAATTCGAATTTCGAACTACGCCATCATATGTAACGGTCAACATTTAGTGCGTGAGAATTTTCCCTCCGATGCAGAATGAGATAAATTGAATTAACACAGTTTCAAAAAAAAAAAAAAACACTGTTGGAAAAATAAAAGGAAATATATTTCAAAAAAATATTCAATTGTTGCTTGTGTGCTACATATATGAAATATTATTCAATTGTTGTTGATGTGCGCCGAAAAATATATTCGAAAAATATATATTTTGAAAGCAAAAAATAAAATCCAAAAAATAAAATGAAATGAGAAAATGTTCAATGCGAAAAGTGCTTAAAAATGGAAACTAAATAGGCCAACCGTTGAAAACTATTGAGGAAGCCAAAACAAAAAAAATTGTGAGCAATACATTTAATTGAGAAAGACATGGAATATTAGAAGCGCTTTTGCATTTCTTACCCACACCGTGGTTAAAATATCTACATACTATATATATATATATATGTAGACAGTTGTCAGTGATCGGTTAAACTCATTTGAATTAGTTTTGCTGGATTAGAGAAAATTTCATATATTTTTTGACCTTAAGGCGACATTTGCCACCTGTTTGGCAAGTTTTCTGGTTGGTTTTTCTTTCTCGAATTTGGATTTTAATTTTGGCTGCTGTTGGAAAACGTTTAAAACAAAAAATCCATTGGAAATAATTATTAACATATGCATTAGCTATATGCATAGGCAGCAAGAAAGATTAACATTAAATTATCGTTGACCTAGTCAGAAGTAAGTTTCGACTCAATATTTATTTATATGTAAATTTTTCTTTCAGCCACTTTAATCATTGTTTAAACATATAACACCTTAACACCTATTTGTTATGGATCTTAAAATATGTATCCCAGTGTACGCGAGTGTGTGTGTGTGTGTATATATATTGCTGTGAGCTTCTACGTGTTTGTGAATTTGTTATCGTACATTGTGTTTGAATTTGGTCAGAAATTTAAATATAGATCTTTATAATAGGCAGTAGTTTAACAATTGTGCAAATTAGTTGTGAACTAAGTGCTTGCTGATTGACCTAGTCCAAGGAGAAAAAAAAATACTAGAGAACCAAAAGAAATATTTCATTTAATACATTTAACACAACATTTTGGAATTCTTTAAACAATTTCACTTACAATCTGATATAGGCATATTATAAAACTTAAAGTTTTCCTTCAATATTTATTGTTTGCATTTCATATTGAATTAGAATCTCATCTTAAAGCTATACACAAGAAGGCCAACAATAACCATAAATTGTTATTATGGCAAAGTGCTTGTGAAAGTTTCAAACACTTTCAAGTTGATTAAGTGGCCACTTTTTGTTTAACAGGCTCCATGTCTAATGCCATATTACAAACTCATATTTCGCCCGATTTAATACGCTCTGTCGCCTCACATATGAAATGATGAGCAGAATTTTATCTTTAAAGTTTGTTCAAAATTATCCAAATATAAAGAAGAACTGTGGGTGGGTGGTTGGTTGTGTGTATGTGGTGCTGTGCGGTTTCTGTGTATATTAATTTACACTTTAACTGCAAAACAACAAGCTTTAATTGCCCAAAACCAAATAAAAGCCAGCATGGCATCTGTTCTTATTGTCAGTAGATGAGGCTCTGCCAGTTTTTCTTCATGCTCATTCCTTCTCTTTCTACTTTGTTCTGGTTCTCATGGTTGTTGTTGTTGTTATTATTATTGTTCTTGTTGTTGTTATTGTAGGAATCATTTCGCAGCAAACTGTGCGCATCCTTGAACACGAAAAGTGACAAAAAGAATGTTTGCCAAAAAGATGTTAAACAATTTATATGGGCACTTACACTAATTACAAAGAATGTTCATATTGTCGCCTTTGTTCTTGTTGTGGCTCCTGCTACTTGGCAATTGTAAATTTTTTGTATGCCACAATATCCTGAAGTCATACTATATTGCTGTTTATTTTTTTGCTACATTTTGCAAATTTTCCTTTCAATAGATACCAACAAAAGGAAGTCGTGCTATTGATATAAAGATCAAAGGATCAATGTTATCTTATTTAACTAATCAACTTACATTGTGTTGGATTATTAATAATATTTTAATCCATTGGGATTTCTACCCACGATTGTTTATAATTTCCATATTATTCAAACTGGTTCATTGATTAATGATTAACTAAAGTACTTCTTCCCCAGACTTTATCATATTTCAGTGATTTTAGATAACTACTTTTAACAAATAATTTAACTTATGGGAAATTTAGAAACCATATCTGCATAAGAACTAGGGCTCAATATACGAAAATATAGCAATATATTCATTGAAGAAGTCACTAAATATAATTTGAGGCTTTAAGTTGAAAGAGAAAGGTCGAATACTTGATTACTGACGACCAGAATTCTATTTGATTAAATGCAATCATTTCGGTATATTGTCATTGCATATTTTTCTTTTGTTATTGACTTTTCATATTTAGTTTTTATCTCAGAAAGTTGCACAACGGGTGACTTTTATTTTTGACATTGTTGTCTCTTGTCAAAAGGATTCCGTATGCATGTTCAAACAATAGAAAATGAAAGAAGGAAAGAAATAAATATTAAATATCATGACTCATGATAATGAAATGAGTAGAAATGGTTTTGGTTTTTCCTTTTCTTGTATTTAAAGGCATAACAATGAGTGCCCAAAAAAAAAAACGCACGTCTTTCCTTAAGCGCTAATAAGCTCGTAATTAATTAACAATTAATCAGTAGAAAAATAAAACAACAGTTGGACATATAGACTAACATGCATTTCCTACCTATATCAATGGGAATAAATTTACTTTTAGTCTATTAGTCTGGCTCATTAGCTAAGAGGTCAGTTTTGGCGTTTAACATTTCGTTTTGTTTTTAGGTGTCTGCTAGCCACGCTTATCATAATGGCCGAAAAGTTCTAATCATGGCAATTAACGTGGCCAAATTTAATTTCCGTCCAAGAGACGCTATCAGTCGCGGTAAAATGCCAACCCCAGAACCCAGAAGCCAACCCAATGCGAATGCCAAAAGCCAACGCCAACGCCAATGCCGAAAATATACTGAAGCGTTCGTTATATTTTATTTACAAAATATTATTTCATGCCTGCCATTTGGAAATCCATCATGTAATCCAGGGATTTCTTTCCTTTCATTCATTCACTCTACATGCATGTACATATGTGTTTGCTTTGGTTTTGTTTGTTTATTCACTCGCAAAGATAAATGAGCCAAACTCAAACCAAAACTCAAATAACATTCAAAGACTCACCTCACCTTAGCTAACCGCATTGCGGTAGATGTACATATGTATATGCATACATATATATATACATATATATATATACATACATTTTTCCTGACTGGGAATCTCTATTTTTTCCCCCTCGACTCTCTCACAATGTAAAATGGGTGTCTTGGGTGTGATTTTGAAGTCGGCATTAGGCATTAAGTAAATTACTTATGTTAATTAACTAGTTGGTTTGGGGTTGCTCTATAATGAGAAATTGGTGAAAATTCTAAAGAGAAAGGAAAGGCAAAAATCCCCAAATTTAGTTGAAACTCAAAAAGATAGCCTCGAGCTTCATCTTCATTCTGTCAGTCAAGTTTAAAGACAGTTTCCTTGATTATACACTTTCCTCTTCATTTTTTGTATTTTGCATTTTGTAAATTCTTTTCTTTTCTCATCTCCTTCCTTGTTGATTTATGAATTTCATTCTACTTCAGTCAATTTGGCTTGTGAATGCCTGCGGCATCCTTTCAATTTCATCTTATTTTATTTTATTTCATATATTTTTTTGTTGTAACTACAATGAGAATACAATTTCATTGCTATTGCTGCTTTGCCCGGTAGATAATTTAATGCTGTCTGAGTCGCAATTGAAATTGCATTTATTTGTCAGTTGAACAAGCAGCTACAATGGCAGATGCAACAGTTTTTCTACTGAAATCCATCTGAAAATTGCATAAATAAATCACAAGCCTCAAATATTGTAATTGAAAAGTAGAATTTGTTCAACCATATAACAATTGCTCGTCTTCTATGATGTCTTATAATTCAAATAATAGAATCTCACACAGCAAAAAGTGAATAATCTCAAAGCAAAGTCAGAATGTTATAATGCAAATCTGTCAAAGTCATATGGGTGAATATATTAATTTTTATACTCACACAAATCACAACTTTAATATAAAATATATTTATATATTTTTTAAATTTCTTTGCAAGAGTTCCTTAAAGACATTTCCAAGCATATGATAATCGTTGAGAATTCACTTATATAAAACTTCTCAGACAAATTAAATTTACAACATATGCAAATTAATAATACAATCTTCATACGTTATCAAGAATCTTAATATCAATATAATTAATAATTTCTCATAATAATTATAAATAACTTAACATACATATAATAACATTTATGATGAAAATTTAGAGCTATGTTAACATAAATCGAACTCATTTTCAATTAAATTGAAAATTCATATAATATCCTTAAATTGTTTATACGAAACTCATTAATTTGCTAATGATTATCTGCCTGGTTCAGGTTTTGGATCCAAATATTGCCCTTGGGTCAAGCTCACCTCTCTTTAACTTTATTAAAATCCTTATCAATTAAATGTAATGCATCTGTTTACATTTAAAATTAAAATGCAACGCTAGATTTGTTACCCTTAAGCTGAAATATAATTAAAAATTTAATTAGCTTTACGCAATTTTCATTCATTTACATTACGCATACAATGGTACTATGCGGTGTGTGTGTGTGTGTGTGTGCGCGTGTGGTGTGAGGGACCCAGATGATCGCGGTGTGGGACAGCAATTGAATATAATTTCATTAAATAAAGTTAACTCATCGTTGAATGAAATTTGCATGTAACAACTGCCCTGTGGTCAATTGAATAAAGATTAATTATGCCTCCATTTTTGCATACCAATGAAATTCTGTCACATTTTATAATTCAATATTTTACAAAAAAAGGACCAAGTAGATGCAAATTTAAAGAGAAGAAAAGAACAAAATGAATTAATTCAAATTACATAAACTACAGTATGTGGCGGCAGTAGCACAATATATCTTAATTTTGTTCATAATTAATGGCTGCAATTAAGTTTAATTTCATAGAGAAAGTCAGCCAGCCACTGTTTGTTGACTTTTTGGGTTTTCCCACTTCTGTCTGTCGGACGAGAATTCCATATAATTATAATACCACAAATACAAGCATACAAATAAACACACATCTACACTGGCATACATGGGTGTTAGCACGCACAACCAAAAAAAAAAAAAAAAAAAAATAAATAAAACAACAACAAGGACACGTAAACAATCCACTTAACATGCTGGGAGATAGCATTTGATCCTGCTATCAATCTCAGAATAGCACATCCAACCCGATGACTGTGACATTTCCTTTACTCTGCCTTCTATCTGCCCAACAATATTTCGTTCAGACATTACGTATACGCAGCATGAGCCGCCTGTTGTTGCCTGTGGCAACAATGTGTCACGCACATTATTGATGTGCCTGAATTTCAGAATCAGCATCAATACTGTCGTGTCGTCTCCACTTCCCAAATAGCAATTACATCTACTTGATGTTGTGCATTAAAGCGACATAATTACGAATTTAAGCTCTCAGTGTTTTTTTTTTTTTTTTTTTTGTGAGTGGCCAATTGACAACTGGATCTGTCAAAGTTGATCATTGTCTCGATTTCCACATTTTGTCTCCTCTTCAATTACCTTTCCCCGGAATGCTGTCAGATTATTTGCTCTTGTGTTCGTTAAAGTTAAATCCCTTACAGGAACTTTAATTGACGCCAGAGTTTAGCCATTAAGCTTTAAAAACTTTGCCCTTTTTTGGTCAAATGTTGAAAGTTGGTCAGTTGAAAAATGTATAAAGTATAAGCATTTCGTGCTTGCACACTTTCAATTTCAATTATGATTAATGACCAGTAATTAAAGCCATGGAACGACCTTCATAAGCAAATAAGTAAAAAACAATATAAAAAAATGCGACATAAATTGATTATTTATATTGTAGATGAGCAAGTGATAAGTTAACGATTTACAAGCATAAAGATTACAAAGAATTTAAATAAAATATGATGAACATATTTTTAGATGTCCAAAGGACTTGCTTAAATTCTACATGTATTCACACACACACACGCATACTCACCCCCACCCATTAAATGTCAAATAGCCATGATAGAAATATAAATCGTTGGATCTGCTTTTGTTCAAGTGTTTTGGCTTTTCATTAATTAAATTGCCAGTTAGTGGGCAGACAAGTTGTTGAAATCACCTTAGCGCCTTCGTAACAGTGCCACGCCCTGGCTAAACAAGAAGTCTTGTTTATGCTTTGATTAGACATTTAGCTCGAAAACCGAAAACTTGTTAGACTTAAGTGCCCCAAGTTACTTCTCGTTCGGTCCATGTTCCTGTCTCAAGGGTGCATTATGTATGGCTAATTATGTTTGCGGCCAGCCACCCACTCAGCCTAGAATGCCCAAGTAGATTTTCATATATACATATACATATACAAATATATAGGATATATGTTGCTTGTATATCTATAGGTATTGTGTTGATATGGGCACCATTAATCAAAAGGCAAAATGTCTGGCAAGACAGCCGCGAGTGTTGGCCCTACTTTAGTTTGATGGCTAATTGCATACACAGAGTATAGCTGGCAGACTTACATATACATATATAAAATATATTCGTGTTATGCTCCACTGTTTAGCTGTTAGTAATTGTAGACATATTTCACCTGATTGTATAATTGACTATGTAGTTGTAATCACTTACTAATTGATATGTAATCAGTTGGGCTTATTGGCAATTACAAGACGAAGTTGCTTTTGTGGAAAAACAATTTAATTCAATTCTTAAGTAAAAACTAACTGGTTTGAGAGCTATTAACTCTAAGTAAACCCCGAGTCAAATACACATTTCCGCAATTAATTACTAACTAATATCAGCTAATCCCATCTTGAACTAGTTAAATATATGCTTTAGTAAGCGCAATATTTATTTAGATTATTATTAATAATAAAAACAAACAACAAAGTAATCAAGCAATTAAAAAGCTTTGCCATATTATTATTCTATTCGAAACACTTGTGCAAACTTGTTGTGTATGCAGCTGACCATAGTAGACAGTTCCCAGAGTAGATGATATAGATGAGTTTGCTCATTAGGGGGTATTCCATCGGTGGGATAAGCAAAGTATTTGCCACCTCTCGTTATGTCAAAGACAATGCACATAAGCTCAATTCAATTAGTTGGCTTCGGTTAAGCCAATTGCACTACAACGGTCAAGTGGGTCTCGTTTGGCATACTTGGCGTATACTTAATACCCACTAATGCAACAGAAAAGTAATTGGCTTTGTTAATGAAGTCATGGTTTTGCCCAGTTACCATTAGTCTAGGGACACATCAAGGTCTTAAATATGTGTGCAAATTTAAGCAAATTTCTTATCATCTTAACACCCAACCAACACCTCACCATTCCTCTCATCTAGCTAAAATGACATATCAACAATTTTCGTTTAGTTTCTCGATATCAGTTTGAAAATGTTGTCACTCATCTAGTTAATGAGGTGACAGGCTTTTACCTATAGCTCTAAGGGTTCTGATACTGGCCGTTCCATAAATTGACAGCAACTGAATGATTAGATTCTTTGTTTTAGTTTATTTAAATATGTTTAATACAAATCGAATTGGACTTGTCTTGTATACATGGCTTCGATAAACTTCTTTCTTTAAATTAAATTTACTAATATTGTTTTCTATATTAAGTAAAAAAATTCGGACTATGATTTTAGTATTTTTAATATGTTACCAATATATTTGCAGAATTAACGGGTCAAAGAAAGTTTCAATCTCATCGGAAAAAGTTTACTAATTTATCAAGGACCTCATTATAAAATAAAACAATTTATTTTTGCAAAATCAGTTCTTACAAAGCTTCGTATTAAGCATTATCCCAAAACATGATAAAGCCAGAATATTTAGTGTTGACTTCTTATTATTTCTCAAACTAAGATGATTTTTGATTTTAGTAAAAACATCTAATAAACTATACAAATTTTTTTTAAATAAAAGAACCTTTCAAAATTAAGTATCCTATTATGCTAAAGTAAATAACGATTAAAAAAAAACTCTTATAACAATTATTCATATAATGCAATAAGTGAAAGCCAACTAAAGATGGAATGACTAATGGCCAGTGTGTTTGGTCATCATCATCAAAGTGACTAAAGTAATTTTTCTATTGTATTATCAATAAATTGACCATGCCACCCGAAAATAAACATTTTGGTCGCCGTCTTTCACATACTTATATATGTATATATATATATATATATAAGTACATATATATATTTGACTGAGTAAATAAATTAAATTCAAATCTAAATTGATATAAACTATCTGTATATGTATGCGTGTGTGCAGCTATGTATGTAAGGGGTGAAGAAAAAAGAAGGCCTGTGCTTATCACTCCCACAAACCATCAACTAAATAAAGCAAACATAAAGAAATTGGGCGCCGATTGCGGGTCGTCATTGTGGCAAACTAGACAAAAGGGGGGTTGCTGAACAAAAGTGGGGGCGTGGCAGTAAGTTTATCGCCGCTTAATTACGTTACTGATAAGTAAGCTCATTTTGTTTTTGTTCCTCTTCTGTTTTTGTTCTTTTTTTTTCTGTTTTTTTTTTTTTTTTTTGACTTTGACTGGCTGTTGGTCGTACAAATATCAGAAATCTTAGCGTTGTGTTCATTTTTGGTCTATACCAGAGACTCTTGAAAGAGCTCAGCCGAGATTTTGTTAATAAAAATTAATGACTGTGATTTGTTATGACCTCAAGAACAAAAAATGTCTTAGAAAATGTTTTTCCTATGAGCCATCGATTGTAATTTTTTGTTGACTGAATTATAGGGGTAATCAATATATGGTAGGGGTATTCGAGATGTCGATGGAAGAATGGGAAAGGGGGTAACGTTCTGTTAGCGGTATGCTCAAGCTAATTATTTTTTTGACGCTTTAATTACCCTTTTATTGGCTAAGGCCAACATTGCGTATGCGTTATATCTATTAAAGCCCACGGTAACAGGAATTTGTGGCAATGCTACCGCAATTTATTTTTCTCTTTGGTAACAGTCATTGACATTTGCTAAAAATAATTAACTACCTATATATATATATATCTAACTATTTTATTTATTCTATTATTCACATTTATTGTGGCAACATAAAAACTACAAGCAAATATGTATTTATATTCTAATAAAATGATTTAAAGACTATTACATACTCTATAAATTATACAAATAACAAAAAATTACATTAAATCGAATAATATTTTAATATAGCCATCAATTCTTTTTTATTTACTTCTCAAATAGTAAAAAAACTACAAATTTTAACTAGCATACACATGGAAAAGGATATATTGGAAATGCTGCAGAATGCCCTTTCATCATATATAATTTAATCTTTTAACTCTTTATACTAAATTTATCGATATAGTCGTTGTCCCTATTAGTCTAGATTTGAACAATTATAAACGAGATAAAAATTCCACTTGGCTAATCATTCTAAAAATTTTTTTTGTTTCTAGATTTTAAAATTCATTAATTTTGCAATCAAATGGAATGGAGCTCGTCAATCACTTTAATACATGTATATAAAAGAGTGTGAAAATATTTATATGTTAACACAAGCAAAGCAGAAATGGCAATTAAAACAAACATCAACAATAACAAATATTGTTTTCAATAGTGTTGCTAATTAACAAAATTTTGTTTACAATTGTAAATGCATTTCTGCCAAAAGCGATAAATATGCCAGAAATCCTCAATATATATACATATATATATATATAAGCGAACAAATTGTTGTCGATTCTCTCGATTATTTTTTGTGGTTTATTTATTCTACTTTTTGGTTCTTTTGTTTTTATCATTTATGCATAATCTTTATGTGTGCATGTGACTTGTTTCATTTCGTTTTTTGTTCAATTAATTTAAGCGCCGGTTCAATAAAATAAAAAAAAAAAAAAAAAAAAAAAAGAGCTATCGTTGGTATTAACCTGGTAACAGTTTGTGCCATCATTTTGCAAAGCATTTCTGAGGAAATGGAATAACCCAACTCAAATTTTTATGCATGATTGATGATGTTCTCTGAACATATATGCATATTTTAATATATATAGAGCCAACTATATATTAAACATATATAAATGATTGTGATGCGGATAGCCGCATTTGCATATTTCAACTTTAGTCATGTTATGCAAATTGTATTTGCATTTATTAATAAAACGTCAATGCAAATTGAAATCTATATATCGTGCATAAATGTTGTATATTTATATCCTGATTTTTTTCTATATCTATATGGAATAGAATGGCATCAATTTCAAATTAAGAGCACAATATAAATATTTGATAACTTATTTGTTTTTGTTTTGGCTCTTGTTTATAAATATTAAAAGCCGATTTAATTGCTTTTCTTGATTTAAAGCGGCAGATTGCATTCTGTCAGCCCCCTCACTCATAGAGTGGGTGTGGTCTTCTGGTCTGGTCTGCTATCTCTTTCTAAAACTGTGCCGCCAGCTCGTAAATCTCGTGTTGAATTTAGTTTCCGATTTACATTCGCGAGCATTGTCAGGGTTTTTGTGGCACATAATTCATGCAGCTCGACACTTTACCCTACTGCTACTCCTCCTCCTCCACCTCCTTTATCACTCTATTCAAATGGGTAATAAATTTTGGTTTTTTTTGGTTTTTTTTTTCGGTGTTTAGTTTTTTCTTTTTTTTGTTCAGCACCATTTGTCCTCGACCTTGTTAAATGCGTTTTGGTGGCATCGATTTGATGGTTGTAGGCTGCAATTAAGCCATGAAATCTATTTATAAAAGGAGAAGGAATAATAATAGTAATAATAATGGTGAAACTCCATCACGCAACATGCATGTTGAAAGTTGGGCTTGTACTTTCAGCCAACCAACCAACTAAACAGCCAACCAGCCAACCAACCTTGCTGCTTGAACTTCACATTCCTTGGCGGCTCCTGACTTGGGTGTCGTTGCATTTTAATGGTTTTTATCGATTTTTAGCATTGTTGAGGCAACCGGCATTGTCCCTGGGTTTAATGGAGTGACTGTAGGCACTACTTATACGAGTACCAGCTAGCTGACTTGACTGAATGACTGACTAACTGAATCGCCTCCTCGTTATGAGCATTCATCGTAGCAATTGGCGCGTGCCAACAAATGTTTCTAGAAACCCAATGGCATGGCATCCACCTGACATTTACCTTGCGGCATGATGTCCTTCTTCTTTAGAAAAACAAACACTAACACACACATAACACACACATACACACACACAGTTAGACTTTTCCTTTGCATTCTTTTACAAATACCAACTCTATTTCACTTTCCTCTATTTCTTCGAGCAATTAAACAGTAGTTTTGTTTTAAATATTTTACATAAATTGAATACCTAAATATTGCCTTACTTTTTTAGGAAAATTAATTTCGTATTTAATTATTGTAATTTTTGTAATTTGAAGTAGATTTATTTTACCTTTAATAAACAAGGTAAAGATAGGAATGATAAATATGATAAATAGATCAGTTTAATGTTTGAATTTTAATTTAATTTCAAATAACTAGAAGCTAACTGAATTCTGGCTTTAATTCAATTTTATTACCATCTGGAGTAGTTGCCATGCAACAAGTCAAATTACAAATAAGCTCTGATATTATGGCAATGTGTTTTTTATTGATACTTATTGACTTTCTATTGTCGTTTATTTCTCATAAGTCTATATTACACTAAGTAGACCGTAAGTAGTTTCTTGAAGGGTATCTTTTACTCTTTACAGGTTAACAAGGCACTTGTATTTTCCTTTCACAATTCTCTTTAGCCTTAGAAAGTGCTTCTCTATATATTCTATACTTTGGCTACTAGTTTTTGTTTTTGCTGCTGCTGCTCTTGGTGGCTGACTCAGTTGCTGGTTGCCTCTGTTGGTGGCTGATGGTGCCCCTAGGTTCCGGTGTGCACGCCTTGCTTATCAGCGCATTTTCAGTTCTTCCTTGATGTTGCTCCCGCATCCTGCCTTCTTGGTTGGGTAGGGGATGTTTGGGGGATTGGAAACCTGGTCTAGCGACCAGAAGGGTAGTTCCTTTGGTTGTTTGCCTGTTTTGCATGTCATGCGCTTGTTTGTTTCTTGTGCTTTTTTTCTCATTTTTTTTATATTTTTTTGCTTGTGTTTCCTTCCGTTTTCAATTTCTTTTACATGTTCATGTTGTATGATGCATTCTTTTTCTTTATTTTTTTTCTTTTCTTTTTTGTATTGTTTTGCATATTTTGAGGATGTCCTCGTTGTGACATTTTTTGCTCGCTTGCTCTGTTGTTGCTGTCTCTGCAGAAGAATGTTTGCTTGCAGTCTAAGAAGGGAAAGTTCTTTCGTCTTTATGTGGGTGAGTGTTTATACATATATCTGTGTCTCCGTGTGTGTGTGTGTCAAGGCTTTTACTTTAGTTCCCCCATTTGCTTTTGACCTCTTTACAATTTTGCTCACTACCGAAATGAATACACCATCATATTGGCAAGGGACATTGTTCAGCTGCAACCATTTATCAAATTGCAAAGAGACAGACAAAAGACATTCAATGTTTTGTTTAATATTTATTTGGGATCCACGCTTAATTGAAATCTAATTTAATTTATGGCCAACATACATAAAGACATATGTATATATGAATAGACAAAACTAATACAAATATTTGGCCCCTAGCCATAGAAGACCAAACATGTGTTTGCTTTAATTGGAAATGCCAAGCCGAAGGCATCCAAAGTCAACATTCAGTATGCTCAAGTCATGCCAAGTCAAAAGCGAACCGGTCGAGCGGCAGTAATACATAATAATTTGAGTTATGTATACATTAAATACAATAATTTATTGATTTTTCATATGAAATGATTTAGGCAACAGCCGCTGCCACATATCCAATATATACATATACATGCATATGTATATATGTATATCCACTATTTTTATTGAAGAAGGAGCAAGTGAAGGAAGGCGAAGGAGATGGAATAGACTATTACTTCCGCTTTGTTTGCCTCGCCTGATCAGATGTCAATAAAAATATGTGTATGTCGCCCAAACTAAATGGACGTGGCCAGACAACTAACTAACTACATGCATAATAATCGGATATTGAAGTAAATTTCCAAATTGAGGATATAAATAAGCGTGACTGATGGAAAAGTTGTGATTTGAATTAAATAAGTTAGTTATTTGAGAAGTAAAAGTCAACTTTCATAAATTCAATGATAAATGGAATTAATACTGAACAGAGAATAGAGTATTAAAGAAAATTCTAAGCTTAAAGAAAAGGATATATTAAATAAATATTATATATATAAGTATAAATATTTATATATATATATACATATATATGTATGGACATCATATGGTCCAAAGCTGAGTGATTGCCATAACCACAGTCGGTAAATTGAAGTCAGAGACAGAAGCATAAGCTTTAACATTTGGGTCACTGTCCTCTTCCCATGACGCCTTAATGGCCCATAGACAATTATAATGCTACTAAATCGTGTCAGCAGACATCAAGAGGGAATTCACAAAAGCAATAGAAGAGCAGGAAACGAAGAGGCAGTAGAATAACCAAGCATGACCCCAATGTCATATACACAAATGGCTTGTCTTCTACTTACAGAATGACCACAGACATCCTTCTTCCTTTGCGTTTTGGTTTGTTTGGCTTGACTCTGATATCGTGTTGAGGGCTTGCATATTATTCAATTAAAATCGCACTATTATTTAACATATACAAACGAACAACTGTCAGCAGCACGCACGCAATCAATGTCAACAAGAACATATACATACACACAAAATACCCACACACACAAACACACATACGAATATATCATCACACTTCTACCCTGTTTGTTGGCAAGGAAATGAAGGGCTATGTATTTTCCTTGGGTTCACGTTAATAAATATGGAAGTGAGTGAGAGTCGCATAAATGTCAGCTACAACATTTGATAGCCTCGAGTTAAAACTAAGACTAGGCATATGTATATATACAAATGCATGCCAAATGTATTTGTGTGTGGGCGTGTGTGTGTATTTAGGCTCGCCCTTTATACCATGCGTGCGCCAAAATGTATGCTAAAAACCGAAACGTTGTCAAGCTGTGCCTGGTTTTACCTTCTTCTACAGTTGTGTTTCGATTGAAATGAATTCCATCGTTAAGTTTACATCTAACTGAAAACTATAATAATATCAAATATTACTTTCATGTTTAAAATCAATAATAAAATTGAAAATTCAATTCCCATTAGAGAAGGGCACGTGTATTTCTCTGTATCCAGCTCTTATATATAAGATTTATATAAGATTTTTATATTATTTTGAGATTTTTCATCTCATTGAACATAATAATATCCAGCAAAGATCAATTTCAAATTGATTTTTTCCCCCTATATGCCATAAAGTGATTTAAAAGTAATCTTAAAAAATGTAATACATTCGTTCTAGAGTTTACTGTATATGGCAGCAGTGAAGATTTCAAGCAGCTTTAGTCAACAGCAACCATAACAACAAGAACATTATATGTAGTTTCTGCCGTTGTTGTTGTTGTTGTAGTTACTGCTACCTCATCTGGTAGCAGTTTTTAAGACCACGACCTCGTACATACTAGTGGGTAAAGTTTTTTTTTTCCATGTTGCCTGCTCTATGTGCCACAAAAAGTTAGCCCCAAAAAAAAAAAGAAAAAAAGAGAGATGAGCAAATGAGAATTGGGAGTAAACCCCATTGAACTTTTGCATAAGATGAGCTTGCTACTGCTGCTGCTGGTGGCGTTAAGTGGCGCCCAGCCAAGTCGCAGCATCAGCAGTTGCCTGCCTAGTTGCCTGCTGGGACCTTTGATAGCAAATATACAAAGGGGAAAGAGAGTGGGATTGAGTGAGAGAGAAACTGAAAAAGAGACAGAGAGAGAGAGAGACAGAAAGAAAGAGCGATATACTGATAAAGATGAGAGGAGTAGTAGGCACTCCTACCCCATTTTCCTTATTTTTACGGCTATCGTTTCAATTTTTATGGTTTAAGTTGTTGTAAATTTTGTTAGAAATAAAGTTTTCCCTCCTTTCATCCTTACAACGCCACACAACGGACAACAGTTACGAGTCGAGCTTCAATGCTCTTTACCGTGTTCTTCACGTAATCGATATTTTGTGGCTGTCCACCAACTGTGGCCCACCTCAAGCTGCGTGTCTGACTGCTGTTCTATTAGCCGTCAGGCGGAAAATTTAATACTATTTATTTACACAATTTTCCAGTTACCAAAGCGGCTGATGCTCTCAGGGTGTTGTTAGCTTTTAAGGTTACGTAATGTTTGCATCAATACTTCGTTCCTGTTACCTATATCATTTTTCTCTCTCTCTCTCTTTCTCAATAGTTTGATTGCTTTACGCTACCATTCACCTGTACTCATACCTTTTACCATTTGGCACTTTTCAATGTGGTTTTCTAAAAAACCACATTAAGAGTTGTAGTAGAACGATACACTCTGCCATTAACATTCACACTTGTTGTGAATGGTGTGAATAATACGGTTTAACAGTACATTTACTATAAAATTTATGTGTTTATAAGGAGTACACAGAATGCGAGGCATGAACAATATATAAAATATACATATGTGTATATATATATACACATATGTGGTGTGTATGGGTCTACAAGCATTTCACAAAAGGCGTACTAAACGATTAGGCACCACGTATATTATTCAATTTTACTTGTACGAAGATAGACATGAAATGTTCCTTTCTTTGCTTTAACCCAAGAAAAATTTTGGGAGCAAAAGGAGAAAAAAATTGTTTTTCTCTGGAATAAAATTTATTATAAAAACGCATAAATATTTATATACGAATGTTTCAAATTTCAAATTAAGCAACAATTCATTTTTGGAAATTTTAAAGTCATAATTTAAATTTATAAATTGTTATATGTCTGGGATTGATAATTAATAGTAAAAGTTTATTTTTTGATATATTTTATTTAAAGCTGAAAATAGTTTTTTGAAACAATCTTTTCCCTAAAAGATTAATAAAAAATATCAATTATTATATTAATAATATACTTAATCAATTTCAATGTATTTTTTCTTTTTTCCCGAATATAATTTATTGATATTAATTGATTGGTAAACAAAATTTTTCAAAAATAAATATACATTTAAAGTTTTAAGTTCAATTTCGCCAATCATTTAGTCTCAATGGGTTAAGCCTGGTCTTTCATCATGACGTGCTGGTTTACCTGTTTTCCCTGCCTTTTTCCCACTTTTCCCATTCACTCGTCTTCTTTTTACCTTGTAAAATTGTATTGAGCTTTCATTTATTTATTATCGCCTTTCGTTTATTCAAGCAATTTTGTCTGCCAGTCGATGCATAAATAAAATAAGAGCTTTCAACAGCTACAGTGTCCACCAATCGCCACCCATTTTTGGCAATGGAAAAAGCAGAAAACAAACTACATATATATATATACATATAAAAGATAAAAGTGCAACTTGTGCGTAGGTGTTTTTATGGTGTGTTATGAATTTATGCAAATTCACGTAGCTATACAGAATGCAATGTCAAATTATTGAACATTTTCGGAATTGTAGCAGGTATTATTTTTGTTTTTTTTTTTTTCTGTAGGTATGGAGCATAAATATATAGTAAATCATAGTCATGATTATGGTAAAGGTACAACTACTTACATGCAGACATATTTAGTTTATTTATCCCATTCCATCCCATCCCGTGTCATTGACTGCTGCTGTCAGTCGAAGTACTTTAACAGACAGGAAGGCCACACACAAAGAGACAAACACATACACACACACACACACACATAGACACATAGACATATAAATATCACACTTTGACCCATTTCGTTGACTAAGATACTCGACTCTTAGTGCTTTGGCCTGGCGCTAATCTTTTTTATGTCCCAAGTCCACACATTGGGTTGCCCGAGATTCAATATGAAAGATATTTTTGAGTATATGGCAATGGGTGGGCAAGTGAGTTAGTTGATGTAGCGGAGGCAGGCACTGACGGCACTTCAATTTTATTTAACAATTTGGTTGTCAGTTGGATCTGAGTGGCACTTCGTGTTGGGTTTTATTAAGTTCATCAAATGTGTGACAGCAGTCAGCATATATGTACATATATATAGACACATATGTACATATATATGTATGAAATATTTGAGTTTATTTGTTTGATAGTTGCCATAGACGCAAAGTGGCTTATAATCAACCAGCTGCTGTTGCTTTGGAATGTTGAGATCTTTAGGCCTTTTCACAAACCAGCTGCCGCTAGACTCGGATCTGTGGTCCTTTTTCTGATTGATATCACTCGAACATAAGATATTTACAATTCCAAAGAATTTATATACTTTTCTCCACTGATTGAATAACTTACTAAGTCTCCGTTTTTTTTTTTTTCTCTATTTCTTACAGTTGCCTGAGGAATCGAGGTAAGTCCATGAATTTAAATAAAAAAGAATACCCATGATTTAAGTATTTATAGTATAGAACAAATTTAACTCGGCACATGAAAAATTTGACTCTAGATTAGGCTATAAAAATTCGCATTAAGCTGTCTGGAAGAGATAACTTCATATGAATTTATTGACATTTCTTTCTTCTTGTTTGAATTTTTTTTTTCTTTCTTTTTCTTGCTTTTGTGGCCGCTCCAGTGGTCAGTGGCAATTTTTGGAAGGACGCCCACTTGTTTGACCAAATTTCTTTTTCATTCCCATTGGCCTCTTTGTTTGCTGTTGTCTTTGTTGTTGTTGTTGTTGTTGTTGTTGCAACCAGTGAGGCATGAAAAGGCCAACATCCGTTGCGGCTAATGTGCTGTCGTTTGTACAAAAAAGAAAAAAAGAAAGAGAGAAAGAGAGAGAGAGAGAGAGAGAGCACAAAGGACTGGGTAAAAGTAAAAGGAAAACCTTTGTGTGAATGCGCCGAAAGAAAAATACATAAATAAATGAGCTACGTGCCCGTGCTATTCGAATACACAAACTTTAATACAAAAGCTATAAAATAGAAATGGCCATTGCGTTTGCATTGAAATATTATGCAAGTAAAATTTTCACTAATTGACCAGATTTTGATTGAATTTTTAATTTCTCCCTACCTCTTACCTTCTATATCAAATAAAATTTCATATTTATTCAGTTTGAATTTAAAACAGTGAAAAGAGGACATCACTTAAATCTGCGGTTCTGCTTCCATAAATTTGTTTATTCATTTGTTTTTGCTCGGGTCGCTCTGTCGTTTGTCGGTTGTCGTTGCTATTTCCGTTGCTGTTGATGTTGCCGTGGCCATTACCTTTGCTTTGCTGCGGTTGGACGACGTTTTTTGGTCAATTATTCAGACCGAAGCGCTTGTGGTTTTTGCCCAGCTCACACAAAAGGCAGTGGGACACACTCACATAGTGAATGAACCAGGAGTAGACCAAGCGACAAACTACAGCATTTAAATGGCTTACATGTTTACATACATATAGGGCTATATATATATGTATATGTATGTATGTACATATATACATATGTTGGACAAGAGGAGAGACATGCAGACGAGTGACGTGCTTGTAAATTGCATAAACTTGGTAAAATGTGTAAAAAGTGTTGCTTGCCTTTTGTACGACGGGAGTAGGAAAAACAACATTTAACAGGGAAATCTCCATCAACAGGTCCTGCGTTAGGTAGTTTTAGGAGGTTTTTTTTTTTATAAGGTAAGGTCCAGCCAGTTCATTATGTGGCTAGGACTGTTTACACAAGCTTTCACATTCTGACATCTCACAGAGACTCGCACAGGCCCTTCTCCTGCGGGCTGTTTGCAAAGGTGTCAGTCATTCGGTTGGTCACTCCACTGCAGCCCTTAAGCATTAGACAAGCTGTTGGCATCCTGTGACCACATCCTATCGCCGTTAGCCAGAATCACTGAATGACTGACGCATTTTACAGCCTACTTATGTGCTTGACCATTGTTTGCTTCCCTTTCAGAAGAACATTCATATGACTTCACCATGTTCCACGAGCCACAGAAACAGGTATTTTGACGCCATGACCAACTCCATAGTCCTGCCTGACTAACCAAGCATAAAGTAAGCACTCTTCTGATGCCTCCTCACTCTTTCGTTGTGTCTTCCAACTTAACCTTTGTCTGCGTGCAGAAAAGGTCATAAGAAATCAAGCGTAATGAAGCCCAACCAAATGACTCGAGTTCACCACTATGAAAATAGCAAAAATCGACCACCATTATCCATACCTACCTTTCCCCCTCCCCCCCCACTCGTTTTTAAGGCAATGACACACTCATTCAAAATTCATTGAAATAATAATAGATAAGCAGCTTGAGACTAAACCGCTTAACCACTTAATGTATTTGATTTGGCCGATTTACAGGTGAGTCCTCAACATAAATAAATTAAGACATTTTCATTTAATTTATAATTCAATAAGTAATCGTAATACTTTTAGAGACGAGTCTTTCGTTTACTTGGCTGAATTGGAA
Source organism: Drosophila sturtevanti (assembly GCA_018150375.1). Taxonomy (NCBI): domain Eukaryota; kingdom Metazoa; phylum Arthropoda; class Insecta; order Diptera; family Drosophilidae; genus Drosophila; species Drosophila sturtevanti. Next base: position 3,612,006 of record JAECWJ010000408.1, on the reverse strand, counting down.
ATATGGATTTTCATTGGACTGCATTCATGTAGTAGAACTATTGTCTGAGAAGATTTCAACGATCTACATTTAACTAAATACATTAAATTTATGTTAGATATATTTTAGTTAAAGTAAGGAAAATTTGACGATAAAATTTAGCAAATCTTGCCATGCTTTTTAATATCTAAAATCTCAAAATTTATATTCAAGGCCAAAATCAACATTTTATTTCACTTTTCTTTCTTTTCTGTTGGCTTTAGATTATCTTTTCTCTTTATTCATTACCACATAAATGGATAAAAGTGTTTATACTTATTTAACGTAAATTACGAATGTGTGGCCATTAAGTAAACTATACCAGCAATGGCAAAAGGCAAGGGCAAGGCAAGGCAAGGCAAGGCATCTGTATTATTATTACGGTAATAATAACAATAACAACAGCTACAATAACAACAAGAAAAATATGGCTAATTGCCATTAAAGCAAAAAAAAAAAAAAAAAAGAAATTTTTAAATTCTGTCCAGCTGATTCAGTTCGTTGGACTTTGAATGAGCAGAGAAAAATCAAAGGCAAGAAAGACTGAAAATGGCTGCAGGAAATGATGTGACGTGAGGTTTTTGTTTACTTTTTTGTTCTCTGGTTTCTCATGTTTGCCCTTTTTGCTGTCGACGGCAGCAAAATCAAATACAACAATAACAATAACAACACATAACTTATACAAGAAATGTTGAAAGAGTTGTTGTTGTTTTTGTTGTTATTTTGCCCTCCTCCTTCTTCTCCATCAACAAGGACATTGAAATTGACTTCATTATTATTTTATAGCTTTTAGACAGACGTCTTTGGCCTGGCCTTTGCCTTTCGGGTTCCATTCTTATATTCTACATATACTTTTTTTTTTTTTTATTTTGTCTTCTTTTTTTTATGTTTTATTATCAAATCTCACAATGTGGTGGTTGTGGCACGTTTTCAAACGTCCTTCAGTCCTTCACAACACCGGGTTAGTCTATAAATTCTTATCCTTCTTGCTGCTGCTTATTAAAACCAAGCTTCAGGCTTTTAAGAATGTCGATATGTTTTAGTTCTACCAGTTTCGTTTTTTTCTTTTTTTTTTGTCCTTTGTTTTATCCTATTCTTCATGTATGCAAGCTTGGGGCAAGACCGGGATAATGCATTATATAGAACACATGGCTTTGCCTTGAGTGTGCCAGGAACCTGAACAGCAATATCAAATTTTAATAAAAATTTAAAACATGGAAATTGGTCGAAAATAAAAACATGAAACATTAATACCATATGCATCAATGTAATGTACAAGAATCCTCTCCAGGATTCAGCTATCCATATTTATTGCTGTTCGTTTATCTTTCTGATTTCTCATCAATCGATAAAGATTTAAGGAATAATGTTACCCAAACAACAATCTAAATCAAATACGACTCTACGTTTGTTTTTCAAAACATTCGAATACACACACTCCCTAACACACACACACACACTCATTTAAAATTGTTTTTTTGGGTCACTTTCAGTGCTCTACACGGTTCAGTTTCCTTGTTTTGCTTGTTTTGTTTTTATTTATTTTTTTCTTTTTTTTTTTTTTTTTTTTTTGATTCAAGTGGCTTTAACGCACACTTGAAATAACTTCACTCCGTGCGCTATCAATGCGATTAAAAAACAATTACACTTGTGACATTAATGGCACAACAATAATAACAAGAACAATAGAAAAATCACCAACAGCAACAAAAACACAAATAAAAAATATTTGTTTGCATTTTTGTTGCGCACAACACAAAAAGAGAGGAAAAAAATTAACAATAAAATGAAAGGGCTTGTCAAACTGTAACCATGCCGCAGTAATTATACCCTTGCAAGATATTCATGTTGATATTATATATGTATATAATTTCATCGAATTTTCAACATTTAAAACCTTTCTTTATGATAAAGTTTCAGTTTAGGTTTTGTTTTATTTATTACTATTACTTTACTATTATTTCTACATATTTATTTATTAGTAATCAACTTTGCTAATCTTTTGAATCAAAAATATCCGATATACTCTTTTTTTTTTTGCAAGAAAGAGTATGTAAAATGAAATTTTTTGTTTGAGCTGCTTCTGTTTGTGGCATCTGCAAAAATTTTCATTTGTTTACACGTAGCATGGCTGCTGCTGGCCGCCGGATAACCACATCAAAAATAAACAAGAAATTGAAAATTGATTTTCCAAAAATCAAAATAAACAAATTGCGTGACTCGCGTATTTATTTTAGCATTCAGTTCGTGTGTTTTTGCTTTAGAAGTTTTTTACCTGTGTTTTTGTTTTTATTCATCGCTTGCTTTAAACTCAATGCCTTTAAATTAATTGCAAAAAAAAAAAAAAAAAAAAAAGAAGAAATACACAGATACATTTACATATTCTGTTATATATATAATATACATAAATATATGCAGAGTATATTGAGCCTAATGGCCCAGGCTATGGGTATAGGCCAACATCTTGTGGCATTATTAACATGATTGCCACGAAGCCCGCCCGCTGTCAACAACAGGATCCATAAGAAGAAGAAGGGAAAAAAAGCTTATCAATGAATCACCAAAGCATGTGATTGATGATTTGATGTGATGAGTTGAGTTCTCTTGAGTGTATATGTGTGACTGTATTTTTATGTGTGTGAGTGTGTGCGTGTGTGGGTGTGCTTTTCTTTCTGAGTGAATACCACACGCCAAATGTGGCTTCATTGACAGGGATTATGCTCATACGCACAACCAGAGAGTAAATACAACAACGATTGCTTGACAGCTTCCATAAGCATATACATATATATGTATACATGTGTGCTCATACAAATATCTAAATATATATGTTTATATACAGATCCTTGTGACCGTGTCTAAGTGTGTGTGTGTGTGTGTGTGGTGGTCTAAGACAGATTAAAACTGAAAAGCTTGCAAAAAGTTTTTTTCCACTCTTTTTTAGGATTATATACACTTACATCGAGAACAAGATGGATTTTAATATCTTGTTTGCTGAAAATTAAAAAAAATTGATTATAAAAAAATAAAATAAATTATTTCCTAAAACTAAGATCTCTTTGATGTAAGGACAACTTTATTATATAAACTGAAATGTACGTAAATTGAATATGTAATTTAGGATGATACATTTTGATCCATAAGTCTCTTATATATAATAGTTTAATATTAAACAAAAATTTCAAATAAATATTGATTGTATAATATTTCTTTTTTTTTTTTTTGCTTTATTTGATTTATCTGCACTTACAATTTTCTTTGCCCGCTAATCCCACAAATTTAGTACGAATTAATTTACATCTTTCGCAGCATTTTTTCGTTGCCATCATTTTGAGAACAATATCGCCAAAACATATATTTTGTGACGGTGACATTGGTATTGTAGTTCTTAGAACCTTTTTTAACAATATTGCATTATTTTCTTCACGCAATTCCTTTTCCTCCTTGATAGCCTGTAATCGGGCTTTGGCCTCAATCGCCCTTTGCTCGACCACTTGACGCATTCGATGTGTGAGTCGAGGTGCTGCATATAGATCAGTTAGGGGTCGTGGATGTTGTTGCTTCAAAATTCGTTGTTGTTCAATGCGAAGTCTTTTACGTTCAGCCTTTCGGGCAGCGATTTCATCTTCCTTTTGTTTGCGGCGATCTGCGAGATGTTGCTCAAACGGCGTCAACTTTAGTTGGGAAAAATAATATCTCCATTTGGCTTGCAAATGTTCTATATTTTCTTTACTAAATAAATCGTTAAATCTACGTTCTTCGCTTGACGTTTCCTCAATAAGAACTTCGGGAATTGATACGCTGAGTTTAGCCGTTGAGGCCATTGACCTTTGACGACGATTTTCTTTATCCTTCTCATTCATTATATTATCATAATTTTGATCTATTAACGCCAAATAAGAAGTGTGATGTTCTGGTAAAACCTTGCTCTCAGATAGCATTATTTGTTTATATCGGCGACGATTCGTTCCAAAATTCTTTAAGAGTTCATCATCATCAGATCCTGATGGCTCGACATTATTAACTAACAATTCCACTAGTCGGTTTATATTTAAAGTCTTATTCGCTATATCGTTCTTATTGTTTATACTTGTATCGCCTTGGTTATCTTTATCTAAATATTCTTTCGCTATCATAGTTTCTTTAAATTTGAATGAAATATTTGATTGTGTAACTTCCGTTTTGATCAGTAAACTTTTTAAAGATCTTCTATTTTTTCTTAGATTGTTGATCAATTCAGAGGTTTGTGATTTTACTCCACGTAATGGTAATTTTGAAACGCTCGGAATGTTATTAATTTCCTTATCTGTAATTGATTTCCGTGTGGATCCTGCTGCCATCAAAATCATTGTACCATCACACATCGTTCTTTTTTTTAGAAGTGAAAATTTGACTGCAACGGAAAACGATTGACTTTTGATTTATATATTTCTTTTGCCTTTTTTATTATAGTCTTTATACATTAATAATTTTGATAATCCAATTGTCTAAATAAATTTTGGTTCTATAGATAAAAAAATTAATATTACAGAAATAACTTTTAAATATTTGATATGTTCATTATTTGAAATTTATTTTTATATTTCTATGTTATTTTGAATTTAGATTTCTGTAAGAATCATTGACAGATAATTATCGGCTTGTTTTTTCATATTTTTTGTTTTTGTAAATGCTATAATTTAAAGTTGATTTATAATTCAATGATTGCAAAATCAATTAAATATTCATTTTCCTTGTTTTTATTCTCTTTGAAAGAGTATTCCTAAATGGTCCTTTTAAATTATTTGCCACCGTCGTTACCTTAGTCATCAGCATCAACCAACAGCAGCCGGAGCAGCCCTTCGTCATTTGCTACTCAAACGTTTTACACACATACACACACACACCTCCTTCTGTTGCTGCCAGCAACGTAGCACAGCACAACACACGTCTCTTTGTCCTATCCTTGGCATAGACCAAATGTTTACACATACGCGCGATTTTCTTTTAACAATTCATCAAATGCGCTTAGAGCGAGCCAAAAGAAGAAGAAAAAAAAAAACACCAACAACGAAAGCAAACAAAAAAGAAAACTTTGACACTAGACGTATGTGTGTGCAAGTGTGTGTGCATGCGAGTGTGTGTGTGCGAGTGTGTTTGCGTGTGTATGGGATGGGTTTGGTAAAGGTAGTGCAAAGTTTTTGACTGGTCCTCCTTTTCACACGCCCCCTACATGGCTGCCATATCAATCATCGCCAAAGTGCGTGCCCGTTAGACACCTTTCTCTCTCACATATATGTATGTGTGTTTGTGCGTCTCTGTGTATGTATGTATGTATGTTGTATGAGTTTAGGTGGCTTTAAAATATTTATTTAACTTTGTACCTGACTAGGGCCATGTTGAAGGCTAAATACAATAACTCAAAGTGATTTACCAGGTAAAGAGTCTGGCATTATTTGCATTCCTCTGCTTATTTTCTTTTTCTTTAGCTCCACACTCATTCTTGATTTGGACATTATTTATTTGTTTTTATTTTGCGCAATTTATTTTGTGCAAAATTTGTGCAGTTAGTTGAGTCTGAGTTAGTCAGACAATGTTTAGCAAAAGAAAAAATAGAATTGGCAATTAGACATAGTCTTGTTTGTGGAAACATTCATATACATATATTATATAATAATAAATGAGTCTCCCAATATACAAGAGTGAGAATGAAATGTGGAAAAGTTCAATAGATTTCTGATATTAGAGAAAACTTTTCTTAAAGATAAATGCAAAAGATCTTTAAGATATTTAATTTCGAGATGACAGCAAGTCTGCAAGAAATAGTTAATTGTACTTAGTAGATACAATTTGGATATATCTTGTTTTTCTTTAATGCATTATGCTTATTAATATGATAAAAAAAAAATAGATAATAGAGTGCTAGTAATAATAAAACAAGGATATATATATATTTATCATCTTTTTTAAAAATCAATATTAATTTATTTAATAGCTTCACAGCTTTTACAATTTTTTAACCATCCACAAATAATTCATATAAGCTTTTTATATAATTGACATTACGTATACGTAATGTATACCAAATAGACCACAGCTTATACTACGTAAATAAATACAAATATACAATTTTCTTTTCATTTAATTAGTGTAAACAATTTTTAGTATAATAAGTGGATTTAAATTTATTATCCTTTAAATGTATTTTGGGCAAATGCCAACCAAAAGAACCAATTGAAATTATTTTCCATATACATATGCACTTATGTATGTGTTGATATCCATGTTCAATGTTTGTTTGCATTTGAATTTTGATTTATTCGAATTAATTAAATGAACACCTGTGGCCTCTGGCATTTAGTTTTGTTCAAGCTTGTAAATTTGAAGAGAAATGCATTAATAATTATTTGATAAAGGTCCTTTGGGGGGGGTGACTTTAAATTTTGACTAACTGGCTTGCGTGATCTGGTCTAATTTTAACTATACTTAATTGCATCTCAAGTGTCATGAAGCGCTGATTTATTTTAAGTGTCAATGAAGTCAACGACAAAGTCCATAAATTTTTTGGTCTAAGTTTGCGTGGCAATGGCATATATTGTGCTGACCTAGTAGCAGTTGTGGTCCCAGGCATGGCCGATAAGCTACTCCTACCAACCTCATTTTTTCATTCTAGAATATCCTTGTCTCTGGCTTTGTAAGCAGCCAAGTATGCGGATGATTTATTTTCATTAAAAACTTCGTTTGCGGCTATTTAAACATTAAATTTTTCCTAGAAGCTTCTACCAAACAGAAAAATGAAAAGAAAATACAAAATGTATATATACATATATTAAAAAAATGAAACTTTTCAGCAGTTTTTAGCACTTCATAAAGAAGTTAAAAAAGTAGAAAAATCAGCAAAGAAAAATGAATTTAATAAGCAAATTACAAAGTTTCAGGAAGAAATCGTAAAGTGCGGAGTGAACTGCATCCCTTTGAAGGCTCTCTTAAAAATGCAATCATTAATTTTGAGCTTAACTCACAGAAACCCTGACTTGAGCCATAAGCAAAGGAGCAAAGAAAAACAAATATCTACAGAAAAAAGCACCGTCAGTAAAACAATTAGGATCCCTCTTGGCGATTATCATTAAGCCTTAAAAATAGCTTGAGTTAGGCTAAAATAATACTCTGACTGCTAAGGCTGCTGTTTGCGACAGTTTTTGGTTTATGTTTATTTTTTGGTTGCTTCGTGTCGAATCTGAAATTCATTTGTTACTTGGTTGCTTGGTGGTCTCAAGTCAGTTACGTGCGTAAAAATGTTGGCCCACTGAGCTGATTGTCCAAATGGTAGTTTGCCATTACATTGACACGCGATCATTAGTCAAAAAAACGAAAAATAAAGACGAATTGTAGTCACATTCAGTGAGCCTGTCACTCGATAAAAACTAAAATCAAGCAAATGAAATCGCCAACAATTTCCCTTGGGCACTTGTGAGTGCAATGAACGTTGAATTGTTTTGAACCTTATCCTCTTCGAAAGCAGGCTAAGTTGATACCCTATTTATTGGTTATTAAATGGATGGTAGGTAACCTCATTACTTTGAAGTTACAATTTATATGAGATCTACGAAGCGTTACTCTAGAATATTTTTCACAATTCTTATTTGATCAAATAGAGGCCAGGAAGAATCGGATTTAAATTAATGAAAAAGAGTTCGAGTTTTCAGAAAATATTTTATAAATGTTGTAATTAATGTATTTTAAAATTTTTGTTATTAATTTTGGTAGTTTTATTTTCCTACGATACAGAGAACATTTTATTATTTCAAATTGAAAAATATTAAATAGTAGGGTAAGCCATATAGAGTTAGTAGCTCTTTCCTTTGTCACTTTCATGCATTGGTTTGGTTTAATTGTTTTTTATATTTCGTTCTTTTAGTTTTTTTATTTTTACCATATGATTGCGTGTGTTGCCAGGGCGTTGGAAAAACTAAAAGTTTCTTTCGTTGCTATTATTTGATTGCCAAGCTCCAGTGGGTTTTATATAAATTAGTTGTTCGGGTTGTCGTTTGCTAATTAGACATAGAAAAGTTTATCAAAGTATGAGGATACATGACAACTTTTCTTTACCTTTTTTTTTTCGTGCAAAACTTTTACCTGAAAAATTGCAAACGAAAAAGTTAGATCGTCGGGTAAAACTGACTGACTGAATGACTGACTGACCAGTTGTTTGCAACTAAACATATAGACAGACATACACATATTCATATATGTATGTACTTACCTACATATATATTTTTTGTTTGGCTTTGTATCGTATAGCCACTGAACTGCGACATAATTATTTGCTGAGAATTTGCATTGCGCCCACAATACAATAGCCATAAAAGCCCTTAACAATTGAGGCGCTAGCACGAAAGGAAAAAGAAACGGAACGAACTTTTGTGGCAGTTATTTCAACACCTTTATGGTGTTTCCACAACACTGACATACACACACACACACAGACAGCAATATACAAACACACAAAAAGGTGCTGGGGCATGTCTGACCACAATGGCCTGGCCTAGGATACTAGCCAATGACCAGGCTATAGTAGAGGCCGTAGGTATAGGTTCTTGGTGGCATATACCGGTGGCACGGTCTGGCGTGCAAAAACAAACCAACAACAACAAGAACAACAACAAAAACGGCGACGGTGACGGCAATGGCGATGAAACTACGTGGAAATACATTTACAAACCATAGATAGAAATCTGTAGATAAAGCAAATTGCTGTGCTACAAAATCGTTAACTGTAATTTACCGCATTTCCAATGCAAGCCATTCTTCTTTTGCTTCTTCTGCTTCTTCTCCACCATTACTAAGCCACAGTTATGAATGGAATGGCCCGGAGCTGAATGTCTGATATAAGCAAACGATTTGGTTTAAACTTAATTGTATTTTACATTGCAGCCAGTTAGTAACTCTTAGCCAAAATAACTTTTGTCTATCTATATATGTATAATGGGCATATGAAACTTTGCTAATTGGTCTATTCAAATATTCATTATCATATTTACATATTTGAAATTTCCGAGAATGCATCAGGCAGTGCATTTAAACAAAATACTAATGATCCAATTTGAAATTATGCTTTAGAACAAAACAATTTAATAATACATAGATATATATATAACCGAAACTAATAACTCTAAAACTTACAAAGTAGTTGGCTTTAAGCTTAGCTTTACAGTTATGGTAATTGTTTTAAATTTATTATAATAATTTGATATTCATATGCACAATTATAAATATATTGATTAATTTCAAATATAGAATATTCATCAATTTATTTCAAATATTTCTGATAAATTTAGCTTGAAGAGATTGCAAATGATATATAGTTAGAAACCACATTTATTTAAGCTAATTGCTTGATTAATTACTAAAATGTTTTCAGATCATTTCGACTCCCCATAGTGTGTTTGCACAATTGAGTGCGTAATTATGGTCTGAGGTTAAAACTCCATCATTTCATCTCACTGGAAATTGCATTCATTGCTGTCAGTTTTAACCATCACAACCGCATTGGCCAGGCAATAACTGTCATTGCCATTGCAACCAGAGATTCTAGAGATGTTTTTATATTACTCTTGTCCTGGCCCTGCTCCTGTTCTTATATTAATTTTACTGTTGCAGAGTTTCTCAGCCTGTTGTCTACATTTTTAAAGCATAATAAATATTTATTAGCTTTGTTGGTTGGTTGCCAGAAATTAAATTTGTTTTGATTAAGCCAGACAAAGCGTTTAAGGCAACAGGCAAATATATGCTTAAAACATTTTCTTGTTGCCATTTGCCTCATTTTCCTTGTTTTTTTTTTTCATATGCTTGCTTTTCTTTCGCTGTTCGGGAACTGCCGCCAAAATGTACTTAAAGTTAAAAAGGGTGTTGCTTTCGTATCTCTTTTGGGTTTGGATTTGGGTCTTTTGGTCCTTGGGTACCCGTCCAACTCAGTGTCGTCTTTGTCTCACAAAACATTTCACAGGCTTAATTGTGCGCAAGCCAAGCAGATAAAAAACGTAATGAAAAAGTTTTGGCCTTACCCCTCTACCTTCCTCTCACTTACTCAGCCAAAACAAAACACAAAAAAAAAAACTAAGCAATGAAAAAAGGTCAGAGTGAAGGAAAACTCGCGAAAGAAGCGCCATGAAAAACGCGTTCAACGCCAAATAAAAAAAAAAAAAAGAAGAAACAAAATAAAAAATTGGTAGAAAAACGAAAGTAACAGAATTAAAGTAAATATGCGCCAGGGTTGCAGACAAAGTAGAAACACAAACAAAGCCCTGACAAGCGCCTAAGAATCACTATAGGGGGAGCAGATGGAGGGCAAGCTTGGCGTTGTCGTCAGTAAACAAAATCACAATTAACTGAAAATGACAAAAAAATAACAAAAAACAAAAAATGAACAAAAAAAAAAAAACACAAGAGAATAAAAGCTGGGGAGAAAAAAGGGAGCAGCCATATGACAATGAAGCCGTGGGCGTCAAGGATATGCGTCAGTTAGCTTTAAAGTGTTGGACAAAAAGCAAAAGACACACAATGCCACAATGACAGTGATGAGGGAGAGGCGCGTGTGCAGGACATAAAATATTTTAATTGCCGACAACCGACATTTCCCTTTTTTGTGCTTAATAAACAAAAGTCTTGAAAGAAATTGAAGAATTCATTAACCAGATGGGCGCCAACGCAACGCATCCATTGAGACAGAAACAAACTGGAAGTTGACAAAGGTGAATCAATGATTGGAAAAGAGGTGTCCCCAATCAACAGAAATAAATAAAACGGTACGAATTACGTTTTTGAATGATATAAAATCAATACTTCTTATAGGTTATATGTGAAAATGCTATTTGAATGGTTTATGTCTGAACAATGATTCCTCATCCAATTACTCAATGTCCTTATCTCTATCTAAAGCTATCAATTTTCCCCAGTAAAAATCAATATTTGAAATTAATTAACCAAATTATTCTAGTAGCAATAGATACCTTTTTGTAGTCCATATTAAGAGAATTCTAATATTGTTCTTTTCAACATTATTCAATTTGTTTCGGTTGCACCCAAAAGTTGTAACAAGAATGTAACCAAAAATTTAGTTTAAATGCAAAATGTTTTGAATAAATTTTTCTATCTTGTTGATTCGCGCTTTCCCCGTGATTTCGTTGTTTTTTTTCTTTAATACTTTTTGCTGATCTTAAAGATTGTAACGTTGGCGACATCGTTGCATGGCCTCATTAAAGCCTTGGCACACGGTAAGATCGCTATTCTCCTCACTACATTTGAGAAACTGTCTGATCTCGTAAGCGCAAGGACCTTCCTCAACCAGTTCGCTGCGACGTTGGGGTTGTGCCTGTGCTGGTGCGGCTGCTTGTTCTGCTGGGGCAGCTTGACCGCGACCACTGAAGGCGCCTGTTATGCCTGCACCAACCGCATGTCCGACAGCGGAGCCAACTGCAACACCTGCCGCAGTGGCTGCCATATCCTTAAACACATCACCAGTATTTCGACCAGAACTGGGAGCCGCTGCTGGTGGTTTTGGAGATGGCTTATATACTTCCTTTGGTGGTTGAACGGCTGGCAATTTACTGCTACTCTGTCTACGTGCCGGTCTGGCGGTAGAACTGCCCGAACGCTGACGTGGCATTTTCTTTATGTATTTTCCAAGTAAAAAATAGAAAACCACTACGAAAGCATATATATATATATAATATATGAGAATACTTTTGTTTTTGGGATATATCCCACCTGGACAAAATTTGTGGGTAAATTTTGGAATGGCAATAAGTGTACCTTTGACATCTAAACTAAAGCCATCTGGCTGACTCTCTAAGGAAATATCAGAAATGAAACGAAATAAAATGTAACATAAGCAAACCGTTAGGCGATTTCCCCAAGGAATAAGGCACAAGGAGCATGAAGGATAAGCATTGTCAGCTAATTTATATTACATTGGGTCTACAGTAACTACCATCAAGGGTTCCACAAAGCTAATTGCATGTGCATGGTTGATCTTTAACCTTTGGCTGTTGAATGCAAGCTCCCCTGCCGCTGACTAAAACTATATTTATACTTGTTTTTTTTTTATCTTCTTTTACCTTTTTTTACGTGTAATTATAAAAAAAACAACCACGGAAATAATAGATTAACGGGGAAAAAATAATGGAAAAAAGTTGGAAATATAAAAGCGGCTAGGAAAAGTTTCTTTAAAAAATTCCTTTCAGTAAGAAAGTAATTGAAAAATTAATAATTTAACTACAAACAAGTGTAAAAAATAATTGGAAAATAATAATAAATAAGTTGTAAAGCTTGCTATTTTAGCAATAGTAAGATGAGTTTTCCAATTTCGATTTCTGGCAATTCTGTGACTAATTATTGAAGATTTCATTCTATAACTTTTTTTTCTATAGAGTATTTAAAAATCCGATGAAAATAAATATCAGAAAATTGTTTTCGCAAATTGCCAAACATAATTTGAATGAAGTTTATTTGGCTAATTTGGCATGAGTGTGCGTGGGGGGGGTCCCATGTGTTTGCACCGAATTAATGTGCCAAACGGAATATTTTATTAAATTATTGCTAACCGCAAATGTGACACATACACACAGACACATATACACAAATACATAAGCATATGGTATAGAGTTTGTTGCAAATGCCGCTTGATTGATGCCATTCTATGTGTGTGTAGAGAGAGAGAGAAAGAGAGAGGGAGAAATTTAACCCAGTCCTAGATCTGCCCCATTTCACGCTGTTTCTATGTGGTCATGTTAATCAGCAGTATACAATTTCCACTCACTCTGTTATGAATATTTAAGCAAATTATATTTGGCGTGTTGAAAATTTTCCGGCTGTCATTTTTGTTTGCTGCCATTGAAGTTTTTCAGCTGCCAAGTGAATGGATGTGACAGCAGCTGCCTGATATTTGTGCGGGAAAAAAAAAAGAAATATATATATGTATATATATATGTATGTATGCACAAACAAGAAGGAAAGAGCAGAAAGAGAAGTAGAGTGATAGAGGAGAAAAAGAGGGGAAGAGTGAATGGAAGAGTGTATGTGGGAATGAGAGAGAAAATAGATCAGCAGCTTGAATGCTAATCTCATTTTGTTTATTGTTTTGGCTTCAACTTAATTTGCCTGTCGGCCGGGCCTATAATGTTTATATAAATCAATCAACATCAATAAACATTTCTAAAAATTCCCTTCACTTATGCCTCAAGATGCTTTCAGTAGATGTTGATGTAGACGCTATTCCTGTTGTTGTTGTTGTTGGTGGCTGCCCCATGTTAATTAATAATCTTTTTTTTTTCTTCTTCTTTTTATGCGTGATGAATGTGTATGAGGCGCTTGGGGGTAAAGAAATCGCAATGTGTTTTCATTACTCTCTGACAGCCACTTTAGCATCATAGCAACAATCTATGTAATGCGAAAATTCGCCCGAAACTGTTGCTTTGACATATTTGCATGCCAAATGCAAGCTTTCACACACGCATGCACACACGCATATACACTCTAACATAGGAGAATCGACAGGGGGTGTTGTGGGAGGGTGTGGTCAAAAATAGGAACATACTTATTAGTTCTCGGCTACCCACGATACTGAAATTTGAATTTTGCATGATGAGGATGATGATGAGATGGTGATGAGGTGATGATGAGATGATGGTTATGGTGATGCTGATGATGCTCTTATAAGCTAATGTGGCATGCTTTCAATTGGGTTGCATGTTTGTGGTGCATGTCTAGGAAGCTGGCACTTTAGATGGATTATATGACAGAAGCTTGCTAATTGCAACAGTGCGTATGATTAATATTTCCACTTATAAAACGTTTTTTATATTTTTGCATACACGCAAAACAAATTCTGAAAACTAATCCATGAATTTAAATATGGAAACTAAAATAGTTTATATTAAAACTAGAAAGATGGACTAACTTCGGCCGTGCCAAAGTTCGTATACCCTTGCAGATTTTCTCTATATAATTCACCAGAAGCATTTCTGTAAATTATACATACCACATATTCAAAATTTTGAGCTTGAGAAAAAAAATTTGCATACAAAAATTTTTTTTGTACCGATTGTTATGATATAGTCGTCCGATTCTGATCAAACTTGATTGAAGTATTAAGAAGTTAATATACTTCTTAATACTTCAATCAAATATCAAATTTCGTGGCATTCGGTTGAAAAACAACAGAGTTATTGAGGATAAAGCTTATTCATGACCTATCTTTCCTATGGGAGCTATATGATATAGTCGTCCGATCGGAATGATTCCGAGATATACAATGCCTGCAGCAAAAAGGAACCTATGCTGCAAATTTCATTATTTTACCAATGGTTTATAGGCTCTAAGTTGGCCATCTTTTGGCCGATTTTGAAAAGTTTTACATCAATCTTCTGGATAATTTCCGTATTAAAAAACTACATTAAAAGTTGAAAAAAGTTGGAAAAAAAGTTTTTAACGGATTTTTGTGAATTTTTGCAGTGTAACCATCGTTAAAATTTGCGAAAATCGAGTTGAAAATTAGTTTTCCAGATTTTTATGCTAATTAAAAACGGCGATTCTAAAAATCAAATAAAGACATAGTTTTTCAAAATCAGACGAGATTTGACTGAATTGGAGCCCTCTGAAGTAGAGGTTCCTTTTTTAGGTTTTTAATTACCCAACCAGAACCAAATTGTTTTCAATGTTAAATCCATTTAAGCTGAAAACTTATGGTAATTCTTTATGCAATTTAATCTTTTTTATAAGATATTTAAAATTTCCTATACAAGAGGAATGGTTATTTTTTAAGAGATGTCCAAAAAAAAGTTAATTACTATGGATCAAATTTATTAGGTTAATCCGACACTGTTAACAATCTTTTTTGTCTACTGTTTTTGACTGACATTCGATGTCATGTTTGAGAAAAACACATCTGGAATCGTGCTTATGACATTACCATTGACACTGAATAAAAAAAGAAAGGATTTCACCCTGTTTACAATATCAAATATAAATTCTGGTCAAAAAAAAAAAAAAAAACGAAAAAAAAATTATTAAAGGCATCACAAATGCAGGCTGCTTCCATCGCAGTAACAATAACAAACAAAAACTGGTTTATGATTGCCTTTTTTTGATAGGAAAAAAAGTGTAAAATTCGATATGGCAAACGCACAACGTTGAGCACATTTGCAGGAGACTGGCCCTTACACTGCCATCATCAAGGGGCCAAGTCTGATGGCAGGACGAAAGGAAGTGCTGATATAGGGGTGTGGACATGGAAAAAAAAACCACCGTACAGAAGTTGGCAAACAATGAGAAATGGCAAGCGGTTGGGAAAGTGTGGTCGAGTGGTTGTCAGGTGCGAGATATTTTTACACTTAGCCATTTTACCTTTGGCTTAAATATTTCATTTAAATTCCAAGTGCTGCATTTATACATAATACGAATGTGTTTAATTTTTACTAACTCTTTAGTGCTGTCCACAAAATTCTAATAAAAAATATCAAAATCAATTTCCAAATGGCTGGCCAATCGATGCATTCAATTGCATCAAAATTGTGTAACCAAATTACATTGGTTGAATGGCCAAATAAGTGCATTAGGCGGAAGGGAGGCCAACAAAGTGGTAAAGGCGGTAAATGTTAGCCATGAATGTTTGTAAACTTGTTAAAAATGTTTGTCATAAATTCTACAAATTTATGTGCGTGCAAACAGAAAAAGAAAGAGAAGGAGAGAAAGAGAGAGAGAGAGAGGGAGATAGAAATAGTCAGGCGGAAGTTTGCTGAAAGCGGAAATGCATTTTCAAAAACCGGAAATGTAACTGCATTCGAATTGCAAATAGCAAAGAGCCGTGTTGTTCTTGTGTCACCTGCTGATACACGGTAAAAGCTTGTACTCCGTAAATATTTATAAATGTAAAGGCTTCCAACCTTCGGGCAAAAACGAAAAAGGTGAACAGAATTTTCTGTACATATTATCAAAATTTCCTCCATTGCTCTTTTCTCTACCTGTGAGTTGAGTATGTTAAATGCGAAAGTTGTTGTGGTTAAAAAAGAGAAAAGTTAAATATGCATTGGATATTTCAGGTTTATGTAGAAAACAGAATCATGTAAAGCCAAAATTACTTAAATTTGTTAACTTGCTTCGACTTAATTAAACAAATGAAACAAGTACCATACTACATGCTCTGATATGTGGTCGTCTAGCCTCATGCTAAAATAATTTGCATATTAATTAAACCTTTCAGCTAAAACTTGGCAAGCCCTTAAGCCAAAAGGTCAAATACCAGAGACCACAAGCCATAAGCTGACCACACGCACATGCCAACACACACACACACACACCAAAGCCTACCCACACCAACTCACACACACTGACACACATATTTTGGTTCATTAGACCCTTCTGGCATATTTCCAATGGGCACGTCAAAACAATATAACACCAAAACATAACAACTCCATCGCCACTTCCATCTCGTGGCAAAGAAAAGTTTTCTTTTCGTTAAGCAGCCTTTAAGCTCATCAAAATTTAATTTCATTGCCAACCAAACAAGCGTCAAACACAAAGGCAACAATGGATAAAATGGACAAAACAATTTGCCCATCAACCAAAAATTTATCTTGCTCACTTTGGATGTCACTTAAATATCAATTTAATTTCCATAATACAAAACCCCAATCTCCCCTCCCCCCCCTCCACACAATAACCATCAACACGTTTCCTTATCAACAAAATGACAGGGCAACCTCCTTTGGGGGAGCTTTTCTCTATGATTGACACTGTTAGCAGCTAAGAATAGGCACCGAAAACTAGTTCACAGAGAAAACATTTTGCTAAAGTGATACAAACAAGTTGATAGATTCAAATAAGTATTATAATGGAAATAGATAGAAATATTTGGAAATGACAACCATCTAAAGTAGACTCTTGTGTGTGTGTGTGTAATATTACTAAGTGCAACTATTGTTAATTGTATTTGCCAAGCACTTCGACTATGATAGCTAACACAAGAACCATAAAGCAGAAATCGTAATAGAAAAAGCATGAGAATCGAAGTTTGTATACTCTACAAACAATAGAAATTAAATCAACTGGTTCGGAAATAATAAAAAAGTGTAATATAAATATATTATAATTCATATTTGAATAAGTGTTATAATATCCAATAAACACGATCCGAAAATTTTCAGTGTTCTTCAAATTAATCCGAAAAAGTGGAATTCCGCTGATATAAACCAACTCTATATCTTATACATTGTATTCTTTTTAGATGCAAAAATGTTTACTATTTATAGTCCCTTTCGTAGACGACATTATTACGAAAATAATTGTAAATACTCATTATAAAAAAGCACGTAGAAATATTAATTTATTAATTTCCAAAACTTTCATTATCAGTATATTATTGTCCAATCGTTTGACTCAAATATATAAAATCAAAATAGAATTGAATTTGACTTTTATCAGAGTAGTTTGGTTTTAATGGAATTTTTTTTATGTATGTTAGGATTTTATAATATCTATAATACACTGTTACTAATGCCTTTATATAGTAGCATTGCTTTTAGTTTTAACCGCACTAAAAACAAAACTATATATACCTATCCCACTCTTGCCATTCCACTTAGTTGCCAGGGGGTTAGAGTGTATGGCATCAACAATAACTACAACAACTAAAACCCCAAACGACCCATGCAAAATGTACATATATGTATTTATGTATGCATATACATATACATATGTACACTCGTATATGAAGAAAGAAACAAAAAACAATAAAAGTAAACTTAAAAGTCCATTAAAAATGCTTAAGCGACTTTATAAAGTTGGCAGATCGCGTCAAGTTCATAGACCGAAGTGAGTGGGCGACTGAACTGGACTAAACTAAACTGGATGGGATTGGATTGACTGACAGATATACGAACTTGTGGTGGAATGGTATGGTGGATTGTCCGGATGCTGCTGCTGATGGTGATGCGGCTGCGGCTGCGGCTGCGGCTACGGCTGTGGCTGCTGTTGCTGACAATAAATAGAAATCTCAATTTACGATGCGTTAGCACTAGGCACTAATGCCAATGGAACATCATTGTTGTTGCTATTGCTGTTGCTGCCTTCGTTATCCTGGCACTGGTCTCGTCCTCGACTCGACTTGTCCGCCACTCACTAATGGCATTTGTGATGGTTGCGGTTATAGTCGCTGTCATCGTTGACTATGATGTTGATTGGCGAATCAACTAACGCGACACATGCATGGATATCCCACACATACATCCATCCATCCATCCATCCATTCATCTATCTAACCATCCATACTCTAACATATCTTCCATTCTCTAACTACCCTTTAGTCGTTAAAGTGGTTTTTCTTTTTCTGTTCGATGCAGAGAGCACAAAAGTGGAAAATGTGTGTTTATGTTGATATTAAAAAGTTTTTTCATTCGAAACGAAATGAACAAAAGAAAAAAATAAAAATAAAAAAAGAGACCTAACCGACTTATAGTTCAATTATGCGATAAAAGTTAAGCACTTTAAAAGTTTCTGATACGTGACATAATTTGTGGTAATGCACATTGAGCGCCATCATTGGTCTCTAAATTGTGCCAGACGCAGACAATTGTCATCCCTGTGGGAGGCGATTGACTTACACTTGCCAGCAGAAGTTTGCCAAGAACAGCAAAAAATATAATGAATGCATTTATTAAACCATTTGATTCACTGCAATCAATCAATTAATGTAAAATACAATAATGTTTATCCCATTAGTTAAATAAAGTTTGTTCTATAGTGTTTGATTAGAAGCAAAAATAAATCCGATTCCCAACTTGGACAACAATTTTAAATCCTCGGCCAGTCATTTGAAGTAGGAGAGCTTCAACTGGAACTTCCGTTATCGACTTCTGACCAAATTAGCCACAGACTGTTGACAGATGAAGATGCACCGGAAATTGCATGAGAAAAGGAGAGAGAGAGAGAGAGAGAGAGAGAGAACGAGAAAGAGAGCTTGTGTTTGAAACGAGACGAAACGGTAGGCATGGAAGCCAAGTAAAGTGCCGCGAACTCACTTTTCGGACATTAAGTGCACTGAATCCGTATTTTCTTTGAAATATCCAACTAGCACCCAAGCGGATCAAATGGCACTGTGTTGAAACAAAGAGCAGTTACGAACGAAACCGCAGCTAATTGGCACTTGAATGGAAATTCTAACTCAATTGGATGAGCGCTCAATTGGCTGTGAGGAGTAATAGGAGGAGCATTACGGGCGACCATTCATGGTTTCATGGGGGTCAGAGAGTGGCCCAGTAGCTAACATTTAATTTGGCCCTTTTTGCTGTTGACTCAGCAATTGTTAAGACTTTTTTTTTACTTTTATCTTTTTTTTTTTTTTAGTTAGTTTCTTTTCACGGTTGTTGACCTTACGAGTGGCAATGGTAGTCAAGTTGGCTTTCTATTTTCTACGCCCTCTTTCCATTTGCCAATCATCGTCTTTCTTGTCAATGCATTTGCAGTTTGCTGACAGCTGACGGCAATTTTTTAATGAGCTTTTCTCGATGCAAATTTTTGTTTCTTTTCCTTTTTTTTCTTGTCTTTAGTTTTTATTTCATTTGATATATTATTATTTTGCTAAAGGATGTTGCAAATGCTATGCATAAAAGTGGAAAATTGGTATCATCTTTAGCCACGTTGAAAATGATGAATTTATATTGTTGGATAAATAAGAGAAACACAAAAAAAAAAGGAGGTAAAGGGAAATATAATAAGAAACTCTACTCTGCAAAATAACTTTATACGGTTGCAACTAAAGTTTCACCTGATAAACACCAAAAGAACCAACTTTCAAGTTTTGAAAGTGCTCGGCAAATAGGCACCAAAGTTTTATACAGAGAATAGATAGAAGAAATTGTTGTGTTTGTCGCCTTTTGGTTTGTTATTTTGTTCTCGTTGTTGTTCTTATTGTTGTTGCTATTGTTGCTACTGGGGCGCCAGAAAAAAAAAAAACTTTTTAATTAAATTCCCATGCCAAGAATAGCGACCGTTGTTATTTTTTTTTTAAATCCCCCGAGGAATTTACAGACTGCCAAGCAAAAAAATGAGAAAAAAATCAGGAAAAAAAAATGTAAAAAAAAACATTTGCCAACAGCTTTTTATAAAGTGAAAAAGGGACAATTTTTTTCCTATTAAAAAGGTGAGCAGAACTAACTATCCCATTGAGGAATTAAAGTTTTCTTCTAACTTGTACAAACAATCAGCTAAAAGTGTATTAACAAAAAAAAATATATATATATGTCAAAGAGAAAAGGTAGAGTGATAATTAATTTAACATTATTGTTCCTTTGAATAAACTGAAGTGCAGTTAGTTTTAGATTCAGATATTATTAAAAAAAAAAGATACACAGAAACTGTACAATTATGTAGTACATTTGTTTTAATATTATTTATTAGCTGTTTTTCCCATATATTTTTCTATATCCTCTATCCTCTATCATAAATTGAAATTTATTATATTTTTAATTGATTTATTTTTCCGTTGCTTGTTTTTTTTAGATCTTTACCGGTAATTGTGTAATCGAGTTGAAGATTCATAACTTTTTATTTAATATCTATTTTGATTTGTTGTTATTTTTTTTTTTTATATTAAATCGCTTTCAATTTACACAGCTTTTTGCCGTTTATGAGATATTTTTTTTTGCTATGAATGGCAATCGTAAAAATGAAATTGCATCTTTCTTCTTTGACCTTTTCAATGAAAATTCCATTCGGAATCGTTTAATGTATTGCAGATATATACATATATATATATATAAATATACTTATATTTCTTCTCTCATATCTGGTTGCTTCTTGCTATTTGCCGTTGGCATCGAGAAGGAATTTCATTTGCTTTTCATTGGGGTAACTCCGGCATGCGGATGCACGTTGTACACGGATGTGCAACCTTTTACGCCCCAGCAACAGGTGCTTGTTTATTGCCTTGGTTGCTTACTGGCTATGGTCAGTCCACTTTGCCTCCACCCTCTCCCACCTTCTCCTTCGTCTCTCTCTTTCATGGTTGGGTAACTGTTGCTGCTACCAGTTTGCATTTTTATGGTAAACTGCCTTGAGCGTAAAAATATTTTCTGCGTGGAGGCGAAATAAAGAAAGGTTGCAAAGGAGAAGAACCATCACGAGACAGAGAGAGAGAGAGAGAGAAAGGGAGAAAGTTAGTTGGTAAGAGAGGTTCTCTATACCCATACAAATGCCACCAGCAGAGAAATCAATTAACTGTTTAAAGAGGTCAAAACAAGGTGGAGAGGTAAAATCTGTTTACTGACAAATGCAGAACTATAATTTCCTGTATTCGCAATTTTTTATCCAATACCTTAATTGCAAACCTGTTTAATCCCATAAGTTCAAAATCGCTGAATCTTTTTCATTAAATTGCGTGACTCGCGTCAAAGCAAAGACATTTTTACCTGTCATTAGATTGTATTTAGATTGATTTCCATTTCAACCACAAAAAAAAAAAAAAAGAAAATCCATCAAATGGCAAAGAAAAGTTTTTCTCGTAAACTTTTGCCTTTGTTTGTTGAGTTTTTGTTTTTATCTTTGGCTATATTTAGCATACGTTTCATGTCAGAACTCAGAGTAATAGAAAAAAAAGTTTTTTTTTGGACAAATTTCATAGAAGCATTGCCAAAGAAAAATTGAAATAAACAAGCTAAAAAATCGAAAAATCGAAAAATTCAATTCAAACGTCACATTGATGCGTCATAAAGAAATCATAATTCCATACTGAGTATGAGAATATACAAGAAACATGGAATGTGAACAGGGGGGGGGGAGGGAGAGTAAACGAGAACGATACTGAGAGAGGGGTTAAAGGAAATGGTTGAGCTTTCCTTGATATTCTATGCAAGAAACGTGTCTGTCAGCATTTGGAAAATCTGGCAAACGTCTGAACAGTTTGTCGAAGAACAAGCAGACATATGTATCTTATGAATGAAATGGCAAACACACACACACACACACATACACATACAAATACATACAATGGGAACTTTTCCTCAATGAAGACGAACGTGAAATGCATCAAGTTTTGATTGCCGATGGCCTGTTTCTTGTTGTCAGTTGGCACCTTTTTTGTTTTTTTCTTAGTTTTTTTTTTTTTTTTTTTTTGGCAAAAGCGAAGAATTGATTGCGTTTGGCTTCTGTTGAATGCCGCAAATTGCAAGTCTCTAAAATTCAATTGCAAGTTCGTTCAATGCCAACACAAAGCATCAAATTGAGCATATCAAAACGAGTTTTTCACATGTCTGTGTGCTGATTTCCTGAACTTTTTCATACGGTGTAGTACACAAAGATATATTTGATAGTATATATAATATCCATCTGTATACATATACATATATAGATTTATATATAAGAGAATAGCCATGCAACTTTATTCAGCAAGAAAGGAAAAATTGCAATAGAAATTTTTTTTTTTTGCATTTTTAACCAAACAAAGGCAAGAGAACATTTGAACTATTTTCTTTGAAAAGTTTTCTTTGGTTTCCGTTAGAGACAGATTATAAGAAAGTTGTTCTTCCATTATTTTTTCTTTGTTAAAAACTTCTTAAGGTCTTTCATTGAAAATCTATCAATATCTAAAGAGCAAATGGAAATTTTATTTTAAAATATATATCAATACTTTTATGTCAAAGTTTTGAGGGTTTAGTAATAAAAGAATAATTTAAAAACCAATTTTAATCTAGTTGAAGGAAACTACCAATGAAAAGATAATATAATAATATAATTTTATTTAAGTTAATTTGTCACTCTAGTTAAATTTAAAATATCAAAATACTGCCAGTTCTTTTTGGAGGCAGTTTATCCAATTTTTAGTCGATTATGTTAAATATTTACTTTTTAACTTAAAATAACAAAAGAAAATTGTCTAAAAGCAAAGAAATTCGCATTTTCTTTTATTCTTCATAAAATTACAAAAAGTTTATTAAAAGTTGCTTAACTTTTGTGAAAACTGCACTTTTAATGCTCAAATTTACACAATCCTATTATATTTCGCAAACGAACCATCGATTAATCATTAAAATTGTAACTCAATTTCAAAGAAGGAAAATGCCATTCCATCTTCTTCAGAATAAAAACCATTTATCTTGAATTTATTTCGCCTGTTTCGTGGATGGTTCTTAAGTTTCTTTTTATTTTATTTTCGTTATTCGTTTTGTGCAAAATTGATCATGTAACAAAACTGTCGCGTACCCATTCTGAATTTCTCGAATTTCAATCAAATACCAATATTTACATTTTTCACTTAGCCAAACCAAGGCAAGAAAAAAAGAAATATATAAAAATGTCAAAACACACACAGACAAAAGTGAAGAAAAAATGAATAGAATAGAAGAGGAAGGACAGAGTAAAAGTATGGGTAAATATGCGTTTTGGTATAATATAAAATGAAAACGAGCCACTAAAGAGTGGGCTAAAACAAGGACCAAAACTGGCTGCTTCTTGGTAGCTCCCTGAGCTGTCTAAAATTGAAAGCTGAAGCTGCCTTGGCAGCCTTAAGAGAGGACAAAAAAAAAAAAAAGAATTAAACTAATATTTATCAAAGAGATGAGCGAGACGTGCTTAAAGCCAAACAAAAGACGACAGCTGTGCCGGCGCCAGGCCAAAGTGCCATAGAAGGAAATGAAGAATGGCACCAGGCCACCAAGTGGGAGGCATAAAGCACTAAGAATACCGAAGAAACAACCAGAGAATGCAACGTCATGGAGATGGTAGCTAAAAATGTGACGTTGTCTAAAAAAAAAAAAAAAAAATACAAGAAAAATAAGAAAAACCAGCATGGAAAATGAATGGACTTATTCGCAGCGTTGCGCTGTCATGTTTATGTGTAGAGCCTAGCTAACTGCTGCTTCTTACCTCATATGCCGGATATAGCTAAAAAGCTATGTGCAACTTTATGCTAATTAGCAGCTGCTAACCAACGTTTAAAAACTTTGCACTTAACAAGCGTGGTTGCCGAGAGAGAGAGAGGTGAGAGAAAGAGAGGGGAGCGAGTGTGAAGTGTGTGTGTTTTGCCGGATTTACGACGACAGCATTTAACTGCAAAAGTGCTGAATTTTTTAGACGGATTTACTATAGTTTTTTTGCTGTTTCATTCTCTGTGGCTCTCTCCTCTCTCTCCCCCCTCTATTATTGTTCGCATTTTGGGGTGCACTTTCATATGGCACAGCTGGTTGGCTCTTTATAAAATACAATAAATAAATATATATAAGTATAATTACATTGAAATGGAAAAATAAAATGGCTATAAATATGACCATTGTGCACAGCAAGCGACTATGCTTTTCCTGGCGAATGCCAACAATGCAAGTCATAAATTAACTAAATTGAAAACCATTTTTTCGGTGCATAGCATTTTCAAAAGATTTTCCCTTTCATTCATTTATAAACTGAACATAGACACGCGCTCCACACTTTTATATATGTATATATATATTTATACATTATGCTTCGTTCTGAATTGGTTTATTATGAACGACATTATAACTAACTAAACTGTCCTAGTTTCAACTTTCAACATATATTTTTTTTCTCTCTCTACTCAGTTATATTTACGTATGCCCAAGGAGAGCATTTGAAAATCAACATTATACAAGTTTGTAGTTTCTTTTCCTTTTTTCAACCATTTTTGTTCGCTGTGTGCATAAATATGCAATAGAAACTTTTCTCACGTTTTTGATTGCATTTTTTTGCCATTTTCCTTTACTGCTTCGCGTTTTGGTGCAACGTCATAAATATTTACTCTTTGCTTTCAACAGCAAAAGTAGAATGCGTCCTGTTCTCATTTATCTTGGTAATGTGTATTCGAGAGAGCGCCATTATTAAATATAATGGAGATAATCAAAAGTAAGCTAAACTCCTTAGCCAACAACTGCTACATGTGACTCGCTGTCTGTGATGAAAAAAACCGCACGATGCACTTCATTAACTTAATTAAAAATCTTTTGGTGAACACATATTCTCTTTGTGCCTGTGTGTGTGTGTGTGTGTGTGTGAAAGGGAACTCGCAGCAAGTGCAAGAACCGCAAAGCGAGTCAATTCCAGTTGAGTGCAAATAATGCACCATATATCGGAGTGTGTATATATGTGTTTCTGTTGTGTGTGTGTGGGTACGGATAGGGTCGTGGCAGTCCTTGCCACATTCATAACGCTCATCTTGCAGACTTTTCCTTTCGCTCGCTCTTTATATGTAGCCGTCTCTTTCCTTGCCACACTTTTTGCTCTCTCGAAGCGTAAACTCAATTAAAAACTGTCGAGCTGTTGCTGCGAGTACCAAAGCCGCATTTCGCTCTGATGACAGAAGTTGATTATCCTTATACTGTGTCAGTAAAACACACACACCGGCAAACCTCTTTTACCCACACATTTTGGTTAGTTCATTTTACCATTTATTTACCGCGTGTAAATGCATTTGTTTTTGCCCGTTGCATTTCAAAAGGCATTTTAACCTTAATAAGTATTATTTATATTTAATTTTAGATTAGGCAAAATTTAATTATATTATAAGCTTGGAAAAAGGGTATATTTATTTGGATTGGAAGTTTGCAACTGACAAAAGCAGCAGGAATAGCTGAGTTAATATAGCCATGTCCATTGATTGATTAATTAACTTAGTTATAAAAGAAGCTAAATGCGAATGCTAACAAAATTAATTTGTAAATATCTTTTGATAAAAATTAAAGGAATATGATCTTAAAATATTCAGACTTATTATCTTCCACTAATCACATCTTTTAATTGGCATCACAACGTAAAAAACTGATAATTGGAATACATTATTTTCAAGAGTATACAAAATTCGTCATTACTAGTGATAGCCTGGCCTTCTAATATTTAATGCATTTTTTTATTAGCTGCAAATGGGATATATATTTATATTAAAGAAACATTTGCTAGAATATGTGAAATAGTAAAATCATTTAATATTGTTTAATTATGATTTTTCATTTGGTTTTGTTAAATTTTCTAAATTCGTTCTATATGTGAGTTGTGTCAGATGGCCATTTTGAAAGGAAAATTTGGCTATAAATGCAAAATGAAGCAGAGAAAGTCACTGAAAATTGAGTGATTGCTTGTTGGCTGGTTGGTTGCTTGGTTATTTGGTTGGTTGGTTGGCTGGTTGGTTGGTTGGTTGGTTGGTTGGCTGGTGGGTTGGCTAGTGGGTTACGTAGACTGTTTGGCAGACACATGTGGCAGTTGTTGGACAATTTTTAGCATGCACTGTTGACTACGATTTTCTCATTTCCATTCGCATGCAGTTGCATTCTTCCTCAACATTTTCCATTTTCCATTTTCATTCTCGTTCACTGCCATGTCTACAATGTCTGCAATGCAGCTCTAAGCATGATGTTGATGAAGCGCATGCAACAGCTCAACTTGGTTAAGAGGCGTGTGTCTGGGCTGCTGGCTGTTGGCAAATTTGTTGCTGACAATTTCTTGTTGGCGCTGGATGTTCATGTTGTGGCAAACTCACTCTATATGTGTGGATGAGTCTTCGTTCTAGACGATAAATTTTCAATTTTCCCTCACAGTCAAATGCGTGTGTATCAAGAAATATATAAATACATATATATATATATATATGTGTGTAAGTATATACAAGTATATACGTGTGTTCTCTTTAACGTTTCCGACTGTTTAGCCAAAGTTCAGAGAAGCACAACATGGCGTATGATTGATGCCGTCTGAACCAGACACATGCATACATACATATATACGCGCGGATATACAAAAGCTTATTACAAGCATTTACATAAAAAATAAGAAAATACACCAACAAACTTGTGCGTATGTGATAAGTGAAAAGGTGGCTGAGTCTTCCTCAGGCATTGATGGAGCGACTGTCTTAACTCTCATTATGCGTTTAGGCACATTAATTACTTTCATAACTCGTATGTAAGTACTAACTATATTATCTTTTCTATTGCAGCTGCGTCAAGCGAAAGATAAACTCAAACTCATAGTAATAGATACTACTAAGAATGAGGTAAGTATTTAGGCTTTAAACAGTAGAAAAACCCATTTTAATTTAAGCTCTGGAAAATATATTACTCTGCACAGAAATAGTAAATGTTTTTTTTTTTTCAACCATATTAATAAAGCTTAACTTAATATTAAATATTTAAAACAAAACAAAATTAAAAATTATTTTTTGAATTTGTTTTTTTGCTAAAATAAAAACTTTAATAAGAGCTTCGTTAATTAAAGTAATTTAAAGGCTTTGGTAAATTTCAATTTCTCTCTACGATATATATTTTGTTCGTCTTAATACATTTTACTCACACATTACGATTGCTTACATTTATTACGAATAATTCAATTAGTCGCAAATAGAAGACGACAAAGTAATCTTGATAGCTCACATAAAATAGATTTTATGATTCACTCTCAGATCATTGCCAAAGCAGCATTCCCATCTGAAAGAGGAGAAATAGAACCATCTAAGAGGGCGCCTGAGGACAGGGGCATGGTCTGGTTGAATCATTCACATAAAAGTCACAAGTATATTGAGTGAAAAATTGTTGGCCAAGAGAATGCATTTTGTTGTAGAGGATATTGCATTGCATTGGGGAATAGCCACGAATGCAGAATGTGAATGTAAGCAATTTTAAACAAGATGAGTAAAAAGATACGTTGTCATGGTGACCTTTGCTTGGTTCAGTATTGTATTAGAAAATTCTTGGCATAACTGAATTAGAATGTCATCAAATAAAAGTGGCTATTCAATTTGAACCAGAAGTTTGCCATAAAAATTGTAAATTGCAAATTCCTCTAAGCCGTTTTACACCAGCTTAACTTAAACATGGAAATTGTCTACATAACAAAATATTTATATATATTTGTATGTATATACATATTAGCTTGTGTATAGGATTTAAATTTAAACAAAATGTTGAAATTTTTATGATGATGTCACTGCGCGTCAGACAAATAATTTTAAAACCAATAAATTTGGTTTATGCGCCAAAATGGCAAACAGCAAATGTTTGACTTGGTGAAATTAACATTTATGTTGGTATGTCAGCCATATCAGCAGCAAAATAAAAAACGGAAAGGAACAAACATAAAATTCTTAAGAAGGGGACGAACAAAAAATGAATTGTTCATATAAATATATCTACATTGCGGTAGTCATATTTATTATGCTTGTACATACTTAAATGTGAAAAGCGAAATAACAAAAGATGGCAACGCATAAATGTTTGTTGTTCTCGAGAAGAAAAAAAAAAAAAGTCAAAAGAAATTCCATTTTTTTTTTTTTCGTTTAAACAGGAAGCTACGAAAGGCAGAAAAA
The DNA here is from genome assembly GCA_018150375.1 of Drosophila sturtevanti. NCBI lineage: Eukaryota > Metazoa > Arthropoda > Insecta > Diptera > Drosophilidae > Drosophila > Drosophila sturtevanti. Next base: position 3,583,655 of record JAECWJ010000408.1, on the reverse strand, counting down.
AAGCAGGAATCAAAATAAAACTTCACCCACAATTTATGTAAAATTCAATGCTTTATTACAGCACACATTGGGTTCGTATGTGTGTATATGCAAATCATATCACTCATACGCCTACGTGAGCTTTGAACGCAACCAAAAAAGGAAAACATTATCAAAAATGAAACACCAGTGAAAATGTCAACTAAGAAGCAGCAGCAGCAACAACAACAATAACGACAACAACAGCAGCAGCAGCAGCAGCAGCAGCAACAACAAAAAATAACAGCTAAAGATAAGCAATTCTCTGGGAAAATGTTTTCACTGCTGGGCGTCTCTCTACACATGTTTTGTGTGCAAATTTTATTATGCACACAAACAAATACACATAACTCTCTTTCACATATACGCACAAACACACACAAGCACATATACATTTATATACATATGTGAAGCAGTTTGCGATGGCATTTTACATAAACAGTTGATTTACACTAGCGAACCAAAACAAAATAAGTGGAAAATCAGCTTAGCACAATTTTGTTGCATACTTATCGGCTGAGCAGAGGAATCTCCAATAAAAATGCATTTCCATAGAATTGTTTTAATTAAAGCTATTCGAATTAGAGAAAATTGGAATTTAGCTTCAAACATTAAGCATTATTTTATTCATTAAATCAATGCAAATTGCTAATTGTTCAATTTGGTATTCAAGTATATCTGATTATTGAATCCTTCCTGTGCAGTCTGCATTGAACATTCATCTTCAATTTGGTGAGAAAACTAATTTGCTATAGTAGTTGTTTATTGATGGAATAGGAATGAAATGGAATTTAGATTGCTAAACCACATCAATTAGGCAAATTAAAAAAATTATACAAATGCCGGCCTAACGTATTTGTTTTTAATACTATCTATTGTTAATGCACTTAATTAGATTTGATTTCAAATCGATTTATAATACAGATAGGAATATATATTTTCAGATCTTTTTTAAAGATTCAATTTGATTACTTTTTACATAGTGCGAGGCTAATTTGAATAGTAATGAATTCATTTTAGGGGTACAGCAATCAGAATCTTTTGTTTGTTTTACATTTGCTGGGTGTTTGCTGTTTTTGTTGTACAGTGTACAACAGCTCGGCATAAATATATGATTCGAAATCAACGCATTCATTATTTACAACCATGCCGACATTAAAAAAAAAAAGTAGTAGAAGGAAAACAAACGCAAACCAGCAGCAGCTTGACACATAAACATCAAATGCGCCGGAATCTTCCATAAAACCCCTCAGACACAGACACAAACTCGACAAGGCATGCTCCCGTTTTTCCCATCATCTTTCTCCTAAACCAAAAAAAAAAAAAAGAAAAGAAAGGAAAACCCAAAAAGCAGGGGAAAATGGGCGAACAGGATAAAAAGAAGAAAAAAGGGGGAGCTTACGTCGACAGCGGCAATTTAAAATTGCTGGCTTTTTTAACTCGCATCCATTTACAGCAATTTTGTGTGCTCTCAAGGCGTGTGCGTGTCTCAGTCGTCCGTCCACCCATCCATCCATCCATTCATTCATTCATTCATTCATTCATCCATCCATCCGTCCGCCCGTCCATGCATACTTCTGTCTGTCATGTTGTCGCTGTTCCCCCGTGTGACGTGTCAGGTTGAAATTACATCAGGCACTTGGCAAATGGCAAATGCTCCAAGGATAACACATAACATAAATAAGCAGCATGCCGACAAAAATTGAAAAACAAGCTTGATGTGAAATCAAATTTTATGACTCAATAATTGAAATGCGTTTGCGAGCATATGAAATAAGAATGGGTATACATGAATGACTACTCAAAACACTCAAACACTTTAAACATGAATCCCGTTGGCTGTAGGGATTTAGCCCGTTAACCGCTGTTGGACACTTGAATGACAGGATAGAGCAATGCAAGTCAAGTTCTTGCAATGTATATCTTGTACCTTATCCTTCTATCGTTCTCTCTCTCTCTCACTCTCGCTCACTCTCTCTTTCTCTCTCTCTCTCTCTCTCCTCTCTATCTCTGTCATTCTGCTTTTAAGTAATTTATTTTGCAATTTTCACTGCTCTGCCGTTTCGTAAACGAAGAGAAAACGAATGAAAAAAAAAATAACAAACTTTAATGCACCAGAATGGCGCCAGGCTATATAAAGTGAAAGAGAAGCCAAACCAAACCAAGGCAAAGTCAGTTTGGTCCGCAGCAGACCATAAACTGCAACCAGCAACTGACTGCATTCGGCATTCAAGTGGCTGCTGTGGGGCACACTTTGCTTCCAGGAACAATTGCTTGGAATATTTGAAAAATTAACTTTACGCTAGCTGACTTTTAAAAGCATTTTATATGTTTCTTTGTTGTAGCATTGGCGTTGCAAAGTTGGCAGAGAGAATCAGAAGATAAGCTCAGCTTATTTCACAGAGCTGGCAAAGAGAATTTGTGGGAAGAAACACTCTTAGAAAAATTTATGTATATGTGTACATATATATAAAGGAAAATAAAAAAATCTTTGGTGTTTAGCAAAAAAAAAAAAAAAAAGTCAGATTGAATCCTTAAATTTGCATAGCACTTAATAATCGTTGAGATAATAAATATTTAGATAGTGTCTAAATGAACTACAATGAAGCCAATTGTGATCTTAGAGAGGAATTCATTTAAGTCCTAAAAATATCTATCAACCCGAAAACAAATTAACCCAAAATAAATTAACAATCCAATACACAGGAAAAAGGGCTGGCGGAAAATGAAAATGAACCACGTTTACAAATGATTTTCACAAACAAATTTATAAGTTTTATCTAAAACTATAAGCATACATATATATATATATATATATGTATATATATATTTATATAAACTTTGACTGGAATAAATCTTTTTGGTTCGCTCTCTGCAAACTTGAGCGACTGCGGCTAACCCCAAGGTGCCTGCCGCAATGTGGCTTCTGTAGTAAACCAATGAAATTGCTAAATATTTGAAAAGTTTTAAACCCAAGTTTGTTCACAAAATGTCAAATACTGCCTAGACATGCGGGTAGATACTATGAACGATATGTATGTTATATATATATACAGGTAAAAATGTGAAAGTGAACATGAAACCACGTGGATGGGAACATTAATATTAAAAACCTGCTGGCGGCTTAAGCAATAATACAAATGAAAAGAAAATAAAAATCTAATAAAAGAAAACAAATAGAAAGAAGAATACCGTCTTGATAAAATTTTTAAGCTTTCGGCAATTCCGCAGAAAAGTCATAATTAAATTACATTATTTATGTGCTATTCCTACTGATCCAAATATAAGTCAACATCTGTGACAGGAGATTTACCAAATTGTCTGGCACAGTCGGGCATGGCATTAAGCGGCTTACAATGTGTTTACCAACAGCAAATAATTGGCCCCAATTTGCTAACCTGACCCAACAATCGACTGACCTTAGTTTATTAACATAATAATGAAGAGATGAATGCACTAGAAAAACTTTATCATAACATGGAAATGTTAATTAATTTTCAAATTTTCAACAAAATGCCATATCAAATTCCATGAAAAACTAAAATGTAGCAAATGTAGAAACAATTTTATAATTGTAAAGAGCGAATAACAATAATGAGTTTTATTACAATGTTTTACCAGCATGTTGTCCATACACAATTTGTTTAGTCGAAAATGCATTAAATTTGCTACTTTATTTGTAATATTAAAAGAGCAAAGGGTAATAGACTAGACAATTTAAAGCGTTTATATAATAATTGTTTAGAGCATTTCTAATATTAAAAAGGGATATATATAGGTACATATATTATATATAGAATAAATATCAATATTTGATGAATATAGATAGATTTGTATAAGGCCCGTAGGATATCTCAATATTTTTAATAACTTTTAAACCTATTACTAAAATAACTATGATGATGGGTAAATATTTAACAATCAATAAATCATCTCAATAAAAATCCAATTATATAAAAGACAAATAGCTGCAGCTATTAGCTTTCATTAAAAATTTTTTAATTTTAAGAAATTTCTTTGATTAAAAATTGACCAAAATCATTGGTCAACCTTCCTCCATCCTTTTTGTCCATATATAAAAAGAAAAGTTCATGTTATAGCTTCTGTTGTTTGTTTTAGCAGTATTTTCCATCCATTTGATTTCAAATGCATACAATATATAAATTTGATCTCCACTTGCTTTGACTTCTGTTTAATTCACGAATATAAATATAGTATACTATATCAAAAATAGAGCAAAAACTTTTTAATTATGCTGGGATTTCTTTGCCTCTATATACCAATATGCACACTGAGTTGGCTCTTTGTTTCACACTTTTTTTTCTCCTCCTTTTTATGTTAAATTATACATCATTTGGAATGGAAGTCGACGACATGCACCTGGTACACTCTGATTGTGTTAAAAGTCTGGCTGTCTAGACGTAGCTTTTTTGACCCCAATCCCCTCGTTTTCCTCTCATTTTCCTGTGCTTTGCCCCGTCATGTTGTCTCAATTACCAACACTCAGACTCCAGTCGTTTTCAATAAATTTTCGCGCAATCTGAGACACATGAGAGCCCTAAAACAAGAAAGGAAAAAGAAAGAAAAGTGCACAATATAAAAAAGAGAAAAGGGAGAAGTCAAAATGGTTGTTGATACCAGCCATTTTCAATTGGGTGATAAGTTGTCCGACGCGTTGGTGGCCTTCATCGCTAGCTGCCATACAACATTTTTGTAATGGAATTCAATTAAGAACTGAAATGTATAAATTTTTATTTTCGCTCGCGGTTTCTCAACCGCAAACTCACTCCACCGACCCATCCTCAGGGCCAGAATAAATATGTATGTAAAAAAAAAAGAAAAAAAAACGGGCAAACGGAAGCTGCAAAACAAAAAGCCAACAAAAGGAACAACTATGGGAGACGACGCCTTTTGACTGCTCTTTTATTTATTTGTTTCGCATTTTGAAGAGCGGTCAAGAGTGGGCGTTATGGGGATGGCACCGAAGTTGTGTATGATGGGCCATCCTTGCAAACAATTCAATAATCAAAGGAAGTATGAAAATTAATACAAAAGGACGCCATAGCGTCTGCGGTTGCCCTTCTTTTAAATGCCATATATTCACAATGATGATGAATCATTATCCTCTTCCCCATCACCATCACCAACATCATCATCATCATTATTATTATTATTATTATTATTATTATCATCAATGTCCTCGTCATTCTCATCGTGTTGATGTAGAGAGAAATGCTTAGTGGGTACACAAACCATCTGCAAATAGCTGCTGGGCATGAAAATGTTCGCGGTTGTTTGCTTCTTCTGCTCCTTTACTTTCCTACCCGCATTGTTTAAAATACAAAAAAAAAAAAGACAAAAAAAAAAGAAATGCCTTGAAAATCGTAACAACTGTGACCATCATTAGGGCGACATGTGCGTGTGGTCCTGGTGCCTCAGCACAAAGGAAACTCGAAAGTATAAAAGGGCCATTGCTTAAAGTTGCAAATAATTCATAAAATCAGAATATACACATTAATTCTTTAAAGATTCCATTGCAGATTAGATTAAACATTATAATGACAGATAGAAAGAACAGGGGAATATTTATAAAAAGAATATATGTCCATTATGTCTCAATGCATAAGTAATTTAAAATAATTATGAATTTTGTAAAAGGACTCATAGAAAGATTTTATTTTAGAAAGTTAAGAAATATTTGTATATTTCTTTCTAATATCTTTGCTAATATATTGCTAGATTTTATAGATCTATGCAAAATCGTATGTAATTTTAAACAAAAACATATGAATAAATTGTTGGAAATTATCCGTCGTTAAGCCTTAGACTCTTGGTAGCTCTAAGTAATTCTGATTATGATTATTCCATTTTCATTTTATATATTTAACCTGTTAGGAAGTCGGAAATATTAATAAATATTTTTTTCTTTCCTCTCTTAATTCCTTAAATTAAATAAAGTAAATTATATTTTTACTTATATATATTTCATAATCTTTTTTTCTTGCAGAAATCTTGACAATCAGCAAAATTGAAGAATTTTCAATCGAACAACCGAACACCTGACGGCTTCAATGATCATATCTATATAGCTTAGTTCCCTATACCGATCCAGTTTATATATATATTGAAGCACTTTTCGCATCAAACACAAGCTGCTTATTTATTAAGCATACGCCACATTGGTCGCTTTGGCTGGGAAGAGGCGACGGTAACAAAGGGGCAGCACGTACACACAATTCAAATTAGTAATCAAGGGGCACAAAAGCAAACGCCAAAGGCAGAGGCAAACCGGCAACCGTAAGCCGCATTGAGCTGGGCATACACACACAAAGAGACAGAGAGAGAGAAAGGGAGAGAGAGAGAGAGAGAGAGAGAGAGAGAGAAAGATAGAGGAAAAGAGAAAGAATAACCAGAGAAGACGACTTTATTTTCATTGAAATTATGATTAATGACAGGAGAATATTGCACGAGCGTATCAACATTGGAATGAATTAAGCAGGGGCAAAGTCCGCGTTCATTATGAATGCGTCGAGGCTGGAAATTGTAACCATAATGAAGATGATTACGATTACGATGATGAGCAGCAGGTGGATGCTGATGTTTTGTTGCTCACAGGACGCATTCAATAAAATAGTAAATAATAATAAGTATATTGAGTAAAAAATCTTTGGGGTATAAACCATTTGATGGCTTCGCCTGTGCAGGATTGCGCCACAGCAGTCGCAGCCCGACGGCGACGCCATCAGAATCAGAATAACAAGCTGATCTTCACGGTCACACTGACATTGCTAATACTCTCTCTAAGCTGTGGCATAGCCTATGCAACAGCAGCAACTGTTACTACGGCAACAACAGCAACAACAACAACACGCTTGGATGGCGGAACAGAGGAAACTATATCCGATTTCAATACTAGCAGCGCCTTTCTGGGAGCCATAGCCTCCGTAACTGCCTTGTCGTCGTCATCATCATCATCATCGACTGCTACAGGTGGCAATAGCAGCCCAATTGCCATTATAACGTATCAAGGAATAACCAGCAGTATCACCGATAATAATACAACATTGATTCCCTTGTCCGATACACCACTTTTCCTGGAGGAATTTGCAGCTGGAGAATTCGTTTTGCCACCCTTGCAATCGATTGTGGTTAGCATTGTTTTGCTAATTGTTATCCTGGGCACTGTTGTTGGTAATGTTCTCGTTTGTATTGCCGTTTGTATGGTGAGGAAGCTGCGGCGTCCATGTAATTATTTGTTGGTGTCGCTAGCCCTATCTGATCTCTGTGTAGCATTGCTTGTCATGCCCATGGCCTTGTTGTATGAAGTCTTGGAGAAATGGAACTTTGGCCCACTGCTCTGTGACATTTGGGTTGCCTTTGATGTCCTGTGCTGCACTGCATCGATACTCAATTTGTGTGCCATTTCGGTAGATCGATATTTGGCAATTACGAAACCATTGGAATACGGTGTTAAGAGAACTCCACGTCGTATGATGCTATGTGTGGGTATTGTTTGGCTAGCAGCCGCTTGCATATCGCTGCCCCCCCTTCTCATCCTTGGCAATGAGCATGAGGATGAGAATGGACAACCTATTTGTACGGTGTGCCAGAATTTTGCATATCAAATTTATGCCACATTGGGATCGTTTTATATACCGCTTTCCGTGATGCTATTTGTCTACTATCAGATCTTTAGAGCGGCTAGACGAATTGTGCTTGAAGAGAAGCGGGCACAGACGCATCTGCAGCAGGCATTAAATGGCACAGGCTCACCCACAACCAATGCACCAGCACTGGGACACACTGATCTGGGCAGCGGTAATGGCGGTGGTCAACGACACAGTAGTGTAGGCAATACATCATTAACGTATTCAACCTGCGGTGGTCTAAGCACCAGCGGCGGCGGACTGGGAGGTGGAAGTGCTGCCCATCATGGTGGACACCATGGCAGTGGTGGCGGTGTCAGTGGTTCAACTGGACTTCTCGGTTCACCACATCATAAAAAATTACGCTTTCAATTGGCCAAAGAGAAGAAGGCATCCACTACACTGGGTATCATTATGTCGGCATTTACCATTTGCTGGCTACCATTTTTCATTTTAGCCCTAATTCGGCCATTCGAAACAATGCATGTGCCGGCATCACTCTCTTCACTCTTCCTTTGGTTGGGCTATGCCAACTCTCTGCTGAATCCCATTATCTATGCCACATTGAATCGCGATTTTCGCAAACCCTTCCAGGAGATACTGTATTTCCGTTGTTCTAGTCTGAATACCATGATGCGAGAGAACTATTATCAGGATCAATATGGCGAGCCGCCGTCACAGAGAGTGATGCTGGGCGATGAACGTCATGGAGCCCGAGAGAGTTTCCTCTAAATAGATAAGCCATTTGAAGTAGTATATTCATCTCGAAACCAATAACAAAATAAATAAAATGTTAAAGGGGATGCCAAAAACACAAAAACAAGAAGAACTGGTCCGCAAAGTGGTTCAAATCGCTTCACAAATGTTTTGCAACTGTCCGAACCATTTTGTAACCAATTGAACAGAGTCTGAACTATGAATCGGTTCTGCATTCCTTCTACATATTGAATACATCCACACACATACACACACACACACACACATGGACAGACATACATTATATGTAACTGTATACACATAAAAGTATTTGTATGTAGTAGTGTTTAGTAGTGCGTATCTCTGTATATGTGCACCAACCAACCTATATAATATATGTAGACGACTTCTCTAAATGTAATTTGTTGTTGTAATTTTACATGTAGAACTAAGCAATTAATGTAGGCCAAAATGGCCAAAACCATCCACCAAAAAAAACACTTACACACTAATACAAATTAACACACTCACACACATACACATACACACGGTTGTAACTGTGACAGGTTTCTACGGTTCCTTTTATGTTTCAAAAACAATCTGTACCGAATGAGAGACACAATCGTTATCGAATCTAGTGTATCCTTTCCCTATTCCAATCTACTATATCCTCAGCCCCCTTAACATCCCATCCCTATTCTATTTGTTCCCCCCCCCCCACCAATTTGCCAGCGTAGTTAGTTGATTTTGCGATACTCAAAAACTGAGCCAAAAATTAAATTTAATTCAATTTATATATAAATAAATATATATATATATAGATAATTTATGTTTGTGCAAAAAAAAAAAATAATACAAAAAAGTAAATAAATTAACTTAAGAATATAAAAGAAGAAGAAGAATGAGAATGAAAAACTATCCACTGTAAATATGCTGCTCTATCTCTGAATAATATATAGTTTATATACGGTATATAAATATATATATATATATATATATATATATATATACATATATTTATACAGATATCCACTATGCAGCTCATGCTCAAAGTGAGAAACTATTTTAAAGTTTATGCTTTATTGTATTTTATAACTTTCTGCATTATACTTTTTGGGTTTTTCCGTTTGTATTTTTGTATAACTATAAACTAAAATAAAAGTCACGCCTCTCTGTGATACCAAACATTAAGCATTAAATTTTATGTTTAGATTGAGGAAAAACTGCAAACGTAATACAACCCTACTTATACAAAAAAAAACATATATTATTGAATATATAATATATAAATTTATATATGTATCCATATATATAGATATATATGTATACACATAGGATATAGATAACTAAGTGTGCATGTTTTTATTGTTTGTGTATGTGCATAATGATATTCAAATGAAAAATGAAAACTCACATGAAAAAAAAAAACAACTAAAAAATAAGCATACACAGAGCTTTGTATCTGTATCTATCTTCATGTTAAACCACGCAAAATAATAAAAAAAAATCAAATAAATGAAGAAAAAATCAGCAACAACAAAATATCAAATATAACTATCGAAATCCTGAAAATTTGAGAAAACATAAACGCAAATGAACATGACAAACAAACAAACTAGGCGCAGTTAATTAAGTACAATATGCATATATGCAAAAAATTGAATGAAGCTTACAAAAACTGCAAATAACTTTAAAACATATTGCATCGGATATCTGTTCCATACCCCCCTCTCAAGCCATCCAACCCTTCTTTTTCACATAAATGTCCAGTGCAAATTCATGCATTAAATACAAAAAGCAACCATAAATGAAATAATGAATGTAATGTAATGAATCTGTGTTTCATTTGGCTAACAATGAAGTAAGTATTAATACCGAATTCAAGATAATGCCAAGGAAATTAATTTGTTTGCATTTAATACATATTGACAGTTCAAATGACCCATAGAAGATTGAAGAGAGAAATCGCCTTTAATATGTATTAAGCAAATTTACTTACAATTGGCAACAGTAACATAATATGTGTACATATGTATCTATAGTAATATGTATGAGAAAATAAAATATCATTTACTTACTCATCATTTGATTTGAATTTAAGTTTTAATTGCAAACATTTTCAGTTCTCTGTTACAAGTGCAAAGACCATGAAAATATAAAATGAAATATGAAAATATTAATTTAGATATACTTATATAACAAAAAAAAAAATCTTGTATTAGAATAAAATATCAAAGAAGTTAATTCGGTGCCGCAGAGTTTGTATACCTCTGCAGATTAATTGATTACTTTCTCCGTCATATCGGATTCAATATATTTTAAAAATTGGAAATATAAAATTTAAAAAAATTGAACCAAGAAAAGAATCAGTAACAAAATTTCGAGTTTGCCAACGGCCGGAGTTGAACCTCCGCTCCCATCACTCCCAGAAACGATCTCTACCTATTGCGCTACCAAACTTTAAATTCGGGGCCACGCTATTTCGGTATACATTGCAAGCGTCCAGCTTCTCGCTCTCTAAAGTTTCTGACGAATTCTAGAAAACAACAACACAATACAAATAGTTTTCCGTCTCTTTCTGTTTCGCACTCAGCTTGTAGTTTTTTCAAGCACGTGTTCGCATATATGTATGTATGTATGTTTGTATGTTTCCATGTATGTTGTTTGTGTATGCATATATAAAAGCAAATATAAACGTATTCAATTGGCTGCATATGCACACATACTGATGCCGATGGGGGTTGATTCATTGATTTTATTGATTTATGTCGGTGTTTATTATCCGATCTGATTCAAACTTACTGGTATGATGTAATAAGTATAATTTTCATCTGTTCACCAAATTTGGTTGAGATATCTTAAAAAACAAAAAGGTTTTTCTTAAAAAAACATGCTTTCTCTGATGGTGGCTGATTATTGATTTTATTGATTTATGTCGGTGTTTATTATCCGATCTGAATCAAACTTGCTGGTAAGGTGTAAAAGTAGAATTGTCATCTATGTGCCAAATTTGGTTGAGATATCTTAAAAAACAAAAAAAAGTTTTTCTCACAAGAACTGTTTTGAACAACTCACATTTTGACCGAGGTACCTCTGATCTTTCCTATTTTTCTATAATTTATAGTTGTCCGATCCTACCAATTCTTAAACTTGGTTTGGATAAAAGATCAATGAAGAGAATGATATGACTTTTATTCATGTAGCTCAAAATTTAAGTTCGATTCCTTGCGAAGAAACAGACAGACGGACAGACGGACAGACGGACAGACGGACAGACGGACATGGTCATATCGACTCGGCTTTCGATGCTGATCAAGAATATATATACTTTATGGGGTCGGAAACGATTATTTCTATGCGTTACAAACATCTGACCAATTTTATTATACCCTCTGCAAGGGTATAAAAAGAATTGGCTTTAAATTAATTCAATCAGCAGAGGCAATCTATGCTGACGCAGCCTTTCCCTCAGTTGCTTCTTTTACTTGTTGAGTGTAAGAAAATAACTCATTGTGGCAGCACGCGTAACACAAAGCTCTCTATTTTTGCTCTCCGGCGCTCTCACAATCGATTTTGATATTAAGCGGCTGTCAGAGTGAGAGATCGCGTAGAAAGATTTTGGCACTCTCTCTTTCTGTCTTAATAAGTAAATAAAACAGAATGCAAATGTATATAAACATTTCATCCCATAAAGTATGCAACACTTTACTGTCCGAATTTCGCCTTTGGTTATTTGTTTGAGTTTTCTTTTATAAATATTAACATGCATAAACAACAGCAAATCAAATTATTTTTATTGCGTATATTTATTAAATTACATTTAAAAATGTATTAAATTTAAAGAAAATTCTATAAAAAATGTACAGTTAAAGAGCTAGCAATATAATACCATTGTGGCAGGCAAAACATTCAACAAAAACCGAAATACAAAGTATAATACAGATTTGGGAAAATTCACTTTAAAAGCCAGCATATTGCAGCTGGTGGGCTTATAGAGCAAAATGTCAACTCAATGCACAATTTAACATACTTTCATGAACAAACATACAGACAAACAAAGAATGCATTCTTCTTATTGAAACTGACAAGTTGAGCAAACGTGCGAAATGCACGGAAACGGAAGCAAATACAGGCGCCAACATGGCGAAAAAATATCAAATGGCAAACAGAAACTAACAAACATCTGTGGCGGAAGCTCACGAAACCCAGTGAAACGGTTGTGTGGGTGTGTACCATATGCAAATATCTATACATTTCTCTACTTTTTCTCCTTTTTTTTTTTTTGTTGCTTGTTGCTGTTGCTCCAGTAGCTGTTTTCTGGTTTGGGGCTAAGCATAGACATAAAAAGGAAAAAGTTGTAGAGTTTGGGGTAAAAAACAAAACTAAGCCATCCAGGCAGCCAGCCACTTGGTTGAGATTCGAGCATCTTTGTAAAGGTACAGTGAAGTGAAGTGAAGAACACTCCAAAAAGGGTATGACAATGACAAAGTGATGCGAAACTGACGGCGCCAGGCTACTTCAGTGTTGCTTCTTCTTTTACTCTTGCTTTTTCATGGCTGTTACTGCTCCTGCTGCTGCTGTTTCTAGCTGATAAATGATGATTTTACGCTCGCTCGTTGCCGTTGTCTTTGCCTTTGCTTTTACCATGTTACAATGCCACTTTATGAGCTCCGTCATCCCATATAGCGTACCATAACAGAGGAAAAAATTGTGCACAAGGCCACACCCCCTATTCCACATACTATCGCAATGGCACCCACAAAGGATGTGAATGTGTGTTTCACCCCTCTAACTAAGCGGATTTTTGTATTCAAATAGCTTTTGAAAAAAAGAAGGAACCCAAAAAAAACTAAGAAAGGAAAAAAATAGCTGACGATTGCAACGAAATTGCTGCAGAAAATTTATCGTATCGTAAGCACTAAAGTCTGCAGTTTTATTAGCGCTTTCCCTTTATTTTACAAAAATATTTTTCGTTATATTTTTTTGTGTTCTTTTCTGTTTTTTTTTTTTTTTTGTTCGCTGTGTGACACTAATGCGACGTTTATGAAATATCATAAATAGCCGTCAGAGTAGAGAAATGTATGCGGCTAGCCAATTTCAAGTAAATTTCTGCAGTTGGCAGGCTCAAGAGGGGAGCATCAAGTGTTAACAAGACCTTGCCACATAAATCAGCAGTTGAAATTCCACTCTCACTTGGGAGGTAGTTAGCCTCGAAAAATCACAAAAAAAAAAAAAAAAAAAAATTGACAGAAGAAAACGAAAAAAAACCAGAAGCACGTAACAGAAAAAATCCCAATTGAACTCAATTTCCTGTGAGTGCCACATTTGGTGTATGAAGCGAAAAAAGAGCCGCTTAAGTGACTACTAGATTTCTTTCTTTTTTTTCGATAATGCAATCGATAAACGATATGCTATCCCAAAAATAAAAAAATAAAAACAGAATGAGAAAGAAAGGGTAGGCAATTGCTATTGTTCAAAATTTATTTGCCATAAAAAAGTAAGCTGAATTTATATTATTTTGCTGAGACAGCTTAAGTTTCCAAGTGATGTAGCAAGATTTAAGATAGAATATAATATAATTTTTAAAAATCATATGCAGTATGTATATTGTAGTAGTCAATCTACATTTATAAATACATAATAAAATATTATGCTGTACAAGTACACACACATATATATATATGTACATACCTATACCTGGATAAATGTATTCATAACAAATTATGTAAATTATTACCAAGCGCGCTAACAAGGTTATTTCAACAAGAAGCGATAAAAATCTGCATCCCTTTACTTTACTTTTCATCCCTCTTGCCCATTGCAAAAGCATTATTATAATTTGGCATAATGTTTAACTAAATGTCGACCTGCTGAGCCTAGCATCAGTCACACAAAAAAAAAAAAAAAAAAGGAACAAAAAAAAAAACGAATCGAAAGCAAAAGAAAGTGGGGTAAAAAGGAAACAAAACTGTGAACTGAATTTGTACAAAATTAAGTTGATTAAATGGACTTAGGCGGCCGATTACACGCAAGGCTGCTTGGATGACTCGTCTTGGCTTGGGGTCTGCGTGTTGTTTCTCTTTTTAGAAGCAAACAGAACACAATTTTTCATTCTTTTTTTCTTTTCTTTCTTTTCTTCAAATTCATTGCTGTCGCCCTTGGTTCGTGTCCATTGAGAGACAGACAGACACGCATAGAACTGGCCAAGTGAGCAGCAAAATGAAAGCAAAACTTTGACCATTGAAATCTCAGTCTCATGGGAGTACATTCAGCTTTAGTCTCGTTAAATGCCGCATGATTAACGCTTTACTCCACAAGACAATTGATAAAGAATAAAGAATGAAATGATGAGTATCTGACAGAGGGAAGCGTCTAAGATATTTTAAGCCACATTTCGAATATCACATGGCATTACAATTGAATGAAGACTAAAGCTGCGCAATGGTCAATGCAGCAAAAGATAAGAGAATAACGTTAGGTATAATCCCAATTGCATTTGCTATGTACTTACAAGCAGAAATAAATTGGATATAATATAAATAAAATAGAGTTTTAAATGTTGAATTTCTTGATCCTTGTTTATTCTTTCTTTCTATGAGATTCTCCTATTTTATTTTTAATCTTTAGACTTTGGTAGTAATTCTTTAGATTTTATTCGTAAATCAGTCAACTGTCATCTCCCGTAGAGAGTTTGTAATTCATCTATGCTTTAGTTTTTTTTTTCTTCTCATGCTGCTTCTCTTTTTTTCTCTTGACAATTAAGGTCTGGGCGACGGAAACGGAAAATGCTCGAGCAGGCATAGAGAAAAGAAGCATTTAATGCAGCATTTACTTTGTTCTTGGACTCTCTGTGGGTCTCTGTTTTTTGTGTTCTTGCCCAAATAACCAAAAGAATGAAAAGAAAACAAAAAAGAAAGAAAATAAAAAAAAAAAAAAAGCAAAAGCAAAAAAAAAGAAAAAAAAATATGCTGCTTCGGCTGCTGCAAGCATTCAAAATGATTAATGTGCTTCTGCAGAGAACACAGGCATTAATGGGCGGTCAGTTCAGGGCGTTCTCTTGGACAGCTAGTGGCTTAATTTTTTCTCTCTCTCTCTCTCTCTCTCTCTCTCTGTTCCTACTCTGCACACTTTGTTTTTGTTTCTTCTTCCTATTATACCCTTGAATTATAAGATGAAAGGGTATATGAAAATTTACAAATAGTACACAAAATATTGTATATGTTGAATCTATATATATATATCCTGTAAAAAAATATTTAATCGTTTCGGTTTGAAGAAAAATTGACATCACCCTCTCTTTGTAACAGGGTATGTCAAGGTCGGTGTTCCTGTGTTCTTTGGAAGATTCTTTGTTCATGTCTTTGAGTACACTCTAAAAAAAAAAGAGGAAAAAGAACTTATAAAAAAGGAAATTGCTGCACGTTTTGCTAAAAAATCGTGTTCAACACGCAGACAGGCAAACGGCTAGCAACTGAGCCATAAATTAACACAACACAACACGGCGTATGATTAATATTTTTGTATTACACAATCTAATGGCCAACTCGTGAGCAATTTGAAATGAGCTGATGCAGTGTAAGAACTTAATTTTGTTGCCTGCTGCTTAAATCTTTATTAATATGCATGGCCGCTGGATTGGGATTGAAATCGTTGTAGAATGAGTACTTTGATGTGGGTGTGGAGTGTAGATATTGCTTTTGGTAGGATAGGGAGTGCCAATGAAAAATTGCTTGCCATTAGCGCCAGCAAATTTGCTTACTTGTCTCGAGTGGCAGGCAACTGCATTGATTTTGCAGCTCGTGGCAATGAAACCCCAGCCACATGCCATTTATGTTAATGCTCTTCCCAGAGCCATGACATTGACATTCGAATTTCATGTTTTCCCCCCACACGCCTAAAATGTAGAACTTATCGGTGAACCATCAATTTAGCACCAATTGACTATGCTTCGTTTACGTTTTGGGGGCACTTGCTGAAAGCCTTAAATAGAACACTAATTGCAATTGCCAATGGCACGGATTTCTCATTAAGCTTGAATCACGCAAAAACGGGTTAAGTAAACGTAAGCAACTGAATTTAACTGAAAACTAGTTTAATTTAACTTGAAATTATTATTGTATTCATTTCATGTTTTTTTTTTTTTTTAAATATGTTGAGACTTTAACAAAAATGTATAATAATAGTGGTGATTATTTTTCAAACATGAAATAAACTTCGCACAGTATAAACAAAAATTTTAAAATGAAGTTGAAAAAGCATTGACATTTCGATCAGCAAGCATTTGTCAGAATTGTTCGATTTTACGCACGTTAATCATTAAAAAATGGATATCGGACATGGGCCACACATTCTGCATCCGCGCAATTATCACCATGAGCATCATCATCATGGTCACACGGAGACATCAGCGTCACCAGATGGCGCCCCTTTATATAAAACAGATCACGAAAACCATCACAATGGAATATCTCGACATGATCATAGTTCGCATAGCATGATGTCCTTTCATGACGGAGTAAATGAAACGATATTATTTAAATTTTGGCAAAGTCAGTCAACCTTGACTTTGGTTATATCATGTATTGTTATATTTCTTGTAGCCGTAATGTATGAGGCTTTAAAATTCTATAGGGAATGGCTATTTCGCAAACGGAAACGACGTTTGGAAGGCGGCTTTGAAAATCATCAGCTCTATCAGAATCAGCAACCGCCGCATCCCTTAGAATTTTCTCCGCATACAACTCAGACATTTGTGTTTCGACCCGCAACACCATCAATACCGCCTCCAGTACCAAAAAAAGCTAACAGGACGTCTACTCCAACCCGTGTGAATTTAAATTCTGTACTTCCAATCGCTGCTGTGCCAGGCCAAGTTCCACCCAGTGACGATCGGGTTGCGGCAGCTTTCTCGTTTTCCAGCTTAAGGATTTGGTTCTGCAAGATCCATATATTCCAAACGTTTCTGCACATGTTGCAGGTGTTTATATCTTTTTTACTAATGCTTGTCTTTATGACCTACAATGTGTGGCTATGCGTGGCAGTTATCCTTGGCGCTGGAGTTGGATATTTCATATTCTTTCCCAAAAATAGCATTGTCCTTGAGCACTGCAATTGATGTTACACAGTCAAGAGAAAGGGAGGGAACTGAAGCGAATCTGTTAGTTGTATCTGTTTGCCGGATGCTAATGTATTTTTCTAATTAAACAGAGTTATAAAAAATCATAACATTGCCTAGGCCAGTCCATATCTTTGCCTACTTCGTCTATGCCATTCCAACTAATTGTTAATGTTTATGGCTCGTAAAACAATGAATGCAGCGCCTTTTGTGGAATCTGCAAATTGGCTAAAACATGTCGGATGCTGGTCCCTAGGCCTAAATAGGCATATGAATTATACACTATATACATTGAAATTTATACAAAAGAATTGTACATTTCATCAAACAATAAGCAACAGAAATTGGTCAAAGAAAAGAAAGAAATAAACAATTTTTCTATACAAAAAAATGTAAATAAATTTGATTAATTTTCAGTGTTTTGCATCAGATATATTCGTAAGTTTAAAAACTTAATTCAACATTTTAAATATGAAGATAATTGTCCAAATACTTGGATTATCTTTTATAACAAGAATAAACATAAAAGGATTTTCGTTACATATATTCTTAAATATTGTTTAACTGGACTGATGATAACTTACAGAATTTAAAATATTTAAAAGTTAGTTTATAATCTTGCTTTTCTTTTAATAGTGTTCGCCTTTTTCAATATTTATATTTTAATGTTTACTTAAGCTGTTACCAAATATATAACTTATATATATTTGTTGTAAGTATATTTAAAGTTCGGTGTTTCTTATACATATAAAGGCCACTCACGCATTATCTGAAGCTTTATGACTATTTTACGAGGGCGCCCACATCTTCCTTATTTCGGACTCTTTTCCCCCCATCCTCATTCCTTGGCACTTTGTTTTCTTTGTGTATGTGTCTGTGTGTATGTGTGTTTTTTATTTCTTTGGCCAATTGGAACCCTCACCCCGTATGGTTGGACAGGTGTACCATGCCATGGTCTGGTCCGTTTATTTGTTTTGTATCTACCATTTTCATTATGGCATAATTATGAGGGTGATAAACCAACGCCATGTTTACTTTTTGGCCAAAAGATTCTGCTGCTATCTGCCTGCCAATGATGTTGGTCAGTTATCAGCATTTCCACTTTCAATTAATATTTTAATAGGCAGACTTTATGCCATTTGCCAAGCATCGGATAAAGCAATTTGGCTTTACTACGCCCTGCTGCACATGGAAATATGAAAACATGAACATAAAGCGCATATAGGCATGGCCAACAATCGGCAGCAACCAGTATGTCGGAAGCTGGCCAAGGCAAATGCGGCTTTAATAATTCACGCAAATTAATGCCTGTATATGTGTGTGTTTGCAAAAGAAGTCTTATACACACACACACGCACATACATATGTATATACGCACTCCCTGGGCCAATTCTTGACCGGTGCGAAGGTACAACGGACTTGCATTGCCAGAGCACGGAAGCGGAAATGCGTTCATGCATAACAATTTTATGGGCTATACTATAAGATTGTGGGGCGTGGCGAAAGGGTCTGATGAACAACAAGCAATCAGCAGTCACTCAACGAGTGATACTAATGATTGGTAGGCATATGGAAATTACTTTACAAGTTTCAATTAAAACATGTATGCAAAATTATGTGTAAATGAATAGGTTTATTTAATATTCACATTCTTACAGTGAGTTTAAGAAGTTTAATACTTATTTATGATGAAAATGTAATTTCAACTATAAATAAATAAATTTGAAATTGATGCACCTTCTCTTTCCCCTGGATACTATCTTTTATCTATATTTCCCAGAATTATTATTCTATTAGAGAGAAACTTATTTACTTGCCATCAATTTTTAAAAAAATGTAAAATACTGATTTCATTATAGATATAGATCTAGAAATCTAATCCCATGTAAGAATTCTTTTAAATAGTATATCGATAGATTTAAACATAGCTTACAGTTTTATAAAATCGGTTTATATGATATTTAAGATCAATTTATTTTATTTACAATTTAGTATTCCATAAATTTATTCAATTTCAAATTAAGTTTCAGTACTTCCAAGGATTACAAAAATACTACTAGTATCTTTTTATGGGAATTCTTTTAATATAATTTGGATCGATAATGCTAAAACCTGTATCATGAAACTTGGCTGGCATATAGGCATAGAATGTTTGTTCTAAAACCTGATTACCACATAATTGGGGACGCATCGCTGAATAAAATACTCGTCCCAATTCCATGAGAGATTCCAAAAATAGATGCCTATAACGATGTCGTTGTTTTTTAATAAATTGTTTAAATTTCGGTGCAACCAATTGATCAAAATTGTATTTCCTAAAGTTCATCGTGGGTACTCGTACCAAAACATTTTTCATTATATTGGCAAGATTCTCCATGAATAAGGTGGCCTCTTCAAAATTACTGTTCAGTTCCTCTTTTGTATAACGTTTACCATATCGATAGGATATCCATTCAACAAGATATGGCACCGATTCCACATCGGGTAGAGTGGGCAATACGTAACATGGATTCTCTCCGACTTTATCAAGTCCCTTTCTAAGCATATATTTCATTAGAACTATATCCTCGGCATTATAATACTCTCTGCCAAAGTCTAAACGTTCTTTCCCATCGATTTTCTTCTTTTCCTCGCGACGCACAAGACGTTCATATTCATTATCTAGGATTTTCGTATCTTCATGATAGATTTGATCAGCTGCCTCTTTTACCACAGTTTCAAGAGGAACTTCGTCTTCACAATTAATAACTTTATTTAGATACTGGCAATCATCAGTTAGAGCCTTAACAAATGCCTTTTTTAGACGTAATTTTTCATCATCAATATGGCTTAAATTGGATTCTTTAAATAGCTGGCGATAATTGAACTTATAGTCGGTTGTATTCGGTGATCCTAGCTGAAAATATGTAAGGCTATTACTGTCACTAGGCGACTGAGCTGGAGACTCTTCCTTTTTATTTTTCTTAGTCTCCAGTTTGCCGCATAGTTGCAGGAATTGCCTTACACTGCTAGGACGTGGTTTCATCTTGGCTTGTCCGGGTATACCCGTTTTTGGATCATAAAGATTACAATTTTCACATCCCATTTGTTCGGTCGTATAATCCGGACAATTTGGTAATATAGGCTCAATACCTTCTAACAATTTGACATTCATTTTCTGAAATTCATTCTTCATTTTCCCGCTTTCAGGACAAATAAATTTTTCGTCTAGATCGCCAAATTTTATACTTTGTCTTTGACAATTGAGTTCGTCATCGGATGATAATTTACCCGGAATTTTTTGCATACAAATAATGTTTGGTTTATTACCAGTAATTAAATGTTTCCTAGTGGATGCAATTCGTGCTTTAGCTGCCATATCACGAAATTTAGCCTCGAAGTAAGCTGTCATACGATCCAATTCCTCTAGAACCTTTTTACGCCTTTGTTCATTAGCACGATTATTACCTGTTAGGAGTTCTCTAAGCTTCGTCCGTTTCATAACTTCCAATTCGAGTTTAAGGGATTTCTCCATTTCGCTAATGGCTTGATGATTTAAACACATTGATTCAACCTTGCTATTGGGTATATTGGCAGCTTTAATCGACTTAAAGATATTATTGATTTCGGCATATAGAACAGATGTGGCTACACGATGACCTTCTGTAAAGTCATGTGACCCAAACCAACGGGACCAGAAAGTGGAAAGTGCTGTATCTTGGGGTACAGGACGTAATAGAGCTGGACGATCGGGATAATCAGCTAAAATGCTCTGACTTGCCCGCCAAGGTTTTCGTAATACAGGTCTCTCAAAGTAGGGTGCCAGAGGAAGTACTGGTTCATTTTTTTTCATTTTATGATATTCATATATTTCCTGTTTCTCTCTATCATCGCGCTGTTTGCGTAACATAATTGCATCCAATTTGGCACGCTCAGCCACTGAGGCATGTGGCAAGGGCAAAATATTATCTAATTCTCTTAATGTTGGATTTAAATCTAACCAGAATATGGATGAAAGAATGATTTGCTCATTAACATCATACCAACGTCCATATGATTTTGTTTTATAGCAGAGCTCCATGAGAAACCAAAGGAATGCAACATCATTGCCACGACTCATGTTCATCAATAATTTTATATTCTTACGCGTGGGTCTGGGATAAACGCCCAGACGATCGAGTAATCTTGCCAAGCGGTAAGTTGTTCTCTGTTCCATATCATCACGTAGGCAATTGTTAAGATCATTTGCAGCAGCTGTCTGAGATGCAGATAAACCACGATACCAAGTGGGACCTGAGGCCACTTTCTCCAATTTACCCCTTGTCGATGGATTGCGTGACATACGCTCTTTTATAAGTCGATTAATGCGTAAAACTTGCGGATCATTTCTATGCGCACTTTCAGATGGCTGTAAAACCATTTCAAATATAATTTTGCTTAACCAAAAAGTAACTAACGAAAAATTTGCTTTCAGATATTTGTCAGTGACTTATAAAATTGAATGGAATTGAAAATGATGCTATAAAATTATCGACAATAATTCTATAAATATATTAAATATAGAGAATATATAGCTGGGTGTTTTTTTTTCTTGATCTCAACTTTGGGTTGAGCTTAGCAACTTTTTTGGTCACGTGTCGTGGGTCACATGTCTGGAAGATAAATGATTTGGGGCTAAGGTTTGACATTTCGCTGCCAGTTTATTTGGAGACCAGTCAGAGTGACGCCTTGCCGTGTATGTGAGACAAATACAACAAATCCCTCATATACCGTATTTTTTTTTTGCTTGCTTTTAATGTCTTTTCGTTTGAGTGTGGCAGTGGAAAGTGCTATGGGAAATGGCAGAGAGGTAAGGGAACAAAATGCTATAAATTGCTTTGTGCGTGTGACTTATATATGTTTTTATATATGTGAGTGTCTGTGTGTGCACAAATGTCGCTTAAGTGTTTGTCACAATTTGCTGCCCTGCAGTGAAATTCTCTTCACTGAGATTTTCCGGTATGTGGGTTTGGGTAAATCATTAATTTATTAGCAAACCAAATAAGCATGTTTTTCTCTTTGACACACATACAGACACGAACAGAGTGAGACACAACACACACCCACATATACATACATATAGACGATACACACGTGTCTTAGATACGGTTCAATTCAGTTCAGTTCAGTTCAGTTTAGTTCAGTTCGCTTCTTATTCCTATTGTGGTCCTTTGAATGTTTTGTTTTCTCAGCTGGTCGAAATCCTTAACAATTAGCTTTCCTTTTCTTTAGCTTTTGCTTCGTTTTTGCTTTTGCTTTCCATTTCCTTAACTGAGAAACATCTTTGATATGCCATATAATTTATGACTTTCTACTGTCAATTAAATTCTTTACAAAATGACAGTTTTTGCCATTTGCTGACAACGTGATACCTCTTACCAATTTCACAGCCGCCTAAAGGTCCAAAGGCAAATCTAAATGATTTATGCAGCACAGGGATGACAGTTCTGGGTAGCATCTAGGCGTCTTCCCATATATATATACACTATAGTATATTTATACATATATATATATGTATATATGTATAAGCCTTTTGTCCGGAAAGAGCTTTTGCTAGTTTTTGTCTTGGTCCTTTTTGGACAACGACACGTGCCCAACGCCTGCAGAGTTGTTTATGTTAATGACCCAGACCGGCTTAGGCTCCACTCATGCTACTGCTTTGGTTCTCCTTCCCCACCACTACTACTGATGCTAATGTTGATACGGCAATTGGCATGTGTTTCGACTCATTTTGCTTTTTGCATGTTGGGTGTTAGATCTTAATAATAGATATGGTCGCAATGTCAGGTGAACTTATCGCAACTGGCATATATCAAGGAAATTAAAGTGGTTCTCCCGCAAAAGTATTTATAGTTTTTGCTAGCCAATCGTAGGTGGATGGTAGAAGCTCTTGAAATGAGCCTTTTTTTTTTTGTTCTTCCCACATGCCTGAACAAAAGATTGCTTACAGACCACCAGGTGGGTAACTGAGATGACAATAAAATTGTCATGGTTACCCTTATAGTCACAATCACAGCCAATACAACGGCCAGGACGCACAACAAAAATAAATACCAAAAGATTTATGGTGGCTCATCGGTTATTGATGTCGTTGACAAAAAGAAGGAAAAAGAAAAATTCAACCGAAAATACGAAAAATATTAACGTCACGTATACGACAAGTGGGTTAAAATAAAAGAGGATTTTTAAAAGAGAATTTTCAAATGCTCTAAAAAACCATAAAATTCCAGTATTAACAAGGTTGTGTATCGCAAATCACTTTTTTGATTAATTTTACAAAATTAATAATTTTAGTTTTACTAAGAATTTCTTTATTTTTAAATACGTTGAGGATAATAAAATATTTGCTATTCTCTTTCGGTTTAAGGGTACTTATTTGCAGACGGCAGGGGCTCATATTGAAAATATTTTTTTAATTAAATTTCCCGTAGTAAAAATGTATCAAATGAACATCGTATATGACTCTCTTGTGTGCTTGACACATTAAGAAAAAAAGGTTTGTTCCAGTAGGAGCAATCATTCCCCGGTTTTTGGGTTCAGCTTTAAATTCTATATTTTGGGTAACTTTGCAAATCAGATTGTTTGTTGTCTTTTTCACCTGAACGCGTTTGTTTTTTGATTTCTTTTTCTTTCTTTTTTTTGCTCGTATTCCTTTAAAAAAATTTATGGTAGACCTTTTTTTTCTTATATATATATATATGTCTATAAATGTCTGTATATATATTTACAATATATGTAAAGTTAAAGAAGACTTCCATTGGATTTTCGGGTGACTGTGAAAATGCCGCAAGCCAAGCTTATGTTAAGTCATTTTGTGGGCGTACGTCTGCTCTTAATGCCATCACGTGCACTTAGCTAGCTCTAGAGATAGAGAGCGAAATGGAGGGGAAGAGAAGTCAGAGTCAGGATTATAAAATATATGTTTGTAGGCAAGCATATCTCGCGGCGCACTTAACTTATCTAAGTCAGAATGGCGGCCAGAGGCTAGACCAAAACCAAGATACAGATTGAGTAACGGTACAAGCAACATATTGGTATTAGAACAGGGGAGGAGGAATATAGTAGGTTAAAAGAACTGTTGCTGGGATGTTTGCCACACGTGTATGAGGACATCGAGACTGTTTGACAACTTTACATTATTCACACACGCACACACACACACCCAGCCATAAAAGTGAAAGCATGTTCGTATTTCTGCGCATATTTTTTACCCCTTGGCAAAATTTAACGAGCTTCTAACTTTATGTTTGTTTGTCATGTACACATTTTGTTTTTATTGAAGAGGCATACAACGGATACAACCGGAACCCGATTTAAGTGAAACATTTTTAAAGCATACTTTCTGGCGCATGTATCCTCGATTTCTGGTTAATGCAAATAAAACAACCTCTCGAAAGCAGGAAAAAAAAATATGCCAAAAAAAAGAAAAAAAAACGATTTACAAAAAAGTTGCATTTATATTTGAAAGCGGCTTGTTGCTTTTCCCTTCACATGATTTCCTTTTTTTTTTTCTGTTGGCCTTTTTTTGCCTTCGAGGGACCTGAGCAAATGCGCGATACTTAACTTATTTTTTTGCCAGCTTCTTCTGTGTTTACTGTGCGCCATTTGTTTATAAATTTAATTTTGTTTTGCAAAAAAAAAAAAAGAAGAGAAGTTACTTACTTGTAAGGGTAAAGTTTATGTAAGGTTTTGCGAAAATTTGGTTCTGCATATTTAGCTAAGATTTAACGCATGGAATCGTACTTAATTGAAATTCTTAAAAAAACATACAGATTTCTTTGGCCATTTCAATCGAATTAGGTAAATTTGATTTTGCTTAAAAGGATGTCGTATTTATGTTAAGGAATTCTATGATAAATCTTAGATGACTTCACATCAGAATAAGTGCAGTTTAAGCAAAGGAAATTCACGTTACTTTGCAAATAATTATAATTATATTCCTCAAGTCAATAATGTTCTTCCATGAATATGTAAACAAAAGCTGCTTAAAATTAAGTTCACATTTTATTTTACCTAAGATTATTTCAACTTTATATTGACACTATAAAATCAGACGATATCAACTCAGGAATACAGATACTTGAAATATTTATAATGATATTCAAAGACTTATAGATTATTTACCATCACATCTTCCTTTAATTGCTTTTAAGACTATATTTATTATTAGGTACCATAAAAAAAATTGCAGATTAATAATAATATCCACATAATATCAAAAATTATTATTATAGATAAAATTAAAAAATGAATTAATGCTTTGCATATTTGAAAATATTTATCCAATATATTATTATTATTATACTCGTATCATCATAGCAGACACAAAGCCATTTAGAATATTTTGGTATTTTTATGCATTATTGAATTCCACTTAAAAGCAACTCACGCAAAACAACTTTTGAACACATATACATACATATACATATATGTGCTTATATTTACTTATATATGTACACACATATACTTATGCACATGTGTACATTAGTGGGGTAGTTTGGTCCTAACTTTTAGCAGTTTTGTGGTGCCCTTTGCTCTATCATTTTCAGCACAAAATTCAGTTTAATAGAAAATTGCTTTAAAAACTTGTTCATTCAATATAATCGAACAATTGTCATTGATATCTACAAATGTAATTGCTATGCGGATGTAGTTAGATTTGGATGTCTGTTTTGATGGTGACAACAACTCTTATCAAGCTTTTTGAGTTCACCCGATATTCCATTCCATTAGCCAACTGGTATCGACATCCAACAGCATACAAAATGTTGGCGCATTGACACTGACATGGCGGCCATGACAAATAGAAAGTTCCCCTAAACTCACATACGCAAAATGCAAACACTCACACATATAGAGAACAAACATTTGCCACACAATCGTCAAACACACACATATACATATATACACAAACGCACACACACAAACACAATTCAGATGGGCGTCAAATATTATGCTATACCTTGCAGCTAGTAGAAGCAGCAGCAGCAGCAGCAGGTGAATCGTTCTAGCTGAAATGAAACATAAAAAATGCAGCAATCGCCAGCCTCTACCTGAGTAGCCCCGTGCATGTTTTTGATAGTAGTTGCCTAGCTGTAACTTTTACAGTCAGCCATGGTAACTTTAGTGGTGGTTGTCGGGAAGGGGGAAGAGGGGGAAAAGGTTGGTACAAACTGTAAATTATGCAGTAGACTAAATTTGAAATGCAAACAAAGTGTAGAAGAAGAGCTCACTACAACCATATATAGCCCAGGTGGCCAATGTGGAGAAGATTGAATAATGGACATGTCCTAGTGTCAGACACTCTGGAAAACCATTTCGCGTAAAAACCACCTAAAAAGTTTTCAGATAAACTAAAATGTATAAGTCTAAAAGAATTCATAAATAAGCGGCAAGTTTTTCATCGTTAAACGAATATTTAGAACTCTAAAAAAAAGAAAAAGATATATGTAATAAAGAAAATGAAACAAACCATTAAGTATATCGAAGTTTATATACACTTTTATATAACTATCTATAATTGTAGAAGTCACAGCAATTGCATTTAAATTCTTAAAAGAATGCACTATATAAATTAAACTAAAAATGAAGTTTAATAACAGTATAAAAGATGTTTTTTTAAATAGATATTTGTTATGAAAAAAAAAACTATAGAAAATATTATATATATATTTTATACTATATTATGTATGTAGCCCTAACCCTTTAACGAACGAAATTCCTTATACTGATTGAAAATTATATACTCAGACATAATTTGCATAGTTATAGATGATTTCTTCTTTACTATTTTTCACTTCTTTTTTTTTCCGTAGAGTATATAATTAGAATTATATAGTCTACTTGTCTGCCATTAACCCTGGATATATGGCAATGGAGGAAAATTATATTTGCTGTCCGCACCTGGTACATTCCCCAGACCATGTCCATGCACTGATGCTCACATAATTGCCATCAAATGAACATTAAAGCGCATTTCCCTGTAATCCCCACTTTGGCTCTATCTCGTTTTCACTCAGCTACTTTTTCGCTTCTCTTTCTCTCATCCACTATCTATCCCTGTCTGTCTCTTTGGTCAGTATTATCCAGATATTCTATTTGGCTGGCATTTTGGTTGTGTTTCGCTTCTCATTTGTTTTTTTTTTTTTTTTTCTGTTTGTTTCTACCATTTCCGCAGCACAATTTTGTATTTTATAATCTGGCATCCTGGCACATTCGCACTCGCTATTGCAATGTTGCTTTTGTTGCCATGTAATCAACTTGCTGAATTAGCATTATAAATGCTGGAAATGTGGAAAGTTAGATAAACGCTTCTCTTTCTATTTTTGTCTATGGTTGGGTGAATGGTATGCTTTGCCTTAGTGGTTGGCGGCGAGAGAATGATGAGGCGGTCACCAAGTGGCTCATTAGCAAACTCAGCGTGAACTGCACTTAATGTGCTCCGTTTGCAATTGTTTTTTTTTTTTTTTTTTTTGTTTGCCACAACTTCTGCTACTCCTGCTCGTGCTGGTGCTGATGCTTCTACAACTATGGTTACACTTCATTGTAATGGTCGGACGATACGGGAATTGTGGCTCAGACCTTCAGCCTTTATAAATAAGATAGCAAACAAAGAAACAACTAAAGATGGATTAAGCCATCACAAGGAATGTCAACGACCTACGAAATGCAAAAACTATAAAGGAAAAAAAAATGAAATGGCTCTGTTCATGAAGGCATGAAGAAACAATGTATCCATATAAAGAGAGAATTATTACGATTCTCTCTTTTATAATCGTTTAAAAGTAATAAATGAACAATATTCAAAGAACTTTTGAAGAATCCTTTGTCTTAGCTTTAACATCGATTACTTTTCACGAAACTATAAAAATGTATTAGAGACAAATAGTAATCGGCAAAGTATTCCTGAAAGTTATATAATTAATCTATTAAAATATGATATATATATATATATACATATATATATTAGAGTTAGGCGGTTTTATTACAATTTCTAAAATAAACTCTCATATATATTGTTGCTTATTACATTCCCATCCCAATCATTTTTTTCTTTGTGCAGAACTAAAAAATTATAGACAAAGAATCCTATCAAAACTAATCTAATTTATCGATTTGTCTCTCTTGGTTTCATAAAGTTTTACAAAAGTTATGCGATTGCTTGTGGGATAATGTATTTATCTTATCTCATAAATATTTTTATATATATTATTAAACATTATATATGTTGAATTTTATATATATATATACATATATATGTTGTATTTTTTGTGTATACAATTTACTTTTACATTTGTATTTAGAACTGGACAATCAACTTTTATTCATGTAACACTTTAAGCTGATGTCAGTTGAACAAATTGCTTCTCAAAGCCAACTAACCAGGACAAAGGAAGGAATTTCTAGCCGCATCACATGAAAGCAACTGTAAAATGGCAAATAGGTGACGCTGCCAGTAGAAAAGAATGCAGCCAGTGAGCCAAAGTGAAAGCCAAAGCTAAGTCCAAAGAGAAAAAGTCAGCCTTCAGTCGTACAGTGAAACTATGGCGCACACACACACGCACACACACTCCCAACACATACATATGTGTGTGTGTGTGTGTATATATATGTAGTACGTGGTGGCACACACTCATACACCCACTCTCCCATTTTGTATTGTGCGTTGGCCGACAACGAAACGGAAGTACTCGCTAAATTGCAAGCGGCGTCAGTGAGGGCAAAAAAAGGTCGCAAGTTCGTTAGTGAGACATGGTTGGCACAAGGCATAAGTTGCAGCTAACACATATACATTGTAAAAACATACACAGTCATAAACACACACATATACACTCACACATGTATATATAAACATGACAAAACAAGAAAGAAATAAAGAAACAGTGCACTTGAACGCCTCTATTTCGCACGTTGCGTATACGTGATATTTGTGTTGTTTTATTCAGTTAGGAATAATAGGTTGGGTGTAGCAATTTGTTGTAACACCCACACATATTCTATCTATGATATATGGCACTTGTCTTATCCAAGGTGCAAATCATTTCTCTGCCATCATTAATCTTACCTTAATTAAGGACCAAATTAAGATTATATATGGACAGATATCATCTGGTTTACGATGCTCAAATTATTTAAATGCATTCAATACTATTTGAGTGAGAGGGGTTGGGGGGGGAAACAAAATATTTTCAACACGTTGACCAAATGTCACAAACTTTTGTGGCACGCAGCTGTAAAAGTGGCAACACAAGTGCCCAGACCCGAACAGACGAGTAAAAAAACCAACATTGTTGCTACAATGAAATATCCTGTCACACGTACAACACACAAAAGTGGCAAACTTGAGAAAATGTTGAATGCCTCGTTCAGCGTTGTCCAAGTGTAAACAACTTTCCTTCTGCGTAGGAAGGCGGCTATATCCCTTGCCTCTTCCCTTCTAGGCTCTCTCTCTCTTTCTCTCTCTCTTAACTTTGCTTCACATTACTTTACTACCCACTCTCTACTTCTCTATTTTTTCTTTTTTTCGTTTTTTTTTTTCAGTTTTTCTTTGTAACGAAACCAAAGCAAACCATCGAAAGTAGCTGGACACAAAAAGGACACATGTCCTTTGGCAAAATGTGAAAAGAAAGTAAAAAAGAAGAAAATCCAAAAAAGAAATGTGGTATCCATTTTTTCTTTTTCTTTAAAAGCATTTTGTCTGCCGCCGCAACAGCAACAAAAGATACATTCTAACATACTTCGATAGCACTCTCTCTCGAAGTTAATTTTAAAAAGTGCCGCAGCGGAAAATGTTGTGTGAGAGTTTTTAATGTTTTCCTGTCGCCCAAATGGGCCACCTTTATTAGCCCGCCATAATGGAGGCATTAAGAGACAAACATGTAAGGTCTGATGTCTGATGTTTGATGTGATTACATTTATCCAAACATACATACATACATAGATACATAACCCAAACATAATTAGATTAGATTAGGTCTACTCAACATCTAAGCCATGTCAAATTCAATTATGAATGTTAATAAAATTTTAAGAGCAGAAGCAAAGAGTTCATACTCTTCATTGGGCTTTAAAGAAGTGCCCATCTAAAATTTCGCAGATACTTACTTACTGAAAAAGGGTCTAAATAGCTTACAAATTTTCTCTTTTTATTTTCCATTTAAATGTATTTAAATAGTTTAGATTCCCAGACCTTAAAAAGGTTCGTTATCAGGCTACTAAAGGTTGGCGCTAAGAATGATAAAAGATCAAAAATAAAAAAACTATGTGACCTAGAAATTTCAAATATGGTTGCTTAAATGAAAAATGCTGTCAAATTGTCAGGTAACTGGATCGTAAAAGGCAGATAGTCAGTTAACAGATAAATGAATGTTAGAATAGTAAAATTTTAAAAAAATTGTATGTTTTCCCTTTTTTTTATTTTTGTTAGAGGAGATAAACAGAAAACTAAACTTATCAAATGTATTTCCGCATCTATTCTATAATTAAATTTATTTCATTTCAATGCAAAGCCAGGCTATTATCCCATAAAACATTCAATGGCTTAAATTGTATTGAAAGAAAAGTTAAAATAATAATAATAAGCATTCGGATTTATATACAAAATCAATTATGCTCAATGAATTTTCCACAGAAACAATAAAAACAATTTGTAATTATGCATTACTGTCATACATACATACATACATATAAACATATATGTATATGAAATTATTAATTGTACAGCATAAATAACTAATTGATTTTTATTGATTTCAGTTTCCGGTATTTGGTGTATAAAGAAAAAGGATATTAAAGCTGGTACAGAGCATTTTGTAATTGAAATGTACGTGACTTGGGGCTGTAAGAAGGCCCCCAGAGTGCACTTGAGTGCAGAATTATGCCAGGAATCTCTATCTGGAGCATAGAAAACTGAAAACAAAACCAACAAACAACTAACTGAAAAGAAACAGGCGACAGACACTCGCGGAATTCAAAATGAAGCCTTACTTCGAATTGGAGGCGGAATACAAATCAATTTGTACTCTAACAGAAATTTATTTAGTTATTTATTTAAACAGTTTCCAGATAATAGATATAGATAGTTTACTAAGAAATATTAGTTTTCGATTTTCTATATTATGTTTTTGTCAAATTATGTTAGTTATGATATGTAATTTAAACTTCAATCAGATTAAACATTCTTCTGTAAGTTGAACATTTTCTAGGCTTATATAGAAACTTGAAAGTTAATTTGAAATTCTGTGTAAAAATTTTCGGGTATATGCGGCTTAGTGACTTAGTGCATTTAGAATAAACTGGAACAAGACAAATGTCCAGTCCAGAGTTGAAAATTTTGCTATAAATACGGAAGTAAGCGATTTACTTGAAACTTTTGCTGTGCACACTCATCCTCTTGCTTTCATTTTTTGTTTTCTTTTTCTGCTTTTTGTTGGCAAACTTTTGGATTTTAAATGGCTTTTACTTTCTGTTTTCTTTTATGCTGTTATTGTTTTTGTTGTTGGCGTATGGCTCCCAGTGGCATCATAAAAAACAAAAGGTAAATCGAAGTAGATGGAACGACAACAAACAAGAACGTTAGAACTGCCTGTATTGCCTTGTTCTATACAGTTCTGGCCTGGCCAGTTATAAAACATTAAATTTCATACGCTACAGTACATACATACTACCTACCTACTAAAACAGCTAAGAAGGGATGTGAAGGTAAAAAAAAATAAAGGTTATAACAAGAGGGGGGAGGAAAAGAGAATGAAGGGATGGTAGTTAAGCAGACATCAAGTCTCAGCTGCAGAGTTTTGTTTTGGCTTTTTCTTTTTCTTTTTTTTGTCCAACTATTGAACAAAAGTTTTTGTGACCAAATTGTTATTAATTGAGCTTTATAGTTTTTCGAACAAAAAGTTCATTACTTTCATACATTATATGTAGGTTCTCCGATAATGATCATCATGATGATGAGCCACTGATGGCCCATTGCAATGTACGTAAAGGTTAATAGAGCTAACTAAATAACTGCACATAAAGGGACAAAATAATCCTAATGACAGAAACTTGGTAAATGACATTGGGGAATTTTTACATTCGAATTTGATTATCTATGATAATTCATACTGAAATGAATAAAATTTCATCTATTTTATCATCATATTAGATTTCTAAAATACAATAGCTGCAAATATAATCTAATTTGATTTTGACGTGCTGGCAATTTCAATTTTATTCCATTTTTCCTAATATTAAGCAATGCGGGGGCGTGTCATCTAATCTAACTGAGTGACCCGCCCAAGGTGCGTTCAATTTTCCTTCGTTAAGTTTTCCTCCATTTTTTTTTTTTTTTTTTATTTTTTTGTTCATGTTTCTTTACTTATTTTTTGGTACCTACATTAATCGAGTTTCGGGACCGAGTTGCTTTTGTGGGCATTTAACAATGGCTGGCAGTCACAAAGGGCCAAAATGTTATATTAACCGAATGAAGGTTATTTCATTTGCTTTTAATTTAGTTCAGGTTTACAGATAGAGGAAAAGAGAGAGTGAGAGAGAGAGAGAGAGAGAGACCAGCAACAATAACAACAACAACGGAACTCACTGAAGCCTTTTGTTGGTGGGTCCGGGCAACCTGTTGCCTGCTGGCAGTTTTGCGCCTTGAACGGCTTAAAACGTAATCCTTTCTGATTTCTCAAGACCTACCTGCACATACATAAGCACAAACACAGACACACGCACACACACACACACACACACAACCAAGCAATGCACACACTAATTTTTTAATATGCCAACAGAAAAGGACCCTGTCCAAATGGAATTTGTTTCATGTTAGTTCTCTAAAAGGAAGTTGTAAGTCTATAAAGGACATTTTAGTAATTGTATGTGTGTGTGTGTGTGTAACTAATTAGTCGAAATGTTTCACAATAGAATACAATAAAGTTTCCAAAATGCTTCATTAATCTTTTGTAATTAGACATGTCAGAATAAAGTTAAACCATATCCTGATGCAAGTTTCCTGCACTAATTCAATGCGACGATTAGACAAATTCCTTTTGTAATATCCTTGTGCAATTGGCAATAGCATTCTTACTTTAATATTAAGCATACTAAGTACGTTGTCTATAATAGATGATTATTGCTTATTTTTAGTTCAGATTTAAATATAAATTTTTAACATGTAAAAACCTATTTCGATTCATCAAAATCACGTTTGGCACAAATAAAATGATAATGTCTGTCACATGCCGTGATACCCCAATCTCTAATAGTGGTGTATGGACATTTTTCATCCGTATCGTCATGTTTTTCCAAATCCAAAGGAGAAAATTTCGTATAATTTAATTTATCATAAGTTGATATCCAATGCCATTCGTCGTTTATTTGACGGCCACCAATCCAGATACGTTCTTTCTGATCTATCTTGGAAACTATAATATATATGGGAAAGTTGGACAATAATTTACTATGTATTCAAACTCTCACATTTGATAAATGCGTCATACTCCATGTTACTATGAAAGGTAAGGAATTGTAGATGAAATGCTCGGCACTTGGCCAAAGCATTGAACCAGGAAACTTTATGGACACTTTTGAAATAGCGGGAACCAGGAATTGATATCAATGTGCCTTTCATTTGTGGCATTGCTTTGTGCTTACTTTCTACCCACGGATTTGGCCAAAATAAAACAATCAAAAACAATAACTTCAATCTGACCATTTTCATTTCCCTTGATATACTGATATATCGCAAAAAAAAAAAAGAAAAACAGAAAGGAAACTGATTTAAAGTTGCATTACAATCGATGAGGCATGACCAATTGCCATTAGATTGCCTTGAGGTGTGTATCCAATTACCAATTGGTTTGGGGTACTGAAGCAAATGATGCCATCATTCAATGTTGAAATATCGATATATTTTGAGTGCCAAACTGTGTCCAATAATCAATCAATATGCATGTTATTGCGAATGCCACAACCACGTGTCCCAAATCTCACATAGCTTCTGGCTTACTTGTTCAAGTTTCATTAAAAGGCATTTTCTTACATTTTCGCTCCCTCGCTATCGGTCCCCCAAACGTTTTCCACTGTCTAAGGTTACTTTCACTTTGACTCTAGAAAGTTTTGTGCTGAAATATGCACGCATTCAGCTGCTTTGGTGGCAAACAAATAAACAAAGTTGAAAAGGGGTTTTTTGGATGTGGTCCAGCTGGAGATTGTTATTATGTAAGAAAACTTTATACACTTGGAGAAAAGTTTCAGTGGAATAAAACAATACTACTCAAGTACCTAATTATTTTCAAAGAAAAGAAATAATATATAAATATTGCTTTGTATAGCATCAACAAAGGTTTGAAAACCTATAAAGAGTTCGCTGATCGATACTTAGTAAGTATTACTAACTTTCTTATTTACTAATTTATCGCAAATATAAGAATGGGTAGTAAAAAGTATTTTGTTTCGCCTCTATTCAAAAGCTGGTCATTTAAATACCTTTCTTTTTTATTATTAAGATTTATCTTTATGCAGCTCAGCCTTTACTCTGATAATCAAATACTGTACAAATTGTTTGACAAAGTTGCAACTGGAAGCTGCAAAGAGTTTGTTCACCGGCCAGACACAAAGTTGCCGCAAAATCAACAGCTCAGCACAGTTGGCACTTGAGATAATAACCAGCACAAAGTTAGCCTTCTTCTGCAACCACACCTATACATCTCTACACCTGCACATCTGCAACACCTGCAACATCTCATTGACCAAACCAGGGCAATCAAAATGTGCAAAGCAGAAACAGTGTTGCATACTTCCAGGCTCTTGGTCAAGACCTCAAGAGTCATAAAACACTTTTAACGAAAACAAAAAAAAAAAAAAACAGACCAAGTAAAAGCAAGTAAAAGACGAAAAAGTGAAAAGACAGCGAGAGGAGAGGGGAAAAAGTTAAGAGCTAGCAAGAAGCTTCCGTAAAAGGTTGCAGCAATTTATTATGATCATTTTGAATAATTCATAGAATGCGGCCAGTTGGCCCCGAAACTTCATATATACATATAACTTGTAACTGTATTAGAGAGAAAAAGAGAGTTGGGCTCAAAATGCAAAAAAGGGTCGGCTCCTTCTACTTGTTGTTGCTGTTGTTGCTGTTGTTGCTGTCGTTGTCGTCGTCGAAGTCGGTTCTCCTTCACTCTCCATTCATGACAAGTTAAGCCACCAGGGGACAATATCACTTTGCCACAAGAAGGAGCAAATGTAACAGTAGGAAGAGCAGCAGCAGCAGCAGAAGGAGAAAACAAACAGGCAAAATATGTAACTAAATTTGTACCCCACACACACAGAACAGACAGTCGGACAGTCAGACAGCCAGACAGAGAAAAGTACATACATGAGTGGGTATGTATTTATGCCTGGTTGTGTGTGTCTGTGTATGTGGGCGTGTGTGGCATGCATCGTTTTTCATTTTGTGGATTTATGATGAAGATGCTTTTAAAATGCTTCAA
Source organism: Drosophila sturtevanti (assembly GCA_018150375.1). Lineage (NCBI taxonomy): Eukaryota > Metazoa > Arthropoda > Insecta > Diptera > Drosophilidae > Drosophila > Drosophila sturtevanti. The sequence continues at coordinate 3,547,692 of JAECWJ010000408.1, read as the reverse complement.
CTGCGTTTCGTTCCCCAAGCGTTGTGTCTGTCAGTGTCATTTTGAACCTTTTTTCTTTAGTAAACGGAAGTAAGAGAGAGAGAGAGAGAGCGAGAGAGAGAGTAAGTTAGAAACAGAGACAGAGAGTAATTCTGGCAAGGCTTTTGGTTTAACCTTTGAGTAGCCAAAAAACCCAAAATGAAAACTGCGTTGAAATCTAATTTGTTGCCATTCCATCCAATCCAATCCAACCCATCACCTACCTACCCAGGGGCATAACCAAGAGCTGCGTTCAAGTCAAGCCAAAATGGGTTTTAACGTACGATATGTGGTTAGAAAATCCAGCAAGCAAAACCATACACCTGTCGAGAACCGTGTATCGCCCTCGAAATGCCATCACCAACTCGATGGCAGTTTTACGGAACGTTGCTCCAGTCGATGTTGATTGTGACGTTGGTTTTCTTGTTTTCCTCAATTCTGTTTTTTTATTGTTGTTTTTTGTTTATTGTTTTTTTTTTTTTCGGCAAGCGGATTATGACCCTGATCTGGTCAGGTGCCGACCACATGTGCAGTTGCGTTTGGTACGAGTCTATATATATGTATATATGTATGTATTCGTATATACATATAGAATGGACTTCTAGTATAGCTTTAGTTTCACTTTACCAACTGCATGGCAATGCCATTGCGTTGTCCCCTTGGCCCGAACTGAGCATGTGGCCCATAGAGTTTGAGTGTGTATGCGTATGTGTGTTTGCCAACTTTCTGGTTACTCTTGGTTATTGGTTTATGGGTCTCATGTGGTTGTCTACTCGGTGTGTCATTAATTTCATGTTCTACTCTTTTTACCTTTTTTCTCTCGTTTTTCTTTTATTTTGTGTGTTTTGCCTTTGTTTTGCATGTTCATCGATGCACACTCCAATGTCCGGAAAACTCGAGTGGCAAAGGTGAGGGATATAGGATTTGTAAATTAAAATATTCATAGGTAGATGTTGAACTGCACAAGTGTTCTAAGTTGATATGCATTACAATTTGTGTAACTCTCTTACAGTCAAGAATCACAGAAGAGTCAATTTACATTCGTTTATGCAACTTGAGAGCAAATGTTTGGCAATAGAAGTTTATGAGTTAACAGATTGAATTATTAAGAATTGAGGATAACAAAATAATAATAAAAAAATATCATATTAGTATGTAGAACCATTTTTTCTTTTAGACAACTTTTTACTTGAAGTTGGTTTATTATTTGTTACGCGACATCTTGTTCCCATTCATTGTGGCAAAGCATAACGAGAAGAACTGGTTTTGTCGGCTTTTCGTCTTTTGTGGGCCGTCTAACTGAATTGTTAAATAAAGTCATTGTTGCGACTGTTTCAAGTATATACTTCAGGTGTTGCAGGTGTTTCCTTTGATAAACTAACAAAGAAATCGTAGTTCAAGCCATGTTGTTAGAAAACTATGTCATAGTATATGTATTTCTGATGTCTGGCGATATATCTAAAATATAAGTGTACAATATAAATTTATTTCTATATGTATGTTTATATTTTTTATATTTATATTTTAATTCCCCTGTTAAGTATTATTCTTTCTTTTATTTAAATTTATTAAGGGAAAATACATAATTCATAATCTGAACAATATTAGAATTTAAATTTGATATATAAATGAATGTCAACACAATTTATCAGGTGGAAAATTAATCAGACCCTTTCAGTTCAGTTTCCTTTTGTTATTAATTTCATTGAAGCATTTTATTTATTTCAAATTTAGCGCACTTTGTATATTCACCATAAAATATTCACCTCAAGTAACCCATACTATACAAAGATATAAAAAGCACAAAAGCTTAATGCAACCATAAATGAGTTCACAACGTTTAGATAAGGAATACAAATGCTTAAAGTTTGCAGATGGACTTGTTCGTAGAGCTTTCAAGTTCAGAAAGCTTTTATCCGGATACCCAATCCTTTTGTAGAGTTTTTAAATATTATATATTTGGAGATTTCGTGGCGCTCGAAAACAAAAATAAATTAATATAAATGTAAAATAAAATTTATTGTTCCAACAAAATTGTTAATTTTTTTATGGAAATTATATAAAAAGCTTTTAATGAAATTATCTTAAATGGCAGCACTTTCAGCAGTTGAAAGAAAATTTTGTTTTAAAGAAGCACCCAGTAAATTACATTAAAAATGCAAAAATTCATAAATTCATGACATGTCGCCGTGGCCCCTTTTGCAACTGCTTCATCCCCTTCCATCTCCTTCTGCTTGTGCTTGTGCTTGTTTGTTGTTGGCTATTACAAGGTATGGCATTCCACTTTTGCAAAACAAAATGGAGCATGGAGATGGCAAATGGCGTCCTGAGTTACCCCCTTCCAATCTGCTTTTGCCCCGTTCTTTTACTTCTCCTCTCCTCTCCTCTCCTCTCTATCCCACCTAAAAACGACTTGAGTTAATTATTCATGCAATGTCGTTGGCGAGAGCTGGCAAATGGCAACAGTAGCGGGCATTGGTGGGATGGGGGGGGAGAGGGGCATGATGTGGATGTGGAAGAAAACAGAAATGGGAACGTTGAAGCGACCCTTTTTAATATTTATGAACACAACCGATTCTCTAATTATAATTAGGAATTGAAAAGTTAGCACAAAAGCAGAATAACAACAACAACAACAGCAACAAGAACAACAACAAGGACAAGGACAACAAAGGCAAAGTGAAAGGCACGCAACAAAAAGTTTGTGTGCACTGAATCATAATTAAAGGGAAATACAAGTGATGAAGAAGGAGGCATGGAGCGAGGGAGGGAAAGAAAGGGGAGACAAGCGGAAAGCTGGAGGTGTACTCCATTACACTTTTGTTGTTGTTATTGTTGTTGTCGCTATATGGGGTTGCTCGTTAGAATGAGAGAGAGACAGAGAGAGAAATCGAGGAAGGAGCCAAAGGCGAAAACTTCAACAAAATGGCGTATACAATGACATTTTAATGGACGCACTTCTGTTGGTCTTCGGCATAACAAAAGCCACTTTGGTCAAAAGATGTGGAAAATCTTTTAAATTTACTTTTGCTATATTTATATTTATTTATTTTCCATACTTTAGGCATACTTATATATATTCTTATATGTTCTTAATATACAAAAGTCAATTAAAAGTTATGGCATATCTTTTAAAGAGTTGTAAATTTTATTCAACTTCTTATACTAAAAATAAAAATATTTAAGTGATCTCTTTATCATGAATGATAAGGCCTCAGTTGAATCAGATAATATAATTGATTCAGTCTTACAATTTAATAAATGAATAAATAATAAACATATATTTGTCATAATTAAGCAGTTCTACGAATAATCTTTTTTTAGTTATGTAATTTAAACCAAGCTCATTTTAACTAAATTTAAAAATTAATCTATGCTTAAATCCTTTCAAAATAATTACAGTGAAGTCTACTGCAGCTGCCTATATTGAGATTCAACTTCAACTGATGCGCATTTCCGAGTCACAATATTTATATACTTAAATATTACAATATTCTATTTAATATCCTTTAAAAGTCGCATATCTTTGTGTGTGAGGAACTACCCCTCTGATAGTAAGTATTTGAATATTCATAAGTAACTAATCCCATACCTAAAGGAATCATATCCACTTCTAATTACGTGGCAGCGCACACTCCCCGTCCACAATTCAGTGACGTAATGAGGCAGTTTACAAGGCAATTTGCTCAACGTCACGCTTCAATTTCATTTTTAAATTGAAATAGAAAAAACGAAAAAAACAAACGAGGACAGGAGAATTCTCAATTCAAATTTGTTGTCTCTTCTCTATTCAACTACTCACACCACATTTTCCGAGTGTCTGTTTGTTGAAGTTCGATCATATTTCAAATGAAACAATTGAGCGTAGTCCCTTTTAGCTAGATACTTGCAGTAGGGCGTGAAATTGCAGCCAATTATTAAATTCTAGTAAAGGGAGTGTGAGAGAGAGCTAGAGAGAGAGAGAGAGAGAGAGAGATAGACATTTAATAATTTTCAACAAATTTGTTGGGATCTTTTCTTGTGGCATAACCTGCCATTGAATGAACCAATCCACTTGATCATCATCATCATCATCTTTCATTTCAGTCACTCCGTTCCATTGCCCGATGAGCAGATTACAAGAACCGCGCACTATAAATAGAGTGACATTCGAAGCAAATGAACCCATAAGTCAAATCGAAACAGTCGAAACAGTCCGAAAATGTAGAAACGTCTCCTACGTCCGCCAGAGTTTTTTAGGGCTTAAGTGGGCTTAGTTCGAGCGACAAATGGTCCAACATATCGTGTCTGTTTCACAGTGTGTCTCGTGTGTCCCGTATATACCCACCGTATCCCGTGCTGGAACAGAGTTTTGTGGATGCAACTGTGCTATGAATGCTGCGCCATACAACATGGAACGTGGGCTTAAGTAGGCTTAACTGTTGTAGGGCGGAAATTTTTATTTTAGGAAATGCAGGAATTTCTCTTCTTCGTTTGCACTTCATAATTTTTCTCTACATTTCCACTTTTTCTTTTTTTTTCCACGATTTGCTCTTAATTAGTGATGTTCTTTTTTCTTTCACATTCAAGTTCAGTTTTTCTCTTTCTCTTCTCCTTTCTCTTTTTTCTTTTTTTCTCTGCTTTCACTTTCATTCTAGCTTAACATATCTTAGAATGAAATTAAAGTGATTTTCTTAACATTTACATAGAACATTTAGCAAACATATGGCCGCAAGTAACTTCATTTATTTTCTCCCTCTTTATATATATATCTACATATATATATATATATATATATCTATATACATATATATGTGTGTTGTATATGTATAAGATATACATACGAGTATAAGTATATGTAGTGTATATACATTGAAAAGCAGGCCAACAAAACAAACGTTCGGCGCAATATCCATAAAATGCGAAGATAACCATAAGTCCTGTTTAAGTCGCATGTTTTTGTATGGCCATGTGAGGAGGGAGAAGAAGGATGTTTGTATGCTGCCTGGGGAGTGGCAATGGTAATGGAGTTCACATTGGATGCGTGAAAGTGCGTTCCAACCCCTCCCACTCCCCTCCCCCCCCCATCCCTCTTACCATCACAGTATTTGTGGCCTCATCTACATAACAATAAAATAAAAGGCGTTGCCAGGGTGTTCGTTCCTTTTGGCCTGTGCTGTGATGCGGTATCCAAGCATTAACCTAATTTTATATACATTTAATTTTATTTTATTTAATTTTAACACACACACACATATACACAATCAAATACAATGAATGTTAGCCAAATGTATAGCATGTCTATCTTAGACAAGAATGATAAAAACAAAAACAAAAAAAAAAAACCAAAGCTCTTTCTGAAGAAAATTTATATGCCTAATCTCAAACAAAAATTAGTTAAAGAAATTAAGTTGACTTAGCTGAGAGATACTTTAAGAAAATCATTTAAGTTAAACTACTTTGAATCTGTATCTTTTAAAAGATACAGAACAGATATAGAAAATCTTTGTTATATTTATACATGTTATATAAAAATGTGATTTATTTTTTTGCTTAATTTGTTGAATGAATTTTTATCTTTTAATTAGCGAAATAATGATTTTTAAATATTTAAATTTAATTAACCAAATAATACTTAGCTAATCCGAATAATAATCTATCTTGGTTCAATAGTATTATGACTTACAATATATACAATCAGGAAAAGGAAATCGAGTAGTTTATTTTTGTGTTTATCAAGTACATTTTCAGATCACATACATTTATACTATATAGTATATATTCATACTAGAGATATACATATGTATGTAAGAACGAATGTGTGACCATGACCAGTCATAAAAAAACAGATTTTCTCCACGATTTGTTCTTTTTGTTGCTGTCTTCCTTATTGGACTGGCACATAACCCAACAGTCTAACAGCTCTTCAGCTTTTAGCACCCCCCCTTCCACTACCCCTGGACAATTTGTGGAATGCTCGTGCGCATATTTCATAACTTTTCGCATAAGCCTGGCCCAAGATAAATGTGCACAAAATCTACACACACACATTCATACCCATAGAAAAATCGAAAGCTGCAAAAGAGGCAGCAGCTAGTAGAAAACTGCAAAACAATAACAACAACAACAACAACAACAACAACAGCAAGGGGAAAGGGAACGGACCAACAACAGAAAGCTGTGTGTTTGTAGCCAATTTAGAAGCGATTTTTGAATAACTCGACTTGTGAGAATTGTTCGTGCGCCGTTTAGACTTTCTGAACAAGATTTATTTAGCAAATGTGTTAACTTGTACATCATTTGATGGAGTTACGAGCCGACTTCTGCCCTTTTTTTTTTTTTTTTGCCAGGGTAGGCGAAAAGTTTTCCTCTTTTTTTTCCTTTGAGAGGGGCCAACATATTTCATTCCTCTCTTCTTCTTTTTTGTGGTTTACTTTTTCTTTTTATTTTTGGTGTGTATTTATGGCAATTGGATTTAAGAGTTATGTTTTTCCAGTTTGTTTATTAAACTTTTCCCTCTCGGCATGTGCATTAAACAAATTCTAATTTAAATGTTGGATAAAGTTACCTAGTATCCCTTCTTCTTTCACTACCCATCCTTAACTGTTTCCTTTGGTGGAAAAGTCCATTTGGCATTTTTACATTATGCATGCTTAGGTCAGTTTTATTGTTTTCTTGGGTTGCTTTTGGCTTTATGATGAATTTGCATCTAAATCGAATAGGTTCAGAGTGCTGGTCAACGATGAAAATAAAAAAGAAGGAGGAAGGACCACCAGGTCCACTGCCTGCACGGCAAATCGCATTAAAAGGAGTAGGAAAATATTTAAAAGAAAACATGCGGTGGCATTGCATTTACATAATAAGCTTAAGCTGGACTCAAAGGCTCAGTCCTTGGCTTAGAGCTAAAGTTGTACTCGCCTTTTTACTTAGATCAGACCAAATGTAAAATAAAACATCTTTTTATTTAATTTAATTTCATTTCCTTCCATATAGCATTGAGTTGGGCTATAAATGTAAATGGACACAGGGTCCATCAGATTAGATAAAGTAGAAAAAGAATATATATAAATTTATTTTCTAAAAAATTTGTAGGTGCATTTATATTTGAACATTTGAAATAGTTTTTATGATTAACTCAATCCATCTACTATTTGATCTCTTTTTGTTTTCTAAGGGTTTAAGTTGATATGAGTGTAACACTTGACTGATTATATGTATAAACATTTTATTTTTAATTTATTAAAGTACGGCTTGAACTTCCATCTACTACAACTCTGTCATTGGTCTTTTTCTACTTTTTTTATTTATTTATTTTTTTTTTTTTTTGACCATTTTGTGCCCCCAAGCTGCAATCTACGAGTAACTTTTACATTTAAATTTTCATTAAGTATTCTGCATACGCATAAATAAACTTGAACGTGCTCGAAAGCACAGTAAATGCAACACATACAAAATGGTTGTGTGTGTATGTGTGTATGTATATAGAGTATGTGCTCTCAACTGAACTGACATAGCAATCCCTTTGTTGTCCTGGTCCTGGGATCTGGCTGCTAGCCAGCGCACATGCAGATTTTTGGAGCCCACAACAAAAACATGAGAAAGTTGCAAAAATAAATTTATATTATGTTCATAAATTCATAGAGCGGGTCTCAGAGGCAGGACTTTGGTTGGGCCCATTACAGAAATGTGGACACACAATGGCCGCAGTCCTACCCACTGTCCCCCCCCCTCTTCCTGCCAGACTACCTCTCTACTCGTTTTTGATATGCAAATTTCAACAGTTGCCTCCTCTGCGCTGCGTCAACACCAAAAATAACAGCCAATCAACTGTGGCAGGACACCAGGCAGGACAATCACACACATACACATACACATGCACACACACACACACACACACATATAGGCGCAGCATGGTTATAGCGCAATCCTTTCAACATGTTGGCCAGGCTCTCCGTACACTGCTTGCCAGGCTTGCCTGGGAGGCCATTAAAATCGTCATTTACCTTCGAGAGGGAGGGGCATAGTCTGTGGCATGTTTGTTACGTCCGCACACACAGCGACAACAAGGACAAACTCAACAAGCCAACTGTAAACTGACGACCATCATATGCCCTATACTAGGAACAGAAAAATCAGCTAAAATCAATAGATGAATGATGAGAATAAGAGACTAGCAGAAAACCGAAATTTAAAAAAAGAAACATTTTATATAATACGAAATATAACTTAGTTAGAACTTAGTTTTTGTTCCATTATGATTTAGTTATACCCTATGGAAAGGATATTCAAAGTAAAGGGAGAGTAAAATCGGATATACAATGATGGCATCGATAGTCAAATAGTTGCCCCCTGGTTCGCTTCCTTACCTTGAGCCTAGTACACAGAGTGTCGACAATGTTGCCTCAAAAATATTGCCACCGCAGCACATTTCATGTTTGTAGCTGTTCTTGTTGTTGTTATTTGCAATTGTTGTTGTCATTGACTATGGGTTGGATGCTATATGCATATATAAATTATGCTCAACATGTAAAATGCCATTTTGAATATGAAATTTGATGCTTTTTTAAGCCATACAACTGACCAGGATGAGAAACAGATGCCATAACCAAGACCAGGACCAGAACCAGAACCAGGACCAGGACCAGGACCAGGACAACACAACCAACCAGCCAAACCAATCTGCTCCTTTGGCATATTTTATCAGTGTTGGCGACCTTTACTCATATTTTAATTACTTGCAAAATGCAGTGGACATTTTTTATTCCATCTAATTTGATGCCATCTATTTTATTTTGTTCCTGTGGCTACAGGATATTTATTTAGCCATTTGTACTTATTAACTGGGTGAGTTAGAGTTGAAGGATAGTTTGCGGTTAATGGAAATGCATGGCAATGCATTTTTTATACAAAAAAAAATCTCATACATATTTATATATTATGGCAGTCTGGCCTAATATTTTTTTGCAAATAGTGGGCGACAAAAACAAAAAAAAAAACAAAAATAAAAGAAAATGGTGAAAAGGTCAAAAAATCAATCGACCAAAGGCAACTAATTCATTTAAATCTAACAAAATCTGAGAAAATCCCTGGCAACGACCTTCGGGATTTTGAGATTTTACGAATGTCAACCGAACGCAGCGCCAAAAACAACTCCACAGTGAGATGGACCCGGATTCGAACCCAGGCACCCCCACCCCCCTTCCTCCACCATTTCCCCATTCCCTTTCACTACCAACTCTCAGTCCGGGACCCTGTTAAGCTAAGCAAGCAAATCAGGCAGCCGATGTCTGTATTCTCGCTTCTCTCTCACTGAACGGCAACCCGTGTGAGCTTTTGGCTAAAATAGTTGGCAACACCATATTAAACAATGGTATCACACACACGCACACACAGACACACACGTACACCACGCTCATTTATATATATGTATATATGTATAATGTATATACATATATGAAATGGCCAGAATGCGTGCTAGGGAAAATGAGGGAACATCAAAAGTCGCAGAACTTTAGCAATTTGAAGCTAATATGTTGACAATCTAGCTACGATGTCCTCGTCTTCGTCCTAGTTGTTCGCTCAGTGGCACCATCTATGGTTATGTGTATTTAAGTCACTGCCAAAGCTGGGACAGTCGTCGAGGTTGAAGATTGGCCTGGACAGGGGAAAGGGAGGAGGAACAACAGGACTTGGGTGCGTGCCAGAGATGAGATGGTTTACTGTGAACATCAAAATCACAACCAAGGATGAATTTATCCATGGAACATTTCACTAGAGTCTGACAAAAGTCCTGTAACGAGAAATAGTTTTGTTTTAAGCCTAGAAAAAATTTAGTTAGCGAAAGAAATTGATTAAAACAATGGAAATCTATTAGATGTGCTTATCATTTGATTGAATTTATAATTAAATATTAATCAAATTTAGGAAATAATCATCTAAAAGTTAGATAACCTGAAGTTCTATATTTTTCTTCTTTGGAAAAAACTAACAAACGGAGCAAACAATAAAACAAAGCTTTAATTTTTAAATAAAATTAAATTTTATATATATTCTTTGAACAATATTTATTTGACTTGGGGAAAAGTATTATTTGTTTTTCCCTATAAATGATTTTGCTTTAGTCACTCCTATATCGAGTCTCATCTCTGAAACTGTAATGCAATCTCTTAATAACAAATTTCACCAGTGAATACATACATATATATATATATATATATATGTATATATATGTACATATATATATTCCCATATGAGTTACATCAAACCAAGCAACAACTCGTAAAAAGTGGATTTTACTGCTTAATATTGTTGAATGAAATGAAAGCAAATGGAATACGCATTGTATGCCAGATGCAGAATCAGAGTTGCAGATGCACATACCTACTATATATAACTACATATATATATTTGTATATATATATATAAGCTTTTTTTTCTACAAAATATATCTGTATGCATAAATAAAATAAAATGCAATATTTTCCGCTGTATTTTTACCAAACAGCTGCCGTATTTCCACAAATCCCTTGTACAAAAGTCAGCAATCAAAACAGATTAAAATATGATTTGACAGCAACAGGAGAAAAAAAAAATACATATACATATAGTATACCGTGGCAATATGCATATATACATACATATATACTACTCACACACACACACATAAATATATATATGTAAATATATATACATATTGATGTATATATTCATATGCTACATTGCACTTGCAAGTTTCAGTCCGTTTTTTTTTCATTGGTTTTGTTTGCCATTCAGCCATGTGGCCCGATTTTATATTGGCATTTCGATATCGTTTCAGCTTCATATCTTTTGGCATATATCGTAAGCCTTCAATTGTTGCGTGCCAATGCATTTTCATCAAAGTGGTAACAACTGAGCCAGCAAGTGCCAGAGAATATGCCTATTAAAAATTTAAATCAATTTTCAATATGGATTTTATATGCATATATCCAACTCTTCTCGCACAATCGACAGATCTCATGAGTCATGACAGTTTTATATATTTTATCGCTTTGTTTTTTTTTCTTCCCCTTATTCTTTTATTCATAAACTTTTTGTTATGTTTTTATGTTTTGTTATATATACACAGCAAAGGGAGAATTTTATCTTGAATTGTTAATGATTCGTTTTGAATTTGATAAGTAAACTGGGTTTAACCCGCTATATATGTATATACATATATCTGAATCTGCGTACGTATGCTGAATGTTCAATGATTTTGCAGTTTTGAGAGTTTTGCAAAAATATCTCGAATCGCATTACCGTTTGTAACAATTAACAGTTAATAAGCGCCCACAGAATTGTCCACCGACTAACCGAACCCCAAGCAGATTTGCTGCAATTAGCGTGGCCACAGAACGCACACACTCATATACACACGCTCGCACAGTTACTTCTGTGTGTATTTGGAGGCTAAGTCGCCAAAAGCCCAAAATTCAACCAGGCAGTAATTAAATTATCATTAACGATGTCGGTTTTAGTAATCGACCTTTAGCAGGTAGTTAACATCCACATAGGAATATACATGCATGCATAATGGGTAAAACTTTAATCTTGATATACTTTCTTTTATATAGCAAAACATTATATATAGCAATCATAATAATATCTACCTTTGGTTCTAATCTCCCATTACCAATGAATCGCATATATTACAGATTTATTTATATATACATATATATATATATATACTCTTTTGACTAATTTGAAAACGAAATTGGAAAATATGTGCAAATCCAAAAACCACGGCTAAAATCTCCAAACCAAAATTGTAATTATATTTGCAGTTTAACTGATCACAACTGTACTTTAAATAAACAAGGCAATGCCTAATGCTATATGAATGGGGGATGAAAAGGTGGGTGGGTCGATAGGGGGGGGTGGGGAGTGTGGTGCTTAAATTCTCATTAGGCGCATTAGTAATGTTGACCAGCTGCCCGACCAGACCGCGCCTAAATTCAATAATAATAATTGATTGCTTATTACAATAACAGCAACAACAACAACAATAGCAACAACAACAACAACACCACCAATAACAAATACATATTGCATATGTGTCTCAAATTTATGTGCAAGCTTTGAGTGTGCCTGTTGGGGAGAGGGGGGGAGGAGAGAAATTTCGGTATTTGCTAATATTTACGCATTAGTCATATCATTTTATATTGGACAGGAGATGGGCGAGTTGGCGGTAACAAGGGAGTTAAGGCCAAGTCCCTGATGCACCTGACCAAAAACCAATTCGAAATTTCAGTCAGTTACACTTTGTACAAAGAAAAGGGGTGATGGAGGGGTTGGCGTTTATGTAGCTTTCGGCCAACATTAAAATTTAATGTTTTCATTTTGGTTTTGTCCATACAACAATTTTAATTATTTAGTTTGTAATTATGCAAAATCACGCATTACATTAGAATCACTTTGTTATGTTGATTTGCGTTTAGCAGCTTCATTTGTATTTCAATTTATATATATATATATATAAATATTTTCTAATATTTGATTTGTATATTGTACATATGTATATGTATATACATATGTGTGTATATATTTGTGTGTATTGCACTCTTGAAATAAGTTGATTTATTAATAAGCTCAATAATAAAGCAAAAACAAAAATTTAATTGAATATTCCCAAAGGAAATAACATACTTAAGACTATATCAAAATACATAAGAATAAGTAATAAATTAATGAGTTCGAATTGTGTATACTCTTTTTAAATTAAATGAAAAACGTCATTAATATTTTACTAAATTTGAATTTTTTTTTGCCATAGTTTACAATTTTCTGGGATTTTATAAAAATTTATAAACTGAGGCGGGTATTTTGATCTTATAAGTAATAATTTAATATAATTAACTTAATATGATGAACCTGATTCACATATGTAATCGAAATCATATCAGGATTATCATTCTAAGTTAAATAATGTAAATTAACTTAAATGAAATATCGAATTTAAAAAATCAATTGCAAATGGAAATGAAAATTGTGTTAGTGGAAATTTAATTAAATTAAAAAAAAAAAAAACTTTAAATCAAAAAGTAAACAATGCCAGTTGAAACTTTTGATATTTCTCAAATCCATCTCTTGAGTATAAGTTCATAAAAATTATTCCATTTAATTGTATGGAAATACCCAGTTGAATGATTTTATATATACCAATGATTCTGTGTTTGGCGTTATGGATATCGAGCAAGAACTTTATCAAGAGGTGATGGGGGGGGTGGTTGTCGATAAGTTCTTGTAGAATAAAATCAAAGAGCACAGCTTGAATCGAATTTAGTTGAAAAGAATACTCTCGTCTATAAAGGCATAAACGTGAATTACAATGACTTCTAAATTTGTGAAGGGAACTCTGTGTCCAGAGAAAATGTATTGCCCGTTCGGTAATTCAGCACCTTTGACTCTTGGCTTTTTGATAACAGTTGTCATTCTTGCCATTATCACTGTTGGATTATTTTGGTTTTTTGTACGGAATATCATAGTCCAGATGAGAAAAGATCGATTGCAGAGAGAGATTGACGATCTTTGGGTATTGAATCCAACAGCAACCTCATTTATTCATGGCACACCACCAGGATATCCAACACCACCAAAACATTCCGATTTCTTTGTAAAGGACTACAGTAAAATGAATAAGGATAAAGCAAATAAAGAAATATCAATTCATGGCTAAAACGCACAAAAGGATTCCGTGAAAAGAAGTCAAAGAAATTAAATAAAAAGCTGTATTTTTTTCCATTTGTATTTTCACCAATAAATATTTTTAACAAATATTTCAAAGCAGTCAGAGTAAGCCAGTCGAGTTTTCCTTTTTGGTTTAGTTTTCAAAATTCAAAATTGAAAACAAATAAAATTTGCTTAACCGGTAGGGGACAATGGTTAACTGTCTGACGGAATGCTGTTTATTGGTCCTTTTGATACTGGCTCATCCGATTTGGCCAGTCACAAGTGAATATCTTTTCAATTGCACCGATCGAATCAGTCAAAATACTACCTGTGGCCATATTACTGCCAATGGTTGCTGTCCCAAGGGCTGTGTCCGCAATGCCCGGGGTAGATGTGTCCAGGAGCTGTGCAGCCTGTCTTGGAATGGTTTCCTAAGTCGTCCTGTGACCATGTCATGTTATTTCCATTGGTTCCTTATACTGTTTGCCATTGGCTTGGCACTTCTTATGGCTGTCTTGATACTTGGCAACCTGGTGTTCGAGATAAGGCAATGCCTACGGAAACGTCGCCTCACTAGGTACAGGCATTTCAGCAACATTAACGGAAGTAGCTCCTTTGGCTCCACTCACTGTTAACGCACATGCGTGCTCTCATGCGAGACATGGCAAGGCAAAAAAAAAAAGCAAAAAAAGCAAAAAACGAGAAAAGGAACCAAAATAAAAGGAGAAGAAAAAAAAATATAAGTTGCGGGAGGAAAAGGAAAAGGGATTTGGCATAATCTACAATACATTAGCGGTAGCTTTGCTCTGGCTTTCAATTCAATTCTTTGGGTATCTTGTGGGAAATCCATGTAAATTACGATTTGCCACCTCGAAAATCCTATTAGTAGTTAAAACCTGATTAGGAAATACTTGCCGCCAGGGTTTTGGTTCAATGGGTTTGCTTTTAGCTTGGTTGAGTTGGTTAAAAACAAATAATAATAAATGGCACATGTGAAATGAAAATGAGTATGGGGGGTAAAATTTCAGTTCGCTCAAACCTCCAAAGTCAAAGGTGCAATAACCCAAAGGCAACACATAAAACTAAATGGCTGCGGGTTTGCGGTGAAGATAACAAACATATATAGTCTTCTCATATACACATATTCGTATATATACACATACATACATATATATAAATTTCTTTATATACCTATATGTATATATATGTATATATATATGTATATCTAAATGTATATACAAAAGTCAGTCAGCCATGCAGCCAAAGCTAAAACGCGCAGAAAATGAAATGGAAAATATTGCAGGGACAAAAAAAAAAAAAAAAAAAAGGAAATAAACGAGCCAAAAAGGAAAAGCTTTACAGAAAAAAAAGGTTTTCTCTCTTTGCGTGTGTGTGTGTGAGTATGTTAGTGTAATTGTGTGTGTGTTCGTCCTGGGTAGCAGATTTAGAGGTTGCTTATGTGTGATTTAGTATAGCATGCGCGAATATGGCGGCGATAATTCTTTAAAAATTGGAAATTGTTTTCCAATCGATTTCGCATTTAGCCAAAAAGGCACTCCACAGAATACAATACAATGCTGGCAAGACCAAAGGGTGTGCAGGGGGTAGATGTGTGGGGTAGATAGTATAGAATAGGGGAAACAGTTTCCAGCATTCTTTTTAGATATTTATATTTCATATATATACAACAAAATGTTGTACGTCATATGAAAAATACAATATATAGTTTTTACCTTTTTTGTTTTGTTTTTTATTTTTTATTTTTTATTTTCACCTGACCGAAAGCTTTGAAAAAGCCTTTTGCAAAGTGAATTCATGGATTTGGATTTTAGAGTTTGTAACTAGCAAGGATTGGCAATAGAAAATGGGTGTTTGGAGTAAAGAATTATTAATAGATGTGTCACATAGTTAACATCAATATGTTTTTTTCTTCTATATAAAGAGAATAAATTGATTTAGGATATATGGAAATTGTACTGCGAAATTTATAAGTTAACTTATACGAGAAGAATTTCTAATATTTAAAATATAATGTCAAAAGATATTTTATTTTTAAAAAAATATTTTTATTGAGTTGGAAATTCGTTAAAAAAAATAAATCAAAAATTATAAATTTTACTGTATCCAAGAAGATATATATTTAATTTAACTAAATAATAAACACAGAAATTAAAGATTATACTAAAGTTTCTGTGGTTAAATTATTCTCTAATCGAGGCACCACTATTAGTCTTTAAATACAAATTTAAGTTAAGTTTAATTTCGATTGTATACTATTTTGAAATCTGTGTCTGTTTTTGGTCATATAACACCCTATGAAGTTTATATAAAAACGATTTCAATTCCTTTTATAAAGAAGCAACATTTTTGCTTATTGTCTATGGTTACAAAAGGTTACATATACTATGTATATGTACACAATAGTTACACAAACAATAGAGAGAGAGAGAGAGAGAAGGAGAAAGAGAAAATAAAGAGTGAGATAGAACTATAGGGGCGTGTTTGGGTGGTTGAATAACATCAGGCCAGGACCCAAAAAAAAAAAAAAAAAAAAAAAAAAGCACTAAGGAATGGAAAATGCCAAAAGGCTGGAGAATGGGCGAGTCGTGACATATTTTATTTGCACAATGACAATACGAGTTACTCGACAACCACGAACACTACGAGACACCCGCACACCCGCCATTACACAAACACACCCCCACACAAATACACACACACACACACTAACACACGCACATATACAACCCACACCTCAAACAAACAAACAAACAGACACACACACATCTACAATTACAGTTACAGTTTGATCTGTAAAAAGAGCAAAAGGGAAACCCACGCAGCAGCAGGAACAGAAGCAGGAGCACAAAATAGTAAAATAAGTGCAAAGGATAATGCGAATTGAAATGACAAAACCCAGAATAATCATTTGGCTCCAAACTCTTAAGGAAAGAAATTGAGAAAGTGAGAGACCATGAGAGAGAGAGACAGAGAGTGGAAACCATTTTAGCCACTTTTGCCGACGGCAAATTATATCGAATACGATAATTGTTCAACATTAAAAGGTATCAATTATTCGCTTCTGTTTTTTTTTTTGTTTTGTTTAGGCCTAAAGGCAAATATTCTAACTTTTCTGATTTATGTCTTTTAAGTAAATTAAAATTTACTCATTTTGTTGCCTTATGTCCGTATAGAGTCCCAAGGATTCCGTGGGCATCAAATCGCGCGCATGACAATATTGTCAATTTTATTTGCCGCCATTTTTATTGCATTTTTCTACCATGATATACCCCCTCTAGTCTGCTCCTTCTTGCCGTGGCCTTGCCTGATTTTGCTTCCTCTTCATTCTCGTTGGCTCGTAAAATATTTTTATGTATTTTTTATTTACCCCCAAACGCTGCCATGCATGACCCCAATATGGTATGCCAAGTGGTCCCGGGGCCCAATGCAATTGCTATTGCTACTGGCCTCCGTCTTCATCTTTACCATCTCCATCTCCGCACCGACTGGCTCCACTGTAACATGGTTTTAATGTTCGCCATTTTATTTGCCACAAAACCGACACACGGCACCATTAAAAAGCCATAAGCGTTGAGCCTGAAGCTTGCAGCTTCTTTTTTCCGTCCGGACCGGACTCACGCTTAGATGTTATTAGAATTTTCTTTCCTCTCTCTCTCTCTCTCTCTCTTCTCACTCTCTATCTCTCTCTCTGTTGCTCCATTCTGACCAGTCTTATGCCTTTTACCCAATAAACTGTTTCTGTTTTTTGATTACAATTTTTATGATTTTTAGGTCAACATTTTTGCCATCATAAAATGTGCCAAAAGTAAATTTGAAATGAATAAAAACAAAGACCAAAAACAACAAAACGCCAAATGTGTGTTGGCCCTTTTTAGATGTGTGTATGTGTGTGTGTGTGTGTGCTTTTGTGCGTTTCCTTGTTTGTTTTGTTGGCCATAAAGTCAAAGTTGAAATTTCTCTATTGTCTTTTTTTGGGGGGTTTTTTTTGTTTATTGTGCCTAAATGTTTATATGTTATTTGGCTAATATTTCATTTGCATTTTATGAGCCCTTTTGCCAAGTCGTTAAAAATATAAAAACAGAATATACATCTAAGGATAATGAAGAAATCTTAATCAAATTGAAATTTCTATCATAGGCAAAACATAAGAAAAAGCCAAGAAAAACTCTTGTCTATCTCATTAGGCTAAATACCAAATAGGATGCGGCCCCTTTTACATAGATTTTGTTAAGCAGGTGCCATAGATTTACCCCAATACCAGAAGTGGGGTTAACTGACATATGGCCAGAGTGAGCCAAAGTCAGAGAATCC
Source organism: Drosophila sturtevanti (assembly GCA_018150375.1). NCBI lineage: Eukaryota > Metazoa > Arthropoda > Insecta > Diptera > Drosophilidae > Drosophila > Drosophila sturtevanti. Next base: position 3,529,674 of record JAECWJ010000408.1, on the reverse strand, counting down.
AAAACTGTGCTTGGCAGATAAGAGTGTCGAAGATTTATTGCCAACGCAATGAGTTAAGAAAGACAAGTACCTAAGGGGAAAAATACAACAACCAAGATGAAGCTGGGTTGCCAGAGATGATGATGATGATGATTATGATGATGATGATGACGATGACGAGTTTTGTATCTACAAGACAATGGGAAAACAGAAACAGCTATAATAATGATGATGTAGATGCCGCATACTGACAAAGTAAATGATGGGGAATAAGCGAAAGGAAAGGCCAAAGTAGAACCAAGAGCTGTAGACTCTACTATGTATGTATATGAAGGTTAAAAAGAGAGAAAGAAGTTGCTTGACTGGTTGCCTGACTGGTTGTCTGATTGTTTATAGAGACATCGTGGTCCAAGGGGCAATGAGATGAATGAGTTAGGAGAGAGTGGGGGGAGGGGGCGGGGGGTGCTTTGCCTGGCAGGCAAATAATGGCTGACAGCATGCGTTGTCTTAAGACAAAATTTCCAAGATGGCGTTTCTCTTAGCCAACAATTAGAGTTGAGTGCGTGATTAAAGCAAAAGATGTTTCAAAATCACCTTAAAGACAGTTTAAATATATAATCTAATAATATAAATAATTAAAGAATAATATACATAATTAAAAAAACATTTACATTCTTGCAATTATATTTTCTTTTAAATACATAAAACTGAATATCTAATGCTAAGTATATAAACCCCTTAAATTATTTATTTACTTTTCGTTTAATTAGAATCTAAAGTTTACTTTATGCTCTAGTTCCATATTTTTAATCAGCAAATATCGCATCGCCTATATATAAATTAATTTCTATCACCATTAAATTATCAAAATGAAGAATTCAAATCAAATCAAATTATTTACTCTTTTTATATAAACAACCTCAAATATAAAAACTTCGTCAAGGACTTAATTTTACTTAGTTCAAACGATTTATTCTTATTTAATTCCTTTGTGAAACATTCTGTGAAGTTTATTCGTGTCACGTAAACATTTCTATTATTATATAAGAGTCATTTGCTAACCATCTTAAGGGGAAAAAGTTAGCACATGCATATGTAAAAGAAAGTTGATTTTAATTGTAGCTCATCTAACACTCGTCTAATGTAGTAGTATGTATATGTATGTGTGTGTGCCTGACCCAGTTGATGGGGCTAAGCATGATTAACAGTAATTAGACTTGGCATTAATTGCGCCAAAAAGTTAATTACGCAAAATGTCGACTGATAACTGGCTCCTTTTTTTCCGTTTTCTCAAATGAAACTGAAACGCGTCAGCTAACTGAAGCTAAGCAATTTTATGTAGTTAATAGGAAAAAGGAGTCATGGCCTGGGCGGTAATAAAGATCTTAAAACAGCAGGCAAACCAACTTATTAACCCTTTGACTTCCAAACCCAAGCAGGGTGGACGGAATGGTAGCATTTTCTCTTGCCCCCCTTCCCCCACACGTCCACGTACTGGGTGCAAACGACAGACGTGTCGCACAGAGGCCGCAATAAAATCAATCTTATTAAAACATTAACAGCAGGCAAACGGAGGGGAATAAAATAAATCAAATGGTTTGCTCCCCCCCAGCCCCCTCTTCTAGTATACTATGAACAATCCCAACCTCTGCTCCACCCTCCCCCTTTGCTTAAACGATGCTTAACGCAGCGGGGAATATCTTGTACACCCCGCTCTTCCCTTTTCGCTCCATAAGATTCCCTTCTCAGCAAGTCAGACACTTTATTAGCTGCCTTCAATCAAGACAGCAGCAGGAAAAACCCAGCAGCAGCAGCAGCAGCATATGAAATTCAAATTTGATGCCCGGAAAACCAACCCCTCCTGGAAATGTTTATTTCTTTCTTTTTTTTTTTGCTTTTTGCATAGGCCAAGCCAGAACATTGATGTCCTTTTATTATTATTTTTATTGTGCGGTGATTTTCCAATGGTAACGGGGGGGGAGAAGGCAAAAGACCGTCGCGGGGTGCATATAAATGCGACATAATTTCATTGTAATGAATAAATTGATCGATGGTTATTTTCTTACTGTTACCTTGCCCATCCCCGTATCCTATGCCTCGACAGGAGCATGTCCTGCTCCATCAGTTTAATTAAAATTTGCTTACACATTTCAGCCATAAATTTTAATTTGATTTTTCTGCAACTAATTTGTTATTCCTGCGGTTAACCTCGCTTGACCTTAACTGTAAGTTAAACATATATGTACATATATGTACATATATGTATATATAAATATATAATATAAATATGTCACTGTGTTTTTTTTTTAGTTTTTTTTTTCCATAATTTTTATTGTTCTTTTTTTTTTGTTTTTTGATTCAATTTCTATAACTAGTAATATGTATGTATAGTTTACAATTATTAAATATATTTATACTTATAATTGGGGCTTTCACTTTAGTAGTTTTCCCATTTTCATTTTGTTTTTGTGTGTTTTATTTTTGTTTTTGTTTTTTGGTTTGTTATATATTTTCTGTGATTTTATACGACTAGACAACTCCTTAAAAACTGCTACGGCATTGATATAGTTTGTTGTTATCATTCTATATATTTTGCTTTGATCTTGATACGTTTGCTTTTGGTTTTTCCGCATATATATATATATAGTTCTGATTTTATTATATATCATTATCAGATTTCATTAAATGTTCTTTGATTTTTCTTTTCTTTTGTTTTCTTTTGGTATGGTAAGTTATCTTAAAGTCTGCCAAATTGAAATGAAATATCGAATTATAAAATTGAACTAATAAGTTAAGTTAATCGATAGGCAGAGTTTTCGTTATATCATTACATTCTTTTTTTTTTTAATATTTTTTAATACCCTTTTTGCAGATGGGGTATATCGATTTGTATCCTTATTCGGCTCACAGTAAGAGAAAGTTTTCATATTTTTTTTCCGTTTTTGTTCTTTTCCTAATTGCTTTCAATTATCCTTTATAAATTATCCTTTACTTGACTTATGCATGAAGTTTTTTTTTTTTTTTTTTTGGGAGCGTAGAATTTCTATAAATACAGCTTGCTGACCTTATAATTAAATATTTTCATTTTATTTTAATTTATATATTTACAAAAACACTTTTAATATATATATATATATATATATATTTCTATGTATATCGATTATGCGAAAACTGAAAAATAATTAGCATTTAATCTCAACACAATAAAACACAATTTGTAATTAATTTTCCTGTCCCCCGCCCCACAATTTCGATCCCCCCATTTATTTTTGTTTTTTTTTTTGGCTTAATACGAAACTAATTAAAACTGCACACAAAAGTCGGCCTATGTAATTATTGTTCTTGAAAAAACGGATTTGGGTTTCGTTTTGTTTTGTTTTTTTTTTTTTTTTTTTTTTTTTTTAATGTTTTTATATATTTTATAATTTACGCAAACGTTAAACATAAAAACCAAACTAATTAAGAATGCTTAGATTTAGATTTGAATTTTTCTGTTTTTTTGCTGGATTTCTTGTTTTTGTTTTTATTTTGAACAAATCTGTTTTATTTTATAGTTGTAGGCTTAAATATTTCATTTAAATAGATATCTTTTGTTTAGTTTTGGTATTTGAATGCTCAATCGATGATATCCTCATCAACATCGTCCACATTGTCGTTTGTATTTTGGCCAGTGGCAGACTGGCCACCAGGCATTAGGCCATTGGACTGTAAGGGCGATTTATTGTTGTCATCCATGTGGCCACCTGAGCCACCATCATCTGCCCCTGTACCAGTTCCTGTTCCACCTCCACCGCCGCTGCCTGTTAGACCCAAATCACTGTGATCCAATAGCAATGTGTTGTTGTTGTTGTTATTATTATTATGGCCATGCAACATGTTATTTGTGTTGCCACCACCACCTCCAACCAAATGCTGTTGCATATTGCCACCACCACCACCACCACCAATACTACTATTGTGGGAGATGCCAACGCCACCAGCCGAGGAGGAGGAGAACTGCTGCAAGTGGTGCTGATGCTGATTGAGCAAAGCACCGAGTGCGTTTTCTCAGACAACATCGGTAACCCCCACACCCGTGTACTGGCAGGCCGATAGACCAGCCGAATTGGAACGCGATACGGGAGAGGGGGCTGAATAGGGGCTACTGAATCCTGTTGCATGTTGCTTGGCCTTCAATCGCAAGGTGGCAATGCTCGATGACATGCTTGAGCTCATGCAGGGTTCGGCAGCGGTACGATACATATACGGATTGGTGGGTGTTGTATAAGGGCAGGGGGCAGCTCCCACATTCGTATTGGTTAACGTTGAGCCCATTGTTCCGGGTAGCATTGAATTGTTCATGCTTACCGCCACCCCACTAGCTCCGGTATTGAAACAATTCACCGAATTCTGATGATGATTGCTGGTGACCATTGAGCCCAATGGATTGACTGGCCATGGGAATGGCTTAGTGCCCAACGGTGATGGTACCTTGGTCCAATTATTATACGGATACGATGTATACAATGAATCATCGGCAAAAGGTTGCATAAATTGTGTACCAAATCCCGATTTAAAATCGGCAGCAGCCACCGCCGCATTCATCGCATTCCTTTCACGTTTACGCCACTTGGCACGCCGATTCTTGAACCATACCTGCAACAAAAAATAAGAAAGAACAAAACGATAAAGTTAGTTAAATTTCAACTAAAAACAAACAAACAACTTCATCAACTTTTAGGTAGCCATTTTCTTGATATAATTTATTTCACTTGAAAATTTATGTATCTACTATTGTGTTGTTGGCTTGGCAGGCAACCAACCGTCTATGGTAAACTTCCCCCAAAATAAAAAGAAACAAAAAAAGTAACAAAGTATTACCCAGACGGTTTGGGGGAGTCCGGTAATACGCATGTGCAGTAATTATAAATATACAAATATATACATAAATACTGCCATTTCTTGCTTTTTAATGGAGAGCTTTTCTGAATATACAAATAAACTCTCTGGGGCTGTCTGCTGACATCCCCTACCCTGGTACAACACCACCACCACCATTCCCCCATTACCCCTCATGTCACGCAGCTAAAATAAATCAAAATTATTTTCGCAAACAAAAAGTGAACAAAGAAAAAGTAAAAACCAAAAGCAAAAAAAGCAACAACAAAAACAACAACAAAGACGAAGCCAAGCTAGATAAAAAAAAAACAAAATGGCAACTTTGTAATTTATTGCTGAAGTTTGCACAGATACAGATACAACACGCCACACACACCCCACACACACACACCCCCACACACACACACACACACACACACAGATACAAATGACAAAAGCTGCGCAGACGCTGGCAGCATTTTGATGAGTTTCTTCTACTTTTTTTTTTCTCGCAGTGGTTTATTTTATCAGCTTTAAGAGCACTTTGAGATAATTTAAACCAGTAGAAAACGAGTATCCCAAAACAAATTTAACAATAGTAAATAATTTAACTATTTAAAACTACTCATATTAGATTAAATCTTGCTTGAGCAAAGTGGATGGAAGAATAGTTAAAGTATTTTAGCTGCATTTGGGTTAACATTAGTAATTACTTTTGAATAAATTTTGAATTTAAAGCTTGTGGTTTTTTAAGTAACTCGAGTTCCTGCTTTATCTACTTGCCAATTGATTAATGTAATAATTAATAAGAAATCATATGTGTTTTGTTAAATAAAAAATTGTGAATAGATTCATAAAATATATTACTTGCAAAACATCAATTCTTCTAGCATTGGTATTCCAGCATAATTTTAATTACCGTCAAGTTTGAAAAAATAATGCAGATTTTTATTTTATTTTTTTAAATATTTGTCAGCCTCTGAGTCAGACGTCTTTATGACTATATTAAAAAAATGTATCTTACAGTTTCTCTTTTAGTTTTAAATAAGATTATAAATTTAGTTGTTTGATAAACAATATTTTGACTCAAATATAACAAGTAAATTCAGTAAAATTTTAAAAAATCTATGGAAAAGGATATAAAACAGATTTTAATTGTTAACATAGATATATATATATATATATAGATTTTAAAAAAGTAAATTAAGACATGGCTTTCTAAAATCTTTGAAGAAATGTATTAAATAACTTAAAGTAAGTTTCGATCCGGTAACAGGAGTAAGAGCTCTTTAACTGATTTTATAAAATGTCAAAAGATTTCCAAATATTCAAACATTCATTTATGCTAATGCACAGGATTAATCACACTTTCTATACTTTCTCTTAAAACAGAAAGTTACCCTTGATTTAAGATGTAATTTAGAAATATATATGTCTTTTGTAAACTTCCCACAAATAGATACAATCAACGGGTAAGACAAACTTTACTTCGTTCAGGTAATTAAACCAGCTAAATTTAAATTTCATGGAACAACATTTGGAAGCCTTGTTGCCGCATTGTTTGTAATCCGCATTGCCACATTGTCCTTTAAATCAACGCCCATTCGGCTTGTTGGTAATAAGACCAGGGGAGAGAGGTGGATGTTCTAAATTTATGTGTTTTTACACCCTGCTGAATATTTGTTGTAAAAGTGTAACTAAATGCTGACACGCGTCCTAGTCCTACGTATCTCTCTCTCTATGTGTTGTGTGTGTGTGTGTGTGTGTACATCAATGCCAAAAAATTCAACTCACTGTTTGTTTTTGGTGGGAAAAGTCAAACATGCACATTCCATTTACAGATTTTAACAGCTAACAAGTGGAAAACTATGGCCCCGTGCCAGCTAACTACCGGAGAGGCAATTTAATGCGCATTTATTTCCCCGGCAATTGCTTTAATCTAATTAGTTACGGCAGTTAATTGAAATCGCATGAGCCTCAGAAAGGTTCTCGTGAGAACTTTACAAAAAAAAAAGAAAGGAATCTTTAAAATTTGTTTGTTAGTTTTTTTCTTTCTCTGTTTCGATTTGAAAGACATAAATCAAAGCCAAGTAAATTGTAATAGCCAGCAGCAATGTGTCAATTTGTCAAGGTACATCGCTCAGTTTACGATGCCTGTCTGCCTGCTCATCATCATCATCATCATCATCATCATCATCATCAACGTCATCGTCATCTTCATCATCTTTATCACCATCAGCATCATCATGGATGCAAAACTAACGTCATCGATCTCGTCAACTGTCATTTTCACGTATCATTTAGCAAGTTTGCTAAAAGTTGCCAAGAACAAAAAAAAAAAAACTACAAGCAACGCTACCATGATGGCAAATTGATGTCCTTGCCTTTACCAACAAAAAAAAAAAAAAAAAAAAAAAAAACAGAAAGGAAAAATGGAAATATGAAGGAGGCAAAAAATGAACAACCAACCAACCAAGCACAATTTTCCACTCAACGAACAGACTCCTGCAGAAAATCCTAATTGGTTTTGATGAAAGCGACAATGACACACTCCCTCTTCACCTTTCCTTTTTCTCACCGTTTCTAGTGTTTTTTTTTATGCTGGTCCTGCAACGCTTCATCAGGTAAAAATTATTGGAAAAAAACGTAGAATCGACTTGAAAATGGAAATATGAATGGCAAAAGTTACGATAGCTCAAGTCCCTTCATATTTTTTTGTACTTGTTGTTGTTGTTGTTGCTATTTCTGTTTGTATATCTGTGTGTTCTGCCTGGGTGAAGAGCTCTCATGAGCTGCCATTTTGATTGATGACCACAATTTGCAGCTAAATACGTTTTTTATTTGCTTTACGTGCAAAATGTTAAAATGTGTAAAATAGATTTCTCATTTCCGGGTTGCTCGTAGATAATTCAAATTGAAATGAACACCGTTTTTTTTTATTTAGCCAAAAAGATAGATAAGAGAAATAAGTTTTATTTTGCTAAGATGTGGATTTTCTAAAAGGCAGATTTAACATTTCAAATGAGTTTCTTTTTATATTTTTGATTGTATTTTTTGATGATTTTTAGAATTATCTATTCTTTTATAAGCAAATAAGAATTATAAATTCAATACCAAAAAATCGTGATCAATTATGAAGATAAAATTGATCTAAAATAATCCACAAAATCCACTTTCTTCTTTACACAGAAGTCATAAGATTAGTCAAAGGGCGCACTTAAAAGTTCAACTTTTTACTAACAATCCTTTATGTGCCTGCATTAATGGTTGCAAGTAAAAATATCCCTTACCGGTTACTAACACAGTTTAAAAATTATTATTATTTAAAAAAGTTGCTAAATAACTAATTTATTAACTTCTTATACCTATAATAAACTGATTCAAAACCTCTCAAAACATAAATACTTCTCATCAAAAGAAATCCCCCCTTAAAAAATTTTCAATTTCATTTTTTACCCTTGAATAAAAAAGAAAAATATGAAAGGAACCACATGAATTTTAACTGACCATATTGTGGCCCCATTAGGGTAGTTGAAAGTATCCTTTAGTTTACTTTTCACCAAATCTATTGATACTCACAAATGTTTGTTTCCATTTCCAGATCATTGACAACACCTGAACATAAAAAAAAGGAAATAACCATCATACGGATTTTCAATTCCCATCACAATTTGTGGAGAATGGTGCGAAAAGTCCGAGCAACAAATGTTTTTACGATGCATGTAGTTTGTTGTTGGTTGTTTCTCTTTCATTTTTTTGTTTTTTTTTTTTTTGGTGGTTCTATTCGTTGGCCACCAACCTGAGTTGGTGTTCTAATTGAAATAAAAGGAGAATACATTTAAAAAAAAAAAAGATGATAAAAAAAATTCAAAACGAGAGTTGCAGGAGCTGGCAGACAGACAAGCGAACATATTGCCATAATTGCCGGCGCATGTAAATCCATGGATTAGTAGCTATCATGGTCGGGCCTAAGAAATACACACAATGTTTTCCCCTCTTTTGTTGCCTCCCCTCTGGCCAACAACTAGCTACCAACTGACTGCATTGCTTTTGTTTGCCCAGACGGGGCTGTTGTGTTGTGTCTTTTTTGTTTCTTCCTTCTCGTTGGTGTTTTTTTTTTTTTTTTTCTTTGACAATTTAAAACCCACCCAGATTTATATATAGAGAAAAGTTTGACTGCAGTGTAATCCTTTTGTATATTTGATAAATTTTATTGCCCAGACTATAATGGCAGTGAGAGTCACCCTTATATAGGCATGATCATGATCATTAATTCTTCGTGCGGTTTCTAATTCATTAAACAACCCCTCTCAATGATATTTGGGGTCGCTGACAAATTGCCTTGAATCACTCTGGCATATTTCTGTTTTGCATTTGATGATGTTGATGACTTTGCTTGAGGGTTAGACACCCTGAATCTCTCTGTCTCTCTCCCAGTAATATCGGTCTAGGCAAACCTTTTTTGTCATCATATAATGGGCCATAAAACAAACTGTATCAATATTTTATGCATTTAGCTCGGTCGCTTCATAAGCAAACACATGTTTCGATTGACATAATTTCCAAAAACTTGCACCCCCAAAAAAGTAAAAGAAAACCCCACCACTTGGCACTTGTTCCGCAGCTAATTTCTTTATAAATGCCTAACAAAAGGTCAAAGGGAGAGATGTGAAGAGTGAGAGTTGAAATTCTTGACATATGTATTGAACGAACGAAACGAAAAATTTGCATAGAAAAACCATGAAATATTGTTTTTATTTTTTTTTTTTCGAACTTTTTTGTACTAACTCTTGACAGATGTTTTTCATTTACCAGCTAATTGTCTTTTTATGGCAACCAATTTGAAAGTAAATGTTGATAGTCACATTTGCAATTTGATTGATAAACGTAACTTAATGCAACGATGACCCTTTTCCCTTTTCTGCTTTTCTTTTTTTTCTTTTTTTGCCTTATACAATTAACTCCCAGTTGGGCCAAGCTGATGTCGCCATACGTTTAAATTCAAATAGCAATGTCGATCATCATCATGATCATCAACGATCATCGATCATTTACCCATATCTATGTCGTCGTCGCTGTCGTTGCGGATCGTCTTCTTGCCTAAAGTGACTGACTGACTGTCAATGCGTATAGATATCAAATAAGATACAATATATGTATGTACTTATGTATGTATGTGTGTAGTTTATGTTTGCCGCATGGCGCCACTTATAGGTATACAAAAACTCTTGAATTGTTTACCAAATCATCGTGTTAACAAACAATTACAACTGTTATGCAGTCCAAAAGATATCAAGACTACTGGCTAAACAACAATGCCTAGAAATACCATCAGGCATATCAATATCGTTTAGATATTAAGTAAATAGAAAAATGCCTACACGGGGGACACTTGATAAGCCTTCTTCTAGTTTACAGCATTGCGAAAACCGCAATGGAAAAGTGTTAGCTGAGAATTTATGGCAACTTTGCACCACTGCAATGTTTACCCCCTACCCCGTCCGCCTCGATATTGTTGGCCAATAAATTTTTGGTTGCAACAGTAGTAAATGGCAAAAATGGGTTTGCGGTTTTTGGGCGCTTAAGCTGGACGCGAATTCAAACTTTGCGACATATTTACGAGTTGAACGCTTCGTATCTGCCACATCCGTCTGCCACATCCGTCTGTCTGTCCGTCCGTCTGTCTATCTGCCTGTGTGTCTGTCTCTGCGGCTTTTGGTTTTCATCCTCAATGTATCTGCCTGCGTGTGTGTATGTCTGGTTGTGTCCTGTGTGTGTGTGTGTGGTTACAGGCCGTAATATAATTTTCCATTCTCGGACAGTAATTGCCGCATAATGTGGCAACTTCCCTTCTTTTTTGTTTCGTTTACCATTTTGCGGTTTTCGTTTGGACAAATTAATAACAAATTATTCTACCACTTTATGCTTACCCGGACTCGCGCCTCGGTTAGATTTGTCCACATGGCAATTTCCTCACGCGTCGACATATCCGGATATCGATTACGGCTAAATGTATGCTCCAGCTCCTGCAATTGCTGTGAGGTGAAATGTGTACGCTGTCGCCTCTGACGCTTATTCTTCTTATCATTTTTTGGCTCATCATTACTGGTCGTCATCGGTTCATCATGACCAGAATTTGATATGTTTTCTGTCTTGATTGTGGTCTCATTGACATTTCGATTACCTGCCAGCAAAAGACATAGATTTAAATGAATTTAAATGAATTAGATATGATAGAATATAAGATAGAATATAAATGAATGATATGACTTCTAGACTTCTTCCATCGTAAATTCAATAAAACTATAGCAGTTCCAACATTAATTTAATTGCTATTATTGAAGTATGTATATTTATATATATGTTTCATTTGCCAATAATTTATAATTTTATTATTACAAAAATCCTTCCGCAAACTTTAAGCAATTTTTCTTTATTGCACATTTGATTATATAAAAAGAAAATCCTTTAAAAATTCTAATAAAATATTTGTTTTTATCTTATAATAAATTGTTGCCAATATTTTAACTTCTTGTGAAATAAACGCTTTAATTTATATTTCTTAATAGCTCTAATCAAGTTTCTAAAAATTTAACAACTATTTAGGCCATATCTAAAGAGGCCCACTAAGCAATTCTGAGTAAAAATTTTCCTTAACTCAGATGTTCATTGAGATTCAGTCAGTCTGTAATAGTCGTTAACTGATTATGACATTTCATTTTGTTCTGTGTGTGTGTGTGTGCATTTTTTTATTATTATTATTATTATTATTTGTTTAATTGCGTTTGCCTTTGTGTTGTAAACATACAGGCAGGCGCTTAGCTTTTCTTTTATGGCCCCTGTCTGGACGTCTATAAGGTAGTTGGTATATAGTAAGTGGGTAGTTAATCTCAATGTGGTTTACATTTGATAAGCAAACGTCTTGATTGTCAGACCATAAAAGCATTGACATGATCTTCACAATATTCTACTGCCAACTGGCAAAAGTTCAATTACAATTGTAATTACAATTTCTTCACTCTTCAATTACAATTGCAAATACAATTTTTCACTCTTTCTTCCTTCCTTCCTAATCATCCACAGTTGGTAATCAGGGGCAACCATTACTAATTGCCATGCAACCTTCAAATGACGACCCGTCGAAAAGAAAAACAAAATATGAAAAAAAAAAAACTTCAAACATAAAGCGCCGCCTAGCCTAGTTTCATTTGATTTCACTTTATATGTATATATGTATATATCTACATATGTATATATGGGGGAGCTACCAGATTTATAACCCGTTAATGTATGTTCAGGGTATGTCATCGATCATGGCGGCGTGCTTTCTATGTTGTCGTCGTTTGTCGTTGTTTGTTCCTCCTCTCTACTGCCGAAAAAAAAACTTAATCAAATAAACTAAATTACTCCTGCTCATGTGAAATATCATTCTCAGTTTTTGTTATAGTCGTCATAGTTGTTATGGTTGTCGTTGTTGTTGTCGTTGTATTGTGTCGTCGTCAAGTCGCAAATCAAAGGCAGTCTAATCGAAAACTAAATGAAACCAAGTAAGTAAATTTTTCGCCGACAAAGGTGAAAAATGCTTGGCCACGCTTTACTAAATTATTATAAATTATGTTTCTTATCATACAAACCTCGTCGATTGATAAGAGTTGAGTGAGTATGTAAGTTATATGTAAGTAAGTAAGTGTGTGTGTGTGTGTGTGTGTGTGGTGACTACTCACCATCTTTGCGATCCCGATTTCGATTCGTTAACGTGGATGTTGTCGATGATTGAAAGTTATTCAAGTGTGTACTATCCAAACTATTTGCTACAGCGGTCATGGAGCTATGACTATCACGAAAATCACCAGTTTCGGCCCAAACTGAAAAGAATAAACCAGCGAACGGGCGAAGAAAAATATACAAAAAACATTAATGTTTAAAAAAAAGTGAAATAGTATGTATGTATATGTACTATATATGTATGTATGTATATATCTATATAGTGTGTGTGTGTATATGATTGTAGTTTGTATGCCTTATACTTTACTCTATAAAAGGCAGCTCCAAGCTGCTTAAAAGCCCATAAAAATGCTCATAAAAGGATTTATGGCAGAAACGTAGTTTGAAATGGGCTTTTGGTTAGCACGATTAAGGATACAAGGAGGCAAGACTCTTATGACTAAAGGAGGCTAACTTAATTGCTTTAATGAAGCATCTAAGGGAAACCTAAAGGATAGACAAAGATATATATACAGGGGAATAGAGTGTGAGCAATTGTAATTTGATTTTCCAATGGGTTGAGTTTAAAAATATGACTAAAACTTATCAAAAATAAATAAATTCATCACCAAAAAAATATATATATATTACTCATTCAAATAAATGCAATAATTACCCGTGTTAGTCATGCCTATTTTAATATTAATTGGTTAACATATTGATATATGTATTTCCTAGCCTCCAACTTGTACCCACATAGATTTATGTCTATGGAAATTGATTTTGATCATTTGGTTTTCCTTTTTTTCTCCAAGGTGTGTGCCCATATGGCCTAGGGTCTTGACTTCCTGGTCTTTGCCTACACCTAAATCTTATGAACTGACTTCCTGGCCATTGCCTTTAGCATACTTTGATAATTTATGGCCTTTTCACATGTTGAGCACAATTTTATGTGGTTTTTAAAGTGCCAGAGGGAACAACTCCCGCAGTGATATTTGAAACAATTAGCTCTTGGTGTGAAATTTGTTAATACTCAAGGGAGGGTGGGGGTGCAAAACACTAATGTCAAATGAGATGCCTTCACAGGGTTCTTGCCTATTAAATGAATTAATTACTTTGGCATTTTGATGTTCAAAATAATTTATGCCGATGACAACAGCATCATATGGTGTTTAAATACTTTTAAGTTATACTTTAAAAATTATATTGTTTGAAATGAGTAATAAAATGTACTAATTTACCGTGAAAATTAATGAAAGAGTTGTGAAGTTTGACTAGAAAATGGATAAACTATTTTCGCCATAAATAGAATATAATTTATCAAACAATTCACAATTCGATCTTTAACTGATAAATTCTATTTAGTTATTGACTTAAGTAAAAATAGATACCAATAATAGTTTAGTACAGTAAATTATTTTTATCAAAATGAAATAAAGTTCTTTCTTTGATAAAGATTTCTCCGAAATGACAAACTTTATCATTTTAAAAACGAAATTTTAGTACATTTCTAGAGAACTTAAACAAAAAGATTATCTAATGCCTTAGAAAATAAGCCAATTCTAAGAACCCTTTAGATTTTTCTGAACTAAGTAAAAGTAAATTTTCAAAAATTTCTTTTGATTAAGTAATGCTCGTTTTCTTGCTGTTATATTTCTTAATTTTTTAAATGAATCTTGTGATTTTATTACCGCCTCATTACAATTTTAAATGCTTCTTGCCTCTGCATCTCCTTTTCCTTTCTTTCCGATGCCACAAATGATTCGCCTCACTTAATAGCTGCCGCTGTTGCTGCTGTCTGTTCCCATTTTCAACCTGGGCATGTCTTTTATACGAAAAAAAAAAAAATAAAAACAACAAAATAAAATGGGTCGTCGCCTCATTCAGAATCGTAAAAATATTTTCTTAACGACAACAACACGGTCTAAAAAACGCAACAAAAATCACGTACCGCAGCGATTTTTATTTGTTTAAATATTTTTAACAAAATGCTCTATTTTCTTTTTTTTTTTTTGGTTTTTTGGCTAGCGACTAATTTGAGTTTGATTTTCATTCTACTATTTGCCTTGTCTGACAGGTCCAACAAATTTGGTTTTTGGTGTTGGTGTTGCTGTTGTTGTTGTTGCTTTTGTTATTGCTGGTGTTGGTGTTGCTATTGGTGTTGTCATCTGTCAGTTGGCGTTGACATTTGTAGCAGCAGTTGTCGCGAGAGTTTTACAATATTTTTCAAGGTTTGCTTGGACCGTGTGGTCTGAGTGGCAAGTGTCAATTGTAAGTGGGCGTATGTATGTATATATAAGTATATATGTATATATATATGTTTCTCATTCCCAATTTACCCCCCCATTTTGCACATGTCAAAAGTTGTGACAACAAGTGTCAGAGTCACTTTCGATTTTGTTTTTATTTGGCAGCCATTTTACAGAGGCGTGTTTTGTTGGGCAATGAGCAATGATTATTTGTTATTTGCCTTTTTGACTATTGTCATTAGCCAAACAAAAGTCAAAGTCAAACCAAACTAAAAGTAAACACACCCCTTCGGAAATGCAACTATTAATCAAATGATAGGGCAAAAACAAAAAAGAAAACGAAAAATATTAGAAATAAATTTTCCGCCTTAGCAATGATTTTGATTTTTCTCCCCTCTAACAGCCTAGGTAAACGTAAAATTAACTGCAACTGTATCTCTATCTGTAAATGTATCTCTAACTGTATACACACACATATATATATATATATATATATATATATATATATATATATATTATATATATATTCCTGGGCTTGTGCACATTTGTCCATTCATAAACATTTTTCCACACATTTTCACAAAAACTTTTGACACACGACACACGGCAAAACAGACGAAACAATAAATTATCCTGCCCAGGACTGTCAAATGGAAACCCAAAAGACCAAAACAAATAAAAATCCAAACAAAAGGATCGAGAAAGAAAGAGACAATAACATAGAAATTATGTGGATGAGAGAGAGAGAGAGAGAGAGAGAGAGGGGGAGAGGTAGAGCATAGATGCTGTGTCCTTTGACACAAAGGACCAACAAAAACGGAAAAAAATTACGTTTGAGAAACGTTTACTTGTAGAATTTTGGGTGACCAAAAACAAACGATTAATGTGACAGTTCAGTTTGGAATTTGGCAAAACAAACACACACACACACACACCACACAGAGAGACATACACAAAAGGACTAAAGGAGAGACCAGGATAAGGCCAACCTATTGTCATTCTCTCCCTCTGCTCTTTGTCTTTCTGTCAATTGGCAGAGCTTCTGTTGTTATTTTGACAAGTTAGTTGCTTTGCTTCTTGGTCCACTCTAAAGACAAAAAGAAAAAGGGTTAAATGCTTGGCGGTTTTTCCAATTTCATGCTACATTTGTTCAACAAAAAGTGTTAATGGTTAAGCGATATTTCTAGCCATATGCTGAAATTTTTATGCCACCCTTTCCATTGTTCAATACCCATACCACTTTTCTTATGGTTTTAGGAATTAGCCTAATTCTATTTGACAGTGGTTATAAAAATTAACCAATAGGAAAAAAGTTAATTTTTATTATATCTTGGAAGCATCTACAAAAGTTAATCCAATGAACATAGACATATGTTATGGCCATATAATGAGCTAGAAAAACTACAGGACATTCAGTAGCAGGCAGACACCAACCAAGACATAAAAATCACTGCAATAACATTGAGTCCCAACCCCTGAACTGACCCCAAACCCAAATTGCATTAGAGTCCAGACCAAAGCAAAACAAACTAAACCAAAACCATAGCAGAGTTCTAGCCACATTTCTGGTTCTGAGTCCGGCAAGCTCATTAGTTGAGACTACAGATAAGGCAGCAAAGGCAACCTCTCAACCTACCCAAAAAAAAAAAAAAAAAAAAAAAAAAAAAAGAACGAAATGTCCAGACTCGTTTCCACTCTTATCCATTCGTCCTAGGTTTGGTTGTGTCAGTTGTGCCTTGTGTAGTTTTCCACTGCAATGCCTTTTTCAGTAATTTTCCCAACTGTCAGCTCAAATTTTTGCTTCAGTTGATGCCATTGGGTCATTTCCTTTACCAAACAAGAAACGAGCCAAAAACCGAAAGCAACCTACACACACACCAACACCAACATCTCTGGACAAGTTTGTTTCCTTTAGATAATCTCTAATGCGACATTTTTACGAAATTGTACGATACCGTATAATGAGAAAAAGGAGACGGACGAGATGAGACGAGCCGTACAGGCAAGTGGCCGGAACAATCCGCAATGAAGTTATCCCGCTTGTGGTATGGTATGGTCGAGACAGGGTGAGGTAATTGCGGCGAGGGTGGAAGGATGGATATCAACCAAAGAAATGGGGAAAAATGGAAGAAATGGGGGATTGGTGGAATGGCAATGGGAATGGGTGAATGAATGCGAATGTGGCTGGTTGCCATAATGACATTATAATTTATATAAACGAAATCAGTTCTTGGGCATGGCTAGTGTTAGCTAGGATTGATATATGGCTGCCTTTTGCCACTCTCCATTCAAACTTAAAGTGGGCGTTACCAAGCTCGGCACAGTGGTTTGTTTTCTATATACTTAGTTAAGTTAAGATATTCCTATAGCTTAATTTTCTTTTAATTGATTTCATGTAATTTTTTTGTTTTGCAATTAAGTAATTGAGTTAAGTTTTTTTTATGGTTTTCCATTTCATATAATTTCATCATTTCCAATATAATTGTCAACCACTGTGCCTTTACATTTCTCCTTTATCCACGGACCCGATTCTGGCTTGGTCACCACTTGCAATTTATGGGGTGTTTGGTATGTGTTTGCAATGCCAATTTCAGGACGATGATCTTTTATTTTTGCGGTTAGTTTTCGGTGACATATGTGAGCAATTTCACAGAGATTTACTAGAAATGTACTAAAGATTGCCACGACTATTAAAGTCATCTAAGTAAGCTTTAAAATACTGAAACCAAAATGATGGCACAGAACAGTAGACCTACAAAAAAAAATCGATAAAATGTATTTATATTCATAAAGAAAACAAAAAAAAAAAAAAAACCAAAATGCCGTGTAGACATGCCCTGACAAATATGGTCGTCAGCCTGGAATTTAAAGTAGCTCACTGGCTGTATCCTTAACAGGAAATGAATGGTTATGTTTTTATGTAATGTATGTATCTACCTTTTGCGTTTAGTAGCCTTGTGTCTAGGCGTCTGGTCTGGAACATTGTTTATGCCCTTTTAGACCCAGAGACCCAGGTCGCGATTATCGTTGTTACCGAGCCATGGACACATGCTGCACGTGCCATTAACACTTGGTATCAACAAACAATAGACAAGACACGAGCGATAAGAGTAAAGATTTCATCAGAATTTCAAGCTCGAGAACTCTCTACATAGATATCAACTACTGAGTCGGCAATTTCATAATTTTATCAACGACATCAAGCCACAAACACGCACATAAACAAATACTCCATCTTAACGATATCTGTAACGACTTAGTAAACAATTAAAGAAACTTGTAAAAAAAAGAAAACATTTTACTATTTGTAGAGTAACCAAAAAAAAAAAAAAAAAAAAAACAGAAAACAGAAAAAAGAAGAAATAAAAACAAAGAAATAAACATATGCACAATGTATGTAAGTATGTATGTACATACATAAATGCATATATATTTATATACTTATATACATATGTATGTAAACTGCTCTGATTTGGTTGTGTTGATTTTTGTGTTTGCTTTCAGTAAATAGTAAAAGAAAAAGCAACCAAAAAGATACCTTTGTATATAGACATACATATATACATATGTATATATGATATTGCTACAGATATAGGAGATAAGTCGCTAATTACTTTGCCATGTTAATGTGCCGGGGACAAGGTCAGAATATATGTATATATATACAATTACATATAAAAATTAAGAGGAAATAAATTAAAAGATAATATGCGAATCTTATGCATAAATGTTTCTTTTATTGAGTTGTAAATCAACTGCAATTACTTTCCAACTTGGAGATTCTAAATCTTTGAACAATAAAATTCAAATTTTGAGATAGTCTGGGCTGCAATAAGTTTAATATGTATATTTAATGGAAAACCAATCAGATAAGTTTCTACATAACTTGCTTAAATTTACTAATGCCTAAGATCTATTACACCACTCTTAAGATCACCTAATGGTTCATTCCATATTATTATTTATATATGTATATATGTATATTATATGTAGACATCTTTTATATATCTATTTTTACTACATTTCCCCGTTTATCCGAATCTAACAAGTAGAACAAGAATAGATTTAAAACTTAAGACGATTTCAAGACGAAACAGAAGTAATAGAAAACAAATTTCTACTGCCTTTATAGAAGAGAGTAAATAAAAATTTTTCTTTTCTATATATAAAAACAAATAAACGAGAAAATCATACAATAAACGGAACATATCTTTGACAAACTTGATTCCTTTTCAATCAATTAAAATTTACTCCCAATATATATAATAAATATTACCCTATGTATAAGCATAATTTATATTAAAAACTAATAACTATTTCATTTTTTCTCTTAGAAAAATCCAGGTTATAAGCTAATTGAAAACAAATTTAACATATTAATAAACAATTTTTAAATTAATATTATCATTCATAACATTTTGAAGTGTTTTATAACAATTTTATGAGTCTTGGGAAGAGAACGAGGCAAACAGCTGCCGGCAACATAATTCAAAGGCAGAAAATAAAAATATATACTTCACACATTAAAGAGTTGTCGTGGGCTTTAAAAAAGTATTAACTTTATTTTTTTTTTATTGTTTAACACGCTACTTGGTATAATAAAAAATCGTTGTCTTTCGTGTCTTTTTATATTTTTTTATTTTTTGTTTTTTGAGGGAAATTAATGGAGAAACGTGAACTTGAAATCCTTTGAGCGCAAAAAGCGAAATAAAAACACGCACAGAATCCATAAAATGAAAATGAACCAATGTTAAAATAAAACAGAGAAATAGAAGGAAAAAGAGACAAATAAAGAGGGGAGAGAGGGAGAGGGTGATAGAGAAAATACCAGGAGAATGAAACTAAAAAGGTGAACATAAAAAACTGCAATAATAAAAAATAATTTCCACATATTAATATTTATATAAATAACTTGAATTTTTCCATAACACAAACAAATTGTGGGTGTGTATGCGAGTGTGTGTGTGTGTTTTGGCGTGTATTTTAAAACATTTATGGATTGAGTTGACCATTAAATTGGCCAATAATTGAAAATCCAATTGCCCGTCTGGTCGAGGCATTTGGGCACGTTGCGTGGCCATTATTTAAACAAGAGCGTAAACAATAACGATAACAGCAAACAGAATCAGAGTAAAATTTGTTACCAACATTTCTGGTAACTTGACCCGAACTCCGACCCCGTTCACCAACCGAAACCTTGCCATGACCCGCACCTGCAACTGCATCCGTATTGTTGATACTCAAATGTAAACGTTGTTTGTCTGGCTATGGCTATGGCTCTGGTAAGGACTCGTATATCTGTGTCTGTGTCTGTGTCTAGGTGTGTGTATGTGTGTCCGTGTCAAAGGATAAATGCAGTCGTGCATATTTTAAATGCGCACAATTTTTGTGTTAAATTGTTTTGGCACGCAAATAAATATCAGGACAGCTGTGTCCAAATAGAACCGGGGTATGCATCCTCCAGTAAGGAAGGATGCACAGGGCAAAGTTTGTGAGGCTGTTAACCCGTGGAACGACTAAACGAAAATCTGGATGCAGGTGACAGCTAACAAATCTCTAAGCAAAAAATAGACAAATATTTAATGCAAAAACGTTTTTAAAACGAAGTGATATAAATTTTAATTTAAACATTTGACTAAAAACAGATTCAGTAAAGATCGGCAGTTATATGATAACTATATATTTTTGAGATCTTTACAGAACCAGTGGAAGAATGTTAGTTATCTTTCTAAATCTGACTTTAAGTCTTTAATTTTTGTTTTATTAAGGTGGTTAATATCTTGATTTTAATATATCAACAACATTAACTGTAAGTATTAACTAAAATTCTAATTTAAATAAATCTTCTGTTAAAATCTTTGATTAGTGAGCTACAGCTTTGACATATATTGAATTAAATATAAAAATTAATAAATTTTAGTTGCTTCATTAATCTAAAAAGTAAGTCAAAAGCCTTAAAAACAACGATTTAATGAATCATAATGAATGGATTTTATGGAATTAAGTTTCCTTCTCTAAAAGTCGATTGAAAATCTTTCTAATGGTTTTTATATTATAAATTAAATATTACAAATAATAGAGCCCTACTTTATACATAGTTTAGATAACAAAAATTATTATTAATATAATTTTTCCGCCGGGTAAAAATGAGATAGAACCTTAAACAATTATATTAGTTATCTATTAAATGAAAATTTTTATGATAAATTTATATCAGATAGGAAAACTGCAACAAACCAACATCATGTCTTTGCAATTGAGTTATCAATATTATATCCACACAAAGGTGTTACATTACTCATCCTATTGAGGATCATCCTCCACTTCCATATCGGGCCACATTCAAATTCCCATAACAATTAGTCTAAACGGAACAACAAACACTTGACTACAATGCACATATCAAATTTCCAACATCGCCGTCGACCCTCAGAGCAGCAGCATCCATAAACGAGAGAAGAAAAAAATCAAGGGAAATGGAAAAAGGCAAACGGAATAGGAATGGGAACGGGAACGGGAACGGGAAAGAGAGTGTTGCCTTCGGCACTACGCCAGAAGGGTGCTCAATTAGCCGTGACATGAGCAACAAAATTGAAATTTGTTTAGTGCCTTTCGTATTTCTGTTTTCTCTTCTTTTTTTTTTTGTGTGTTCCCTTTGTAACGCTTTTGTGAAGATTATGCGCTAATGATTACACAATGATTATGAATATGCATGAGGAAAAATTAGGAGTGGGAGTGATTATGGTATTTGGGAGTAAGAGGGAGGAGCAGCTATAGCGACAAGTGGCCAAAAATGTATAAACTTTTGCACACACACTCGAACAGAAAATGATGAACACAAGTTATTCAAGAGCCGTGAATGATATCCATAACGAATGGAATATTGAAATGACAACAGCTGCCGTTGACAGTTGCAAAAAGGGAAGAAATCCAAAAAAAAAAACAAGACTAAAACCAAATTCTAACAATAAAGACAATGTGAATATGGACACTTGTTGATAGCGGACCAGATATAGATATAGATTTAGTTTGCTTTTAATATATGAATATATTTCTTTTTTTCCTTTTTTTTCTATATGTATTTCTTTCTTCTTCTGTCGCTTAATGTGAATTATGACCGCATTAATTAGTTGTAAATTCGTAAGATGTCGCTGGCAGGGACCCATACATATAAATTTGATAACAAATTGCCCACAGAATTGTGTGTTTAAGTGTGTGTATGGGTGTTTGTGTGTTGATGGGGGCAGCAGCATCTTTTTCTTTATTCGATACTTACTTCTGAGTTTCTCGAGCGGTTCGTGTTTGGGTGTATGTGGCGGAACAACACCATGATGCGGATGCTGACTATAGCCACCAACCAGATCCTGTCCGGTTGCCGTATGATGCAAATGACTGAGACTGCTGATGGGCATCAGACTCGAAATGGCAGGAGAGATGCTAACCGATGAACTGGAGTCATGCAGACTGTGATGACTGTGCAGATGTTCAGTGCCGGAGGTGCTGCTTCCTCCACCATTCACTGTGGAACTGCCAGTGCTGCCGCTGCTCAGGGCTGTGCTTGTGGTAGTTGCACTTTCTGCCGATCCTGCAGAACCAGCACCATTGGCTGTGCCTGCACTGACCAAATCTTGGAGACACAGTCCTGTGGATTCGGCTGACATGGCCTCCAGGCCATTAAGTGCACCACCAACACCAACACCTACACCGCCGCCACCATTGACAATGCCGCCCGGACCGAGAGCTGTGGCCGAACTGGTGACAACGCCAAGACCACCACCAGCAGCACCACAACCGCCGGCGGCGGCGCGGTCCATGCCTAAGTACGTTGGAAAAATGGTGGAAAAGCTTTGGGCCACAGCCTGGTGCGGCTGATGATGATGATGCAGGGCGGACTGCTGATGCGCTGGATGCGCCGGATGCAGTGGCGGCAGATGATGATCTCTGCCGGTGAACTTCGTCGTGACGACGTCCTTAAAATGTTGCAAGAATGTCGTCGTCTTGAGGCCGGTATCTTCCAACTGTGGTGAAAGCAAATCCAAGATGTGGCTGTTTCAGAGCTTGTGAGGCTGCAAAAACAGAAAACAAAAAAAATAAATAAATTAAAGTACAAAACGATTAAATACACTGTTCAAAATCTGGCTAGCACTTTGACTTGCATATGTACTGAAAATTTTAATCTGATTTTTAACTTTGAAAATATCTTTCTTCTGTCACTGCAAAACTTAATTATTTGTGAAAGCCTTTTGTATCTGTATCTATGTATATACATATACATATATATCTGTATATATGGGCTACCTGGTAATGTCAACGCCAGTTAGCGAGCATTGCCTTTTATTGCCATAAGGCAAACATTGAGCTTAACCCAAACACTAGAAGAACGGCAATTTAACACCAAAAACGTCAAGGGGTTAATACCACATCAGGGGTAACCGATTGCCACAGTACCTAGTGCGGGTACTATGCTCTATGGATGGGATGCTGCTGCTGCTGCTGTTGCTGATGATGATGCCGGGAGTTTACTTTTTAACCATAGGCCTTTTTGGTAGTATATCGTAAATTGTATCGGGGGCGAGAGATGTTAACGACTTAAGTTGCCAACGCAGGCCACGACACGGTAGAATGTGGCGATTCCCTTTAGCCCCACACCCACCTCAACCACCACCTACATATGTATGGCACAACACAACCATTCTTATCAGTTAGAGAAATATATATAAAAAAAAAAACACACACAGAGAGAGAGAGAGAGAGCGTGAGAGGGAGGCGAGAGAGCTGCGATAACTCTTATCAATGTAAAAATATTTACATTTCAGTGAATTTTCCTCTTTTTTTTATTGCCTCATGGCTGGCTGGCAGAGACTGCGAATTTTGTGGTACTTTATTCTGCTTTTTCCCTTTTTTTTCTGTTTTTGTTGTTTTTTCGTTCTCGATTTTGTTTAAGTGGTAGCGATAGGAATTGCGTTCGTGTTGGGGCATCTAATAAATTTATTAAAAATAAAACAAAGTTCTATTGACATTAGCAACCGAAAATAGCCATAAATGATTATAAATCAATTAGCCAAGTTGTCTATGGCACATAAAATCATATCAAAAAAAAAAGAGGTAAGTAAGTTTACTTTACTCTCTCTTATTCGAATCAATTCTTTTCGTATCACTATCTCACTCTCTCTCTCTCTCTCTATCGCTCTGTCTCTGTCTGTCTATTACCGTAACCCCAGACTGGGGTACGCTATCAAAGCAAACTAAAATGCGAAACTTTGCAATAATAATAAACTCTTATCTAATCTCAATCATAACAAAATAAAAAATATAAAACCCCATTCAAAAGTGAAATAGTTGTAAAAAGAATGAGACAAAAACAATTTATAAATTAAACGGAAGAGCATAGACATATAAATACTAAAATTTAAGAAATGAAATAAACTATATTTATATAAGACACGAACAAAATAAAACAATACAACATATACATTCCATTGTCTAACCATAAATTCAAAGTAAGGAAGCGAAGAAATAAACAAAAAAAATTAATAGAGTCAAATGTTGAAAAAAAAAAATAAATGAAAATAAAAATTATGAAAATTTAATTCGATTTGGCCATGTCACTTTCGATTTTCATTTTGGCTTAATTGAATACATTCATATATCCTACTTGATCTCCACTTGATCCCAAGTGGATTAGTGTGGCTGTAATATTAAATCGCTTTGCGGTTATATTTTAATAACAATAATAAACATAATTTCACTTTAACTTGATTTATTTACAATATGACTTTTGATTGTTGGCTTCGTTATACGTTATAATAATAATAATAATATTATTATTATTATTATTATTGCTTTTGTTATTATTGTTGTTGTTGCGGCAGAATTTATGCTAGCTAAATTATCTGCCGCAGTGCTAATAAATAATTTGAAGAGCAAATCAAAGTGCCACACACAGCAACAACAACAACAATAACAACGGCAGCAACATCTACAAATGTATCTTAACTTTTCATTTCAATCTTATTTTTTGTGAATTTTTTTCTGCTTCGTCATTTTATTTCAAAAGTGAGAATTTATTTACATAATGATTTTCTAAGACAAAGAATGCCAGAAATTATTTTATGTCACTTTATTGCCCCTAGAGCCGGTACCAGCAGCAACAGCAACAACAGCAACAACCACGGCAGCAACAGCAACGGCAGCAGCCCATGATTTTTGTGCTTTATTTCTGTGGTTTTTTTTTTTTTTTTGACTGAAGGCTTTTTGGGGGTAAACAGTGAAGGTGGCAAAGATCTCTATGTTTTGCCAAGACTTTCAACATGTTTTCATTTCTATTTAATTTTATTATACGTTTATTATTTAAATTAAAGTTTAATCACTTTAGGCTAGCTCTCTATGTATGCATATTCTGTTTTTTTCCATCTAATTTAAAAGTTGTTGCTCTTTACTTTAGTTTAATTGTTTAAGTGACGTCAATCGGTTTTTGTTTTTTCGGTGGCCCCAAAAGGCCCCCTTACAAGTTGTTTAGAATCAGCGACTCAGTTTATGATTGCTATTTGTTGTATATATATATATATGCATATATCATGACTTAGTCTTTGATAATTTATACCTGGCGTGAGAGCGCAATAAAACCGTGCAAATATGTATATCTTTTATTGATGGGATATCTCTTACGATTATTATTGTATTTAGTTATACATTTCCATCTTCTATGGAAAGCGCCAGGTAGTTCTAAATAAATTGGCACTGGATTTTGGGTTAATATCAGCAATATCTTAGTACATATTTGGTGAAAATGAAAGTCAAGAACTACAAAGAGAATCTATGTTATTTAATTTAATGGACTTTAGGTAAGCTATGTTACTAGAATATCAAAATATTTAATTAGTTATGGTTAAATTAGTTAAGGATTACAATTATGAAAAACATTTGAGGTTGGAATTCGTAAAACGAATTGGAAAACTATTTGTCTGGAAATAGATTTATATCTTTTGATGCCTCACTTTCTCTTCTTAAGCTATTTATTAGATTATCTATCAGTTTCTCTTTGATTTTTTAGTGTTCTGTGTTAGCTATGTTTCTAAAGAATTCACTTTTATTGGACTTGGACAGTTTTAGTAAAATTACAACCTCTGATCAACATAAAATCCCTGAAACGCGTTTAACCCCTTCAACTAATTCAATTCCATTCCACTGTCATATCCTACAATTATTTTACTATATTTTTTGATTTTCATCATATTTTATGTATTCTCCCATTTCCATAATTCGAATTACTCTACATAATCTATATATTTAAGCTATATATTTTTACCTATATCAATAATCCATTTCTTTAATTAGTTATTCAAATACTTTTAGAAATACCCCAAGTCAACAAAGATCAAATGTATAATCCGATTATTAGTTTATTATTATTGGTAGCATTTCTGCCTTAACTTACCTCTAATTTATGGAAAGAAATATAAATTAATCCACTTGGCGCCGTTAAATCGGCAACTGGAAAGATTACTCGCCGTCGGTTTTTAATATATATATATATATTTGTTTTTTTTTTTTGGCAAACTTTCGTTACCAATTTAAAGTTAATTTTTTAATTATTGTTGTTGTTTTTTTGTTTGTGTTTATTTTTGTTAGATTTTATAATGGATATATGTGAATGACTTTGTTAAGTCGGGTGCAAAATGTTATGCACTAGACAATAAATCAAATTGCTTTATATTTGATGATTTTACACGCGTGGGCTTTAGGTTGGCATTTGAAAATTTATTGATAGATTGTTGTGTTCTCTTTCTATCTCTTGCTTTCTCTTTCTCTCTCTCTGTGCTTGTTGCAACAGATCTTTATGATTCTATATCCGGATTCCAAGATCTTTCTTTTCGATGGCTAATCAAAAAAAATGCTCGAAAAATCATTTAAGTGCTTTTTATAGTTTTACACACACACGTATACACAGAGAAAATATACACAAACACAACTGTTATATAGGACGGGGGCAGCTCAGTTGAGAATCAGAGTGATTATGTTAGTGATTAATTTTAAGTAACTCATGGATATGTTTTTAATGTGACTTTGATGCCCAGCTCTCGTCGCTGCTGTTGTTGTTATTGTTAGCAGCATTTACACACAGACACATATACACACACATATATATATATATATATATATATATACACAAGATATTTGCGTTGGTTTTTTTTATTATTATTATTATTATTATTATTATTTTTTGCACAAACAACCCGATGCCGGTATCATCGGCTGTTGATTCTAAATCCGCGTCGGGCTTTACTGTTTTAATAATTTAATCCAGCGCGTAATTAGGGTAAGTATATGGAAAGACTCTCTTGGCCCTGTTTGGCTCTGTTTTGACGGAAGCTTTACACACACACACACAAGCCTAAAACGGAAACAAAACGCGTCTGCACCCGTAACAGGACGTATCTGAATTGAAAACGAATTCAAAAGCATACGCAAAAGTATCTATTGGATGTATTTTGTCAGCGACGGCGACGACGACAACGACGACGACGACGACGGCAGCAGCGAGTACAAGAACGTTGTTGGGAACGTTGATGGGTTTGAGGAGGGTTGGGTGCAACTTGCACAAACGACTACGCACAAGCACAGTCAGAGTCACAGGGTAGCCGTGGCATTAGCTGTTGGAGCGAACGAGCGGCGAGTAGCTTGTCTTGCGGACGTACGGTAACTACGACCTGCACTGAACTGAATAACGGAATTTGATTTTACCAAACGACTCGCATACGCATCGGGAACGCTAACCGCGACGGTATCTTGTATCTGTTGGCTATCTTATCTCTCTGTTCTCTGGCCGCCACTATTTATGTGTTGTAGTGTGAGCGGGTAGGCAACATTTAGCGAGTAGCGAGTATCATCTAATAGACAAAGTGAGAGCGAGAGGGAAGTTGCATTTAGCATGGCAGAGACACACCCCCAATGTTGTCTTTGGTGCGTTATTCTTGGCACTGGCTCTCGCTTTTCTTCTCTCTTTTTCTATCTCATTCTCTCTCTCTCTCTCTCTCTCTCTCTCACTCTCACACCACATGAAATGTTTACAGTGCGCCATTGTTAAGGCCTTCCCTGCGCGCGCACTTTGTACTCTCTCTCTCTCTATCTCTCTTGCCCTATCTTTCTCTTATTTCCCCCTCCTTGGGGAACCTAACGATTTGGTTTGGCCTCTTCTACTGTTTATTATTTAGGCGCTATGCTACTCTCGAGGGTTTGATTTGTACTTTTGCGGGTCCTTTGTGTGTGAGCGCACGACCCTTTGCCCCTTGATATTTCTGGTGTCTCTGTCCCTCCCCCAACCACCATTTAGACGATTGCTACGTGCTTTGAGCCCGCAATGTTCATAATAATAAGGCTACTTCTATGGCACACAGTTTTCGTTTTGTTCTTTTTGCGTTTTTTGTTTTCCTTTTTCTTTTTTATTTGAGGGCTGGCTGTCTTTTTACTGGGTGTCAAGGGCGTTTTGTTATCCCATTATTCTGCGTTAGCCCGCCATTGTTATTCCCTTCGCCCGCCCGCCCGACTGCCTGCCTGCCTTCCTGCCTTCCTTGAGGCGGGTACAGGGTGCGTCCTCTCGATTGCGCACAAATAAATAAATAACTCCTGTTCCTTTTGACGTATTCTCATTGTCTCTGCTGGTGTGTGTGTGTGTGTGTGTGTCTGTGCCTGTGTGTTTATATGTGACTTCCTTTCCTCTACTTCCCTTTTCCCCTTTCCCCTTTCCCCATCCCTCTCACTTCTATACCATTGCCGCCCCCTGTTTGATTTGTTCACTCTGCCGCAGTTGGCAGATACTTTTTCCGTTCTTCGACTGCCATAGCCCAAGCAACAAAATTTATTAAAATTCACAACAGCTTTTGTGCAGTTCATAATTTTCGTTTTTATTTCGCATTTGCCTGCCTCTTTCTGTGTTTTTATTCAGTTTGTTGTTGGTTTTGTTTTTCTTTCTTATTTCCTAAGTGGCTCGAGTAAAGTAAAGTGGTGCTGGTATTGGGGTTGTGCATTGAAGTGGAGTGTCGTGGGGTTTTTCATAGAGTGGGTGGTTGGGTGGCTAGGCAGCCGGTTGGTTTAATGCCGGGTAAAAAGCCATCGAGGGGGAAGAGAAGGGAAGGACAGTTGGCCGATGAAACTGCCAGATAAAAATAGCCAATTATATGCACATGCATAGACTCAGACATACCTTTTCTTGGAAATTATGTTTATTCTTATTTATTTTTTCGAAATTAGTTGATACACATTTTATATATTTATGTAGATAGATTGATTACCTTAGTCTAGACTCTAAGTCCAGGTAGGATAGCTAATGTTAATATATATATATATATATTCAATAGAATAAATAAAGGAAATTGGTTTTATTTGAAGTAATCCTTATACATTATTCAGATCACTTCATTATATTATGAGTATTGTCATTCACTTTTTTGATCCTTCAGATGTGTATTAAGATGGTTATTAAGTTAAAATAAAATTAAAGTCTCAGATTGTGTAAATACTTCTTTAAGAAAGTTTCAGAAAATATATTAAACATTTGAAAAATATATAATATTTGTAATTGACACAATTAAATCATCATATAAAGTCAAATAGTAATATAAACGATATACCTTATCTGTAAATAGGTTAAACTATTTTAGAAAATACAATTTTAGTTATATTGAAATCCTTTTTTATTGTTTTCTTATTTTGTAAAGTTTAACACTATTCACATGATTTTTATTATTAATCAATTTATAGTAATTCATACTATATATAATAAAATATTTACACCAGGACTTATCATTAATATACAAAATATTTTAGTTGATTCACATTCATATAAATCATATGTTCTCAAATAACTGAATCTGATAAATAACCACTCAACTTTAATTAAAATCATACAATAAGATAACGCCCGATTCACAATATTCAGTCGAAAGAACTTTGGTATTTCATTTGACACTTGCAATTTCTGATTGAAAACTTAAATATGAAAAAATGTTAGATTATTTTTCTTGATTTCATACCTGTTATATTTTAAGTACATCTAGTTAGTTAGTTAGCCAGCAGGTCTTTTAATTTCTACTATGTAGTAATTGAGTTTTGGAAGTCTCTACACTTGACAGCTTAGACATTGTCAAGTTGATTTTATCGGTAAATTTGCTTTGAAGTCACAATTGTATTATAGTTATATAAATTGTATATAATTTTTCGATTACCTTCATTCAACTATGGGGGACTATCACTCGAGATGGTCTAATGCAGAAGTGGCTACACGTACGCACTTTTAATGGGTTTTTTCTATAGAATCTTACATACATATATCTAGGCAATCAGTCGGACAAATATAACTTTCACTCCC
This sequence comes from Drosophila sturtevanti, assembly GCA_018150375.1. Taxonomy (NCBI): domain Eukaryota; kingdom Metazoa; phylum Arthropoda; class Insecta; order Diptera; family Drosophilidae; genus Drosophila; species Drosophila sturtevanti. Next base: position 3,499,518 of record JAECWJ010000408.1, on the reverse strand, counting down.
TTGGCATATACATAGATTGGCAACACCTGTTTTATGTGACCCCAAATACAAATGGAAATACACACAAAACAAAAAAACAAAAGAAAAAGGGTTATTCTGTCGGGAATTTGTGTGTTTATGATTATGCCATTTGTGTGCGTGTATTTTGTGATATTTGTGTCCTTTTTGGTGGACCGACAAAAGCCCATAATCAACGCAGAGTCAACTTACCAACCCCTCACCCCCACCCCACCCCCCATCACCCAATGATGACATGATATCTATTTTTGGCCCAACACTGCCTGCGGGATTTGCCCAGTGCACATTTCAATTATAGGAGAATGAACAACGTATAGCAAAAATTAGACTTTCGACTTTTTCGATATCATGGGTAAGGCTTTGTCATTTTACTATTGTTATCTAGTCAATTAGACCTCAGCAAAATGGCGTCCAAGTACAAATGGGGGACGTGCCACGAACTGTGCCAGTTATGGTGGAACCAACTTTATGTATGTGTCAGAAGCAGAGTCATACAGACGGACAGTCACAGAGACATACAGATAGACAGCCAGACAGACAGAAAGACAATTCTCATGTCAAGTGGACAAGAGGCAAGCTAAACTAACTAGCTCATCCTTTGATGCTCTCAACAACTTAATGCCACACATTCATGAAGTCGCACGCACCCACGTTGAAAAATTTCATATGCAAAAGGCGGTGAAAGTGTCAGATCTACAAAAAGTATATATGTACATATGTATATATATATATCTCGTGGCATCCCCTTCATTCAAACCACATTCCACATTCGCGTCCGCGCCCTTGTTGTTGTCACCGTTTTCCCATTTTAAGCAACTACAAAAAAAAAAAAAAAAATATAAAGAGAAAAGAAAAAAGAAATAAGAAAAGTTCACAGGCCCCAGGCACATACAGTTACAAAGTTCAGAGTACAGCGGAGCATAGCAGAGCCGAGCCATTGCCTCAGTCGCCAAACTAATCCGGCCCTAATCCCGAAACATGACGAAATGAAATACGATGGTGCGTAGGGAGTTGTGCGACAACAAAAGATGTAAAGATGTTCGCTATTCCCCCTCTCCCCCCCCCCTTACCATACCATATTCCCCCTTCTCTTCACCGTTGAACTAATTTTGTATGCCTTATGAGACCATCTGAAAAGGCAAAAGGAGAGAGAAGGAGCAAGTGAGAGAAAGAGAGAGAGAAAAAACGGCAATAGAGTTAAAGGAAGGAGAAGGGAAGGGATATAGATGAGGAGCAAGCCAACTCTTTCACAAAATGGCGGCATTGATTTCCTGCCGGCGAAGTCAATTTTCAGGATTTGCTGACGGCCTTAGATTCTTTAGTAAAAATCTCTATGGAAAGCACTTCCCGCAAGGAAGTCAATAAACTATATACGCACACAAACACGCATACATACATTCTAAGAAAGAGATTCATTTTACCCATGTATGCGTGTCTATGTGTACGTGTGTGTGTGTGTGTGAGTGTGTATGTATGTTAGTGCGTTGGATTTTATATTAGTTTGCGTGACATGTCCTTGTTCTGGTTGACATTGCCAACTGAAAAGTCATACGCTCTTTGTTTAAATAAAATCTCAAAAAGAGTTTAATTTCATCTAAGTCTTTTTGGAAGTCTTTAAAAATTTTATTTTATGTAATATAGAAATATATTATGTTTTGTAAATATTTATGGTTGAATACTAAATGCTTGAAATATTCAATAATAATAATTTAAATTATTAAATCTATAATAGAAGTTTCTATTAGAAAATGTGGAAAGAAAATGATGGAAGAAGGATGCCTAGAAATTTCTTTCTTCATTTCTTATTATCTCCTAATAATATATCTTATTAACAACATAAAAATTTAGTCAAATAGAATATACTACTTTTAGATTTGAATTTTTTTGCGATTGTTTAACCATTTCTTATAATTTATATAGGTCCGAATCTTTTGACCTGAAACTGTCTTTCTTTATTTCACATTAACAAACATTTGATAATGATTTAAAACATTTAATTAAATTATGAAAATAATTTCATACAAGTTCGGACTATTGCTTTTATATTCATAATCCTTAAAATAAGATAAAGATAAAGATTTTCTATAAAATAAAGTTTTTTTTAGTAAAATATTGACAGATTTTACAGCATTATTCATTCAAAAGGAAAAAAATCAACCAATTAAATTTTATACATGTTTATAAATTATAAATATAATTATTATTCCTATAAGCTAAATTTTAGTATGTCTCGAAATCGTATCATAAAGAAGATTGATTTCGGACAAGAGCTAAAGACACATCCTTCACCTATGATCAGTATCAACTATCAACAATTTAACCGAAATTCCAAAATAAATTACACGACTAATTAATAAAAGTCAGCCACAAAACAAAAAAAAATAAAAATAAAATACAACAACTGAAAAAGGAAGAACACAAAACCAAAAAGGAAAGAGAGGAGGAACAGGCTGGGTTGGACTGAATTGGCAACCATGGCAATCAAGTCCTGCCCACAGCCACGTCCTGAGCAGCATATCGATTTAAATTAATTTTTGTTAGAGGATGCTCAAGCGAAAATCCTCCATTACCGTAAAGTACTTGTAACAAAGTCCCCAACGGTGGGTGTCGCTTGGTCCTCTCATGATGTCGCATACATATGCCGGACGCGACACAAAAAAAAAAAAAAGGAAAAGGAAAAAAACAACAACAACAACAAAAAGACCAGAAAACAGTAACTGGAAATGGAGTTGGGAACTGAAGCTGATGTTGGCCATGGCAGGAGTTGCTGATGTTGGTATAAGAACAGACGGCAGCAGGCCAAACAAATTAAGCGACACATATCGCCGGATGGATGTGGCCATGGAGCCGCATAATTTCGAACGTGAAAAAAAGAAATTTATATATATATATATATAGAGAGAGAGAAAGAGATGTATATGATGACATTTCTTTCTCCTGCGGAACACTCGACCAAAGTTACATCGATTGTTGGCCGATTTATGCGCCGCACGTGGTGTGTGTGTGTGCTGTGGCAGCAGGTCCTGCAACAGGAGCAGCAGTCATGCCTCACTACTACAACTACATCATCGTCGTCATCATCATCATCATCATCATCATCATCTCACTCACGCATACTCACCCATTCCTATTTCTACTGCGACCCTCCCTCTCTCTTTCTCATACCAAAATCTCTTATCTCCAGCCATTCCACAATGCATTCACATACTCGCTGATACGATTTGGACTCTTTTCATTGGCTGTGCCATTGGCCCACTCGTTACTTATTGGCCACACCCATCTGTTGTGTGTGTATGTGTATGTTTATTCTATGGTTAAGGGTGTGGTCTCTGGTGGGATGCGTATTACATGCGCAAAGATGAAAAATATTCGAATGATTGAGAGCAAGTTGATTTCCCCTCTTGGCTGTTGCATTTCCTTTGCTTGGGGTTTATTTTTCTTTTTTTTTATTTTCCTTTCCTTCTTTTTTTTTTGGACCATATCGAGTCCCAAGATTTGGATGGTAGTGAAACAGCTGATTTTTGTTTGTTGAACGTTGAAAACAAAAACAAGAATATAAAATGAAAATAATTAGATAAATTATTGATTGAGTTAATTACTAAATTAATTAAAATTTAAATCAACAAATTGCTCAACTTTCTGATCGGTATAACTTCAAAGGTTGAATATATTTAACCATTTTTAATACACTAGCCAACATCAAACAAATGGAGAAAAAAAAAACAGAACTTTCAACTGTTGCCGGCAGGCATAAAAAGAGCCGACTATTTGGTTAGTACATATGATCTCAGACACTTTCAATATCGATATTATCGATACATACATACATATAGCCTTATAAGAATGTTTGACGCAGTTTCCGTAATTAATTAATAAATCATAAAAACAACAACAAGAACAACAACAGCACATACCACACATACACACAGACACAGTTGCCACATCATTGACTATAAACGGCAGCGAAGAGTAGAAAAAAAATTCTTATCAATGGGTCCCAAATGGCTGCCACCAGGTTCACCTGGGGAGTAGATGGGAAGGCAGAGAGTGATTTTTTTTTTTTTTTTTTGGGACGAGTGGGGGTTGGTTGCTTACTGCGGCCAATGTAATCCATCAAATTTGTTGTACGTATTCCATTTTGGAGTGGGAAAAAGCGAAAAAATAGTCACATCAGAGACACCGCCGCCCAATGTCGAAAAGTTTGATTTTCGGCTTTTTATGCGCATGGATTAAAATGGGGATTACAATATCAAAATGTTTGCTAATGATTTATAGCAAACGAAAGACAACGACGACGACAGCAGCCAGGCAGCCAGCCAGTCAGCCAACCAGTCAGCCAATTGTCCGACCGACCAACCAGTCAAAGCGAGTTCCGTCGAGTTCCTATATTTACACATAGACGCCTTCCCGCCGCAGTCCCTACATAGAGAAAACCCCATACTTCATTCATTACGATTCCCGGCCATATGTCCGATTTATGGTTTGCATGCGTGGAACGTGAGAAATATTAGACTGACTTAGTCCAGTGGTTCAAGTTGGTAAGCCCTATGGATCAAATACTCCCAGTAAGGTGGTGCTGCTTCTATTGCCTGTGGTGGTGGTGGTAATGGTGGAAGTGGCTCTCTTTCTCTGTGACGTTGATGTATGAAATTTGTATGATTTAAAATCTGTTTATAAGTATTTCCATATTCCACTTTATACATACATATATACTATGCATATATAGATATCTAGCTAGACAGGCAGGTGTCCAAATTTTTTAGCTATTCTCACGGATTTCAAATCAAGAAGTGAGTGAGGTGTGTGGGATTTGGGCTGTAACATTGTTTGATTAGTTTACAGTTGTGTGTATTGGATTAAAAGATGATGTCTGAAGTTAACTACTGTATTTATTTGGAATTTATGTACATATATACCAGATATGGGGGCGTGGGAAGAGTTTGACGATAAAGATAGGGGTGAAACTAAGAAAGTGTAAGTTTATTACTCTATATGTATTACTATTTATTTATTTATACTAGATAAATTATTAAAGGTTATTTGTAGAGAAAAGTATTTCTTATACTATATACAGGTTGTATAAATACATATATAATTAGTATATAGAATCTGACTAATTTCGAATCCCATTAAATATTGTCACACACTTTAATCCCAATACTCGCAACAGATTCAAAAAGGAAAACAATAGAAGAAAAACTTATGTTTCATTTCTATAAACAATCACATTCATTCAGTTGCCAAGTGTCGCATCATCGTCATAAACCCGACCACCGCCTATCCCCCTCACACAATAACCATATACACACGTACACACACACACATACACACTCTAAGCAAAAGAAAAACCAACAAGGAATTTAAATTGAAATTATTTATTTTTGCATTTTGAAAGCGTTCGCGCGTGTCAAGGATTTCTCACGCGCCCGTACCAATGACTAACTGAGGCCAACCCCTATATCTAACCCATACCCATAATATTACCCCACTTTACCCCTCCCTCCACCAGGCAATCATCCATTGTGCCAATGGAGAACAACAACAAAGTCACCCGCTTTTGCTTTTTTAATTTAAAAATATAAAAATAACAAAGCTCAGCAGCACTCGGCGTGTACTTGTATTCAAATGTCAAAGTCCCAAGCAAAGTCTCTCCCCCAGCCCCCTCTTCCTTCGAGAATATTGCCCCTACCAACACCCACTACAAATGGATGGGTTCTCGGGATGCCATAGCAAGGCTTGTAAATCAGTCCGGGGAAGTCGTCGGCGGCATCTTATCTGACACAGCTAAAGTGACATACATAAATATATGTATATATATATATATATATATATATTTGTATGCAAACATTTTCCATTGCTTATCGTGAAATTCAAATTGTGAGATCTCCCATCAATTTTGAATGTCAAACGGAATGTAACGTATATAAGGTGCTTGGTAGAAGACAATTTTTACTATCTTTATAATGATTTACTTACTTTTCACGCTTGTAACTCTTTAGTTATATCATATATATGATATGATAATTATCTTCATTAAAAGAAAATATCTAGAGAAGAAAACCTTTTATAAACATATTCGGTAAAATGATCTAAGAAATTAAGAACATTTTTGGCTTTATTAGTTTCTTCGATTTCATTTTCAAACTCTTATAATTTGCTCTACTCTTCATTTTTTATATTGTAGCTAAATTAATACATTTAAATATCGAAACAAAAACTTAAATATATTTAAAAGGGAAGAAAGATTACATTTCAATGCAATTTTCCCTCTAATAGGAGCAATCAAAATTTATAAAAATATTCCCCTAAGAAAATCCATAAAATAGGGGAGAAAAAACTAACAAAAAAAACTTGTAGAAACCTGTGTGAGAACTGAATTTCAATAATTTGTATGTTATATTGCTATATACCTATATATGTATTTATATTTCTACTATTATTTATTACCTAAATCGTTCAGCTTTTTGACTTGATGGCATTGAGTAATCTCATCTAAATCATATTTGAAAATAAATAAAATATAGTAAATTTACCTAACCCCACAAAGGAATATACATATATATATATATATATGTATGTATACATACGATTATCAGCATTCCTTTTGTCCCCATCTATACATTCCCCTTGTGGCAATCCCGGTCTCTAAAACTGAACCATCAACTGTCTTTAATTTCGCAATTAAATGCTTAACTTTTACAGCCAGAGGTAAGCCGGCAAACTAACTACCAATTTGGCTACTGTTTGTGCATTGTTGTCCATGGACAACAACGGATGGGCATATTGTGTGATTGCCATAACTATAGCAATGGCATTGTTCATTCTGTCCAGTTTTGCTGCTATCAGCAACAGCCAGCGGCTAAGCCGGCTTGTCAATTTTGTATAAAATTTATTATTTTATTTGCGTCAGGTTTTCTGTTTTTTTTTTTATTATTTAATTTTTGTTTTTTTTTTTTTTTTTTAGGTTCTGTGTTTTTTTTTTTGCTTTTTGTCTCTCGTCTGTCAACCAGCCAGCAAAAATTATTTACATTTTGCTTATTGCGCCAGTTTTTTTTTTTGTTATTTTTTTGTATTCCTTCATTTGCCTTTTTTATTTTTTTACTTTTGCTTCTCTGTTTTTTTTTTTTTTTGCATTGCCCAGGCTGTCATAAAGTGAACTGTTTGCTCGGTCTGCTATCATCAATTGCTTGGTATGGAGAGTGCCATAAAACATGCATTGCATTGCACGCAATCGACAACGACAACGGCAACAGCAATAGCAACAGCAATAGCAATAGCAACAGCAACAGCAACGTGAACGACAACAACAAGAAGAAATGTTTGCTCATTTTATGGCCCTTAGAGCGCTGATGGAGAAGGTAACAACTGTTGATATTCTTCTTTTTTTTTTTCTTTCCTTCCATTTGGTTAGTCAGTCAGGGTCAGCAGTTTTCAGTTTGAACTCGGAACCAACAAAAACAAAAAAAAAACCAAAAGAAATAGTAGAAAAAAAAAATAAAACTTCCCCCGACACCAGCATGAAACCATTAATTAAACCATCAGTTTCCCCATCACAAATCAGGTATTGACAGCTGATTGTTCGACTTGCTTGAGTCATAGTCATATGATGATAGCGCACGACACTTAATTGACAACTCCAGTTCTTTGCAAAAAAAAAAAACAACCGAAATCAAAATGAATATAAGAAATGAAAAAGTGACAAGCAGAGACTACCCACCTTAGACTGTGCGACCACGCTGCGTATGAGTAATTTGATTGAGGGAAAAATTGTATTGGAGTCAGCCATTAAATGAACCAACAAAATTCAGCAACAGCAGCCACAGATTAAGAACCTTTTAAAGGGATTAATGATTTTCATTTTTTCTCTTTTTTTCCATGCTTTTGTTATTATAAAAACTTTATGCTACTTGTGGGGTACATCAGCTATATCATTGAACTGATTTATTAATTGATAAATGTTATGCAATATTTTATTTTATTTTTTTAAAGACCAATTTAATTTTTATAACTATGCCATTGAGATAACTATAATTTGAATAGCAGATGTACTCTTTGGAAGTGTATGCCAATGCATAAAAGAACGAAAAAAAGAAATAAGTAGAAAATTCATTCATGTCTTGTGCTCGTTGTCAGTCTTTTTTGCTGCTATTCCTGGCATGGAGGATGACATTTGTTTGCTTTGCTTTTGGCCAGACAAAGTGCCATCAAGGCTCTATACGGTCACAACGACTTTTGTGGAGGATATATGTATATTCAGTTCCTCTTTCTCGGTTGTTTGTTTTGCGCATTAAGCTAATTATGGCCAAATAAAGTGAAACGAAATGAAACGCGTGCCCGAAGCAAACAACAACATGGTAAGCAGCCTCTCTCCCGCTCTCTGTCTACCTCTGTCTCACACTCTCCCTCTCTCTCTCACTCTCTCTCTCTCACTCTCTCTCTCCCTCACTCACTCTCTTTGTATGTCCTGTGTATCCTTTTTAATGTTCTGTTGCATGCCAGCACTTAACTTTCCCTTTTCATTTCTCTTTTGCCTTCTTCCTTTTTTTTTTGTCTTGTTCTTTTGCTGTGCTGTGGTTGCATTTTTGATTGTTTTCCAATTTTCTGCATTGTTAAACTTTTCCCATCTCATATTGTGTCGTCTTGTTTAATTTGCCTGGCTGACACGTGACATTGGCGTGGGCAAGTGCAGAATGCGGCACGTGTCCCGGCAGCAGAAACTGGAGATGGAGGATACAACCATCACCAGCTGTTTAATGGATGCTGCCTATGGCAAATATTTTGCTAGCAAATCAATTTTGTATGCTCTCCCAAATGGAATACGAATTGTGACATTGTGCACGCCTCGACTATGCCTTCAATTGCTCCTCTGACATGTTCTGCTTCTGTCGCTGCTGCTACTGCTGCTGCTGGTCACGTGTCCCAGTCGCGCCTCCTTTGCCTGCTAATCTATCACAACCGTTGGCAGCACACCAAATTGAGTTTGTTTGGATATCATTTCCATTTCCGAGGCAAACCAAAGAATTTGTCTTTTTCGACATGAGTGGGCACAAAGAATACATATAGCACAACGGCACTACCTGACCCAAAAGCCACTGTCAAAGCCACTTTCACTTGCCTTTTTTTTTAGTTTTCCACTCATCCGTTTTGTCTTGTTCCCACAATTTCCTGTTTCTCTTTTTGCTTGCCTCTCTCGCTCTCTCTCTCTCTCTCTCTTTCTCTCTCTATGTGTTGATGCCGTCAATCAAATTACAAGGCGACAACCCAACAAAAAAAGCAAAAAAAAAAAATTCACACATCAAATTATGCCCGAGGTGGTGGTGGATTGTTGTGTTCGGCCACCCCTTACCACACACACACACACACACACACTGTCCTTATTTTACGTCAACACTAACTTGCGATTTGCGTTTTGTAAATGTTTTTCTAATCTGATTTTTCTGTGTGCTATTCACAAGGGAGTGCAATTTGTTTTGATGTGCCACTCGCAATCCGTTTAAATGACATCCGAGGATTGGATTTAAGCAGTACAAGGGCCACAATTCGGATCAAAAAATATAGATACAAACCAGTTTGCATAATTACTCAAGTGTTTTGTTTGTAACGTATGCCTTAAGTGAATTGGATATCTGAGGGTAAGCATATGTTGGGTCATCTGATTAACTAAAACATGAATAATATTGAAATATAGAAAATATTAATTTTAAATTTTAAATAAAAAAACATTTTGTAAATAATTTTCTTCGGCATTTTAAAAAATTTTAAATATAGTTTCGTTTTTATTATTGTTGAATATATTTTGTATATTTTTTCGCTTTAGTTATCATCAAGAAAAATTTCAGTTGAAAAAAAAAAAGTTTATAATTTCATAACTGCAGTCATTTTGCGGTTATTAGTATTTCTTTTGTTATTTGATCGATTGGTTTTTAAGTCTGTCAATAAAATGAAATAAATAATAATCGTTGCTATTGTAAATTCATAAATTAATAAATGCTTGAAAAGTAGCAGCAACCAACTGCAATTCCAATTGCAATTGCAATGGCAATCGATTTATTGCCACAATTTCTAACTAGCTTCATATTGACCGAGTGCCATAGCCTGAGTGGGTAGATATTGACTAATGATTGATTTCATGGCCACAATTTGAACTCATCATCCCGATAGTTTCCACAAATACATAAACACGTACGTGCAAAAACAAAAAAAAAAAAAAAAAAAAAAAATAGAAGGCGGACATGGGCATGCCAAATTATTCACGATTTTCTAAACGAATAGTTGACTTTTCTGTTTGATATTATTCTTGTTCTTGTCTCGATTTAACTGTTGGTGGGGGAATTACTTTTTAAGCTCTTTTTGCGTTTTGTGGATTTTTATTGCATTTACCAAGATTTTGCCATTCTAATTGATTGTTTGCCCCATTCCATTTATTGTCGTAACCCATTGAATACAATACCCCTCCAACTCCACCCTTGCTTGTTTTTTTTTAGCTTCCTCCCTTTCTCTTTCTCTCTCTCTCTCTCTTTCTCTTGATTCCTTACATTTTGCTTATCATCGGGTGGTTATCGATCTAGCTATCTATTCCTGCTCCGATTTGAGTTATCTAAGTTTACTTGCCTCTGGAAATATGCGCGCATAATATCCATTTAGATATATAACCAATGACCGACCCAGTACCCATCCCCCATTTAATAAACTCGCCCATTTGTTTGCCTGGCGCATTTATTTGTGCATTACAAATTGTAAGCATACTTAAGTTGCTTTTAAGCCCTGGCGCCGCTCCATTTTGCAAAAAAAAAAATACAAAAAAAAAAGAAAAAAATAGAAAGAGAACTGAAAAAAAGTAGAAACGGGTACACATTGGCCACAGGGAGCAAAGCCAAATGGCGCCATTTGTTGATGATTGGCGTTGGCCATTTTGTTATGTGTTCATTATTATAACGTGTCGAGTTGCGAACAAGAAATTAGACATTAAGACATTAGATACTAATGCACAATCCTTCCATTTACCTCATCTGAGCTAAATTAGATACTTTTAGACCAAATTGTTGGCATCTTATCTGATTCCGTTTAAAACTAACAAGTATCCACGTTTCTGCAACATGTTGCTAGCGCTTAATGTTTAGCAACAATTTGCTGCTCTAGTTTCTGATCTTCTTGCATGAGGGTTTGTGTCTATGCTAAGCCAGAAATCTTACCATTTTATGCTTGAGCTGCATTAACTTTCTTATAAACTTCTTTTTTGATATTTTAGTTTTGTTAACTTGAAAACAAATTAAATGATTTGCAAAGCCTATAAAATGGAAATATAAATGATATTTCCTGGATGTTAATTATATTCCATATATACTGTTTGAATTACATATCTTTGCTTATGTACTTCTGGAATTACTCTCATAAGAAAAATTTATACCGTATTTCCACAGTCTATAATTTTAAATAATTTAAAAATTCCTTTGCAAATTGTTCAATATCATTTATTTGTAACAACTTTAACATATATCCTGATCTAGAATAATGTATTAATAAAAAATCATTTGAATAGCAAAAATCAAATTAAAAAGAGCAAATTATTATCTTGGCATCATAATAAAAAGATACTTTTAGGCTATATCGATAGATAATAATTGACCAGAGTAAAATTTTATTTATTATGTAGGATAGTAAATGTTTGCATCCCAATTCATAAAAAAATATACTCTCACTTAAAATAAAAACAAATCAATATAAAAGTAGAAAAAACATTTAATCACTGAGTTTAAGTGCTTAGTTTAGTTTAAGAATAGCGTAGAATAGTCAAAATTAATTTCAAATTTCGGATGATGTTTTTGTTTTGTTTTAAAATTATTTTGCATCCCAAAAACTTAGCCAACTATTAACTAGTTTAACATAAACTAATTTATAGTATATAAACTTAATTCTAATTTATTTACAAGTTAAATACTTTGGATCATGGATTAAGTGGCGTATATCCTTAAATTAAACACGCGGAGTGATCTTTACTTTGAGGCCATCCTTGGGGCGAAGGATCAGCTCACCCAGAAGGGTCAAATCCTCACGTCTATCGATGGCTTCAATTTTATATTTACGAATAACCGTTGAGATAACCGCCTTCTCTTCGAGAATGGCAAACTTTTGGCCAATACAATTACGTGGCCCAGCACTGAAGGGTATATAGGCATAGGGATGACGACCAGCACAGTTTTCGGGCAAGAAATTATCTGGATTAAATTGTTCGGGTTTGGGGAATATACGAGGATTACGATGCAGGGCATAAGTCATTATGATGGCTTGAGTGCCGGCAGGTACCAGTTTGCCGCCTAACAAAAGAATATATATAAATGATCTTAGTTGGAGTTAAATTTAATGAATTATTCATAGAAAACTTACCAATATTAACATCTTCGCCCACCATGCGTGCCATCATGGGTACACTGGGAAACAGTCTCAACGAATCTTTGATGCAACATTCCAAATAACGCATATCCAATAGATTTTTCATAGTAGCCGGTGTATCTTTATCATCACCAAATATAGATTCCATTTCCTCAACAACTCTTTCCTGATATTCAGGATATGAGCCCAGCAAGAATAAAGTCCAAGAAATCGCTGCCGATGTGGTATCATGACCCTCAAACATAAAAGTATCCACCTCTTCGCGAATATCCTCCTATTAGTTCCAAGAAGATAAATCAATTTCATATATAGATGCAATAATTTGATATATACATATGCATATATACTCACATTGGATAAAACTGTTCCCTCTTTGGAGGCATCAATGAGTAGATCAAGAAAAGCCAATCGCTTCTTTTTACCCAGATCATCGTAGGCATCGGGCATATTGTTATTATTGTTATTATCATTGGCCAAAGCCAGCTCTGTTTTGCGTTCCCTAATCACCATATTGGAGAAGCCATGAAGCGTATTGATATAGCTCTGATGTAGTTTATAGTCATCGGTCAGGCGGAAAAGGAAATCGCTTTGTAACCAGATCTTTGCCTGACGACTTTGTACAATAGAACCAATCCTATAAAAAGAGGTGGATGGATAGACATGTTGATAAAAGGGTGGGGGGAGGGAAAATAGGGTTGCCTTAAATTGAAAGTTAGTCAAGTGTTGCCTGGGTATATATGTATATATATATACATGTGTGTGTGTGCTTTATGAGGCGTGGCACTGTGTGTTATCAGCAGCAGCACTTCAAGCAACGCATTGACATCTTAATCTGGCATATTTTTCGCCTGGCTGCTCATGGATGGGGTGGTTATATACTGAGTGGTGAGATGTGGATGCGAATGCGGATGAGGATGCGGATGTGAATGTGAATGTAGGATATGTGTGAATGTCTGTCTGACAGTTGCACTGACAGCTCTCAATATTACAAACTTCTGCCACAATGTTGATAACTTTTTTCTCTCTCATTTTTGCAATTGAATTCATATTTATATATATATATATATATATGTATTATAGTGTTTACGTATATATATTTCAATCATCATCATCTTACCCATAGACTGCCTTCACATATTCCGATTCACTGTTGCTTTGTGCATAGATTCTGCGACCCATGGCGGTTTCTGTTAATACATACATACATACATACATATGACGCAATTAGCAACGGGTTATGGTTATATGATATGTCTGTAATATAAATTATATATAACATTGACACTCACCACAAACAATGTCCAAGGTGCAAAGTGTGACATAGGGGAATATATTGAATGCCTCGCTGCCCACCTCAACGGACAGCTTACGGGCCAAGACAGCAGCCTGTTCGTTGAAGACATCAATGAAATCATCCAAGATCTTGAAATGGAAGGCAGGTGTAAGAATCTGTAAAAGTGGATAAAAGTATGAGATTATTAATTAATAGAGTTAGTTATTAGTTTGCCTTGAAAGTAAGAAAAAAGAAAGAAACTAGGTCATGTGGAAAATAATAGTGAAAGTGAAATGATAATATTTTTTCCCACTTAGAAGGATTAGCTAAGCTTTTTGTAAACAAGACTTAATCTTTATTACTCTTCATAATACTATATTATGTATTATAACTAAGATTTTTCTATGTTTACTAGGCATCTTGATTTCTTTTAAACAAACAAATTTTTCTATTATTCCTGTTTTTATATGGGTAAAAATCTATCAGATATCTATAAATATGATAAATTGGATTCCAAAATAAAAAGATTCTAAACAATTTCAATGCTTACAAAATTATAGATAAAAGTATTTCAAACCTGTTTAGGGCTTAAGAAAAAAAAATTAATAAATGATTATTCAAAAATATTTATCAATTGAAAGGAAAACTATTTAATGAAATTTAAAGTAAACTAAGCAAGAATTAAAATCTAACAAGATTACCCTTTAACTATATTTAAGTTATTTGATTAAATATAATATCTAATCATTTCTTACCTTCCTGCGGAAATGCCATTTACGATCAGTACTGGTTAGCAATCCAGTGCCCAACCAAGGATGCAGATAATCATAATCATGGCTCTTGTTCACAAACTTCTGGCTACTTAGAATGGGCTATAATTGAAAGATAAAAACGTTTATTATTATTATGTCAGATTTTTGGGCCAATTGATGTACTTACCTCGACAGTTTCTGGCTCAAAGAGCAGAACGCGTGGGGCAGTTCCCTGCCAAACGCGATTTATACCAATACGCGTGCCCCATAATTTCTGCATGCCAATAACACGATTAAACAATTCTGCAACAAAAGACAAAAAAAAAAAAATTATAAATTTTGAAAACCAGTTGTTAATTGTCTCGCCTTTGTGTTAAACAATTAATAAAACCAAATCACGACAAAAAAAAAATACAAAATCCAAAATTTGAGTGCTAACTGTGAGAAATAATTTACGACACCCAATTAAACTATAAAAATTTTCTTTCAAACCGATGAAAAAAAATCAAGGTTACATTAATTTTCTTTATGTTACACTTGTACTTGAGTCGAAGTCGGGGCTTTTCACACATCACAAAGCGACTCACCTGAGCGAAGGCACGTTGCTCATTCATTCAGTCACATCGAATGCTGTTGCATTAATTAAAATCATACTCATCTCTCCTCTCTCTATGTGTGTGTGTGTGTGTGGAGAGCTATCCCCCTCCCACCCCTTACATTGAACGATGTCTAATAACGGTTTTATGTAACACCAACAAGTTTAAAAGCAGCACCCCAAAAAAAAAAATACCCAAAAAAAAAACCGGCAGGTCGATGATGACGATGTTCAAGCCACACACATGAGTTGACCATTTCATCGGAAGTTTGCATATTGTTGTTGCTATTGTTGCTGCTGTTGTTGTTGTTGTTGTTGTTGTTGTTGTTGTTGTTGGGGCAGGGTAATAGAAAAGACAACAATCAAATTGGGTAGCAAATTTCATACACTACCAAAGAAAAAGCAGAAAGCAAAACAAAGAGAGAGAAAGAGAGAGAAAAAAATATCGCATACCGGCTCTTCATTATAATTTTTGCCTTTGATGGTGACAGATACAAGATGTTTTTGTTTTTCATTTTGCGTAAGTTTCTTTTACACCAAAAAAAAAAAAAAAAATAAATAAATAAATAAATAAAAAAAAAAATTGCGTTAACAATTTGAAATAATTTATGTTTCGCATAATTTTCTTGACTATCTTTCTCCCTAGCAATTAGGTCTCTGTCTGGGCCTGACATTGACGGTGTCATAAATTGTTGCACATTAAAAAGTAGTTATCCAACAACCGACACTCTAACTCAAACTATAAACTCTTGACTGACTCTCCTCAATGCCAACAAATACACCCACCCCAACTACCAACCAGCCATCAAACATAAGATCAGGCATCATTGAATGTTCTTTAGAACTTAAAATATAAAACCCGTTTAGGCCTTGGCTTATAAACCACTTCACATGGCAAAGCATGCAGAAGTTTTATACAATGAATCAAAAATAAAAACAAAAAAAAAAAAAACATGTAAAAGACGAAAATCATTAAAATACACTGACCTTGGCCAAATGAAAATTATTGCTACATCATTTACATTTACAATAACTAAATGATTTAACAAATCTGAATCTGAATCTAAATCTGCAATGCCAGTATTTAATTGCACAAAAATTACAAAAAAAAAAATCTCTTTCAGTCAAGTTTCATTCTAAATTGTAAACTTCAAAATGTTACACAGTAAGAAATTAAAGTTACAATTGAGATCAAAAATTTGTTGAATAAATTAAGTAAATTTATGTAAAAGATACATTTATTTGTATAAATGTTTTTTTATTATCTTTTCTGTGAAAGATAAATAAATGCAAAGACGAGATTGGCATATTTAAAAAGTGAAATAATTACCAAAAATTTCTTTAATAGACAAATTATTCAATTAAATAATATATATAATTCTAAAGTTCCAATCTGTTTATATAAATCTATTTAATACAAAATAACTAATAGAATTTATTTGTTATATCTTTTTGTCAACCAAACAAACCAAAAGCTAACTGTACAATCAAATATCAACTGTACAATATGAAAACTGAAAAATTGTGAATATGGCTATATTACATCACGTGTATATATAATTTATACATACATTAACCTTTTTTTCTTCTTATTCAAATTTACGATAAGATCTGAGATACAAATAGCTATACATATTTAATAGGGGTATAATAAAAACAAAACATTCACAAATAGTTTTACACAAATATTAGTCATGGTTTTGTTTTGCTCAGTGTAATTTGCACTTGAGGCTATTCGAATCATTTTTATTTTTCTACTCCATATGCCAAATAAACTAAGCACGGGCTCCTCGATTGCCTTGAACTGAATCATTAAGCGCAAGATATTCTTTTATTTTGTTAAAATATCTAAGAACTTTAAATCAACTTTAAAGGAGTGGAAAGCGCTTACAAAAAATTATGTAATTTTTCTTCTTCTTGTTCTACTCATCTTTCATTAATCATTTTGATTTTCAAAATTTACTTCCGTCAGCCAAAAGAACAAACCAATCTAGCCAGAAAAACCACTTTAATCAAATTGATCAACATCTACTTGTGAATAGACAAAGAACAAAACGGAAATAAAAATGCCAATCGAAAAATTGGAAGTTTGTGTTTGTTTTTTTTTTTCTTTTTTAATCCATTATAATGAGTAACGATTTTTCATTAATTTGAAGATCGGCAAACAGCCCAAAGAGCCAGCCAATGCGAATGCTAAATGCACTGGCCAATGTTTAGATAGATATGTATAAAAGTATCTCCAAGACTGTTTCCGCATTTAAATTTATGCTAATTTGTTTTTGTTTTATTTTTTTCTTTTTTTTTTCTTTTTCTTTATTTTTTTGTTTTTACCCTTTGTTTTTATTGAATTATTTAAACAATCTTTGGGTGAAGCTTGCAAAATCTTAAAACGAACAACGGAATCGAAGCATTCGAATTAATCATAGACTTAAGCGGAATTGCAATTTAGTCTAATTTAGTCGGTAGTCTATTCTATGAGGTATACTGTACCCCCCTTACCTCTCCCTGTTAGCTATATTTCAGTGTCAAGATCAAGTCCAAGAGCCAATACCAATAACAAAATACCAGCCAAAGGCATGTCCGTCTTAAAAATTGTTGCTGCTGGCCACGGAGTCTGACTCGGAATTAGAGTCTCGAGATCTTTTGTCTGTCTGGCCAAAGAGACCTTTTTTTTTTTTTTTTCTTCTTTAGTCTCAAGTTTTGAGTTTTTGTCTGCGTTTTATGACTATTTTTATAACTATTCGAGTGTTTGTTATGCTTGTTATTTAATGATTTATGACCAGCTGCTGTTGCTGCTGCTGTTGTTTTGATTTCTATGGTTTGGTTCTGTGTAAAGTTGTTCACATTACTGTAACAATTTAATTTAATTTTTTTTTTATATTTAACTAATTTATATCTAATTGCTTAATACAATTTAAATATTTCCGGCAGTTAAAGGGTGAAAGTTTTAATGCAATTTTAGATTTCACATGGCCACAAATTTTTCAAGTTATCATGTCTCATCGCGAATGATATACGATTAGTATCTATATATATTCAGTAATTGGAACTCCCATTTCTTTTGTAATTTATTTTTTTATATATTTTGGGTTTGATAACTTAAATACATAATGATTATGTCAGAAATTAAAATAATAAAAATGTCTTTGCCATATTAGTTTTAGATAAAAAAAAAAATTAATTAAGAAAAATTATTTACCACATTTTAATAGACTTCATTAAATAGATTTTATTTTTTATTAAATTATATTAAAGTCAAGCGGTCACATCTTGACCTAACAACTGGCTAACTAGGTTAAAGATAAATTGCTGCTATAATACACAGAAAAAAATAAGAAACTTTATGACAATTTTAAATTTTTTAAAAATTATGAAATATAATATGTTTTTTTTTTAATTTATTTAATTATTTTATGATCTCAAAAGCCACTTAATTATTTTTTCATATTTTTTTTTTGTAAAGTATTATTACATAAAAATATATAATAATAAATATATAATTCAGTTATATGCTAAAAATATACAAGAAAATGTATTAAAAAACCTATTGTCAAGTTTATATTTAGTTTCTCGGTAGTTACTAATTGAAATCGTGTTGCTTGAATCGACTTTAATTGTGCGTCTTCTTATTAATTATTATGTTTTGTTTATTTCCATTTCAGTGTAAGGTAAACGGAGCTAAATGTTGTTAATTAATTTAAGCGTTAAACAAACACACACGCACACTACCATCGAATTTAATATGAAAATGAAATTTCTTGAAAAAAAAATAGTACTAAAAATTTCTACAACTTTTGTTTTTGTTAAATATTCAAATGAAAGTAAGAACAAAGTTCATTAACTTTGAACGACTATTAGATTAAGTCACGTAGAATAATATATTATATATTTAAGTTGATCAGAATAATTAGCACCCACAGAAAGCATTTAGGCATATTTTTTTTTTCTCTATTTTGTGTTTTGTATTTTTCATTTATATTTGCACAATCAATCAGATCCAAAGTGAGTTGAATCAGGGTCAATATCACTTCATATATGCAGACATATATGGTATGTAGATCACTTTTTATAATAGAACTTCTACTACTCACCATCATGATCCACATTCATTTCAATGGCATTACCCAAAAATGGCATTGCAGCTGGTCCTGGTATCTTTTCAATATGTTTTACCAAATATGCTCTCCTTTTATTGTAGATCACTAGGAAAATTGTTATGGCCGCCACAAGGAAAACTGTTACTGGCGAATAACCCGATATCACTTGAGCAATTTTTGAGAGAAAAATGCTCTCGGCCATTAATGAACCAAACACTTTAGAGGACATTTTTTTGCAATTAAAATCGAATCGAATCGGAAAAAATCAACACGCATAACACGCCTCAATTCTACTTCTAATTAAAGAAAATTAGAACCGATAATCTTTCAAAATAAATATGAAATAACGACGATATAAACGCTGCGAACTCGATTACTCGACTGATCAAAAATCCGTGAATGCATCAAAATTTAAAAAGAAGTGCTAAAAATGTTTTTTCGGCTTAAAAGTTTCGGAATTCGAGTCTCTCGTGTGAAGCTCGGCTTTGTCTTGTCTACATGTATCTGTCTCTGTATCTGTGTGTTTGTGTGTGCGTGTGTCTATTTTGAGCCGGCTAAGCATGTGTTTGTATCAAATAGTAGTAGAAAATCTACTACCAATTTGCAAATTTTGTCTGTCATTTACATTGTATTTAAGATGACTTGATCTTTTCTTTTCATTTTTTTTCCATTCAATTCGCTGTTTATGAGACCTACAAAATATCTATGCTGCATATATAGATGCATTTGATATTAGGCTTTATATTATTTCATTTATGACGTTTTAATAATCTCCGATTTTCAATATGCCCTTGCCAAAAAAAATTGCCATATTAATGTTAGCCAGAAGTTTGCCAGGCAAAAACATATTTTTATCTAATGTGATAAGAGTATAATATAAAAAGTTGAGTAAGAATAGATCTATCCTTTAAGTAATTTAATTTATTTACTTTCGAGATTATATACAAATAATTTAAAATACTTAATATTTAAAGTGTTTTTAATTACCAAAATTAATTTCTTAGTTTCATAATTTTTGATTATTAATTTCTAACTGATATTGGGTAGTATTTGAATCATAAGTTTGTATTTTTAGTGATAGAATATTAAATAAATAAGTTTTCAAAAGTCTTTGAATAAGTTGGTGATATTTATACTGCTACGATGTAGGTTAAATAGGTTTTAACAAATTCTTAGAATTAATTATTGAACCTCTGAACAGCAAAAAATATCACAAAATATTGTACATTTGAATGTCCAAGTTATATATATATATATATATGTTCTTATTATTAAATATATATAATAAAAGGAATAAAGTATAAACAAATTAAAGAATTGCTTTAGTTTCAAAAACTTCCATTTAATTACCTCTTTAGTAGTAAATGTTTCTTGAATAAAACCCAAGTTTTAGTCCTTAAAAATTTCTACTTGATTAACATTTAAAATTTTTTCGAGATATATTTTTTACATTTTATTAATTTAGCCATGTACTTACATTATATATTTTATTGTATAAGTAATCATAAAAATGTTAGCCTTTGAATATTAAAAATCCTTTGCATTTCCCAAACTTTATTAATCATTATATATTATACGAGAAGATCTCCACATAACGCCATCTTTATAAATTATTGATTACATTTTCATTTATTATTCAAGAATTTGTTTGTCTTTATTGCTAATTAGTTAAATTATGCAAAATTTTTGAATTGTAACAGCCAGTAATTAGCAATTGAATTTAAATAAAGATTTATATGTTGTATTTTAAATTTTCAACTGAACAATCCTTTAAAAATGTGGACTTGAAACTTGCTCTCCATTGTCAAATTGAAGTTATGATATTAATTATACGTATAGAGTATAGACACTACGACTAAAGTTAGTCTCTTTAGATAATTGCAACCTTGTAACTGAATAAATTCTTCACTCCAATATACCGTTAATTGTGTGTGGGCTGTCACAATTCAAGTTAGTTTGACAGTTATAACTTTTTGGGTACAGTTTCAGATTTGTTGGCCTTCATCAGCAATTAGCAAATGGGCTTAGGATGAATACGCTGAAATTCTATAAAAAATAATAATAATAATCATAATAATAATAATAACAACCTGCAGTAATTGAAACAATTTGTCAGATCATAAACTATACTTTAGGTACACATTTCATTATGTGAGTGCAATTAAAACAACATTTAAAACGCATTGTCATGTCCGCTAGTATGGGGAGCATTTAATTTAAGTTGGTCAGAATTTCATAAGACACATTTAAGCCAAACTGCGTCTCTTCATTTAGATGCTGGCTTTTTGATTGCAGTCCCATAAAATTCTATAGTAATTTGCAAGTGACAGTCATTTTTAATTAGAACCAACTCATGGTTAAATAATTCATTTGCACCAGAGTGCTAAACAGGCTCAGACCAAGGTCATGGTGTTTCCTGCCCTACATCGCATCAGACTACATATTATAAAAATAATATATATATATATATATATATGTATATTTATTATATACATATATATATATTATGATTACTGGTTTCGGTTCATTTAGAACATCATCTTCATATCGATTGTTAGATCGCTTTAATCTTTGTCTCAACTCAAACCAGCACAACTTGTTTTATTCGTTCTTAGTTAATCAAATTAAATTCAATTTTTTAAGGTTTTTTGGGGTTTCGTTATTTCGTGTGCGATTTAAAGCAGAACCTGTTCTTAAGTCTCTATGAACATGTGTCTGAATTTTATGCCAGAAAAAAAAACCTTGGGAATATGGCCAACAAATAATATTATTGTAAAAGATGAATCCCGACCAGCCCGAGGGTTCAACAGAACTTGTGACATAAGTCCAATAAAAACACAAGCCACAACAAAAATTTGCATCACATAATAAATACTTGCCTTTTTTTAATATGAGATTCTTGTTTTTTTTTTTTTTTTTTATTCAACTCCAGCTATAATAGCTATAATATTAAATACTACATAGATTAAAATAAATTATAAAACCGGACTTTACTTTCTAAAGAGATTCCAAATCAACAAAAAAAGCTTTGATAAAGGTTAAAATTCTCTAAAGATCTCTCTCTCTCTCTCTCTCTACCTCTCGCTCTCTTAGAATGAAAAATTTAACTAATAATAACTATATATTTAAAATAAAACTAAATTGGAGTATAATTGTATCTCTGCTTGTAATTAAATAGTTTTCCATCTAACTCTTAGATTACCTTTCATTGTTTCTTTGTTTACAAATCTGATCTGCAAATCTTCAGTTATTGTCATATATAAATATATTTTCATGTAGGTACCAAAATGGAAACGTAATCAATGGAATCACGTCTTTTTAAAAAGAGGTAGAACAACATTGTTAGGCTTCAATAACAATGCCGTTGTCTAGGTCTAGGAAGTAACTCAACTGACCACAAGACTTGTTCTTTAATTATACAAGAATTAACAGCTTCTCTAGCCAAAAGAGGATTGTTGAATAAAAAAAAAAACAACACAAAAATAGCCAAGTCATGCAAGTGGCACTTAAATTTTCATTTAACATTTTATCATCTACTTAGTTAATTTTTTTGCGTACTTCAATCTTTTGGGGGTCCACATATGTATATATACATAGATGTGTATATTCAGAATTGGACTTCCCCATGTGATGTGATGGACAATGCGGGGCCAAAGTTGAACATTAGACAATATAAACGTCTAACTTTGTTTTATTTTCGATTATGTTAATATGTCTTACGTGTGGACAGGTTTTGAAAAGAATATGGCATAGATTTTTCAAGTTCAAGAACATTAAATGTATTCATTCATGGATATTTTAAGGGCTTAGAGGAAATGGTTTTAAAATCTATTCAAAATCAAGGAAAAATCCGTTAACAAGTAAATTTGTCAAGCTTAATGTTTTTCGATAATCCAGTTAGAATGTTATTAAGAATTATAAAAAGTTTAATTTCGCCTTAGGATTAAGACAAAAATGTTTTAAATTGATATTTTTATTTATTATTTTAAAATATCTCCTTTAGAAAGTATCCTTTCGATTTTATTTCATTCTTATTTCCTACAGTTTCATAAAATTTCTCAAATTGGGAAACCCGAAATTATTACCTGATCTGAATCAAAAAAAAAAAAACAAGGTAAATTCATTGTTGCCACTCATTCAGTTGTTACCATATTTTAAGCTTTTACTGGACCAGTTTTCAAAAAAAAAAAACCAGAATCAAAAACGTTAATTACATATATATTTTTTGAATGATAAAAAACAATTAAATAATGTCAAAATCCTTTATATGTATATACTATATATACATCACCGATAGACAGCAGAGTAAATACAAAAATTAAAAATCAAATAAATAAATAAATTGCAGCTTGTGCATATTTCTGACCTCTTCAATTGACCCCTTGTTTAACCTTTTTATTTTTTTTTTTTTGTGCTTTATCACAAGCCGGTTAACATTTCTCGATTCTCTTAAAAGAAAACCAGTTAATAGATATTACCACTAACTTGTGGCTCATTGGGTCAAAGCCGAAAATGTATAATAATTTTGTATATTTTGACTAGGTCGCCTTTGTATTTTGCTAGCTTCTAGTTCAGACTTCTTTCTTTACTTGAACTTGATCTTGATGCAAAAAACATTGGACTACGTGCGGAAGAAGATTTCGTTAAAAAAATAAAATTTGCAGGGTAATAAATACTTTGTTTCACATATTTTTTTTTTATATTTTTTTCTTTTTTAACTGTTTTGGTTTTTGATTGTTGTTGTTGGTATTGGTGCGCGGCTGTTCCGTTCGTTTATTATCATTAGCAACAATTTGACTCACAAATTATAGACACAGAGCAAAATGTCGATTTTGACCAGTTGTTGTTGCTTTCTGAATTGATTAACTTGGCTTATGGTTGGCTCTCGATAAGGTCAAGTTCATTTCCGCATATATAGTATATACATATACTGGGGGATCAGATTATCACACTTGATGGCGAATGTTGGAAATCTGTTAGGTCTTGCAACTTTATGGCCAAGGAAGTTGCACAAGAGAGAGGTCACTTTACTTTAATTTTTTTTAAACAATTTTAACCATTAAATAAACTTTATGTGACGCACTTTTTTCTTATTGTTAGTTTTCCTTTTCTTTTGTTGTTTTCTTTCTTTGTAATTATCTTGGCAATTAGAGTTACGATCTCTAAGTTAGGTCACGCAATAGCCCCCACTCCGACCTTCCCTCTATTGCCCCCTTTGCCTAACAATCACTCACGACGAATCGTGTGAACTTAAGTGTGAATCATAGAGAGAAATTTTAAATATGTGACATTGATTGGCCAAGTTCTTAAAAGATTTGACCATAACTTATCATTTAAACGTCTGTCAGTCTTCATTGTCAATGGTCAAGTGCATTTTTAATTAACTTGGCTTTAAAATATATATGCAATTAAATCGATGCCAAAAGCAACCGAATATTGAATGCAAGCAGCATCTAGCATCCACCAGGGCCACCAACTGCCATCGGTTTCAAGTTTCCTTCTACAAAAATTGTTTTTGGTTTTGACATAGTTTGTGGCCATATTGGTTAGATATCGGTGGCTGCATTTGCCATTTTGGTTGCAAAGTCAACTACCACCAGCCACCGGCTGACCTCGACTTTCAATAGACAACATGGACGATCCGCTCCAATCTCAAAGTGGCTAGGCAAGAATGAAATTCTAAAGTGATTTGTATTCTTCTTTCGATTTTTTTTCTCTATACATACATAATTCTCATGGATAGTGGAAAATTAAATGCATTTTCCCAAGCGTAAGATTGCATCTTCTGTGTTTTTGTGTATGATTCCCATAGATTCAAATGTATCTATGCGATGACATCAATCAATTTAACTCAACTTGTAGGCAATAATTACAATAGAATTTTTTGTAATGTTTTTAATATGCTTACAAGCTAGAATTGAATTATTGTCCGGGTCCGGGGGGAAAGAAGGGGCAAGTCCGGTCGGAGGAAGGTATTCAACTATCGGCCACTTGCTTCAGTGTTTGGCTAAACATTTATGAGTGTTTAATAATCAAGCAAGAGTTCAAGAACACCAACTGATGGTTTATTGTCACAGTTTTCTGCAACAAACGAATATAAAAATTTAAAAAAAAAAAATTACAAATATCAACAATTACACAGCAAAAGTTATAATTAAATATTGAAAATCGATTAAACATACGTTTTATTTAGGTTAGAATATAAAAGTGAGCAACTGAAGGTGAAATATATGTTCTCACCAATCCGACCTTGATTCTGCAAAAACATTCAGATAAAAAGTTTTTTTTATATCCACGGCAAATAGCTGACTTGAAAAACAAAATGTTCCAAATAATTATAAATATAATCTAACCGAAAATTGGATTGCGAATGATTTTAGTTTAAGTTGTAAGTTGTGGAAACAGAACAATTTTAATATGAATTGAATTCAAATAGCGCGCTAAGTTTTACTTTTTAATGGGTAAGGTAACACTCGACACGCTTAACAGCACATACGGCAACTTCAGTACTGCCAGCCTTATCGATTAACAATAATTTTTTAGTTAAGCTCTTTTTGTTGCGCCAAAGTATCTTCACCATGGGCGTAGTTAGGGGATCCAACTATGATCAGAATACCTAGCACCTATTCCTTCCCTCATTTCGAAAAGAATTTAGGTAGATAAATTGATTAATTCTATTAATAAAGTTTTAACAAAACGTCCTTGGGCGCTTGCTAAATTTTGGTGGTATTCTGTACCGACGGACACTGAGCAAAAAAAAAATGGGAAACCAGAATTGAATTTTAGTTTTCAATATTTACAACAGAGAAAACTAAAAATAAACCTCATTTTATATTATGCTAAAATTATATGGCCTACTCTTCCATAATATGAACGACTAAATGCTACAATTCTGAAAAATGTTTTTGAATCCTAAAAGAATTAATGAGCTAAACATTCTAGAACATAAAAATTAAAGATCCGGATTACTTAGACCCAATCAATTGCTTCGTTTTCTCAGTTTTATAATTTTATTTGATAACCGAAATGTTCAAAATATGTACATCATACATATATGTATTTATCAACACCACACTCAAAATATGCAATTATACAATCGCAATGTTTGTTGGCGTATGTAAAACGAACATAGTGAGTGAAAATGTTTGCTGGGCTACTTGCATTATCTTAGCAAGTACGAGAGGGACGGTTAGTTATCTTTCATTGGTGTTGCTTTTGTTTTCATTGTGAGCGGACGAGAAAAATTGTTGCAGTATCAGTCAAAACCTTTAACAAACAAGTGCTTTGGTTAAAATAAGATTTAATCGCCCTTACCATTATTTTATTAAATTCACAACAAAATGCTTAGAGCTGGCCTTCTGGCCATTTTGGCAATATGCGCTTGTGGTAAGTCGATAAAGAAAAAAAGAGAAGGCAAACTACTGCGTATTTTTTTTTTTTTCCCTCTCTAATAACAAATTAATCATTTGGTTTTTCTTTTTTTTTTTCATTGTGCAATCATCTAGGCATTGTTAGTGCTACACCACTCGGAAGCCAAAAGTGTACATGGGGTCCCTCCTACTGGTGTGACAATCTGAGGTGAGTCTTAAGCGAAAAATTGGAAAAAAAGAACGTGGAAAATTGCCCTGTCATCGACTAAATGTTCTCGAAATGCTCATTGCCTTTTGCTTCCTTCCTACGAATGCAAGTGGGAGGCAGAGAATAAAAACAATGGCCGCTACGCAGTTGTTGAAGGCATTTGCGACTATTGTTCATTGTTTTAGCGCTCTCTCTAGAACAGTTTATATAGCCATATAGCCCCAGAAAATGGACTAAGTGGTGATAAGAATCCAACTACATTTGTATAATCAGTCCTAAGAGAGCGAATCACCCATAGCCATTATTTATTGATAACCTTTTTGTATAACCATTTCCAGTTGATCCATTTCTATTTCAAATCAGCTGACTAAGGTTAAATCTAAATTCTATATTCTACACTCATAACATATAAGAAGAGTTTAATTTGCATATCATTATTTATGATAGTGACTAAAACATCGAGACTGGGGGAATTCAATTTGGTAGATTAAACTACATTCATTTTTTAACACACCTCCTCCCCTCTAGTAAAAGGTACATTTTTATTAGAATGCTCTCTCATCTGACTCATCAATTATGCATGAGTCGTACTTAAAATATTTTTCACAGCTTTATCGTTGTAAATACCCCAAAGAATTATAGGAAGTAACGAACAACTTATTAAACGATCATCTTACAATTATATCCCATTAATTTACCTCTGATAAAGGCGTACTCTACTCTTTTGAAACCTTTGTTAACTCTATCTATTCCCTACATAACCTTATCATAGGCAAACTCTTTGTTTATTGATTAATTTATTTTTATATTCTTAGAGTGCCGGGAAACGGAAAATTTGTTGTCATTAACTCTTTCTTTGTTTGTCAAAAACGAATAAAAAGACGTCGCCATTTCTATATGAAATTTCAAAAAATAAAAAAAAAACATACTCAGTGAATATGTAGTATAAATATATTTATATATGTATGTATATAAACGTTGTACGCATATAAACAAGTACAGTGGAGGTTCAATATTGTCACAAGTAATACTTTTTTCAAATCGAATCATTTTTTGAGGTCTTTGAAAACCAATCAGATTTCTTGGCAGAGTTCAGCTCCTATATATAGCTTCTATAAAGAAATTCTGAATGAAATGATAATGTTTTTAGTAGCCTTATATTAATTGTACCTACTAATGTCAAGTCTGTTAATACAATTCAAATTCTTGATAAAGTTTAAAAAGAAAAATGTAAATGTGGTATTTATCTACTTTAATTGTAATTCCCTCAGTTTAATCAAACAGTTTTTCTTTTATTTCATTTTCTTTTTAAGAATATAACATTCTGATCATTTGGTTCAAATCCTTTTTTGCTTTTCTTTCCCCTTTTACAAATTTATAGTTTAGTTTGTTCATCTTATCGAGTGTCTACTAGATATATAAGATAATGATATACTATATAAATGTTTATATATACGTATATACCTCTTATCGCTTACTTCTACCCTCTTTTTGCAAGCATTTTGGTTGTGTGTTAATAAATAAAATTAACACTTTACTATGTCGACCGTGTGTAGGGCTCCACCGATTTATAATCTGATATTTTGAGTCATATATGTATATGTTTGTATATAGTATCACTCTTTGAATTGAAACAATATACTCACATATGGACATGTGGACATGCATGTGTACATATATAAAATCCAAGTTTTAAGTTCCTCCTTCCTTCGCACTAAGTGCAACATGGGAGGTGGAGGAATCTCTGGTTTCATTGAACTAGTGCATGGAGGAACAATATTACATTTCATACACATATTTGCTCCTCCCCCTCTCTCTCTCTCTCTCTGTTGGACTCTGATCTTTGCTGACTCGTCGCTATGGTCTGTCCGATTATGAATGCGGGTCATTTGATCCGTTTTATTTGAAATAAAATAATTTTTGCATGATCCAACCATTTAAGTTTATCGTGCGGGTTTAACAGAATCTGAATCTGAAAAACAAGTAAACAAAAACAATTACATACATTGTGTTGACTAATCGTATTTGAATTCTTTATTTCCGCCCGCAGAAATTCAAAAGAATGCCTGGCAACAAGTCATTGCATTCAAACCGTATGGGAACACCGTAAAGTACCCGTGGATACGGACTCCATTTGCCAGATATGCAAGGATATGGTAACACAGGCACGAGATCAATTGCAAAGCAATGAGACCGAGGAGGAGATCAAAGAGGTCTTTGAAGGCTCTTGCAAATTGATTCCCATTAAACTAGTCCAAAAGGAGTGCATAACTGTTGCCGATAACTTTATTCCCGAGCTGATTGAGGCTCTATCTTCGGAAATGAATCCCGATGTATGTATAGCAAGCTAACTTCTTATAAACATTTAATAATACATCATCATCTCATTTTTGTCATTTCTTTTAATTTTAACAGCAAGTTTGCTCTGTGGCTGGACTCTGCAATAGCGCCAAAATCGATGAGCTAATGAAATTGGGCTATCAATCGGCCTTGGACGGCACACTAAAGGACGAGGATGACAAAGAAGAAATGACAAGTGCTTTAGTGAAGCCCAATCAGTTGTCCTGCGGCAAATGTAATCTGTTATCGGGCATGATCCATCAGAAGTTTGAATCGACCGATAGAGATGAAATGGTTGAACATTTGCTTCATATGTGCGGTAGTCTGTCCAGTTTCTCGGATGCATGTGCCAACATTGTTCTGACCTACTTCAATGATATCTATGAACATGTTAAGCAGCATCTAAACAGTGATGCCTTGTGTCATGTGTCGGGTGTGTGTGCGGCCAAATATCATCAACATGAAGGAGATGTTCAGGAGCCAGAGCCACTTGTAGCTTTAGATGCTGGCGATGATATTCCCTGTGAGCTGTGTGAGCAGTTGGTGAAGCATTTGCGTGATGTACTAGTGGCCGATACCACAGAGGCGGAGTTTAAACAGGTTTTGGAGGGATTCTGTAAGCAGGCACGGGGTTTTAAGGATGAATGCCTTAGCATTGTTGATCAGTATTATCATTTGATCTATAACACATTGGTAAACGATTTGGATGCCAATGGTGCATGCTTCCTTATTGGAATCTGTCCCAAGAATCAGAATAATACAATTGATGCTCCAATCATGCCTTTACTTCCCGTATTGGAACCCGCTCAGGTTAAGGTGACAATCAAGAAGCTTGGTGCAAATGAACCCAAATTCACTCAGGATGAAATTCTGAATATGCAATTACCAATTGATCATTTAATGGGTGCTGCCAATCCCAGCCAGCTTGTAGAGGGCGGTGAACTCTGCACCTTGTGTGAGTACTTGCTGCACTTTATCCAAGAAACGTTGGCCACTCCGGCCACTGATGATGAAATAAAACATACTGTTGAGAATATTTGTGGCGCACTGCCCAATGGTGTAGCCGGACAATGTCGTAACTTTGTAGAGATGTATGGTGATGCCGTGATTGCTTTGCTTATCCAAGGCCTAAATCCACGCAGTGTCTGCCCAATGATGCAAATGTGTCCACGAAATATTGAGAAACAGGAGGATATTGAAGTTTTACATCCTGGTGTCCTGCCCAACGATAATCAGGATAAACCAACCTGTCCATTGTGTCTTTTTGCTATCGAAGAGGCTCAGATTAAGATTCGTGACAATAAGTCCAAGGTAAGAATACAAAAAATTAACTTATTCCTTTATAAGTCGATTAATTGAATTATATGAATCTCTTCCTTTATACAGGATAACATCAAGAAAGTTCTCGACGGCATATGCACTCACGTGCATTTCCCCGTTAAATTGCAAAACGAATGCGTTGATTTTATTGAAACTTATTCGAATGAACTAATCGATCTGTTGATCACAGATTTCAAACCCCAAGAAATTTGCGTCCAATTAAAACTATGCCCCAAGGGCAGGGATACATTGGCCGATATGGGTATTAGTCTTGAGGATGACGACAAGTCCAGCAGTGAGGAGATTACCTTCAATGATATTGACTCTAGTTATGAAGTGCCAATTGCGATTACTTTTGAAAAGGATATTAATGGAAAACCCGATTGTCTTCTCTGTGAAGAGTTGATCAAGATGCTAGAGAAAAGAATTGGTACTCATCCAACAAAGTCAGATATTGAAAAGGCTCTAAATGAATCCTGCGACAAGTTGAAGAAACCAATCTCCAATAAATGCCATAAGATTATTGATAAATATGGTGACAAAATAGCTGATCTCCTCCTAAAGGAAATGGAACCAAAGTTTATATGCACCGAACTCGGTCTCTGTCTGTTTAGCGAACAAGAAGATCGTAAGTAATCAAAAGAACAAATTAAACAATTAACTAATTTTCAATATAATTCTTTTAGTTGAAATCGATGAGGCTTTGAAATACGATGTGATTGCCCTGCCCCAGGAGACTACCAAGCCAAAAGATACCCCCAGCTGTGTACTCTGTGAATTTATTATGACCAAATTGGAATCCGATTTAAAAAACAAAACCGACCAAGATGCAATCAAGCATGCCTTACGAGAAGTCTGCGATCATCTGCCCGGTACAATCCGCAAACAGTGCGATAGTTTTGTCGATGGCTATGCAGCAGCTGTCATTGACTTGCTAAGCAAAGTGCCACCCAAGGAGGTCTGTCAAAAATTAATGCTTTGCATGAGTCAGGCAATTACCGATGAGGTAGTCGAGTGTGGTGTCTGTCATGGAGCATCACAGGCCCTGTTAACTTTTATCCGTTCCCAGACAAAGAAGGATGAATTAACTAGTTTAGATATGACTACGATAGCTTGCGAGAATTTGCCAGCCAAATATTATAGCCTTGTAAGTAAATCATATTGAAATAGATTTTAATTATTATTATTATAATTATTTATTCCTCTTTCCGTACAGTGCTCTAAAATGATCTCCATTTATGGCATCAGCATTAAACATTTGGCCGAGAAACCCTATGTTGATCAGTCGCACGTTTGCTCTGAGATTGGAAAGTGCTTTGACAATGAAAAGTCATCGCTAGCCTTTGCCAGAATTTCAGGTTTGTTATATAGAACTTTATGATTTAAAATCGATATCACAAATAATATTTATTTCTTTACTATTTGTAGCTTAAGGAGCCCATCGTTTTGTTTGTGTGTGTGTGATTCGCGGAAACCGCGTTGTGATGTGTCGGGAAGGAGATCCAGGCTTTATATATACATACCTATACATATATATATATATATCTGTTTATACGACAATTACTTACAAATTCTGCACTTTATTTTGGATTGTTTTTTCCCCCACTTCTGAAATTTGTTTAAAAAGGATAAAAAATACGTGGTGATAATTTAGATGATTTGATATAATAATAAAAAAATAAGAAGAAAATACTAACACACGCGAACGGGGGCTAAAATAATTATCCCTAAGCTGTAACTTAATCGAAACATATAAACTAGCAAAAAGAACTCAATTTTCCATCAATGTATGTATTTGCAATTATTCATTTATATAAAGTCAGCTGAAAAAATATTGTGTGTATAGTTTAAGATGTCAAAATGTGTAAAATATGAAAAACTAATGAAGATAAATAAAACTTAAAAAAAAAACAATAATAAAATAAAAACAAAAAAACACTTAATCTCACGGAAATTTCGATTTTAATTCGAATTTAATAATAATAATAGGCATAATGTTTGAAAACTCGCTGCTTATCATTAAACCAGATTATTTGTATAAACGTCGTCCGGTACTTTTAAAACTTCTGAACGAGGGATTTCACATACAAGGAAGTCGCAAATTGAATTTTTCACCAGAATCGGCAGCTGAATTCTATGCAGATTATGAAGATGAGAAAGGTTTTATGCTGGAGGTTATATTGCTATCCAAGGGTATCTCCGAAGCATTTATATTAGCAAAACAGAATGGAGTCCAGGATCTGCTAAATACAATGATTTGTTATTTGTAAGTTATAAAATAACTAATCCCAATCAGATTTGGTTATTTAGTAATTTTTTATAGTGGCACTGCCTCGGAGCTGGAGCGGAATATACATGTAACCAAACATGCTAAAAGTGTGGCACGTGAAATTAATTTTATTTTTCCTAATTGTAAGTCCATTTACCATAAGACATTAGTGGCTCATATTGTCATCCTCCGCCTGTTGTAGATATACATGAGCCCACACAATTCTTTGATCGCAATCAATTCTGTAGTCGTCCTATGTTGAAGCCACTTATTGCCGAAATCTATGACATACTGCAGAATGCCGATTGCAGTCAGGACAATTGGAAGGTTCGTGTTGCGGATTATTTGGCTCGCACTAATCCCACATTGCCGGTAATCAGCAATCAATGTCAAGCTAGGGCCGATCCGCTAATACAAAATAAATCTCAACAAACCACAATGACCTATACCGCGTCGACGGTAGATGCTAAACCAAAGCATAAAAAAACTGAGAGCAGTTCGGTAACTTCTAGCACATCGCCACACTCTTCCATGTTGATAACAACGTCATCCTGTGTGACCTGTGGCGGATTTGAACATACACAACCGTCCATCTCGGAATTGGATCTAAATAAACGTTTGGCGCCGCAAGACGATGAAAAGATATGCACAGAAGAGGAAATTATTTGGAAAGAGATTGTTGTCTATGAGGAAGTGCTACCCGAGGAGGAAGAGCCAGAGCCACACGATTTTATGGCCACAATCGATGAGGATGAAGGCGAAGCTGAATTAGATAAATATATGGGTCGCCATTTAGATTCCGACTCAGAGCGTAGCATTGATGCGCCTATCCAACATTCAGAGCCTGAATCAGAGCCGGAGCCAGAACCAGAGCCAGAGCCCAAACCTTTACCAGAACGAAAATCCGTATCTCAGCCTGAGATGAAACCAGAACCACAACCGGAACCCGAGCCCGAACCTGTGGCACCAGAACCCGTACCAGAGCCTGCTCCTGAGCCCGAGCCCGAGCCAGTTCCTGAAGAGGCAGAGCCCACGGCAGCCGAAGAGGAGGTTGCGCCCACTGAAGGTGACACAACTGCAGAGGCTGCCCCAGCTGTTGGGGATTCCCCTCTTGATGATGCTGATTAACACCTGTTGAGTTTACGTTTATGTTTGGCCCAAATCTTTCCAGACTAAAAAAAAATTGATGTATAGCAAAAATGGTAAATGCTAAAAAAATTCGCTCGTTTTTGTTTGTCTTTTTCCCCCTCAGCCACACCAACATACCTACACCCACATCCCCCGGGACCTCCCTTGCCAGCAATGCGCATTCGCACGAGGCGTAGAAAGGGTTCATCCAGGTGGAGGTGGCGCCCTTGCAATTTTCCACTCACCCGAAACCAGTTTCTCACTCATGGAAACGGAAGTGGGGATTAGTGCAACAGCAGGAGCAGAAGCTCGATTTGGTCAGAGTGAATTCAAGTTCCCGCCAGGAATGCAGCAGAGGCGCAGTAAGCAAACTCAGAATTTGACTTGTTTTTTCTTCTTTTCTTTAAAAAACAAAACCTGCAAAGAAAAGTAACAAAATGGAAAAAAAATAAATGGCTCATGCAAAAAGAAAATGCAATCAAATATAATTTATGGTCTGAATGTCGCTGCAGGTGGGACAAGTGGGTGATGTCCCTAGTTGTGTGTGTGTGTGTGTGTGTGTGTGTGCAAAGGGAAAAAAGTTTGACATACTTTTGAGCGCGGAATAACTGAAGGACATCAATTTGGTCAATTAACCTAAATAAAATTGATGTATAATTGATTCTATAACTAGGCAAATTATTACAAATTACAATTGCATCGATTTTTCTATTTCAGAGAAAAGTTTGCATTCGAATTAGGAAAGTGGGTTGTGGGTGGTGGAGCTGGGGGTCAAAATGTTTGGTCAGTTAACTCTATTACCCTACTATAGGTGGCATGTATCGTATGTAGATACAAATAATTTGTATGTATACAAGTGGGTGAAAGTTTTTCTCAAAGTACAGCCATCACAAATATTTTTTCCAGTCAACATGTAAATTTGCTGTCGATATAAAAAAAAACCACATTCTTTAGCCTCGTTATGCTTCAAATCAACAACCAACTGCAACAAGAACAAACTCACATGCAACACACACCAGTCACAACAGCAACAATAACAACAGCAACAACACTTCAACAGCAACAGCAACTGTTGCACATCAATGCAACAAATGTCAGTCACATTACAGTATACAATGCGTCGGAGAGTTGTAGCACCGATCTGAACTTTACCACATATACTGAACTATGTCGTCTCTGTGCCATTCATAATGGTCCGTCCATGATTCATATATTCGAGCCGGAAGCCGAGCAACATCAAATCCTATATAAATTACGCACCCTGCTGCATATGAATGTAAGTAGTCAGCAGATAAACAATAATTGATTTATGTTGCATGTTTATTAGCTTGACTGCTTCGCAGATAACCAAAGATGATTATCTACCCAAATATATATGTGAGTTATGTCTGGCTAAGTTGGATCATCTCGATGATTGGCGACAAATTTGTGAACAAAATGAGAATATGTTAAATAATTATGCAGTCTCCATGCAAAAAGTGAGGTCTACAATAGATTTTCAGGTGAGTTGGAATAGAATTGCGAACAAGTGTTCAATTCGTAAGTTATCCGTTTGAAGTGTAATATGACAAAAACATGTTATATAATACTTCAAACAAAGGAAAATATTGTCTACATTGAAATATTAAGCTCCGTTTTAATTCCCCGGAAACTTTACACGGTTAACTTAAAGTCAGCAGAGAAAATTCTGTTTAATAGAAAGAAAGCAAAATAAACAAAAGTTTGCAAAATGTAATTTAATGATAAGATTTTGTGATGGAATGACTTATCGCAAAAAGAACCCCGTGTATATTCGGTAAATGGTTTTGCCTTACTCTCGAATTAACTTGGCTTATCAGTTTGTGGCTGAAAGATCTTAAGTTTATTGCGCTGCGTTGATAACGCCAACAACATACATACATACATACATGCATACATATGTACATACATACATACAACCATACATACATTGATTACCATTGTCAGGGCCAGCAAAGTTTGAAAAGGGATTTTGGGTGTTTCAATTCTTAACCGTTCCATTATTCTGATGTTCCAAAAACAACCACCACTATCTCTCCACCAATAACCTCCACATAACGGAGAGGAGAGCGAGAGAATCAGAATAAAAGCCAAAAAAAGCTCTCACAACGAATCTCAGCGTTACGACGCTGCGGCGCCGTATGGTATGCAATGCTTTTTTATTCTCTGCGACGCTTCCGCCTTCGCTCAGGCCAAGCTGGTGCCCAACAAACATTGCCAGAGTTTAGTATCTGTCGTCGTTGCCGACGTTTTATACATAGCCGTTAGTAGTCTTCGTCCTGTTTTTTCCATAGAAAAAATAACAAATAATTACTCAAATTTAACTCGACTGCGCGTCGACGTTGACTCGAAATCAGTTTCGCAATACATACACAAACAAAAGGTGCTGGGCTCTGGCTCAAAAGGAAGTAGACGGCAAAACGAATTTTTGCTGAATTTTCTATTAATTTCCTGCAACAAGAAAAAAGAAAGAAAGAAACCAAAAGAAGAAAAAAAAAACAAGAAAAACCGACAGAGAAATAATCAATTTACCCGCGAATTTCGTAAAAATATAACTAAGCAAAACGGCTGCAAATTAAAGGCGGTACGTTTCTTATTGATTTTCAATTGTGGTAAGCAAATGCAAAGGCATAAAAAGAAAAAAATGAGAAGAGAAAATGAAATGAAGAAGAAAAACACACGAAAACTAAAAACTGATAGTGAAGCTGGGAAAAAGGGAAAGAAAAACTAATGCCAAATCCCAAACCTGTGTGATTAAATGTTTGTGCAATTTTTAATGTTGGTTATTATGCCCGCGCCTAAAATAAATTCAGGCAGACACGGAAAAGCCTCATACCGCCAAAGTCATCCAACAAAAAAAGAAGAAAAAAAAAGGGAAAAAAAGTAAAGGGAATCCAAGAGCGGCCGGCATACACACATAACCATCGAGCCACAGAGACGTCGAGCAAAAAAGCTCAAGTCGCAAATTTTTGCGCAAGGGCAGGCAGTAACTACCGAGTTGAGTGCTTTATGCATTAACATTGAGTGGTGGCCCTCTCATCTTCGTCCCCTTATTCAATAACAAAATGTTGGCAGGGAGGGGGGGTTAACGTAAAATTTCGCAACACTCGCGAACACCCTTCGCATTAAGGGTGGAAACACTCAGTGACCACTCAATATTGTTCCATTTTCCAATGTTTCACATATATTTTATATATTGCAGGACGGCACCGTTAACATGGACAAGATGACGGTAGCCCAAAAGAATGCATATCTGGAGGCTCACATGGCTGTTCAGCAGCAAATGGCACAAGCTGCCATACAATTTAAACAGCAGGCCTCACAGCAGCAACAGCAACAGAATTCACCTACGACCAATAATAATCAGAATGGTATGCAACAGCAACAACAGCAGCAACAACAACAACAACAACAACAGCAGCAACAACAACATTATGCCACCATTAAGGTGCCACAGATCAGTTCCTCGAGTTCAGCTGGAGCAGCTGTTGCGACGTCCGGTGGTGGCGAGAGCACCTTCACTGTACCAGATGATGGCATGGGCTTTGAAGGTGGAGTACGTGTACTTCAAAGTCTAGGAACTTGGTCAGCAGCGGAACAGCTATCCTACAATATACCCAAACCGAACCTCATACCATTCACAGAGCCATATGTGGAAGGCGGATCAATGCATCCGGCCAGTCGTCTCAAGGCCCTTCAACAGGTTCAACAGGCTTCCTCCGGCATACGCAAAACAAATCCATCAAAGTGTAAGCGAAAAAATATAAATTTACTAAATATTTCATCAGAAAATTGACATTCCTTTTTATTTATTTGTTTCTTAGCCACCAACAAGGCATTCGAATGCACTGTATGCGGTAAGGGTTTGGCCCGCAAGGATAAACTCACCATACACATGCGTATTCATACCGGGGAGAAGCCCTATATTTGTGAAGTATAAACTAACCCAGAGCCCTGGTTCCTTATACGATCTTCATTAACTAACCACCATCTTTATCTTATTCCTATTATTTAATTGCAGGTGTGCAATAAAGCATTCGCACGCCGTGACAAACTTGTGATCCACATGAATAAATTTAAGCATGTGACACCGACAAATATCGCACCATTGGGTAAGCGTTTGAATAATATGGTTAAGAAGAAAGAGCAACCAGATCCGCCGCCAGAGGATAATAAACAAAGTTTGGAACTGCAATTACAACAACAGGCCGTCCAGGTGGCCGCTCAAAATATAATTGTGCAATCGGCCCAAGGTACGCCGGCGGCCATACCTGGCATTATTATACCACATCATCAACAGCAATTGTCCTGGACTTGTGAGTTGTGTGGGCGAATGTTTTCGAGCCGGGATGAATGGTCGATTCATGCCAAGAGCCATCTGGAGGTGAGAAAAAGTCGGTTGAATGAACATATTAGCTAATCGAAGGATTTATGAATAGTTTTATTGAGGAATTGAATTAATTATAGTTTCCTTTTAGTATTGACAACAGGAACGGCTAGTCGTAGAGTCAACAAAACAACCAGCAGCAGCAGCAGTAGTAACAGCAGCACCACCACCAGCAACAACAGCAATTGCTAAAAACAATAATAGCAATAGTCGCTTATATCAAATGGATGCAAATCAAAATCAAATACAAATGGAGGCACGCAAACAGAAGATAATTATACAAAATCAGATGATACTAAATGCCAATAGTCAACATCACCAACAGCAGCAACAACAAAACCATCAGCAACAACATGTGATTGTTAGTAAGAAATCGGCCCGTAAGCAACAGCAACAGCAACAACAACATCATCATCAACATGAACACCAGCAACATCACCATCAGCAACCAACTATGTACAATAACAACAATAGCCATCATAACAACAGCAACGGCACACAGCAGGGCCAAGAAGTAACTACTTATTAACAACATCAACAACAAATATCTGAACAACAAGAACATCTAACAACAACACCTACAGCCAACAACACATTTTGAAAAACCTTTTTTTGTATCTTTCTTTATGTCTGTTTTGTCTGTTATCCCATTCCATAACTTTTCTACCCTGACCAGGTGTCGGTGCCCGTCTCCCACATCATTGCGAATTCACCGACAGCGGCCACCTACATGCAGGCCCAGCTGAATGACGCCAGCAACATGAACATGCCCATCGTCACTTACAATGGGAATCAATATTGTGTTATAACACGAGCTCCCGATGTCGATGTGGAGGCCATGCAGAAGCCCCTGGACTATGGTCATGCCAATAATGATACCGCCGCCGCAGCCGCAGCCGCCGCCGCCGCCGCTACAGCGACCACCAACATAATAGTTATGTCGCCCATGCAATTGCTGCCGCCACAACATCAACAGCACCAACAGCAGCATCAACAGCTGCAGCAGCAGCAATAGTAACTTACTGTCAGTAAGGCATAATAAGAGGAGGGATTGTGTGGTCATAGCTCAGGGCAGATCGGGAATCAAATATAGACAGTTAATGGTCAATCATAGCTGCTATTTGATGTTGCCGGAGAAAGGCTAGAGAAAGGCCGCAAGGTCAACGATATTGCCCAAAAACCAGCCACAGGTGGGAAGCGATCAAGTCTCATTATAGTTTAACTGCAAGCAGCTATAAATACAAATTGTAAATAAAGTTTTTAAAACACTAAAAGCAAAAACCAAAATGCAAAAAAAAAAAAAAAAAAAAAAACAGAAAAAAAGG
The DNA here is from genome assembly GCA_018150375.1 of Drosophila sturtevanti. Taxonomy (NCBI): domain Eukaryota; kingdom Metazoa; phylum Arthropoda; class Insecta; order Diptera; family Drosophilidae; genus Drosophila; species Drosophila sturtevanti. The sequence continues at coordinate 3,460,028 of JAECWJ010000408.1, read as the reverse complement.
AAAGAAAAGAAAAACCAGCTATAAAAACAAAAAAACCAAACCTAATTATATGTTTAACAATATCTCCATAAACAATAGCAGCCCAAAAATAATTTTCAAATACAACTATCAAAAAAAAAAAAAACTAATGCCCGTCGTCTCCTCATCACAGTCAGCAGTTTGTAAATGTTTTCAAACTAATCTTATTTCAAATCAAAAATCTGTAAACAGCAAAACCAACTAACTAGTTTAAGTCCAAGCAATTTTACATATCCACATAAAAACAAGAGAAGAGAACAAAAGAAAAGAAATGAAAGAAGAACAAAGAAAACAAAAAAAAAAAAAAAACAAAATTATAAAAGAAATGGAAATGTTTAGGAAAACCGAAATAGGACAGCCATAAAACTGAGATATAATTTCGATACAGATTTTTTTCTCTCTTGATTTGCACAGCAAATTAAATTAATCTTCACCTAACTAGAAAAAGAAAATAAAACTAAAATAAAACAAATAAGAGCCCAAACAAAACTGAATAGCAATTATCGCATCATTGTGTATGTGTATAAATACAAAAATTATATGTGTTTTTCTAATGATTGTTTGTATTATATTACACTAATTGTAATCCAAAATGAAACCAATTCAACATACACTTTTGTCTTCTAACTACCAAAGCAAACCAACCAAAACAAAAAAATATTACCAAGTAGTTACATAAGTAGTAGTCCATCAAACAAATTCCCCATTAATAGAAAGCAAAAAAAAAATAGAACTCCAAAAACCAGCAACAAAACCAAATAAAATTTTATTAAATAAAACGAAAAAACAAGTATTAAAAATAAAGAACAAAAAAAAAAATGAATAAAAGAAACGAATAAAAAACTTGAACTTTAATTCACATTCCGAAATCCATTCAATAATTGGCATCTGTTGTCGTTCATTGAAAAACTATAACACAAAAAAAGATATACATAGTTAGACATACATGGGCTTGGGTTAAGGGGAAACATATTGATATATAAATACATACATATATCTATATTCTCTTTATTTTGTGACTGTAAACATATATAATTTATTAAATTTTTCACAGGTATAATCATATGGTTCCTCAAAGAAGTAGTTCTTTAGTTTATTCCATACAATAATCTTTAAAGTTAATTCTAAATTTGAATTATTAAGAAGCCATGACTTAAACATTATAATTCGATCACTTGGAATAGAATTGTTTCAAGAATAAAAATTCTAAATTATCCAGAGCTCTATCTAATTTTGTTATTTTCAGAAGAAAGTTGTTTTTAATTTTTGTTTTTTTCTTTTTCCTAATACTTCAGAATTTTATTTATCAAGACATTAAAAACTCATAAAGTACCAAGGAAACAATTTAATAATCAGTAATAAAATTATTTCAAAAATAACTTTTCTTACATAAGCATTTGTGTTCAGAATGCCTGATAACAATAATAATTCGGATTTCAGCATTTATATGCCACTTTCCTTTGGAATTTTATCAAAAACTTTTTTAACAGCTTTAAATAATTTATATAGCAATTATTTGTTTATATTCACAATAATATATTTACAAATATGCATAAATATGTACATATATATAAAAATATAGTTTTGGCTTCAAGTAAAAAATTGTTTAATTTTCAAGTAATCAATTGCTTTTTTCTCTAGGTGTAAGATTAAATTATATAAAACTATAAGGTGTATTATTGATTTTAAACATTCATTTCGATTTAAGGTCTTAGCTAGGTTTTGCTATACTATATAGAATGCATTCAAGTACAAACTACTTGTTGGCAATATTTAATAGATCTCTCCTCTATATATGAAATACCTCAACTATCTACAACCATGTCTCCCTCTTATTTATTCTTATGTAGGCCTTTAACACCGTTCTTGGATCAGAGAATCAAGCTGCCAAAAAAAGAAAATTTATGTTTTTTTTTTTGGTCAGAGACAAGACACAGACATAAAAAGCAAGTTTAACGAAAAACCAAATTGAAAAATGCGGTAATTTGACCTTAAATGGAAACTCGTTGCTGTTGGCGCAGCAAATAAATTTCTACTTCAAATGTTGATGTTGTTGTTGTTGTTGTTTAATTTAGTTATTTTATGTTGTTGCTGTTGTTGTTTTTGTTTTTCGCAAGAATTGCAAATTAGTTGAACTGACTGGGCCGCAGCTGATCACCTGAACAAACTCGAACTCGAACGCCTACGATGAGATGACTATGCGATGCTGATGACAACAGCAACAACAACAACAACAATCTGTTGCCAGTTGTGAGTTGCTGTTCAGTTTTGTTGAGTTCTTTGTGTCAGTCGGTTTTCGGATCAGTTGCCAAACAGTTGTTGGCCCAATCGAACACTCCGACAATGTTGAATGGCAAATTCTATACTGGCTTGCCACCAAAAATGGTGGAAAGACAGAATTCAAAGGTCTGTAATCGTCAGGAATCACATTTCTTTTGGCCAGATGATTCACAGTTGGATAGTGCAGTGGAGACCCGTGTCAGACGTCGCAATAGTTTGCAATTGGAGAAACCACAAATGAAACAATTGGATAGATTGTCAACGATTCAAGATGATGGCAATGGTGGTGTGGATACTCGTCAAATGTTTCACAAGGAATTTGCCAAATCCTCCATAAATTTCTATGATAATTTACAGCAGCCAGTGAACGCAAATCCTAGACCAAGATTGCTGAGGGGCATACGACGAGAGGTGACACCCAAGTTAACCGAAATTGAACCACAGCGAGAAGAGAAATCCTCATCATTAGCACCTCTAGATGGGAATAATGTAGCCAGACGTCAACAGGCTTATAGCTCAAAAATTCAATTCTACGATTATGTAAATGAAGATAACTCAAATGTTACACAAAATAATGCCAGGCGACCCAAAATGGATATGAATGATAAACGTGAAATGGAATTAAATTCCAAGAATAGTCCCAAATTGCAGGTGAAACGTAATGTAAGAAGTTTAAGCATGGAAATGGATACAGAACCTCCAATTTTGATCACTAAGAAACCTCTTAATGATCAGATGGTAAGCGAACGAAAGCGTCCTGTACTCATGATGCCCAAAAAAATTCTAAAACATCAGGATTATAAACGTGGCATGGATTATGTGGACCATATGGACAACGAGATGCGTAAATTGCGTTTACGCAGTCCTGGACCACAAAAGAAACATGTAACCTATAATGAAGAAGCGTCAGAGTATGCCTATTATAAGGATGGTGAAGGGTTTAACAATGATCGATATGATGACCATTATAATTATCAACAACAGCAACAACATTCATTGCCAAATATGTCGACAGGAAGTCGTTCATCACAGCAACAGCAACAGCAACAGCAGCAACCACCGCAGCAGCATCGGCCATATGGGGAAACTAGTCTTAGGGGCAGAGATATACAACCATTAAATAATAATAAAAATATGCACTATAATCATTACAACAACAACAACAACAACTCACGGAAAATCTTGCCAAAAATGTCAGAGACAGAGCCAAGAACACGATATTCTGATGACACACCAGCAACAGCAATAACCACATATAAAGAGGAAGTCACAACAACAGAACAAAAGCAATCTGTAACCGCTTCAGCTCCCTCGGATCCACGTAAACATTTGCGGAGCAGTCTCTGTTTCAATGGCGATGCCCTGGTTGTGGGCGCTCAATCATCGACGCCATCGGCCACAACTTTGGCACGGCACAGCTCAGCCGGGCAGCGCATTAGCGTGGGTTTGCCCGATTGAATGCTCTTGGCATATATATCTATACGTATAGTATACACACACATGCATACACATATGTGTATATTTAACTATTAGTTATTCAATATTTGTCTTTTTGTTGAACGAATGCAACTCAAGTTGATTTTACCTGCCTGGCAGTCGGTGCATTGTTAATTGAAAAAAAAAAAAAAATACAAAAACACAAACAAAAACAAAAAGTCTATGGCACCCACATCAATACAATTTGGAATGCCAAATTAAATATCACAATTTGGTTTTTGTTTTTTTTTTCTTTTTTCTTAAATCTAATTTATGTCTAGAGCTAATGATATTGCCTAATTTGTGAGCAGTTCATTTTGTTATTCAGTCCGCAATGTATTAATTTAGTTTCTAAGAGATTGATGAGAGATAATAATAATGAATATAAAATATGCTAATAAAAATGTTATAATGAAATGAAATGGAGTAAAGTTTTTTGATATTTAAGAATAAAATGTAATAAAAAACGAGGGTTGTTAAAAAAGTTCAATATATATTATCTCTTCGAATGGAGGCAAAATCTAAATTTCTAACCATAAAAACTAAGCAAAAAATATATAAAATATTTATTACATAAAAGGTAAACGAGTTTTTAATTAATTATTGAATGATTAATTATTTGCACATTTGCCAAAATTAAAGATCATTTTTTATTATTTTATGGCAATTTTTATATTACTTTTGTGGGATAAAGTTATAAGTATCTCTAACTGAATTATAATAAAGTTGATGTAACTATATCAATAAAAAATCACTGAGCTATATCCCCTTCAGTTTAATGGTGTAAGAGTTTTTTCTATTAGACATTATCATTGCCATTGTCATGGCCATTGGCTAGTCACCTTTCGTCCATTCCCGGTTTTCTGTGCCGAGCCCAAACTCCTTTCACTTAAACATTTTCGTTGTTTTTATTTTTTGTTTTTTATTTTTTGATTTCACCAAAAGAAAAAATTAAACTCTTGTTCAAATTTTTGTGTTACATTGTTAAATGGTAACGGAAATTTAAACAGCTTAGTTTTCTGACAACTCTGCACAATTTTGTAGTTTCGATATACACAAGGAAAACGGAAATTATGTCCAGATTTGTTGTCGTTGTTGCATGAACTTGAGCTTGACCTTGAGTGGAAGTGGCACCTATCCAGCAAGTGCTGCAATTACAAAAAAAAAAAGAAAGAAAAAAAAAGAAATTGCCACAATTACATATGCAGAGCTGCAAGCCATCAATCACGATTCATGGATCAATTTAATTAGACTATATTTAACTATGATTATTTGTATAACCGAAATTGACAAAATGAAATCGAAAATGAAAAAAAAATAAACGAAAGGGGTCTCGTTTTAGGAAGGATAAATTAAAGCAGGTGTGCAAAATGATGGAAATAATTGTGCAATTGGTTCGCTTGATGAATTGTTATGCAATTGTACATGTCCATTTCCACTTCCACCTACCACCAATATTCACCAAAAAAAAAATATCTTCCGCATTTCGGAAGCAGCACATCCTGTCACATAGAAAGTAGTCCAAGCATGCCACACACACACAGAAAGAAAAAAAACAAAGCTAAAAGAAAAGGCAATGCCATGTCGTGAAAAATGCCAATACAAGTCAATGGATGCTTCCTGCCTGAACCTGAACTTCGGGCCAACTACCAACTGGTTAAGAAAATTATCTAATATACAACCAGTTTGCTGATTTATAGATGAGATAAGAAAACTATCTACCACATTTTTTTTTTTGTAAAGTGTGGGTGTGGGGATTTCTCAAGTGTTATAGGGCTTTTATTAACCCTCTGGCTAATATGTAGATATGGACTTTAAAAGTTTAACAATTGTTTTTAAACATTTTACAAAACACTAACGTTTCTTTCTCTCTTTCTTTCTTTCTTTCCCTCTTTCTTTCTTTCTTTCTTTAATTGTCTTCATAAACAACATTTTATTTATGCCTCTGCGCTTGCGCTCTATTTCCTACTGGAAATGCAAATGATTTCTTTAGCTTAGTTGGGTACTGTAGTTGAGTAGTTTCCTCCATCCAAATGCGTGAAGTCAAGCCAAGCCAAGCCGAGCCAAGATTTCAATCTAGTGGCCACGATTGCCAGTTGTTGGTAGTTGGCTAGTTGTTTGTTGGCCCGGCAGGTTTCAATTGCAAAACATGTTACGCCAGCCAGCCAGCCAGCCAGCCAGATTGGTTAGAGGAGTCAGAGTCGAAGTTGGAGATGGAGTCATCGTCATCGCTTGCTAAGGAGGAAGCTGGCATAAAACTGTTGCGTTCATTGGCCAAACTTTCAGTTTCGTTTAGGCCACGCTAGTGGTTGATACTATCGAAGATTATTTAAGTGTGTGTGTGTCTTAAGGAGAAGATTTATGAAAAATGCGACTAAGTTGGAATGTAAGATATACCAAAGCTCCATGGATTATCAATAAATGATTTAAACTTGCAGCTCCTATCCACCGTACTGCTGCTTAGTACAATGGTTTGTGGCCTTAGATCGCCTAGATCATATTATCGGAGATCATACTATAGTACAGCGGCTGCTGTCGGTCCTCCTCCGGGTGCCACAGTAAGAGTAATACGTCCAGGACCAGCCAGTTATCCACGTGCCGATTTGCAGATCAATGAGAGTAAAAGACGTGAGATATCTAAAAAGTATCCCAAGAAAACTCATTATCGTCCCTATGAATCTGTAAGTTCTATTATAAGATTCTAAACCTAAATCGAAAACTAATTAATTAAATCTCTATCTAACACAGGAGGAGGATAATTATTCTGGTGAACGATACAATTCAGCTGAATATTCTGGAGAGTCATCGGTGCAGGATAGTCGAGAATATACTATTGGAACCCAGATACGTGTTCAGCATCCCATTACCATTCCCAAAAAGTCCAGCTCCAGTGTTTCATATGGCAAATCAACTAAATATGTGCCACCTGTTCCATATAAGAGTGGTGGATCTAGTGGATATGTATCTGATGTGAATATAGCATCGGGGGAAGAGCTCTCACCACCCAAAAGATCAAAATGGGCGCCAGTGCAATACGAACAGGAAGCAGATCCCTTCCATTTGGTGCCACCGCCTAGAGCAACTGCCGCTAGCAGCAATTCCTACAGTGTGTTCGAGCCGGATACCGATGACTATGATGTGGTACCCTTGCAGCGTTCCAAAAATCATGATCGTTACAAGAATGTGGCCTCCAAAAAGCAAATTGAAGCCTATTTGGAGGATCAGCAAAAGCTTTTAGATGACGCTATCAAACTACAATTGCTAAGTAATCCCAAATTGAAAAAGTTCTTAAAATCACAAGCCCAGGAAGCCCACGATGCCAGACCCGATCTTGATATTGAAGATTTTGAAACATATCCACCAAACTTTTCTGGTCCTGGTCCGTTGCATGGTAAATATAATGAAGAGAATGGCCCGCCGCCGCCACCGCCACCAAAAGGTAGACGTACACGTCGACGTCCTCCCCCAGGTGCAGAGATCCATCGGCCACCCACATCAAAGCATATAATTAAACCGAAACGCAAATTCCGATCCACAGCGTTGGTCATCAATGTGTAAATTGGCATTGTTCGGGGGTAGGAAAGTGCAAAGATTTAGTCGTTATTACTTATTAATTTAAATATTATTATTCCTAGAATATTTGTTTGTACCATAGTAACTGTAAATATTAAAGAACTGAAAAACAAAACACAATTGAAAATTCTATAAATTGGAAATGGATTAGAAAGCCAGCAAAATTACATATGAAATATTACATTAGTGGAAAATGCTTTAATGCTAAATGGAATAAGATAAATTATTAAATATGTATGCATATATTAATTGAACCGACATTCGTTTATCCATGGAAGGGGCATCCCCTTCTAGCTATAAAAAAGAGCAAATAAAAAGCTTTTGCTTTTTATAAAGAATCTCGCCGCTACATAAACGGAATTCGCCGTAACCTAAATACAAGGTGGCGCCAGAGGGTTGAGTAGATGGCGCTAGTGTGTCTACTATCGAGCGCTTCAAATTTAAAGATGTGTCACCCCATTACAAAACAAGTTCAACTTTAATTTTTTTCTATAACTTTATGTTTTTTTTTTTTTTTTTTTTTTTTTTTTTTTTTTTTTTTTTTTTTTTTTTTTTTTATTTTATTTAATTTTTTTTTTTTTTTTTTTTTTTTTTTTTTTTTTTTTTTTTTTTTTTTTTTTTTTTTTTTTTTTTAAAATCTAAAAGGGGGGGGGTTGGGTGTGTGTGTCATTAGAGCGCTAAATTTAAATGCGTTTGTAACGATTTTGGTGAACTTTCCACACATTTGCTCCATCAAATGTGGCAAAAGTAGCGAAAGGAATTATCAGAAAAAATGCGTTCATTCTTTATCTCTTTTAATACATTATTTATGCTATAGTTATTTTTAGACAATAAAAATAATTGATATTGATCTTATCTGATTTAATCCCTCCTCCTATGCTAAAAAGAAGTTATGATCTGTTTAATTTATTTATAGGAACCCTCTATAATTTACCCAACCTAAGTGTGTGATTGAATTTGAATAAATGACAATTAAATGATTCAATAAAGACCCCTCCCATTTCTCAGTTACAGAACACACCTGTTTCTACCGCCTGATATCCAATCTGACAGTCACAATTAATCCCTCACCAAGACATTCTTGGCTTTTACCTCTTACGAAAATCCGCAATTGAGCAAGCCGTGCGATTCGATTGCGAATGCCACACAAAAGCACCAACAACCACATTAAAGTGGGTGCAAAACAGAAAGAAGAAAAAAAAAAACAATATAAAATAAAAAAAAAAAATGAGACAAAACAAAATTGATTTTCTTAATTGACTAAACAATTTCAACAGCAACAGCAACCAAGCCGGACTCTACAATCCAACAACAAGTGACCTTGAAAGCTGGACAAAGTGTTGGGTGAAATAAAAAAAAAAATGAAAAAAAGAATGCCAACACAATTGATGTGGAAAGTAAGAGCTAAAGGCTGAGTTCGATTTAGTTGCAACAGGTCTTGGCTAAAAGATGAGGGGTTGCAGGAGAAAGAGCTATAATCGATGGGGCATGAAATTGAGTAAACTATATATTATTTGCAAATTATTTGCGTGTAATTAAGTTGTAATTAATTAAATGAAATATGTATATATATATATATATATATATATATATATATAGTATATATATATAAATTAATTGTAGTAAATGAAATCTTTAGAGGGGGTTGTCTCTCACTCTCTTTATATATATATATATTTGCTTGATCATTGATTTTAATTTGGTCTTTTTTTCCGACTTGTCTGCTACTCCCCCGCAGCTTTGTTGACTGGCTATTACAGCACTTCATTTGGCTTAGTTTTCCGTGTTGTCTTGCCACTGAAATGCCGGTTCTTTTTTGTTGGCCTGGCTGGGCGTTGTTAACTTGATTTCATTTTCATTTTCATTGGAATTTTGCAAAAGCAATGGTAAACCAGTTTCTAGCCTTTCCCTATCAGTTTTTTGTTGCATACTACTAGAATCAAATTCAACTCAATTGGAGTCCAAAAATAACAACTAAAAAAACAAAAAACCGAAACTTGTTTGCATGCCAACAACAACAGCAACAACTACAACTATAGCTTATGTAATCCCCGCGCCAATCGAGGGGGCGTACACCTGGGTGGTGTCCACCTCCTAAGGTGTTTAATTTAAATTTATGAATTTTATATAAATACATTAATCAGAAGAATCTTAACTACGAAAAAGTAAGTAGATTATAAAGCCCCATATCCCATATCCTGGATAGTTCAGAGACAAATTTTAATTTCAGTTTTTGATTAACATCCGTCGAACATCGCACACTCACTTAAAAGTTTATTTACTTTTTCTTTCTTTTAAATTTAAAGGAATTGATTTAGAATTGTTTTTTTTTTTTGGATCTGGAGGAGCATTTTATAAATTACAAGAACAACTCCTAAATACACATAGATATAGGAAATATATAGTATAGTTTACACTTGATTCTTAAACATATCACAAAAGAGTTTTGATGACAAAGGATATTTTTTTGTTTTTATGTTTTTTTGAAAAAGAAAACGTGTTAGAAGAAATAGAGAAAGAGTGTGAAGAAAAGAGAATGAAAGATATGCAAAATTATAGTTTTGTTGTTGTTGTTGTTTGTGTTGAGTTTTTTTTTTTTTTTTTTAAATCAATCTATAATTATCTCTCTCTCTTTCGTCTTGGCTTAAACCTTGTTGAAGGAATAGGTGAAGCCATCGGGCGTACGGTTAAGTGAGAGTTTTCCGGGTGGCGAGAAACGATGAGGATTGGGTGTGGTTGTTGGATAATAGGACTGTTGTGGCTGATACTGGGGCTGTGGTTGCTGCTGTGGCTGCGGTTGATGGTAGGCAGGTTGTGGTGCCGGATTGTAGGCAGGTTGTGGTGCTGGACGATATTGTGGCTGTGGGGCTGGTTGATGATATGACTGCTGTTGCTGGCCAAATGAGGGATCATTGTAGCGAGGATCATAGGAACCATCATCATAATCATTGCTGCGGAACGAGGGCTGATGCTGTGGAGCAGGAGCCTGATATTGCTGGGGCTGATACTGAGGTTGGGGCTGATAACCGGATGTAGGCACAGGTTGTGGTGGGGCTGGTGGTGCCTGAGGCAAATGATCACCAGATGCTTGGAAACTATGCCAAAAAAATAAGGTTGTGAGTAAAAGAGAGAGAGAGAGAGAGATGTCAATCTCTATGTTCTTACCCATTCTTGCCAGCCGTATAGGAAATGGTACGTCTTTGGCCAGAAGGATCTACATAACTGTAACTGCCATGACGTGTGCCATCGGCATCTGTTTCCTCTTTAAAATTAATGCCATCTTCCTGTTCATAGGCAGCACCAAATTTACCATCACCTGAGAGATAACGCTGCTCACTGATAATGGCCGCCGTCTTCGGATCCTGATGATAACTTTGACTGGCAGCCAATGCCACCAAAGTGCAGGTCAATGCAATCTATTCAATTATAAAATTCACATTTCAATTGATTTTCATTTCAAAAATTACAACACAATTAACATATTAAACGGCAACTCACAAAGCGAAACATTTTGTCGAAATTATATATATAATATATATTATATATCCTTGATAAGCTACTACGTAAACTGCACAAACTTTTCCGTGTGTGTTGGGGTAAGCACTCGCGCCTTTACGTTCTTAGTCCGTTAATCAAGGAGATGATGGATGTAGAAGTTTCCTTCTTTTATTTTTTTTGAATCGAAAATTTCTACTTTTGTTATTTTCCGACCGACATCCACGGATTTTTTCAATAAACTGCCTTCCGCAACGGCGCCGCCCAAGCTTTTTATAGTGGCTTGCCGTGAGCTCCAGCGGTTGGGAAAACCTTGGAACTGCCTCATTTGTGGCTAGACTCTTGGCCCGCCCGCCCGCCTAGGTAGCAGTTAACAGTCGGAGCAGTTGCTCTTGTTTTTTTTTTTTGTTTTTGTTTTTGTTTTTGCCATATTGTTGTATTAACCAGTAACAATAACAAGAATTGAGCTAAGTGCTCCAATAAGTCAACTTGGTTGCTGTTGTTATTATTATTGTTGTTGTTGTTGTTTGTTGTTGCTGCTGCTGTTGGCAAGTTGTTTTACCAGTTTCTTACTCTTTCGCTTTTTATGTTTCAGTATCTACTTTTGCTTTCTATATGTACTTACTAAAAAAAACTATTTTTTTCCGTTTTTTTTTAATTATTTGTATTTTTTGAGTATAAAATGCTTTCCTCAACTTGAGATCATATCTTAAATAATATTTATCAAATATATACATATTAACAATTAGTTCTGCACTTTGCATGATGCAATTTTCTTGGCAATCATTTAATTTTTTTTTTTTTTTTTTTTTTGACCAATAAACTTGTTGCACAAAGAGCCTCAAGCGTTGCACATGACCAATCCCAAAAAGTACAAATCAAAACTGCAAACGATCAGAAATAATAAAAAACAATAGCACATAAAACAAGGTGAGGTATTACTATATATTAGAAATGGTTAATAACTAAATACTCTACGAAAAAAAAACTAAATAAATAAATAAATCTTAAACAAATTTCTACTACAGAAAGTTTAAATAATTATTGTTAAACTAAAGGCACTTAATTGATGCAAAGAGAACAGTTTTTAAAAATTTAGCATTATTTTGATTATTTTATATTCTAATCGTTATGTACTAATACTTATAATTTTGCATTCTAATCAAACATACTAAGTACAATTGCAATTACAAATTGTAAAAATGTTTCAAGAGTATGGATTATAATTGCTTATAAAAATCACTGGCGTAGTCAGGACAAGTCTTAAAAATAATTTGAAAGTAAAAGAAACTGGTTCTATATTGATTTTATATTTCTATGATTTCTAGACGATTGTCTGAAGTGAAGTAGAAATTGCTGTCAAATCTTTTTTTTAAAAAGGAAAAACCCAAGACATGGCCCATTTGATACCTTATTATTAATGGTAATAATCTTATATTCCTTTAAAATATTATGAATTAATATATATCTATTAAACTTATATATTGTGGAGCAGTTATTATAAATTTTAAAAAAGCACTAAATAAATTGTTAAAGTTCATATTATATTATAAACTAAATTGAAATAGATTTTTGAACAATTTCTTATTAAATTCATATATATAAATGAAAAATAAATTGACCAAAAAACACTGAATAGTTAGATAAAGTAGTAATTGAAATTATTTAATAAATTGATAACTCAAAATTAGTTACAATCTACTAAAAAAATTAATAGTTTATATTAATTATAAATTTACTTTACCCCTTAGTTGCCGCCTATGAACAGAACCTCTTGAAAATTTGATGAATTGCAGCGGCAATAAATTCGTTTGTGATTAAGAAATTTTTAGCAAAATTTTTGCAAGAAATATTCGAAGGGGGGACGAGGAGAGGTTAAAGGAATGTTTTAATGCAATTATGGAAACATTAACTAACATTAAATGCATTTACATTTGCATTCTGCATATGCATTTAAATGCTGATTTTTTCATTTATCTAGATCGAACTTTGTGGTGTGGTCTTGGCTCTTGGTAACAACAGCAGAGATACTCATATTGTACATATACATATACATATATATAAATAGAATTGGTAAGAGATAAAAAAAATTATAATAATAATAAGAAATAAAAATTGTTGTTGCAATGTCTTTGACTTGTTGACTTTGTTTGGGCTTCAATTATTTATTATGCGATGGAAAAGTTGACAGAGAATGGAAATCATTGTTTGGACTTGTTTATGGACAACAACATCTGGCTAAGATCTGGCGGATCGAACTGCCCACCCACAACTATAAGAATCCCATATATATATATATATATATATATATATGCTATATATCTCTATACCAATATAGATAGATAGATGATTGGTTGGCTGGTCGAATGAATGGCTGGTTGGTTGGATGGATCGATGGATGGGTGGATGGATGGATGGTTGGAATGCCGTTCATGCCACGTGTATGTGTGAGTAATTATGGCCAAAGAATAACAAGTTTAGCCATTTTGCCCACTTATGTAAAGCGGTTTTTGTCGATATTTTAATGAGCAATTTCCACACATGCAGCACAAACACGGCAAACAAACAATCGAATTCATTTATGTGGCACAAAGCAGCCGCATGTGGTCCATAAAAATTGTAAAACATTTTCATTTACACCATTTGTTTGCCCTTTTGGAAGTCGCCATCATCATCATCAACGGCATCATCATCGTCACCAACAAAAACAACACCATTATAGGCATTATATTATTACTGTTATTTGTGTGACCAAAAACAGTAAACGCCCTCTCACAGCGGGAACAGAAAAGTGGCAGCAACCGTACCAACAACAATAACAACAACAATATCAGGAGAGAAAAAAAAGGAGGAGGAAAATTAAATCAGTTGACAAACAAGAACCACCAGAAACAGCTAAAGCAGCAGCAGGAGCAGCAGCAGCAGCAGCAGCAAATGGCGACCTCTACCTTAACCATGGGCATTTTTCTGAGATTAGCCAGAGGGTGCATGAGTGTGTGCAGAGAGGGAGGAAGCGAGAGAGAGAGAGACAGAGAGAGAGAGAGAGAAGCGAGTTTGTGTTAGGGGGTTGCATCTATTGCTAAAGTTTCTTTGGGCTGCCTTTTTGATTTCGAGGCGTTTGCCTGATCCGCTGATGCGACGATACTGCCACCCAAGGGCAACTCGACTCGATTGTGTGAGCAACGTATGGGGAGACCTTTTATTTTCATGCTTTCACTCTCGCCAAGTTAATCACAATCATAGAAAATGATAATGAGGGTTGAAAGTTGCATACCAACAATAAAATAGATACAGTGAATCATCCATAAAATGGCAAATATATATATATAGATAAATATATATAAAATTAAAAAAAAACTCACACTCAATTAATCTACTAAAATAACATAAAAAATTGTTTCAAAAACAAAATGTGGTAATATTTCTCTGTCTTAAAGTTAAGTCATTAGAATTAACTAAAGCATTGACTACCTATTATGAGAATATTATATGTTATGTTATTATATAAGTAATATAATTTTTATTAATTAATCTTAAAGTATAAATTAAAATGCCATGAAGGTACTCATTTAAGTAAGCTACTTTCCATTTTAGTCATTCCATTGTGGTTAATTAATTATGGTATTGCTTTGATCGTTTATATATATATATATACATATATAAGTTTGTAGATGGTTTTAATGATCAAATTGTATATAATATAAACTAATTGTATATTAAATGTTGTTCTTGTATAAAAACCTTGATTTGCATTAGTATTTCAAACAAAGAAAAAATCTTTTTATATCTCAATAGTAAGCCAATAAAATTATAGAAAATTTCAAAAATTATTTAAGCTATTTAAACATCTCTGAGAAATTCTTCTCTTTGATGTATTCACTGTATCTCTATACCATCATTGCGTATCATCTCTGTTAATTTTTGCGTTGTCTCTCAATTATTTCAGCTGCTGTCTAGAGTCGACCTTACCCACCACTACCATCAATAGGAAAGGACTACCACCACCACCACCACCACCAACAAATATGCGACCAATACAGGATAATAGAAATAAAAAGGGCCCAGGCCAAACAATTGCGATTATTTGTAATTTAAGATGCAGTCGAGCGTTTCTTTTCAAATGCGAGGCAAGTCAATTTCAGTGTCGACTAAAAAATATTTTAATGCTAAATACTTATCAGAACCATGCCATCTTTATATCGTTCAGAAGTCAAACAGAAACTCGCTAAACTTGTTGAGAAACACGATACGAATTCGTCATAGATCCCAATAGATAATCCCACAATTGATGAAAAGGGGCTAAAATCTAAGGCAGGAAGATGGTGATTTGATAGCTTGACCCCTCTAAAAAGATATTCCTACAGTTTGTCTGCGATTTCGTCAAAAGTCAGATAGACAATTTTCCATAACAAAAATTTTTCTACATTTTGTAATATGATCTATTCGCAGTGTAGTCGATTCAAAACCCATGTAAGTGCCTGTTAATTGCACATCTGCTATAATTTGTAGCTTAATTCCCTTCAGTTTCAGTTTTTTTTTTTTTATTCTTCTCATTTGTTTTAGTTTCAATTTCAGTTTGACTTTGTCTCTCGGCTTAGGCCTTGTCCGCACTTGTCAATGCTTTTAATTGCCGCATAACTAACTTGGTTTATAGTGTCACTGGACCAGTTTCCACTATCCACACTATCCACACGCACACATACGCAATCCAAATCAAGGTCAAATCACTTTGACTCGAACCAGAATTGGAGGCTAAATTGCAACTGCATTGCGTAGATTGAAAGGAAGCAGAAATAAAAATGAAAACTTGTTTTTTTGTGGGCGCATGCGTAGCGGTTCACCGCATGGACTTCCGCATGGGGCGTTGTCTGTGAATGGATGAAAATGCAATGCACAAAAAATGACGTCAAATAGTTGCAGCGGAAAACTAAAAGTAAAAAAGTTCCAATGAGTTATGAGTCACTTATGTAACAAGAGAATTTTTATATATGTATATATCTTGATATGAAGAACGATTCTATTTATTAGCTATATCTTAAAAATTATCTCTACCTTCTGTTTGTTCAACTCCTTGACCTTGAACTGCCCAAGTTGCCGCTTTTTTTTTGTATTTTCGAAAGTTGTTTCCAAAATGTTTACCTTGTGTGAACATAAAGTACATTGACTTTTGCATATTTTAACTATGCATATGTTGGAGTGGAATTCTGGTGGATTATCTGGTCCTTTAAAGGCTCTGTTAAAGCTTATCAATTTTCAAAATCATTAAAATAAATTATTATATATATTCCTTAACATCCATATATATTGCATTACCTATTTAACGATAAGGAAATTTCTAATAGTATTTGTAAAAAGTTTCAATTAAGAGAATGATATTCAATATATATTGAATATATTCAAAATATTACAAATTTAATAAAAACCTTTTTTTGAAATATTTAAATTTTTTAATACATCAATTATTTATTTAATATTCTGTTCCATTACAATTCTTAATAGTTTACTTCATGTTGAAAGTTTTATTTTAATAATTTTTCTTTATATTCTTTTACATTTTGAATAATTTTGAAAGTTTAATCTTGAATTAAGAAATTTAAATTTCTTATAACCTTACAACTTCTTTTGGCCTAAACCAAAATCTATCAAGACCTGACCAAATAGTTTAAAATGTATATACTTATAGTCAAGAGCATTTGCAATTAAACCAGACTCACATAAAAACATGGAAAATAATTGATTTTAGATGAAATTATATGTATATATATTTTCTTGGTATATATTACACTATAATTAAACAAAGCTGACAAATATCCCATTAACAAATTTATAATTCAATGTCAGCTAATTTTGTTTAACAAGTGAGCGATTAATTGCTTTGGCAGTGTCACTGGCAGCGGCGACAAATCAAAATCAAATCGAATCAAATTCAGTTTGTTCAGTCTTAACAATTGCATGTAAATGACCAAAACTGAATGCGGGTAATTGTATACCATTGTTAATGCCGGATTCAAAAAAAAAAAAAAAAAAAAAAAAAGAAACCTAGAACTGACAGCGACAATGTCAAACGTCAAAGTGCAAGAATTTGACAGGCCATAAAAACAAGCAGCAGCAGCGTCAGCTCAAGTTCCGTTCATGAGCTCATGACATGGCAATAAATTACAAATAATAAATAAATTATTATCGAAAAATAATGAAAATAAAGAAAACGTAACGAAATACCAAAGTTACTTCCTCCCTCGCTATCCCCTTCCTCCAAACTTCACTTGACGAGCTCACTTGTAATCGATTTGATATTTAGACCTCACCTCAAGTGTTTATTTCGGTTTCGATCTCTTTTTTGTTGTTGTTGCTTTTTGTTTTTGTTGTTTTTGTCTTGCCATATTTTCACAGGTGATTAGTTTGTTGGCGGCGTCTACCTGGCAAGACGGCAGCAATTCGAAAAGTGGTTAATTAGCCTACCGTTGTGGCGGTGGATACACTTGAAATTATCAAGATACATTTTGAGATACTTTAAATTGAGAAATGAAGATACTTTATGTTTTGTTTTCATCGGTCCTTGAACTCTTTGAACAAACAAATTATATTAGGGTAATTTGAATTAATTAATTAAATTAACTATATGCCTGTTATAAATTCTTAGATTGTACGTCTTGCAAGTCTCTAGAATTTTAGGTTTATAAACTAACTTCAAAAAGAAGTCAAACGAAGAACATTCTATTAGTTTTTTCTTTAATTTAAATTGTGCTATATTTATGATGATAAATTTACCATATTTAAATAGATACCAATTTCCATATATATATATTTTCTGTATAAGTGATTTGTAGTATCTCTTATTTTTATAACTTTTGCTTAACTTTGTCGCTTGATTATTTTTCTCTGTGTAATGGCAAACTCTGAATATTTTTGGCATGCCGGTAATGATATGCCAATCAGAAATTAAGTAGCATGTAGAGCGCGGTAGCTCATTGATTTCATTTAAAGTAGAATTACCAAAAAAAAAAAAAAAAAAAACACAAAAACAGAAAAACAAAACAAAATCATTTACGAAATCGAGCATTTGAAATTGTTAGCTAATTTATGGTCAATGGAATTTACTTGGCTTGGGAAAAACAAAAATGAAATAGAAAAATGTTGAATATAGCAAAAATCGTTTTCATTTTCTCAAATTGAAAGTAGTTAATCATTTCCTGATTACATGAAATTGTCGCAACAATTTTCAGTGAAATGAAAATTTGTTTATTCTAACGCTTAGCCTTAGCCTGATAGACATGACAAGAGCAACAAACAGAAGCAACAACTGGCCCAATTAACTGCAAAATTGGCTCTCTCTCTCTCTCTCTCACACACACACTTTGCTCCTTCTATTCTTGTTGTGGGCAAGTTAATATTTCCTGCGTAACATTTGGCAACAATCAATCGTCAGTCAGTCAATAGTTCAGTTTTGACAGCCATCGACAGTTGGCAACAACTCTCAACTTTGGTTTTTCATTTTCTTTTCCTTTCTTGGGCTCCTTTTCATTGGCAAACAAAGGTTGCGGTTGATTTCTCTCTTTCTTGGCAATTATTTGGCAATTTCTTTTTCAGTTAGTTTTCTTTTAAATAATGTTTTTTTTCTTCCTTTTTAGCATTCATTCTCTTTATGTGAGCTGGATTATTTTGGTCATTGCCATGTTCTCACATCTTGCCTGTTATCCGGGTACTTTTGTTTAGCCGCCAGCACTCATTGTTCTGGCCTATGAAAATATTTATCTTTATCCATGAATATGTATGGAAAAACATATACAATTAAAAGGTTTTTTGAAACTAATTGGTTTCAATTATTTCAGGTTTTAAGCATTAACCGAGAGAGAGAGAGAGAGAGAGAAAGAGATAGAGAGAGAGATAGCAAAAGAGAAAGAGATCTCAAAGGCAATCTCGTATCGGTGAGATACTTTTTACTTATAGATCCCAATTCCAAGAGGCTTCTGCATTGCGCGATTTTACAGCTCAATGAAGTCAAGTTAATTGGCTTGGCATAGTTTCAAGATGTTTGGACAACTTGTTAGATAAAGAATTTCATTTCAATCTCTAATAATCTATTTCATAACTATAAATCAAATGTCCTTTGGAACAGAAAAATAACTGACAAATTAACCACAACAAAACGGAAATTATGTCATAAGCATTTTCATGATGATGATGCATTTTCCACCCATTCCCAGGCTTTGAATTATGACAATAATGTGACAATTTACATAGGGCAACAACTAAAATCGCAGGGTGAAGGAAAATTTTGTAGAGAATGGTAAAAAAAAAAAAAAAAAAATAAAAAATGGGTGAGTGAGTTAACCACCCTTAAAGCCAAACCAGTTGAAACAGTTGCACCAGTCAGTCACTCAGGCACTCAGCGATTCATTCTCATTAAAATTAAACAAGCCAGCGCACAATACATCACATCTTTCATACCATATACATATATATATATATATATATATATATATATTGGTTCAGATATCTCTCTGCATTCCATAGACAATTTGCCAGGGTAGAGCATCAGGATGTTGCTGTTGTTGTTCACGTGACATTGTCACATTATAATTGCCAGCCCCCGCCCTTCCATTGCCCTTGCTATTGCTGTCATGGGCCGGCGCTTTCGTTATGTGGGCTTAACCGTTTTGTCACCGGCTCTCAAGTGTGATCCGTATGGTAAACAAAACAGGGGGCATCCTTTTTTTAAGCAGCTCACACGCGTTTCCCAACCCAGGCACAGTGGGGCGAGGATACTACAAGAAAATTGTAATCAATGAGATGGAAATTGGTCTGAGAGAAATATTTAAGATAATTTATTGGTTGGTTATATTAGTTTTAAAACTATCTAAAATTTTATACCTAGTTAGGTAAGTAGAGAAAATATTTTTAGTTAAATTTCACCATTTTTTAAATAATTTATTTTGGTACAAAGGGAATTTTAAGACATTTACTTATAATAAAGCATAATTTTCAAAAACATTCTGTCTTAGAATTCTAAAAAATTTACGGATTTGAGAGCTTTACGGAAGTCCCAGTTAGCTTAAACAAGTCCTAGTCGTTTTTTAATATTATAATGATAATTATAAATGAAATCCATACTGATAATATTATTTAAGATATTATATAAAATTCTCAACTGCAAATACATATTTGCAGAATTAATTCCTGATTATTTTTATAAGAAACTTGATTAATTTTCTTATTTTTTAAAACATATTTTAAATACATTTTAATGTAGTTTAGCTTTATTTTAAGGTAGATAATATTAACTCAACAGTGTAATCATATTTCGCATTTATCAATCATTTTCATGACACTGTGCCAGAGAAGGGCAACCCACAATGAAGCTGACAAGCCACGGCCAAGTAAGTCAGTGCGGCCTAACGCGATCCGTTAGATCTGAGATTCGGGTTTGAGTTTGACTGCCGCCATGTTTGTTTAACTGCTAATCCCCTCGGCGGGTTGTCGCATGCCGCTTGCCGCAAACTGATGCAAATATATATATACATATACTATATAGTCGTATTTTATGAAGTGTTTGAGGGCTCTTCAGAAATTAGTTCCCATGTAAGCGCTTAAATTGTGATGTGCTCGTCGCTTTAATCTCCTACAGCAAATTGAAAGCGTTTTTTTCGTTCCAATTTTTTTTTTTTGGCTTGTCCTTTCCATTTTTATTTATTTTTTTTTATTTGGAATATTGGGTTGTGTGTTTTAGAAAAGCAGCTGTTGTTTCTGGCTTGTTGTCAATTGTGATGTCAGAAATCATTCGCCCCGCCCCGCCGGTCCTGCACTATCTTATGTCCTTCGCATCGTATCGAATCGTTGTACCAATTGGTTGCTGCAGCCTCGTTAGTTTGGCAGACTTCTTGTGACACTTTTTTTATCGTCTGCTTTTGTCCCATTTAAGGATTATTGCCTAAATCCCTTTTATTTGACAAAATGGCTTCGATAAAAAAAAAGAAAAAAGTGGAAAAGAAATTGAAGATGATTTTGTTTTTGCGGCTTGATGACAGCTGGCATTATTTTATTTTTTTTCTACTATATACATTAATTTCATATTTTTTATCGAACAATATTTGTTAGAGGCGAGAGGCGAGAGGCGATCGTTGTCGCCAGTTGAAACAAAGTTGCTTCTGGGCAAAATTAATTTTGTATAGCCAGGAACCCCGAGACTCAAGTGGCACTAGAAAATAATTTTCAAGCATTGTTGATCCTTTGTGGCTTACTCGCGTCGTTCAGCGAAACAAAAGCTCTCGAAAATTGGTTTGCCAATATACCATATATATACTTACATACATATATGTCTGTATATGTCAATGTAACTAACTACCCCTTTTGTTTGTTGTTTTTTATTTCTTTTTTTTTTAGTAGGCGCTACCTATGTATAACCCATATCCTGGGAGCGTTATGTGTTGGTAAGCTTCGGTTATGTAGTGCTAAGTGGGCACTTGAAAAGCGCATATTTGGAGTGGATTCGTGTTGGTGATTTCCCAGGTTGAGAATTCAGATTTGAGCTTTGTCAAAGTCGATTTGTTACATTTCTCAAGGGGCAGGAGAACTCGCCTTTAATATTTGCCCTGCACTCGTCAACAGTTGTGGAATTTCCTATATATGCATCAGGGTTGCACTTTCCAATATAAATGTATATACATATGTATGTAGGGTTGATCAGAGCCTTGTTATTTTGACATATGGCCTCGATTGATGGACATATACTAGTCTCTGGGCCCTTTTTGACAATGATGATGACGCGACTGCTTTTTTTCACTTTTCACCGTTTTCATTTAATACTATAACTAAATTCCCAGGAATATTGACCGATTGCGTGATGCGACATAGTGCTAGTATATATATACGTATATATAATAGTAATGGCTTTATTCACGGATGCACCTGATGATGACCACCTGCCCTTTTGACCGGAAGTTGAAAAGTTTCAAACTTTTTCGATGGTTGTGGGACACCGACACCCCCACCCACCACTTCTCTTCCCCATCTAACCAAGGGGAAACCTTTGGCATGTCGTGTGACAGCTTAATTAAATGAAATGCATGATTATAGAGTTCAAAATCGACAACGCCATTTTTTAACCTAGACAAACGTTGGTCAAATGCAATACAAAAATCCCCCCATCAAAAAATGGAAAACAATTCTGCCCCCAGGACACTGAAACAGACGTGATTGTTATGTTAAAAAATATTAAAAACAAAAAAAGGAAGAAAAAAAAACAGGAGGTAAAACCAACATCAATTGTGAAGGTAACTAATTGAATTATGCCGCAATGTCATGACTTGAGCTGCCTTCGAGGCATCTTAACATAGTCTGGGCAGATGCAGCTTCCTCCCAACAAGCCACCACTTCCGATCTTGCCTACCTAAATCTAAATCTTTACTCTCAACGAAACAAAGTTTCTCATACTCTGTGACCCCTATGGAACACACAAGAAGCTAACAAACTTGGTGGTCTTAATAACTAAAAAACTGTCGTAGATCGTATAACACTTGTTAGCCTGTCAATATATATATATACATATATCTCGTATATATATATTCCCTAAAAAATGAATTACGAAATTTCCAATGAATTGCAAAACAAAGGCATCAACTGTAATCCTTCAAAATAATGCGGGCAATTGCAACTTTTCTTGAGGTTAAACGCAAGTTGCACTTGAATTTCAAGGATCAGAGAGTGAGAGGACACTAAGAGAGAGAGAGCAAGAGAGTACGTAGAGATTTGCCCCTTAATATTTTTCTCACCTCCAGGAGGTCCACTTATCCGCAGACTGGATTCTATTGTCCCATGTGGAAATTGCAACAATAAAAAAAAAAAGAAGTGGGTCTTAGACTTAAGCATCAAGTAGAATAAAAAAGATTGAGCGAATAATGAGAACGAAGATGAAAATTGAAGGGATGGATGTACTAAGAAGGACCTTTGATTAAATGACGCTTCAATGATTTTATGTCCTTGCCTTATTGTCACCTTTAAAAACTAATCGCTTTGGCATCTTGGGAATAATTCAATATGTGATCTTAGACATTGAATCATTTGAGTTGAGATTCCTTCTAGCAATTTTTTGCCCTCATCTGATCTTCTTGCTATCTCTTTAGTGGCCATTGTTTATGACAAAAATGCCAAATTATCTAGCTAAATGTTGGAAAACAATGCCAATATGGCTGTGTATGCAAATTTTCTTAGAAAATTCTACCATTTGCCCACTAAAGTAAGTTAAGCTGTATAGAGGAACAGCAGCAGGCTGGACCATGACTATATACCAAGACCAGGACTAGGCTTAGGTTGACCATGCATAAGCCACAAAAACAATTTTAAGGCATAAAATTCTCTCCCTCTTCGTCTCTCTCTCTCTCTCATTCTCTATCTATTTCTTTTTTGCCCTGTCGCGCTTATCTTAGCGGCAGATATAGAAAATTGATCTAGCGATAAATCGAGCTACTCAATTTACAAAAACAATGCCGCCTTAGGATGCAGGATGCCTACTGCTTTGACTTTTGCAAACGAGAGACAGAGAGGTGAGGAGTGGTGAGGAGAGGAGAGAAGAAAAATCGAGACTTTGTTCTGACTTCAGGTACAACAGAGACAATCGGAAGCCGGATTTGTGAACAAACTGACCATGGATCAAACGGATGTATAATATTTTGGCTTACAGACATTCTCATTATATTTGAAAACAAAAGCAGTGTGGCAGTAGAACCACAAGTAACTAACCAAAAACAAAAAAAAAAAGAAAAAAGAAAAACAAAAAAGGACCGCCCGGCCAGGATTTGAGCATTTAGCAAAAGGGTAATCCTGCCCATTAAAATCTATTTGCATACTCATATTTTTGTTACGCTAGGTAATTGCTCAAGGATAAGGATCATGATCATACATACATATATATATATATATATCTATCGATATATGCGAATGGTTTAAGCTTGCAACATTACAGTAAACCACCTGCCCAGTCCAACCCAATCCATTTCAGTGGCAGATCTATATAGAGACCTGTCTGGAATACGATGGATAAATTGCGTTAATCATCTAGGTGGTTGTCGTGTGCGTTGCCTTCATTGATCCCGAAATGCTGAAGGATTACTTAATCAACGAAAATCTATGAATTAAAAGTGTTACTGAAAATCCGCCTGGTTCTCTCACTTGTTTCCATAGAAAGTCCATTGGCCGGCCATGGCAAGGCACTTGAGCTGAGGAGAGCTTAGCTTTACCTGGCTTAGGTAGGCACACACCCACACGACCCACACGACCCACTCTCAACCTACTCGATCCACTCAATCCACATACACGATCTATGCCAAGCTTCCAGATTTAAAACAGTTTAAACAAGTCACAGTAACTTGGTCAATGTCATTGGATTTGGCCTGATTTCTTTGCTTATTTTCCTTTTTGCATTTTTTCTTTCTTTTGCAGAAATCAATTTTATTTTCGTTTTTGCACTTGGAAAACTCAATGATAAAGAAAAACTACAAATTAAGACCTAAACAATGGGCAAAGCCAACAATGTGCAGAAAAACGTCACTGATGACAGAATGATGAGGATTAAACCAACAGCAACGTGTGTGTGTATGTGTCTCTGAATATATATATATATATATATATATATATTCTGGCAAAGGCAGCCTGGTCTCTGAGTCTATTAAAAGTCTAAAGGCAGATAATAAAGGGCCATTAGGACTTAAAAGGGCTCAACAGCCCAACAACAACAGACAACATCGTACAAATTTTGTTACCCTGGGTTCAACAGCATCCCGAGCGGTACCATGGACCTTGCCAAAGTCGAAATGGCAGCATCAACGAAGCATATTTAATTCCAAATCCCCTCAGGGCATTTGGGTCCATAGGTTAGGTTAGGGTAGGTTTTTGCACCCAACCATCCATCCGCATAGATGTGTGTCAGTGGTGTGTATATATCTATTGAGATGCAACAGAAAGAGAAAGATATATATATATATATGTATGGATAGAGACATCCTTTATATGTATTTACCTTGGCCAACGCAATTTCAACAATTTGCAACTGTTTTCCTCACATTTTTTTTTTTTTGTTTGTTCAGCCTTCAGCAACGAAAAATTCATTTTCTACTCCTGCTCGAGAGTCCGGGGTCTAAAATTCGTTTTTGTGAAATAAAAAGGATTCATTGTTGATTTGGCTGCCTTTTAAAAACGAGGACATGACAACGATCCAACAACAGCAATTGCGATCCAACGCCGCTCGACAAAGTCACAAAAGTGAATTCCCATTTTTATTTTGCTTTTTAACTTTTTGAATTCAGTTGAAGGAGAGAAAGAGAGGGAGACGAAGGAATATAGAGAAAGGACAGCAACTGGAGCGGCCATCACAATCCGTGAAGGTTCCAAAAATTAATCCCGACTTTGGTTAACTGATGTGGAAAAACTATGCTAATTTTTTTTGATTCTTCTTTTCAATGGCCAAAATTCAATCTTCTTTGTTACGTAAATATATATATATATATATGTATATATATGTATTTGCATAATTCATTTTCAATTAACTGGGCGGACAATGCGGTCGGCCATTAAGGTTGAAAAGATTTATAAGATATTAAAATATCTTAACACAAATTGATAAGATATTAAAATCTATTAAAGCAAATAAATTATGATTAATACCTGGAAAATTTAGATACAAGAAATGAAATGGTTTCAAATCAAATGAAATAGTGTTTGGTATATTACCTCATAAATTGATTAAAGTTCTTAACTAAGTTCAGCTAAAATGGTGTTAAATATAAGAAATTTTCGACTATGTATATATCCTATTTATTCGAATATAGATAATCACATATAGCAATCATCAACCAACTTAAGCAACTCTTTTTATGGTTTCCATTTTATGTTTTCACTTTACATGTGGAATATTTTTTTATATTTTATTTACCCAACATGATTAATCTGAGAAAATTAAAAAATTCTGTCCTAAAAAATAAATCTAAAAAATTGGAAAAGGGATCAACTTTTATCTTCTCTGTTAGTTTTTCCATTTGGCTGAAGTTGGTTCATTTTCATTTATGTGGAAAACGCGATTAGGATTTTCTCGCATATAAATTTACACATTTTAAACAAAAAGACATAGACCTTCAATCCTGTTCTTTTTTAAGATTTTTAGTAACGAATAGTCGTTACTAAAAATCTTAAAATAAAAACTAAAAATCTTAAATAAAAATCTTCTAATAAAACTCGAAAAATTCAAATCTTATTAAAAATTTAAATCGATTAATCAAGGACATTAGCAAAAGATATTTCAATTTTATATTTAGTTATAAATTGGTTAAAATTCTGGAAAACAAGAAAAAACTTTTTCTCTCCAAAAATGTAGAAAATTCAATTTAAAATATAATAATATTTTTGTATATCATTAATTAATTCTGAAAATAGTTTAAAACCCCGCCAAAAGATTTAATAAATAGTCTGAAATATTTTTGTAGTTTATAATTATTTTTTTTAGCTATATATTTAAAAATCATTTTAGTTTGTTGTTTTGTGTTTGCATTTATGGTTAAGTATAAAGTACTTAATATTAAATTGTATTTAACTGTACATTATTATGAGCTAATACAACTAAGTTTTAACAAAACAAAGTTGAAACTTTGACGAATGCAATTTGAATCACTTCGTGGCTAAAAATACTTAGATTTCGAGTTAAAATATAATATTTAAGGCTGAACTCCTTGAGATTTTCTATGTTAGCTTTCACTGTTGAATATTGTCCAAAGCTGTGCTTGCCTCCAGCTGATCCACACATACAAAAATATATATATTAATATATATATATATATCTGTGTATCTGTGAAGATTTATCACAGTTCCCAGCACTACAAAGGCACTTCAAGTGCACGGATTTTATATATTTTTGTTTGGCCGACGGCAATTATTTTTTCGATTTTGGTTTTTTGGATACTTTTTGTTTTTTTAGATTTTGCGCTGACTGTACATATCAGAGATGAGACGTACAATGGTTATGTCACCAATGGTCTTGCGGAAGAAGATCTCCTCAATGGTGAAGCTGGATACCTTATGCATTTGGGAAACGACACCGAGAAGGGTTTGGAAGCGCATCGGTTGATTGGGATGAGTACGTGAAATGTAGTTATGTAGAGCATTCCGGGCATCATTATGCATGGAAGCCACTTTGTTAGATTCCAGAAGACCACGCGATTCCGCCGAGGCAGATGAGTTTGGACTGCCACTGCCGGTTAGAATTGAACTATTGGCCAGATCCTCCGTTGAACTGGCAGCTGGTGGTGATTTACGGAACAGAGAGATGGCTCGCAGACATTCGTATTCTGTGCTATCGATATTGAAATGGCACAACTGATTGAGGACATCCTGGAAGGCATGAACTTCTCTGGACACAATGCCAACAATTTCACGATTCGAGTTCTCCGACTCGTAGACAAACAGCAGCTGGGCAAAATTCATGGGCATTAGATATTGGGCCATGGCCAGAATGAAAAATTCTTTCCAGGATTCCTCCAATAGCATCAATTGATCCGGCATAGGCAATTCGGTGAAGGCTCGCACACTCTTAATCCAATTAACATTCTTAAACAGATGCTCTGCGGCCGTTTCCTTGATATGCTCGGCAGCCATTAGCGGTGGAGTGGGTGGCAGAGCCCGTGTGGCCAATGCATTCATATAGGCAGCCGTGGGTGAGAAGAAACCATGATGTCCCTGATGCACTGGATGATGTGGTACTCGTGGAACAGATAGATCCAAAACAGCAGCAGCGGCGGCAGCAGCAGCAGCAGCGGCAGGAGTTTGGAAGCCACCATTCAGCGCCGGATGTGTGGGATGAGGACGCTGTACACCCGGCATGGGCATTGGAACACCCGGAAAACCAGTCAATGCAGCTGTATTCATCAATATCTCTGGCGGTATCTGGGGCATCTCACCGGCACCCATCATAGCATCCTTATACATGGCCATATGGCGACGTAGTGTGGAATTACGTGGTCCACGCTCATGCTGGACAGCATCCTTGTTCATGCCAACATCAAAACATTTCCTCAAACGGCAGGCCCGGCATTGATTACGATGTGTCTTGTCCACCACGCAGTGTCCCTGTTTCTGAGATTTGCAGACATACTGGCGGGAGCGGCGGATGCTGCGCTTAAAGAAACCAGCACAGCCATCACAGGCATAGATGCCATAATGTTTACCGGAACTATGATCCCGGCAAACTTTGCACGGCACATGATACAATATGCGACCTAAAGAAAGAAAGAAAAAAGAAATCTAGTTAGTTTTGCTATGACATTTTGAAATATTCTTTTTTTTTTTTTTTATAATAATATTTTTAAAATCTTTTCAGAATACTTACTCGATGCTGCTGGCGACAGTCGAACGCTATTGTATTTTTGATCCATCATATCTGGCGAACCCTCCGACATTTGCATACCGATGTGGGGCGTAATTTTGACGATTATTTTAGGCACTGGTTTAAGATAAGAAAATTTTCTTCTTCTTTTTATTTTGTCACTATTTGCAATTCTTTAACGATTGCTTTTGAATGATTTCGGTTTTTATTTAAAAACACAAATTTATTTATGTAATTTATAAATATTAAATTTTATTTTTGTTTGGTCTTCACTCCGATACCGATTCGAAAATTGTTCGAATTATTGAGCGATGTGAACTCACTGAGATCAGGAATGATTATGTTGTGTGCTCACCACCCTGCTACCGTTTTAATAGTCCTGCGTGAAACAAATCCTGCCGTTTGCCATTCATCGAGCAGTCGATCACCCTTAGGTAGGTTGGGCAAGTTACGTTTATTGGTCGATTGCGCCGCTGTGTTAGAGAGGGTTGCAAGCTGTTGCCGACTCACTCACTCTCTCTCTCTCCACAAGTCTCTAAGGCTGTTCTCTCTCCCTTGCTCTCTGTGATTCTGATCCCAGGCAGGCAATAGCGGCTGCCATTGCGAAAAATTCATTGAGCTACGCGCTGGTCCATAGTTGTGGCTCATTCTCAAATTTTTTTTTCTTCTTCTGGACCTGGATTTTATGACCTTTTTCCGTTGAGTTTCTTACCTGTTACCTTTCTCGCTCTCACTGTCTTTCTCTCTCTCTATCTGTTTGTGGTATGTGACAGTTGTTAATGAAGACGATGGTTGTTCCTTTATGGCGCTGCCATTATTGCCGCATTGTGATTTGTGTGAAGAAGTAGTATGTTGGTGTTGTATATGTGGTGTACCTGTAGCTATAGCATGAACTATGTATGTATATAGACAAAGGGGTTGTTGTAAGCATTAAACGATTTTATTGATTGTTGGGGTCGTCTGTCATTCATTAGAATATATGTTCTACATATATATATATAAATTAATAATAAGAGTTTCTAACATTTTTTTGCCCTTTTGTTAATCTTTACTTAAAATTAAACTCAAGTGGTTGGACATTTAATCATCCGCTAGTCCACCTTAGTCCCCCCAGGTATGTTAACTAATCGCCGCCAGCCGCTTAAGCAGATTAAAGGAGAGGCAGCACCTTGTCTTGGTTGCTTGTCAAGATCATCCAAAGGGCAAATAAATTTAAAGTAAGCTTTTCGCAGAGGCACGAAACACAATGGGATCAAGAAATTCAAACGAAAAATGTTGCACGAGTACTTAATAAATGTTAAGTAAGATCCTGTAAGTCTGGTGCGATTAAAATTGAACGCCTAAGGCACAAAGGGAGGGCATACATATGTAGATCCTTAGCTACATACATACATATATGAAAAGAACAATCCCTAACAATCGCTTGGCATATGAAACTGTTGACTACGTGGGAATAGTAGTTGAGGAGGAAATAATAATGTAAATTCAAATGCAAATGTATATAATGCAATTCATGTGATATATGAAGAGACATTTAAAAAGAGCAATTATATATTTCGATTCATATTACGGATGCGTAACTTGATCAATAAAATGCTTGACATGATATTACAGAAGGGTCTAATTGGAATACCAACCCCTCGATTAAAGGTATATGATGATGCTGCTGCTGCAGCTACTCTTTTTATTGTTGGGGGTGGTTCGGACTTCCCGCACTGGGAATTGGTAACATTGTGACTTGGACTCGTTTCAGGTGTGCTGCATGGGAATTTGTTTGCGTGTGATGCTATTCTGATCATTAGCTGATGTGAGTTGATGATGCTCTACTAAACCAGATGACGATGACATATCAATTTTTACTCTATACTCTCTATGTTGACCAGTTAATGAGACCCTGAACCCTAGAATGGTCAACATTTAATTGTGGGAACTCATGAATATTATGCAAAATATTTTAGGGAGTCTGTGGGTGAAAAATTTTAAAGGCAGCTGCCTAATATAATTAAAAATTCATTGAACATGAATATTAATTTGAAATGTTCATGAACTGCTGACATCTATGGAAAAAAATTTTACTTCGTTTCCAAATATTGTTTGAAAAAATTAAAGAATCTTAGAGAAACAAACGGAGAAGTTACTCTTAATTTTTATTTCAGGAGTATTTTAAAGTTTGCTTCAAATTCGGCTTTCTTTATTTATTTATATTTATTTATTTATAATATAGTTGAGAAGCAATTAGAAATTAGAATCACATCTCAAATAAACTATAGCTTCTAGGTCCTTCAACTAAAAATTTTATTTTATTCTGTGTGTTTAAATATTGATTTATTTTCTTCATATTTCTATATATATCTAAATATATATTTGATGTTTAATAATATATTTCCAATTTATGTTCCTTATATTTATAATGCATATTTTTTTATTTCATTATATTTGCAGGGGAAAATTCGTTAGTTTCATTCAACTTAAGTACAGCTCCATTACTTAATGAAATTGTAACGCCGGAAAGCTGCTAATCCCAACGGATTAACGCTAAATCCACCACAAGAATTGAAACAGCAGTCATGAGGTAGAGCATAAATTTTGTTGTCCTCAGGTAAAGGAGTAATCCATAAAATGAACTTCTGCCATGAACTTTTCGCATATGCCTAGTCAGGCAGGGCAGGAAAAAAAGGGGTATGAATAAAACAAAAAATTAAAAAATTTCCCCGAAATATATTAAGCATCTGACTTTTTAGCAAAGATCGTCGAAAAAGGCGAATCCATTGATCAGGTAGGAGTACTAGTATTTGGAGCCATGGTCGTATGGGCTAATGATATTGTTGAAAAACTGCAGTTAGCACCTTTTTGTCTTCAAAGAATGTAAAGAATGGCAATCAGGTAGCAATTTTTATTACCTATCTTTGGCACTTTCACTAGATTTTTATGAATTGCCATGTCTAAAGGATGGGTAAAGGGTTAAAGGTATCATAAAAGCACACACACACTGTGACGTTACTATCGACGCCACAGGGCTAATGGCACTTCAAAGAAAATGGTAAAGGGTTAAATAAATTTGGGAAATTCACTTCATTTGTATGAGAACATAGTGGAAATTTTCATTGGTTTTCTACAAGTAATAATTTCAATTTTATGACACCAAAAGTTGCCACTGACCGACGCTACTCTTCATTGAGTAGGTCCGTTGTGTTCAGAGTGACGGCTGCTCTATATGGGCGATCATTATGAATCGTGCCAGACTTTTGATGGGAAAACCCCGAAATGTCATTAGGCGAGTTTCTTTGTTCATTTTTCATTTTATGGCTTTGCCACATATTTATGTATGTACTTATATTTACGTATATGTATATGTATATATATATTATCTACAAAAATGTATTAGCTATCAAAATAATTAACATTGGTTTTAAATTTTCTTTTAGTTTTTTAATTAATATATAAAGAAGATAATGCTTATGATAATCAATAAATGTTCAAGAGAACTCTTTAAATGATTATTTGATTAAGGATGTTTGCGAAATTGTGAGAATTGGATACGCTTTCTTCTTAATTAACTGGAAAAATAAATTTGTTTGCTTGCAATTAATCCTTGGAAAAAGGAATCTACCGATTCTTTTCTAATTTAGGTTAGGATTGAATTTTTAGTTTAAGTTAGTCTGTTAAAAAAGCAAAAAAAACCCTTTTGGCCTGCTTCTGCATTTCTTTTTCTTTTCACTCAATAATTGTAATAATTAAAAATTTATATTTTTCAAGTCTTAAAAAAACTCTGATAACTTTTGCTTAAAATAATTAAGAACAAATAGAAGAAACTTTTGGGCTATGAAAAATCTTTGATAATTTAAGTTTAAGAATAATTATTATAATTAAACAATAATTTAAATTAATGATCCTCATTTTTTTTGAAACAGATGAGGACAACATTTAGGGTAAATTCTTCTTAAAGAATTGTCATTAGATTTGACTAAAGCTAAATCATAAGTATGACATCTCACTCTACCTCTGTCTCTGGCTCTCTTTCTATAATGGTTAATATCCTAACACTTTCTAGACAATCTCAAAAATTCAGTTAAAAATCTGAATGAATGATTTTTTACAAAAATATAAATGAAAAACTAACTAAAGAAACATTTTCTATAGCCTTAGGCCTGCCGTTCATTAATAATATATATATGTATATAAAGTTCCTTGGTCCAACAACTTTGTATCTATTGAAAATAATAATGACATCCTCGAATATTTACCTTATTTTTTGGCGCCAGAAAAGTAAACCCCAAATATGTAAATTATTTTCCGCTTATGCGTATATAAATATTCCCGCGTTTTATCAGCCAACTTCCGTTTTGAAACAAAAAAATCAATGCAAAGTTCATAAAAGCAAAGGACAATGTCAACCAAAAAGTGCACAAAACAACAAACAGACAGACAGACAACAACAACAACAACAACAAAAAGCGGAAAACAAGAAGAACAGTCAAGAGAAAAGACAATATCAACAGGAAACGACTCAGAAATCATGTCAGAATAAAGTGCAAATGAGGTCCAGGAAATGAACTATTAGAGAACCCCTCAACTCGAATAATAATACATAAAAAAAAAAATAAAAACCTAAACTAAAAGGACAATGAAAAAAGCACCATAATTACACGGCAATACAAATTGAATCAGTACCTAGCCTAGTACCTAAAAAAGTAAAAGATAAGCAATCTGATCTTAAGAAATCATGTGAACAATTCAAAACATCAAATTAAAGTGCTCAAATGTCGTTGAAAGAGGCAACAATAAGAAATGAAGATATGTATGTGGAATAAAATTGCGTAAAAATAGGAGACAGCAGCAGCAGCAGCAAAAGGAACAGCAGGAGCAGGGGAACATAAAGTTGAGCAACTTTTTGTCAGTTATATTTTGGTAGAGGAGAAGAATACCGTGTCTTTGGTTCCCAGCATTGCACGTGCAAAGATAAGTTTCATATTCGTGGCTGCACACGGAAACGGCACTGGAACCAAACAATGGGACACACCTCCAAAAAGATCCTTGTAGTGTGCTCCTGTTGTTAACCTGATACCCCCTCCCCCCTTCAAAAAAAAGAGTCCAGCGTCTCCTCTTTCGAGGATCCGAGCAAAAATATATGCAACAGGAGAGGAGCCAAAATCGGAGAGGAAACAAGTGATGAAGTCGTTGCTTTCATTTCCAAATTTGATTGTTGATTGTTGTATCCTGGTCCTCGGTTCTTCACTAAACAACAGAGAAAGATAAAAAAATGTAGAACTTGCATAAGTGCCAGGTTCTTTTTTGTTTGCAGGATCTCGGCATCTCATTGTTTTCCCTTCATCAACCAAGAGGAAGAGAAGAGAAAAAAAAATGACGCACAACATAACTTAAGGACTTTTTGTTTGCCTTTTATGTGGAATTGAATATTTCGCTTGCACCATTAAGTAGGATGTCCTGTATAGGTATGGCCTTTTTTTTGTTTTTGTTTTTGTTGAATTTGCTTGCTTTTGTTTTGCTCGATGCCCAAGCGTGTCTCGTTTGCATTTTAAGCCTTAAGATTATGTCATGTCTCTAGTAGATTATTTGGCGATATGAGACATGGCTAATAGGTAAGTGTAGAAGCGAGTTCCATTGCGTTACATTTCACACGCCTGCAATAGGTGAAAGAAGAAAAGAAAGTTTCCGATTTCATTTCATGATAGACGAAATTTTACACATTTCCTGCTAATATTCTTGTGCAAAAATGTGTTTATATATTTTCCATGATACTCATCATAATCGTCACCTTTCCGGCTAAAGGTTGAGACACTCTTTTAGATTTCATCTCTATATATGTATATATATCTATAGACAGCGGCAACTTTCTTTGATTAGATTAAATTTTATGAAATTTTAACTGAGAAAAATAAATCAAATGTAAACTCAAATAACAAATTTTCTATTTAAATTTATTAGCAAACTGAATAATTTACATTACAAAATTTGCCCATTTCCATCAATTTCTGTGATCTAATTTCGTGTGAAAAAAAAAATTTTTAAATTTCATATTATATAATAGAATCTCATATCGTCTTTTAATAATAAATCAATCAATTGTAATGCCTTTAGTTTTGAGTTCAGTGCTCTTAGGTAAAGATCATTAACCTTAACCTTTCTTTAACAGTCACTTGCCATTGCCGTGGGAAGGTCCAATGTAAGCTCCACTCAAGGATACATGGCTGATTGAAATTGAATACAGACCTGAGAAAAACAAAGCCCATAAAGCAATTCAAGGTACATTTATCCATCATAATGTGACGGCACCTGATGCTCCTCTAACTTCACATAGGACAATTGATTTTCCAAAAAAAAAAAAAATAAATAAAAAAATAAAAGAAGAGAAAGAGAATTGCGCAGTCTAGATAAAATTTAATCATGCGGGAGTTTTTATTTACTAAAAAAAATATATTTATAAAAAGGCACACAAAAAAAATGATAGTATAATAGAATGATGAACAGATTGAGTTTGAATAAAATAGCAAAAATGCAGTGAATTAACTTCCACGAAATCGGTGAAAAAAAAAGGGTAGCAAAATCTATATAAAAATATATATGTATATATGTGTAAAAGGATTTCAATCAAACAAGTGGGCAATCAATATGGCCCTTGTTTCAATTATTAAATTGTCTTTAACCCTCATCAACAATAGGTAGCTAAAGATTATCGAAAAGGGGAAAAATATGTTTTTTTTCTTTATTTATTTTTTTTTTTTTTTTTTTTTTTGATCGTGGCTTATCAATATTTTTGCATCAGGCCAAATTGAATTCTGGCTAAGGCTACCAAAGAAGCAGGCAAGTTGTCAACTGGCAAGATTTCTATAGATTATTATTATGATTCATTCAATGAATTAATATTTTAGTTATCAGTAAATTTGTGTTGTAATTTGTCTTAATTAATGCATCGTCATGACTGTCGACCAAAGTGACTGACGGCATTTTGATTATTTTTTTTTTTCATTTTGCAGCTCATATCGAATGACAACGATGTGGGAAGCACGCATACAGGACCCAGAGAAGGAGGCATCTTGCTATCCCGATCTCAATTCCAACCAATTCACATTCACGTCAAGATGAAAGATATGCGAGATCAACATGTAATCTTTGGCATAAATGAGAGATCCCAGCAAACCCAAAAATGAAAGAAAGAACTGAAAGAACGTTTAAGAAAAATGACAATGAACGCATGTTGCATGCCCATGCCCATGCCTGATCGAATGTCCTTTGATATCAAAACGTTAAAGGAGCACCGTGCGGTACTTATATTTCATTATGCGAAAAAGGACACAGACCTGTCGTCGTCGTCGTCATCATCAGAATCGTCTGAGTCAGTTGTTCCAAGCAACCCCTTGGCCCGTTTGCTCTTATACTTCAAGCGAATTCTGAATCCTGCCGGTGCCTCGGTCTTTTTTCCACTTCGTTTCTTTTTTTTTTTTTGTTTCTTATTTTTGCTTTTTACTTGGAACGCACACTTCAACCCTGGCTGTGCCCGTGCCTGTCAACTCCTTTTGCCATTGTCCTTTCCAGATTCAGTTGTAGCTCGACTCGATCGCTTGACACTTGCAGATTAGTAAAAGTGTTGAGTTTTTTTATATGAACGAGTATTTTTCTTGCTAATTGCTATTCACACAATTAGTCCTGCTCCATATTGATGGGCGCAAACTGCATTCAACAAAAACAAAAAAAAGATCCTCAACATATACAGATATATATATATATATATATCTGTTTGTATGAATGTGCAATGATTTGCATTCTTTTTTGTTTGTTTGCACATGTGACCTGCGTTTTAAGTACTTTTTTTTCTTTATCCATCTTTCTATATATATATTTTTTTTTGTTGAATTAACTTTTCAGGTTGATTCATGACTTTTGCTAATTTTAATCTCTCTTTCCGGTTTATGGGTTTCTTGGTATAAATAATACTAAAAGAAAATCTTATAGAGATTGTTGGTTCCCTTTTTTTTTTTTTTTTGTTTCTTAAATGAAGAATCATCAAATTGTGAGTGAGCAGATGTTGAAATAATAATCCAAGCAAATAATATTTAAATTCTAAGGTTGCTAACAGAAATGTAAACTATTGAAACCTTAATTTAAAAAATATTTTTATGCAATATTTTCAATCAAACTATAATGTCAAATATCTGTTCATTATCCCAAAAAAACAAAACAATTTTAAAAGCTATATCTTGACCATATTTTATAATCTGAAAAATTAACTATTTCCAAATATAATTTATAAGCAATTCTACAGAATTTTATTTTGATCAATTGTAAATTGATATATAATTTTTTTTTTTTTTTGCAAACACATATATAGATAGTATATAATAGTAATATAGATATTCTTCTCCACAAGCAATAGCATATTCTATATCATTTTACTGGTATTTTACTGGTACATAGTTCGTATAACGCAAAAGAATTGATAGGAAGTTTTTAAAAACTAAAAAAAGGATAATTAGAAAATCTTATTTATGATTATTAGAATTAAATATATTTTTTTTTTAAATCATACCATGCCCATGGTCTCCATTGAGACATCCAAAAATACAGTGGCACTTAGACATACTGGCTTTTGAGCTCGCATGGCCATTAGGACCAACATTTTACGGAAACGTTCATCTGCCGGAGTCCAATTCATATCATAGACTGCATGGCAAATGCTGCCGCTCTACAAATGGAAATTTTTTAAATAAAAAAGCAATCTTTTTTTTTAACGAAAAACCAAATACAGACCGCATTGATTAAAGATTGACTAAAGTAGCATATAAGATAGATCTCT
The DNA here is from genome assembly GCA_018150375.1 of Drosophila sturtevanti. Taxonomy (NCBI): domain Eukaryota; kingdom Metazoa; phylum Arthropoda; class Insecta; order Diptera; family Drosophilidae; genus Drosophila; species Drosophila sturtevanti. The sequence goes on along the minus strand of JAECWJ010000408.1, from coordinate 3,423,012 downwards.
GATGTGGCCGAAATGAGGAGAAGAGCAAGTTTACAAGTTTGTTCTGGACTTAGGCCAACAGTCATTTGAAAGCCAACAAAACAAACAACCACTGAAGAGGCCATGAAATTTAATAGTAATGGAATGCCAAAGACCTCATTCATGACATCAGTTAAACTAAAATAGTTGTAAATTTAGATAATGAATATGAATATGCCAATTTTTTGACTTGACTTACCCCAATATATTATTATGATAACCGATCAATTGTTGTAACTTTTTCATATCTCTTGCAGCTCCATTCATTGATGAACTAGCTTCTACTTCAATTTCTACCAGACACTTGGATAGATAATTAAAGTGCATAATTACCTGAATGACAAATGCAAATATCATCAAATCGGCTGATATATGTCCGCAAGTCGCTGTATATCCAGCCGTTCCCTGCATAACATAAGTCACATAATATTTCCAATTATTATGCCAATTCCATGGGGCTGTGGGCACATATGGCATTATCTGTTGGGCATCTGGCGAATGGAATACATAATGCGGAATTATATACTGCGAAATGGCATACAAATTGTAGGTCACAATCAGGAGTACATAAAGTCCACCAAATCCTTGCGAAACCAAACGGCAACGATGTAAATAAGCCACCACCTCATACTGTTCCTGTTTCGAACGATCCGTTGGTGGAAAAGCAGCCTCAATTTGACGCACAAGATTCTGCAATTTCTTTTTCTGACCACTAACAGCGATTATTTTTAATCCGGCCACAATAACGAAACCAATATAACTCATTGTCATACAAGCATCGAGAAAATTCTCACTATTCCGAAATGCTAACCATACGAATGTTATCTCACAGATAAGTACAAAATTAAGATTTACAAAATGGATTACAAAATATAAATTGAACCAAATGCTCGACTTCTCCTTGGAGTTTGATGATTGATATGGCTTTATTCCAATCGTACGATAAAAGAACATAGGTATCCACATAAAGTCATTGAAATCGACATACATCTTATCGGTATTTGATTGAAGGAATTTATTCTTTAAGATACTTTAACTTTGACTCCATATTGAATGCTCTTGAGATAACTATTGCTAACTCTTCAATGCCTGGGCTTTTATAGTCCAAAGGATATAGGAAAATTTGTGAAATTGCTTATGGAAAAGTTTTGCGGTTAAGTATTTTACATATTTATAGTTATTGGATAAATATTGATTATTGAAATCAGCCATAACTGCATAGGCAAGAATAAGTCAATTGCCAATGGTCTAAAGGATTGACTACAGGAGCGGATTAAAATTCTGTTTGTGGGAAGATATATCTATGATACCTAGAATGTCCTGCACACATATTACATATACATATACACCTGATTTTGTTCAATAGCATGCATCATTATCAAGATACCATCATTCGGTTTGAAAGCCTTAATTCTCGACTGTTCATATCTATATACAAAATATTTAGGAATTGAACTATTGCAACTCATTATTTTTCTTGTAAATAAGTTTAATAAAGAGCAATTCTCCCAAGTTCTTTTCTGAAGTTCAAAATAATTCATATAAAAATTAAAAACGCCCCTCGCCCCGCTTCCATAATCCCTTAAATAGAAATTATTCAAACTAGGAATATGTAATTACTTCTATACACAGTTGCCAAATTGTAATATTTTGCCAACATATGTATTAAATATTTATGTCTTCTTTAACCGCACAGATTTTCCATAGGAAAGACCTTTCCATTACCAAATTGCAACCTAAACCTTCATGAAAAATAAATAATTAATAGCTTCAAACTAAATTTTCTCCATTTTCAAAATGAAAATGTTCGTGCTTCAGATTTTGGTTGTGGTTCGATGTTCGATTGTGTTTGAATTTAGGCAAGAGAATTTTCTGGGTTATGCCTAAAAGTATGCAGCATTTAAAGCAAGTTTGTACTTTTTATCACTGAGGATTAAAAAAAAAGGAAGAAAGTGAATGAAATCTAAATTAAAAAAGAACTAAGTAAAATCAACTTTAAAAGGAAACGATTTAATCTTTAGAAAATGATTCAATGCAGTGAAATAATAATCACTTATACCAATAATATTTATGTTTTACAAGAAACGAACGATCCTAAGATTAAAATAAATAAAATTTATGATTACAGATTTCATAAGAATAAATTTATTACACATTTCTGGTATTTTAGTACTTTATAAGATAGCAATTAAAATTATTTGGCAAGACAAAGAAAACGAAAGAAACAACTAAAATTTAACTGCATTCTTTTCTTATGAGTATCGATATAATATTCATCCTTTTCACTTCCCTGTGAACTCCAAGTAGAACTTCGCTGCAGAATGCTTTATGAATATTTATCCCATAAAATCTCAAGGCTTGCAAAGTTAATTACAGAATTTTCCTTGCCACATTGCTGGCAACTTTTTTTTTATATATATATATACTTATATGTACATTGTTGCTCCTGAGTCCTTTCTAAAAATACTTTACATGGCGTAAACATATGATCATAAATTGAAGTTCCTCTGCATGCAGTTGCTATGGTATGCTAATTATAATGACAAATCGGTCAATTATAATGCCATGTCATAAATTTCCAATATACGATCGATCATGACAAAAATACTGGAATATTGAATAAAAGTGATAATAAATTATAAAAATTTCATAAAGTTGGGGGCAACTTCATTAACCAAGTGGAAACTGCAATTGCAACTGCAATGGACTCAGTGAACTTTATTTTTGTAAATAATTAACTCTCTAAGCGTAGTAGTGATGGGATAGCGGGGGAGGGGGAGGTAAAAATGGAGGCAGTTCCTTGATCTATGTATGTAAAAGTAAAAGGAAGTAGGTATACAGAAAAAATTCAACAATTTTAATGAAGCCAACCTGCTTCAAGTTGACTTTACAAAGCTGTCAGAATGGCAATCCGTGCGTCACGCCCACCATATTAAAAAGCAACTAAGAGGACGTGAGGGCGTTCTGCTTGCGTCGTTCAACCTGTCAGGCAGCAGCGGCAGTCGTGCAGTTTTCAAATTTATTGCCAACACGCACAAAATGTAACGCCCCCGAAACACAACTGTGAAGGAACTCTGCAAGTTACTAAGGAATGAGGATGCCCTTTGGCGAGGATGGGAGGGAATGGGGAGGGGGGATGGAACGTGTTTAGTTGATGTTCATCATTCTGCAGACACTCACACCGATCTTTCACTTGAAATTGTTTTCAGAACAGTTCCATAATTGCCTCACTTAAGTTTTAGTCCGTTTAGACCAGCAACGGTATAACCAGTTTCCTGGATTCCATACATCGGATCTGTCCATCAGTTCTGACCGCATAAAGGGCACGGCATCGTCAGCAAACAGAACAGTATTGTTATTCTTGTTGTTGTTGTTGTTATTGTTGCTTCTGGCATATTTTTCGCCTTAAATCTGCGCCAGCACATTCACATTCTCTTTTTTTTTCTCTTTTTTTAGTTTCTTTTTTTTTATGACCATGCGTAGTATTTCACACAGATCGCGTTCACGATGCTGGGGTCCAGCTAAAAGTCAGTGTCAGAGAATGATTGCTGGCTTACGATAAGACAACATACCAAAGCTTGAACTTGTGTATATATATACATATGTACATATTAAAGCAACACTCACCGATTGTCTTACATTTATAAATAGCTCAGCCATTGCTTGGGGAGTGCTTTTGGAGTTGGCGCATGCAATCAGTGGAAATTTTCAAGATACTCTACAATCACTCCCTCTTCGATGGTAATAAAAACCAAATGACGACACAGAGACGCCAAATACATACATACTTACATACACACACACAAAAACATACACTAACACACAGCAAGTCGACCGCAAGCAAGGTCGTTCAGCGACCTTCATATTCCCCTCCACCCTTAGCCCCTCAAACACTGTTTTTTTGTTTTTTAACGGCAAGTCCTGTTGTAGCATTTATGGGGCCTGTCGTGCACTCGTTTCTACATTTATTGAGGTAGATCAGTAAACAAGTCCCGGGTTGGCTTCTTTATTGCTGGTAGTCGTTGGCTTCAGCTCTTAATTGGCCAAATGCATCTATAAAACTCTCAATTCTCCTGCCTTGACTTTGTCAAGCAGCTAAAAGCGCGGGGGGAAAGGGGGGAAGCAGACAGACAGATGATACAGCCAGGTTAGTGACAGGGCTACTTATCTGCCAATTTCAGATCAAGTTCTCTCCGTTTCGCCATGCTCTTTACCAAGAGGACTCAAAAAAAAAATTGGGTATATTAGATTGGATCAAATATAAAATATATTAACACCAAAATACAATTTATTTTTAATCTTATTAACATTATATAATCATGATAAACTACATCAATATGGTGATGATCATTAAGGCAATCGCTCACATTGCAAAGCCACTTATAAAGATGATATATATCTGTATTGAATTGAACGATTCTTGGTTTTACTAGTATTTATATTTAGAATTTTTTCTTTATAGGGATATGAAGGTATACACTTATAGAAAATGATAAAATAAATCACAGGACTTCTTAAATAATAATTGATTAGAGGATGTTTTGTATATTTTCATACATCTATCTACATAATTGTTAAATTTATAGAAATTATGCATTCAAATTGATTAAAAATTATATTAAAAGCAATACGCTTAAGTTGCTGATTAAATTTTGCATGAATCCTAGTTAAAAATTTAAATTAAATTAATCTACAAATTAGAATTATGAGTTCCTAATAATCTTCTGTTTATTTACTTTTTATTAAATTTATTACGAAAGAGAGCTTCGAAAGAAAGATATTAATTTTTATAATATTTATAGTGTATAAGTAATAATAAATATTTACCTTTTAAAATATATTATCTTGCAAAGAGACAATCAAAATAAAGCAATATAATTAAATATATTTATATGGAATATTTATATATATTCATTTCATAAAATCGATGTATCCATTTATATCTCACTCTAAATGGATTTAGTAATAACTGATCCTCTATCTTACATTATCCTCAAGTATACCCTATAAGTATACTAGATGGACACATGAATATCTTTACCATTTCTATACCCTGTAATAAAACAAACTAATTACTGGGTATTATTAAAATCGTTCTTTTATTTAACTTGTTCGATAAACGTATTGAGACTCCTGTTGGCGTCTGCCTTTCCAGCTGCTTTGTCACTTGTTCATATCAATTAAATTTTAATGATATTGTACCAACGTCTCAGCAGCAGTCCGGGCGTAGGGCGAATCCGATGACGATTGTCGATGGTAGATGGTCGATTTTCTGGCCGCCGGCTGGCATGTTTTTAATCAATTTTAAATGGTTATTTACATTACGCTATCCCTTCTGGGATATAGGAGCAACCTGTTTTTTGCCAGCTGGTTTCCAACTGAGATTCATTTTTTAAGCTAAAGTAAAACATACATACGTATATACAGACATACAATATATGCATCCGATTTATTCGAGTCTCAATTATTTATTTATTTTTATTTTTTTTTTCTTTTTATTTTGTAATTTATGTTTTTATTTCACTAATACGGATATTACTTATATACTAATTAGGATATTCGTTTCTATATCTGTATAGGTGTAGGTAAATATACATATATGTACATATACATATATATATATATGCATATATATATATATGTAGATTTAGATGTGTAGGATATGTAAATTATGGCAAGTTGCTAGGTTCGAAAATTTCGTTGCTTCTTGTGTTACTTGGAATAAATTAAATTACAATACCAACAACTACAATAAATTAATTAAAACATTAACTAAACATTAAACAAATTCGTTTACAGTGACAATACATACTCACACACGCACACACACACACACATACAGTTTTACACACACACACACACATATCGATTATGTAGGATTAAAAAGAGAGAGAAGCATTTTTTTTTGTTTTTCATTGTGTGATTCTGTTTTCTGGCTCAACTACTCCAACTGGCTCTCATTGTGGGTCCATCTAAATGGCTAACTAACTAACTAACGAACGACTACATAATTCGTGGCCGAATAAAACTGTAAGGCTAATATATATATATATAAATATATATATATATATATATTAATTTAATCTAACGCTAACTACAATACGACTTGGATCACATGTGTATGAAAATGGAAGGCCATTTGCAGCTGGCTGGGCATAGATCTATCCCAGCTGTGCTCTATGGGCGACTGACTCTACATCCAAACAAAAGATAGAAACTAAAAAAAAAAAAAAACCACTACTATTTCAGCTTTAGAAATGTCAACAACGCCTTTTGTATCAGGCTGCGATTAATGGTCGAATCGGCTGTATAACGCACACCGCGCAAGTTGCCATCGTTGTGGTCCACCACACCATATTCACCGACTATGAAACCATCGTCTGTCTTCTCTTCAACACGATATTTACGATAGTTGCGTCCCTCTACCACATAGGCCACTTTGTCTTCATCCGATTCGTCTCCATTTCCATTACCATTACCATTACCATTACCATCACCATCACCATCACCATCATCGTTGCCATCCCCATTGCCGTCGCCTTCTCTATCATCATCGACTCCATCATCGTTGTAATCGTTGGCATTTGCGTTGGCGTTGTACACCACCGAACCACGTCCTCTGTCTATACCACGATTCCGAGTACTTGTTGCTGCCGATGCTGCTGATGCTGATGCTGATGCTAAAGTAGTTACTGGACTGGCTGGTGTTGTGGCAATGGCCAATACTGAGCTAAGACCGCTACCCCCGACAGTATTACCACCATTACCTTGCAGTCCATGGGCTCGTCCGTTTGTCATAACACTTACGGACTCTTCTATTTCGTAATTTTGCTCTGGGGTCGGTGTATAAAGCTCAGAGCGTTCGGTGGTAAAGTGTTGTGGCATGACGGGGTCCCGAACCCTGCCCAATGAAGATGATGAGGATGAGCTGGTGGAGCTAGAGCTATACGAATATGCCGACACTGATGCTGGATGTTGTTGTGCAAATTTTGTAGAAACACACTTGACTAGATCTGCAAAATAAGATAATAAACAAATAGTCAAAAAAAAATACACAAAAAAAAAGAAGAAACGAAAAGATGATGTTTGATAAGTTCAAGATTAGTTGGCTGAGGTAGGGTAACCATGCGTTGTCGTTGTGTCTCTATGTCTCTGTAACTCTCTGAAGCTCTCTCTCATTCTCTCTCTCTCTCTCGCTCTCTCTCTCTCTCTTTGTTTCTCTGAGCTCAAGTCAAAGTTATCATAATCACACTATCCTCAAAAATTGTATAGTTTTATGAAAAATTATTAGAAAATGGCTTGCTTGAAATACTTAAGATTTGTAATAATTTTTAATAATTGTTTATATTTTTTATATTTTTGTTTAAATTTAAAATTAAAGTTAAAAATGCTCTATTAGTTTTAAATGTTTGTTTTTAAGCCTTCAATGGTCTATTAAATTTATCATATTTTTCTAAAGCATTTAAAATTTTCTTTTGGCTTTTAATATTCGTTTTTTAAGAACGTTTAATGTTCTATTATATTATATTTATCATTTTATTTTAAAAGTAATATATATATATATATATATATGTATATATATATTTGGTTTTGTATATTATTCAAAGCTTAGTTCCGACATTATCTATTAATAAGTAGTTCTAGGATTATTTGTTTATTTTAATGAAAATTCATTTTGTTAGTTTTTGAAGATTTTTTGATTTGTAATAGAAAAAAGGAACATTTATAGGTAAAAATTATGAATTGTATCCTAGTTCCTCTAGGGTACATTAAAAAAGCGATTAGGTCCTTAAAGTCATTATAAAAAATACTATATAACATATGTTCATATATAGATGACGAACTAAATTTCAATTTTCGAGACAACTAGAAGGTAATTGAGTTTAAATTTAAAAGCAACTCATTAATCCCCCTATCAAAACTTATAAAGATAGTAAAATTTTAAGTAATGAAAGATTTTCAATTTAACCCTAGTTACCAATTTCCTTTTCAAGTAGTTGCCAATTTTTTTGTTGATTTTTAATTTTTCCCTTCTTGCAAATAGTCATCCAATCATTAAGTTATGATAATTTTCTCTTCAATTTTATGCAAAATGTTTGACCTCACTTTAAGCAACAAACAAACCAATAGCAAAATTATGGAGAACAGTGTAATTTGTTTAAACAGAGACTAGAGACTTAGGCGCATAGAGTTAGATAGACTTACCTCTATTGGGCAATCCTTTGGCATTTTGATTAGAATGTTGGAGCGACAGTGATGAATGCTGACGTTGCTCCCAACATGGACGATGATGATGATGTTGCTGTTGCTGTTGCTGGTAGTCGCTCTTCGATAAAATTGGTTCCAATAAATGTTGTTGTTGGTGCGATGGTTGTTGTTGTTGTGGTTGCGGTGCATTCAATAAATCATAAGGTAATTTATCCAAATTGAAGAGTACACGACGCGGCTGTGACGCAGTTGCAGACGGAGGTTGTCGCTGCTGTTGTTGTTGCTGTTTTGTTGCTGTTGTTGCAGTTGCTGTTGTTGCAGAAGATGATTATGATGATGATGACTGTGATAATGCTGCTGCCAAGTGGTTGGCCTAACTATGGCAGACGTCCCAGTTGCAATTGCAGTTGTTGTTGCTCTTGTTGTTGATGGCTTTGTTGTGCTTGTTGTTGCTGTTGCTGGTATTGCTGTTGTTGCTTTGGTAGTAGCTGTTGTCGTCTGTGCTTCACCAAAAGCAATACGCGAAACAATTGCTGGTCGACGCAAACGTGAGGGCACAAAGGTGGTTGGAGCAGCACCCGGTGGCACAGTTATGGGTGGTGTTGCTGTTGTCGTAGCCAAAGGAGTTTCCACACTGGACGATTGGCTGTTTCCTGTATTTGTTGCTGCTGTTGCTGTTGTTGTTGTTGTTGTTGCTACTGTTGTGGTCACTAGAGTATGCGGCCAGTAGGTCTTTGCAGGTTCCCCATACACTTTTGCTGGCTGGGAATAAACTTTTGCCGGCTCAGAATAGAATTTCGATGGTTGTCCATAGACCTTAGCAGGTTCGGAATAAACTTTCTCCGGCTGGCCATACATTTTGGCCGGTTCAGAATAAACCTTAGCTGGCTCGGAATAGAATTTAGATGGTACACTGTACATTTTCGATGGTACTGAATAGAATTTGGCCGGTTCAGAGGCATGTGATTGACCCTGTTGTAAACTCTCACTCACATTGCGCTGAGCCTCGGCCAATATGCCGGCTGATTGTTGCCATCCCTGTAAATCTTCCACATTCTGTGATATGGAGCTATATGATATTGATCTTGACTGTGGTCCATGACTAATGCCAGGCTTGGTATCGTGATAGATGACCGTCTGGAATGGCAGCAATTTATCATCATCGTCAGACTCACTCTGATTTCTGCCAAATGCTGCCACTAATGGAGCTGCCAGCACATTTTGTATATTCGATGCACTATTAAGTGAATCACCACTTTCCCCCTCCATGGCATCAGGTGCCAATCTGGGTTCAGTTTCCTCAATGGACAATTCGCTTTTATGCGAACGATTGACAAAATCAGAACCCGTGGCACTAACGGGACTAACTGGACTATTAATACGTCCACGCGATGGTGGACCACGTTTACTGGAAGAGCTAACACTGACAGCCACCACCTTAACCTCATCTTTGAGTTTCGTTTTCGATTGATGCTGATGTGGTGGATCCTCCAGAAAGACTATCTTACTGCCAGTGGTTACCAATTTAACCACCTGTTTGCCCTCATCATCTGCCTCATGCTGACTATTTGCATTTCTATAGCGTGTTTTATGCTCCAAACTTCTGGCATTATTTATTCTAGAATTGGAGGAACTAGTTGTGGCATCACCTCTACCCTCAAATTCCTCATTACTGTGTAGATTACGCTGTTCATCATGATCGAGAAATAGCTTGAGGAACTCATTGCCAGCAATGAGCTCACTATGTCGACCCGTTGGCAAGGGATCGGGACGGGGTCGCGATTGGCAGCGACACAACATCTGCAAAAAATGACAACAAAAATTTAATTTTAATGCTTTTTTCATGCAAATTAGATCACAGCAGCAGTTGCAATTGACCAGAGCTTATCTAAGTGATCTATTTATATAAATTTGTGTAATTAAAATATCATTTGGATTATCTCTATATATTCATATGTATGTGTGTGAGAACGGGGGCAATGGATGGGTGAGAGGGGATATTATCTTCTTGTTAAAGATAAATATGCATAAGTCATGCTGAACTTTTGCATTCACATTGGCATTTGGAATAATAAGTGTATCTTGGGATCTATTAAGACATCATTGGAATGCAGCGGTGCTGTTTGAAGTGTTTCAAGTATGTGACCAGTGGTGCACCTTGCTCCCGTGTAATTAAACACGAGCTTAAGAGCCTGTAAGTGGGTGGTAGTGGAAATAATTTCAATTGGAGCATAAACCACTTGAATTAATCGATAAAATGTGTTTAACAAAAATGTCTACGAGTAGTTCTCTTTTGCTTAATCGCATCCGATTAACAGTTAAACATTTATACTAAGAAAAATTAAATAAATAAATTATAAATAAATAGTCATAAATTATTCAACATTCTTTAAATGATGTCATGTTTTTTGCCTAATTTATAAAATGTGTAACCAGTGAAATGATTAATTTTCGGATATTATTAAAGAGAAAAAAAAAAACAAAAGTCGAAACTAAATTCTCGTTTAGCTTAATCACATTTTATTATTAGATAGATATAAGTTAAGACAATATATCAAAAGATAATGCTAAAATAAAAAGCTAATTTTATCCCCGTTTTAGCAAGTAGATGGGGAGACATATATATGTATATATATTCTTTATTCTGTTAACCTCATATTGAATCAATCGCAATTATTTTTCCAATCTGTATACTAAGTAGATTCCATTATATTGATTGCAATGATTGAACTGCAATGCTCTATTATATTTATTATTCATGGTCATCGAGTGGTATAAAGATTAGGCAATAAATTCTTATCATTTCCACACCCTTGGCCTATGCCATAAACAAAAACAGAAACAAAAGATTTAGCCCTGGACCAATAAAACATATTTATTTATTAAATTAGCATTGCTAATTTTAGCATAAGAAATTCAATTTATAACACTTCTATGGGCAATCGAAATTTATGAGAATCGAAAGGCATTAAAAAAAAAAAAAGAGAAAAAAACAATGTAAATAAAAAACAACTTTTAAGCTGAAATAATAGCATAATTATTAAATCTATATAAATCTATAAAAATCTATATACATATATATATATATATATATATATAGAATAGAAAATGCAAACATTAACAACATCCGGCAGCTTTTTGAGAGCAGCGAACTGCGATGTGCAACAACAAGAAAAGGAGAAAAAAAACAAATAAGATTAAATACAATAGCAACAAATGCAATTGTTGTAGTGGGCGAGCGGTTGTTGTCGCTGTCGCTGTCGCTATCGTTGATCGTTGTTTTAGCCAACATTTTCTAGATCATATTTAAAGCGTTTCAATCTAACAATTGTTGGCAGCCAAAACACCTTCGCATATATGCTAAAATTACATAGTAAGTAAATCAGGCAATAACTGGCCATAATATGTATGTATATATATATAAGTAACTGGCGAACAGTTTAGTCATCGTCATCATCATATAATATCAGTTCATAGTATTGCCTTGCCTTTTATGTATAAAATTGCAGAAGTAACTGACCAAAGGCGTTGAGTGAACGAATAAACAACGCCCAGTCCCATTTAACATTGACACTAAAAATGATTGAAAAGTCTATGAGGGGGGCTTTCATAACAATTATATGACAAAAGGGCTAAACAAAAGGGTGTTAAATAGATTTGGTTACCATTTTGGTTAAGCATAAAACAAACATTCTAAAAATACATACATAAGTACATTTAAAATTGTTGATACACATACTCGTAATATTAAAAATTGTTTAACAAAAACATTCCTTTTAACTATTGTGAGAGATTGGGAGAGTTACTTGAACCGACTGAGCAAAGTCAGTGACGTGCTCTAGTTTAATGAATGAAATCTGTTTTTTTTTTTTTTTTGCCATTTGTTGTTGTTGTGGCTTGTGGCTTACCATGATAGGCAATTATTAATCTTGATTGATTTATCAGTTTTTTTTGGAGGGGGGGGAGCATGTTGTCGGTATATATATTTATTTATTTATTTTTTTGTCTTTTGCTTTTCCTTCCACAATCATATTTTTGCTAATCCTGTTAGACATTCTTTTGCACTTTATTTGGTTATATTTAACAACAATTTATCATTCAATTGTTGCAACATTCACAACAGCAGTGACAATTTTCACGGCTGTCAACTTAGCGGAAGTGTCAAGCATTTTTGAAACTCTCAAACTTTAACTCAATATAACTTATATATGTATGTATATCCGTCTTAATTGAATCTGAAATCGAATGGACATCAGAACAATTAAGCAATAATCATGCCTTAATGAACACACTTTTTGTTAACCAAACGAAATCAATTGACTTTCAAGTGTCCGCAACTGAAACTTTAACTCAATTTCAAACTGAAATCGAAACTGAAATTCAAACTGAGATTGAAACTTTATTTTAATTGGCCAAAACAAAACAGCGCACAGAAAGAGAAGCAACAATAAAAAAAAAAAAATATATATATATATCAAAGTTAAATAAGAATAAAATCCAGTTTTAAAATTATTGTTGAAAGATTTCAACAATCAAATTTCGTTGCATAGTTCAATTGAATTTTTAATATGTGTGACAATAACATTTCTATGCAAATTTCGGAAGTTTTGCTTATTTTATTGTTTATTTTGGATATTATTGATTGATATGCTGAAACAGGATTGTAATCCAAAAACGAATGACTCAAGGCACGAACTTGCCACACACAAGGATATGTACAAACAACATACACTTTGTCTCAGGTTTTCTGCATATTTAGATCAAGTTGGTAAAAGTCATGTAATAAAACTTTATTTTTTTATTTTTTTTTGTTTTTTTTGTTTTCTCTGTTTTTATCAAACGGGGAAGAATTGAATGCACTTGCATATTTTTAAGTTTTGACTTTTGGCCAAAGGCATTTCTTGTGTAATGGGAGTGGTAATAGTCGATTGGCGGTGGGCGTTGAAAGGAGCAAAGTGAATGTGTCAGCGGTCGCCATTCGAAAATTTTATGCCACAATCTTTAAAAGTCCAGTCCAGTCACCACCCGCTGTCGTCAGCTGGTGTTGCAACTGTGCAACCAACTCAATGTTTATTTTTAACCATTATTTGTTCGATAGATCGATTTGATCTTCATGCCCAACTATATATACAAAGCAAAGCCCACATTAGGGCGCAAAATGCTCAATGCCACATCCACAAACTGAATTGAAATTGCAACTATCATATCACCGAGCTATGGGGCATAATAACATACATTTATTAATTACAAAGCAGAGACACAAAAAACTTCATAGATCTATTCTGCATACAGTTAACACCCTTCTGCCCCAGAGGCTAAAAACAATGCGAAGGAAAAGAAAAACAAAATTACTATTTCAATTTTGATTTATGTTCTTATAATCAATAATCAATAAAGTTTTCATTTAAAGGAAACACTGTAAGGGAGGAAGAGAAGTGTTAATGGAGTTTGTTTTATTTTTGGAAATCTAAAAGAAACTTATAGACTTTAACTGATTGTTTATATAATAAATCGAATAATAGTTTTTCAAATTTGATATTAATTAATAATAATTTTCATTTCATTTCAGAGAAAACAAAATAAAAATTTAACTAATTTAATTCACAAAAATTATTATCCAATTTTTAGAAATCAATTCAATGTAAAAATTGTTAATTTAGATAAACAAATTTCCATTCATTTGTTTATCAATTACAAATTTTCATTTTGTACACAATGGGTTAACAATTTTTTTTTCTATATATATATATATATATAATTGAAAGAAAATCAAACTTTAGAATGTTGTTGCACCACAAAGCTTTGTACCGCAACATATCCTCCCCCCCCTGCCCACTGTCCACCTTCTTTGTGCATAATTTGCAAATTGCTGCCGTTCCGTTGCCGTTGCTATTGCCGTCGCAGTCGTTTGCCATCGTCATCGAATCGCCATCGCGAGTTTCCAGTTGCGCATAACCGCACTCAAATCGCGTGCAATTATTTAGCTTACTTTGAATTTTTAGCTTCAGTTTACCTTAGTTTACTCTATTTCACATTACTCACAATCAACACAAGCTTTGTTTTGTGTCTAATGAGCAGTCAATATGTATACATACTATAACTATAGTTATATATTCATATATATATGTACATACATACGTATATACCATATAGTCTACAGTAGCCACAACAGACATTAACCAATTGTGTGGTAAAATTAATTTAACAACAACAACAACAACAATAAAAAGAAGAAAAAAAATAAATGCATTCACCCGCCACTATGGATGATTTGGCCTAATAAAAAGTAGCAACAACAACAACAACAACAAACATCAATAAAATATTTTTCCAAACGCATTGGCCAACTCAGCAATTTGATGCATGTGAAATGCATTTGCAATTGCCAAGCCATTAATAATCTAAAGACAATTACAAATTTTATTATTAGATATATTGACCAAAAAGGTAAGAAGAAGACTGGGCCAATAAAGGTTATAACAATCGAAAACCACTTAACAGTCAAAAGGGGAAGAGGGCAGAGAGAGAGAGGGAGAGAGAGACAAAGCAGAAGAAGGAGGGAAGAGAACAAAACGAATGAAATAGAAATAATCGAGAAAAAATCATATGAATGAATGAAATATGCATGAGGTAAGCAGGTGAACGTGAACTTTTCAATTTTGAAGTTCATTGGCAAAAGTCAGTCAATACATAAAACAAGTTTCAAGCCTTAAATTTTTGATATATGTATGTATGAGAAAGAAACTCAAATTATAACCAAATGGATCTGTTTCTTTTCTTTATTTTTTATACTTGAGGATAAGTGTGAAATATTTGGATTAGATTCGTAATTAAATTAACTCTTAAGTTGCCCAAACGAAATGTCAAAATTTGATTCCATTCAATTAAAATCTCTCTTAGCGCAATTTTAATTAACATATGTGAAAAAAGTTGCATATTTTACTCAAAAATATATCTTTAATGCCATGAATAACTAGAAATAAAAACTTTATCTGTTACTAAGACTTGAATTTTTTATAATAAACAGGAAACATATATTAACCAATGGAATCAAATAATGATATATATGTGAAGTAAACTTTTTCAATATTTAATTTTTTTTTTTATTTTTATAATTTTAATTTTTTTAATTGTTATTTAAATAAAGTGAAACTTGATCTATTTAAGTGAAAGCTATATGCTAAATAGGTTGGAAAATCATTAAATGTTTACATTGTAAAAATAAATATATGCAAAGGGAGAGCCACGTGATGTGGTATAACTTTTCATTCTACCTGTGTAAAATTACTGGTAAATTTAAATTTAAAACTAAGAGAGAAAAAAAATTATAAATTTACACCTTCAAACTTACCAACAAGAGAATCAGCAATTTTAGTTGCCAACAAAAGTGTGCCATGCCGTTGATGTGGGTTTAATGGTCAATACTTAACCACTCTTGACTACTTCACTTGCTGTTGCCTTTCGTTTCTGAGGCGGCTCCTCTTCCTTTCTTCTTCTTCTTTTAGAGCTCCTGATCCAACGCCTTCGTCTTGGACTTTTTGTATGTTGTTGTGTGAGTTAATCAAGCGTTTTATTTACTGTCTTTTGTTCTGACAAAACCTTGGATTCTTAATGAAGCTCACTTTCTTTTAACTAAAATGTGATTCATTTGGCCAATTCGCTGAACTTTTGTTTCTGTTGAATCATATTGTTGTTGATGGTGGAAAAACATTGGCCACAAGTCCAACCATCACCAATGTTTGCTGTTCGATGTTGTTTTTGTTAATGACTGCAATTAAATAAAAGACAAAAATGAGTGCATAGAAATTTGTTTGATTTTAAATGCCAAAGAAGCTTCCCAGCATCCAACAAGATGTAGCAAATTTCAAAAAAGCAATAAATTCAAAATTCATTTGGGAATTGTTGGCGCGTGAACCAAAAAACAGCAAAAGCAAACATCAAAGTCATCGTCAGATCATATAAATTGCAAAATGATATATATAAAAAAATAAAAAAAAAAAAAACAAATTACAAAAATCCAAACAAAATATATATGTCTGTGTATGTTGAAAAACAAACCGAAACAAATTCATTGCAATCAATAATCAATATGAAAATTCCAATTTAAATGTCAAGGTGCATTTCACAGCAAGTATTTGATTATTTTTTTGTTTATTACTGAAGTTAAGCACTTGCAACTAATTTTTTTCTTTTTTCTAAGATTCACCAAAAAATTTGATAGAGTCACGGCATATCGGTTTGTATATATATATATATATATATATATATATATATATATATATCATTTTGTTTAGTGGCAAAGGCATTAATCCAAAAGAGGGGGAAAGGCAAACAAAAGAATTGAATCAAACTTTGAATCGGTAAATAAATAAAATTGAATTTATAAATATATAAAATTCAATTTGTAATATTTTGATAAAATAAAACTGAATTAATGCTTGAATTTGAAAGATGATTTGAAAACGATTTTGAAAAATATTTTATCCAAAATACAAATAAAGATTTACTACTATCCTAATTCCAATTCTAAAATATTTATCTACGTCTCTGTTCAATAGAATCATTGAACTTGTATTGGCAGCCAGCAACAAGTTGCAGACATTGGTTTTTTTTTTGTTTTTGTAATTTTTGTATTTTTGGTTTGGAGTTAAGCCAAGTTAAGCCAAGCCCAGGCAGATGCTCAATTGTCAGTTGCAATTTCAACATATTTATAATTAATGGCAAATAATTTTGATAGCTATGTAGTTGATTTTTTTTTTTTGACGTTTTTGTTTTTGTTTGCTGCAATCGATGTTTCAAAGTTGGTCAAATTTAATGTCTTCTTCTTCTTCTTCCTAATTTTGCATGAATCGCAGAGTTTAGTTCATTAAAAAAATATAAATAAAACCCTCCGTTTTTTTTTTTCGACAACTCTTAAGCATTTCCGCCATAACAAAATATGTAATTAAGTCGTAAACTTCAAGCAAAGTCATATACATATATATATATATATATATATATATATATATATACATATGAAAGAATCAAATTAAAAATAGTTGGTTGGCCAAAACTTTTGAGTTATACAGAATAGTGGATGAAACCAGTTCTAATTCTTATCAAGCGTTTCTTCACAGTCCATATAATTACTCATAGTCGTTGATTCTGTCTTCTCACACTGTGCCCATCTATCTCTCTCTCTCCTCTCGTTCAATGGCTTTTAATTATCAAGGAATTTGTTTTGTCTATAAGCTAAGACTAAAAAAATAAGAGAAGAAAAAAAAAACACACACAAGTTTATGTCTATAAAAGAACAACAAATAGAAACAGAAACCAAAAGGCATCTCATTAAAAACGAAAGTTTCTTGGGTGCTAAACGCGGCTCATTAATTAGCCAAGTGGCCAAAGGAAACAAAAAAATATGGAAATGCCAATACTAACCGGCATAATAAGTTTTGTCCATTTTTGTTAAACACCTTCTTGTGTTTTGTATCATTTTTTTTTTTTTAATTTTTCTGCGTATTTCTGACGCAATTGAATTTCTTTTCCTACTTCTATGTCTGGATGTAAATTTCTATAAAACGGAAAGTAAAAGTTCTACACGGTTAGCCACGTCTACTAAAGTTCATTGTGATGTTAGGTCGAGCGAGAACCGGCTTAGACTTACACATTGGTTCACACATTCATTAAGTATAGTAGTTATAATATATGTGTGTATATATACATATATCTTGGTATGTAGACATATGCCAAGCTAAACGTCTCTAATTTACTGCATGTCTAGGTAGTTATTAAAGCTGCTGCTGCTGCTGCACCCATAAATCGGTATACAAATCGGAATCAAAGTTAACTGATGTTGCCAAGTTTATGCTTTGGGTTAAGGCCGAAATACAACAATCGGCAAAACATATAGACGATATTCCTTTGCAATCGATTTAGATGCTCTTAAAAGTTAAAAGATATTTTAATTGATTTGAGTGATGAAATATTTAGATGCTCGATTATAATTAAAAATTATTAAACTGTCATTAATTGATAAGGATTATTTAGATTGTAGTTAGATATAGATATGTATAGTTACAAATAGATATACATGGATAAATATAGATATTACATTTGTATTGAAAAAAACTATATCAAAGATTACTAGATTGATTAGTTAAACACACTCCATATGAATGTTGATTTTGACTTCGGTTTTATTTGATAATTTATTCTAAAAGAATACTTCGATAGAAGTTTTTCTTGTTGAAATAAACAGATATATAAGACTAATAATATATAATACATATAGTTGTCCAATCCGTTCCTTACTTTACAGTACTTCAATTATGTAAAACTTCTCAAAAGATCCATATAGATAGAAAGAAATACATCAAAAAGATATTAATCTCTAATAATTTTTATTCTAACCTTTATTCCGATTATTCTTCATACAAACAATTATATAATCTATATAATAATAAATGTCTTTGTATGCCACAATTAAAAGTTTAATACGTTTTTTGAATGCCAGAAAAAAAGTATATATTTAATTTATAGCTCAGTCATTGCTGGATTCATTAAATGATTCAATTATCTGATTTAAAATTGGGTAATTCATTGCTTTTGGGATAATAAATTTAATTAAAGTTAATTTGCTTTGATACCAAAATTATAAACTATGGAAGATATGAATATAGGTAGTTATATATATATATATACATCAAAGACGCTACCAGATATACTTTATCAAGAAACAATAATGTTATATACATCTTTTTGTATGCAAGTCAGTGTATTAGCTAGTGACAGGTTTTTAGGAATTCTAAAACCTCTCTCTATAACTAAAATTTTATGATTTGTTCTTGAAATTGAATTGGTTGAACTCGTGAATGGCCATTGGCGTTACAATAAAACAATTTGTATCAATAAAATGACTCTCTTGTATACTTTAGTATATAAATTAC
This sequence comes from Drosophila sturtevanti, assembly GCA_018150375.1. Classification (NCBI taxonomy): domain Eukaryota; kingdom Metazoa; phylum Arthropoda; class Insecta; order Diptera; family Drosophilidae; genus Drosophila; species Drosophila sturtevanti. The sequence goes on along the minus strand of JAECWJ010000408.1, from coordinate 3,403,858 downwards.
AATGCTAATCGACAGTTAATGGGGATACGCCCTAAAAAAAAAAAAAAAAAAAAATATGAAATGAAAATGGTAAGGAAAACTAACAATCGCACAAACAAATGGAATGATTACGACAATATCAAATACATACACCTTACAATCAATATCAATTCCGGTTAATAAACTTGATTTAAAACCAGAAGTGAATAATGAGGCACAAAAGCACCAAAGTAAAGGTAAAGGTAGAGGCAAAATGCCAATAAATAAATTGACACTAGGTGCGAATAAAATGTGTAACAAATGGGTTAAACGCGCACCGCACCCGCAATTTGATATGGACGAATTGGCGAATGGACGAATCAGACAATTGGACGAGGCAAAGTGACAAATTGTCAAACATTTTCATACAACAACAAATATAAATGAATAAAACAGTCACAACAACAACGAATAGATATAAAAAAAAAAAACTAGCCAAGAAACGGCAAATGTCGCGCGACTATTGCAATTCATTAACAGACTCAGTTGAGGGACGGACAACTTGGCTCAAAGCCAGAGCCACCGTTGAAAAAGGCCGCCACATGCGGCGTATGCGTTATATTTGGCCAAAAAAAAAGGCTAATTGGAGCGTTTTTAAGTTGTTTATATTTCCATGGAATTTGTTAAAAGTTTATTGCACTTTTTTTATTATTGTAATTGTTGCTGTTATTGTTGTTGTTGTTACTATTATATTAACAAAAATATAGTGCAATCGCAACCAGTTTGACAAATTTAAACTTTTTGTACAATTTCCAAAACGTTTTGTCAGCAACAATTTGTTAATTTAGTATTTCTTGCAGCTAGTTAATTGTTTTGGCCAAAAGCTAAACAATTGTTTAACAAAAACAAAATCATTTGATCCATTATAATGCAACTTCTAGGAGTCGTGTTTGACCAGTCGTTTTTTTTTTAGAATGTAAGTTTTTATAAATGTTATTTATTACATTTGGAAAGGATAAGTATTATAAATGCCAGTTAAATAAGATATAATAAATAATAAAGTCAAGGTGCAGACAAATATACATATATATATATAAGTATATATCAGTTAAGAATTTTTTTGTGACTTAGAAATGCGAATCAGAATTTTTTTTCGGTGCTATTGAATATGTAAAATAAAATAGAGATTAGAAGATTTTGTGGATGTTTGGAATAATTACTTAACTTTTCAGCAATAGGCCAATAAACGAAGAAACTGTTTTCCTTGTAATCAAGTTTTCAAGAAGATTGTAACCAAGGTAAAAAAACTTAACTAAAGACATAAAATAACAAGCTTCAGTCTACTCCTATATATGCATATAGAGAGAGGTCAAACAAAATCCAGAAAATTTTCAAACTATTGATAAAAGATAGATTATATTTGATTATAGTTGCATCGACGCCACTTAAAAGTTATTATAGATACTAAGATTGTAATGCCAAATGTAATTAAAATACATATTAATTACATTCCCTGTACAAGTCAAATTAATTTAAGACATCCATTAGTTTCTAGCAACATCCGTTTTTAAATCAATTTTTCTTCTCATTTTCATATTGTAAAAATCCATTTAAAATGCCTTTTTTGTGAGGGGCAACTCTCAATTACACTTAAGCGTTAATAATTCTTCAATGAAATTACTATTACTAATAAGAAGGGCGTCAAAATTATAGCCTAATGCAGGCCAAATTATAATACACTTCAGCCATCAAACAATTCGGCTTATTTGTCTATCAAGAGATTGCAGCAATCTGTTGCCATGAGATAAACATCTCCTCCTCAATCAAAAAAGCCAACCGATCAAAAGAAATAAAAATAATGTTAGGAAAACTATATAGTTTTCTATACGCCTGTCAATCACACATCGGGAATCCATTCCAAAAAAGATAAAGCAAAAAAAAAATGGGTGGGGGGTCATAAAAAGGCTTTTTTTCAACCAGCCATCGTATCGTTAACTGTAAATGTAAAGCAGCTCACACACACACACACACACACAGAAACACTCTGACACATAGTAATACACTGAGTCACACATACACTTTCATCCATGACCTTGAAGCAAAATCTCTGGCATTTTTTTATACCCTTGCAGAGGGTATAATAAAATTGGTCAGATGTTTGTAACGCATAGAAATAATCGTTTCCGACCCCATAAAGTATATATATTCTTGATCAGCATCGAAAGCCGAGTCGATATGACCATGTCCGTCTGTCCGTCTGTCCGTCTGTCCGTCTGTCCGTCTGTCCGTCTGTCCGTCTGTCCGTCTGTCTGTTTCTTCGCAAGGAATCGAACTTAAATTTTGAGCTACATGAATAAAAGTCATATCATTCTCTTCATTGATGATTTATCTGACACAAGTTTAAGAGTTGGTAGAATCGGACAACTATAAGTTATAGAAAAATAGGAAAGATCAGAGGTACCTCGGTCAAAATGTGAGATGTTCAAAACAGTTCTTGTGAGAAAAACTTTTTGTTTTTTAAGATATCTCAACCAAATTTGGCACATAGATGACAATTCTACTTTTACACCTTACCAGCAAGTTTGATTCAGATCGGATAATAAACACCGACATAAATCAATAAAATCAATAATTAACCCCCATCAGAAAAAGTATGTTTTTGTGAGAAAAACTTTTGTTTTTTAAGATATCTCAACCAAATTTGGTGAGCAGATGAGAATTATACTTTTACATCATATCAGTAAGTTTGAATCAGATCGGATAATAAACACCGACATAAATCAATAAAATCAATGAATCAACCCCCATCAGCATCAGTATGTTTGCATATGCAGCCAATTAAATACGTTTATATTTGCTTTTATATATGCGTACACAAACAACATACATGGAAACATACAAACATACATACATACATATATGCGAACACGTGCTTGAAAAAACTACAAGCTGAGTGCGAAACAGAAAGAGACGGAAAACTATTTGTATTGTGTTGTTGTTTTCTAGAATTCGTCAGAAACTTTAGAGAGCGAGAAGCTGGACGCTTGCAATGTATACCGAAATAGCGTGGCCCCGAATTTAAAGTTTGGTAGCGCAATAGGTAGAGATCGTTTCTGGGAGTGATGGGAGCGGAGGTTCAACTCCGGCCGTTGGCTAACTCGAAATTTTTGTTACTGATTCTTTTCTTGGTTCAAATTTTTTTTAAATTTTATATTTCCAATTTTTAAAATATATTGAATCCGTAATGACGGAGAAAGTAATCAATTAATCTGCAAGGGTATACAAACTTCGGCACGGCCGAAGTTAGCTTCTTTGATATTTTTCTCTTTTTTTTTGAATGGTTTCTTGCTGGTTGCTGTTTTTGATTTTTCTTTGAATGTGGTTTTGTTCCTTTTTAGCAATTGCAGCCAACAATCTTTTGGGCTTAGCCTTCAGTGACCACCACCCCTGACAGACCGCCCTGTTACGCCCTCTCCCTCTAACATTTTCACAATTGAAGACAAATCCGTATTTTATAGCGGTTGCAAGAAGGTACAACAACAGTAAACAAAAACAAAAACATTAAAAAAAAAAAGTTGAGCAAGGTAGCAAAAATTAAACAGCAACAACAACAGCAAAAACAAAAAACCAAAACAAAACTTTTGAGTAACAAGCAAAAAAAAAAACCAAAAACAAAAAAAAAAATGTGAAAAAATGCTAAGCATAAAAACGCGTTTGCTTTTTATACCCCATAAAATATGGAGTATATGCAATTTTACTATCATTATTTTTCACTATATGTATATAGTATTGATATATTTTTATGACAATATCCAGCGTTTCATTCTAAAGCAATTAATATTTTTTTAATTAATTTCCATTTACGATAAAGGTCAAGGTATAGCAGATGTATTTAATTTTAAACCTCGTTATTAATTAAAATTAATTTGTTTCTGTAAAATAAAGCTAGAAATTTACCAACTTTTCGGATTATGTTTGATTTTAAAAGGCAAGCCTTGAAACTGAAAATTTTATAGGACTTGAGAGAATATAAGGCTTATAAAATTTCTTTGCTTTAGTTAAGGGATAAACTTAGTGTTTAAATATCACTGGCTGCTAACTAGGAGATTCGGCTAGCAAGTGTTTTAAAATTTGTTTTAGAATTTCCAAGAAATTTATACGAAAACATAATGCATATATTCCAATATAAGTATAGCCACATTATTCCCATGCTATATAGTATTAAATAAAATATTGTATATTTTTTAAAAAGTATCTTTTTCTTTAAAAAATTTCATTTAATTTGTTTGAACATTAAAAAATAAGTTGCGTTCCATATGCATATATCTGAATTTTGATTATGAAAAATAAATTATTAAGTTCTCAATGAACCAATCCCACTTTCAGTTATTTCCACTTTATAAATATTTCAAGAGAAGAAAAAGGAAATCGATCTCAAAATTGCCTACGAAGTCCGAATATTTTAGCTTTTCTATGTTACCAATAAACAAAATTAATTTCAAAATAATTCGGTCAACTTTTAATAAAATCGACTATCTGTATAATTATAGATATATCTATATAAGTATAGTATAAAAAATCCTTTTTTAAATTGGAAGTGTATAAAAAGGACGGCATGATTAATTTAGACCCGGCCCTGTGGTTTTTTAGTGTCTTTGGTTTTTTGGCCAATTTTAGCTTGTGTCTGGCATATTATTAACAGTTACTTTTTTTTTTTAACCCGCTGAGCTTACCAATGCACCCACCACATTTGTTGTACTTGCTGCTGTTGTTGTCGTTGTTGTTGTTGTTGCTGCTGGTGGTGTGTTGTTATTGTTGTTGTTGTTGCTAATCCCGTTGTAGTTGTTGGCGTTCAAGTTGATTTTTGTATTTGATTGTTAAGCTTTCTATATAATCGTAATGTCGTTGTTGTTGTTGTTGCTCAGTGCAATTGTTGCTAAGCCGTTTTTGTTGTTGTTCTTTAAATTGGAGCAATATTGGCGCGCGAGCTTTAAATGATTTTTTTTTCTTTATAGGTTTTTAAATTGTTTTACTGGTATTCATTATATATATATATTTTTTTTTTTATATATATTTTGTTATTAATTTTTATTTTTGCGAATGTATTTTTAATTAGCTTTTAAACACACTCTGAAAACTTTCAATTTAACTGACTTTGTCGAAATGTTAATCTTGTTCTTTATTAATTTGAATTGGATTAAAATGAATCGGTAGTGGATTTATTTTCGTCACTTGATTGGGAGTGATAAATATTTAAACAATTTTTATTTTTTAGTACGGTCCTTAAATAAGTTTTCAGCTGTGTTTTCGTTCTTTTTAGACTTTCACGATAAACGATCTAGGTTTGTATATACATATATATAATATATATATATGAATATATGTATATGAACTATAAAATAAGTAATTTCTTTCCCTCTCTCTCTCGATCGCTCTCTCTCTCTTTATCTCTTAGCCGTTAGCCGTCCGTTTGCGTCCGTTTGGCTACAGCGTCCACAATTAACTGAATTCCCACAGCGATCAGAAACTGATAAGTGCTGGCTCTTGCTGCCGCCTGGTTAGCGGCCCAAAAGAAGCAGGCAAAAGCTCAGAGACTCCGACTCAGACTCAGACTCCGGCATCGACATCGACAACCACTGCGACGCCAACAGAGGCAGCAACAGAGGTAGAGGCAGAGACAGAGACTTCAACGACGGCTCAAACCCAGTCGCAGCCGCCTCACATTCACAGAACGCAGCCAAGTGCCAAGGCAACAACAAACCAACAACATTACCAGACCCATAAGAAAGGCAAAAGCACAAGTACCAACAACCACCAGCAAACAGGCTTCGACTTGATTTGCTTAGTTTGGGGCCGCAGAACAAATACATAAACATAGACAACAACAACAGCTGCAATCGAAAGATCCAAAACAAACCCCGAACCCCCAAACCCACCAAAACAACAGGCTTAGAGTTCGTTCCACTATCAAAAGACTTACTCGGTTAAGGCTTCGTGTTTGTAAAAACATATCAAATCAAAGGTCTAAAAGCTAGCATTAAAAGTAACTAATATTGTATACTCTTGCCAATTAAATTCTATTTAAATTCTAACATAGTGTAAGAAAATTTCTATATACAAGTAAAAAATCTAAGAACCTTTTGTCGGGTATTTATGAGTTAATAAAAGAAAGATTTTTCATATTTGGGAATTATATATATGCCTGGGCTTTTTAACCTTTCGGAAATGACTTCAAATCTGATCAGGTTAGTATAGAATTTATTCTTGCTTGTGGCAAACATTTGGCCAAATTGAATGTACCTCTTTTAACCAATTTCATCTGGTTGGCTATCTGAATGTTAGCCAAGTAACAAACCACTGTTGAGAGCTTTATTTAGCAAGTTTAGCAACCAATATTGGACTGATAAAAATGAACGAATTTGGATAAAACTATACAAATACATTATCTTAGTCTAATAATAGAAATTAGTTTAAAAAATTAGGAAAATATACAAAATAAGGTAAATTATTAAATTCAAAAGAAAAAAACTAAAAAAAGCTCGGCCTTCTAGTTATTATTTATTTTAAAAATTTTCCTAATTTAGACAAAGATATATCTGATAGCGAACAATCAGATATATACTGTCAATACTTATTAAATATAAATTTCGGTCTGGGAACTGTTACTAATAAGCGCAAGTTAGTAGATTAATCCTGGTTTGTTGAAATCTATTTGTATTAACAGACAATTACCTTCACTCTAAATGAAATTCTCTTTAAATTCAAACCAAATTGTTAGCATACGATTAGTTTAAATCTTAAATGTTTTTATCATTATATATATTTATTTATTTATTATTTAAGCCATGTTTAATTTACAATATATTATTTACAAGCAATATTAAATGCGTTATACATCAAATTGAATTGGAATATTTTTTCGCACTGAGCCTGGGCTATCTAACTGATTGACATTAATTGTTTAACTTATAGAAGAACATTTCGTTATGATTATCACAAAATAAAAAAGGAATTTCTATACATTAAACTAATTACTATATTAATTTATTATATATAGCCATGTTAGTATCGTTAGCATTTAAAACATCCAATTATCAAATTTCCCACGATGCGTTTGCTTTCTGTTTTGGATAAAGAAATTGAGCAATAAATTAGTTGGCCAATATTTAAATGGTTACTACAGATTTCTAAACATCTAAGGTTTATGATATGAATTGGTGTTGTTGTTGTTGTTTGTATTGATATGAAGGGAAACGATTATTATTAAACAATAATAGGAATAAGAAACAATGAAATCAAAAATATTTAAGTATTTCGTTTTTCTTTTTATTATTTATTTATATTGCTTACATTTTATGCATCTTCATCGAACTTTATGTATATATATATATATGGTTTTCTTTACTCCCATTTATCTGCTTTCCAACATCTCATTCATTCGTATATTTATAGTACATATTCATTATAACTTTAATACATCATTAAAAAATAATCATATAATTGTATAAACAAAACAAATTGTAATTGAATTATGCCATTTAAAAGAAATCACACGCAATGCCCAATTCAAGTATCAATTTTCGAATGTAAAGTATAAAAAAATAATGAAAATACTTATAGAACCAAAAATAAATGTATGTACGTTTGTATATATAAATATATATATGTATGTATATATATATATGTTGTATATGGAAAATAAAATTTGCGTCTCTTTGCATGCAATTTTACACTGAATGGTAAAAATGATGAATTAGTACACATTATACAAAATATATAAATTATATATAATGAAACTGGCATTAGTTTCCATTGAAGACTAATTTTTCGATATCAAAGATAGTTCGATAGATAAGTACAATTCTCTTGTATCTAATAATCAGATTTGTGGTCTATATGTGTGTGTAAGTTTTGTATGGATTGTCTTAAGGTTTCGTTCTTAATGTTTCACAAGCATTTTATATCGGAATGTATGGTGAATGTATGTGGGAAAAAGAATTGACATTATAGATTATAAAGCTAGCTAAAAAAATTAGTTTTTAACTACAGAAATCTCTAGGGATATATTTATGTATGTATAGGGCTATAACGAGCAGCTAAATGGGCCAACAAAAACAACAATTACTATTATAGAGTGAAAGTGATAGCACAATTAGGCAGCGTTCGCATTTGGCATTATCTGAATTGCCGGATACCGTGAATACAGTTTATCGAAATGTATCAAAGATACCAACAAGATATAGTAGATTCTTGTCTGGTTATCTTTAAGATTTCATGCCACTGGTATCCTCAATACTATATGCAATGCGTTTGTAACTCTGCAACTAGTCTATATATAACTTTGCCTCATCAAACTTGCGTCACGCACTGAGCATATTTATCCAGCTCCCCTCTCAATAGTTTAACACGTTCCGTTTCCTCTCTCAGGGTGCGTATAAGATCCTCAATTGTTCTCTGTTGATTCTGGACTATGGCCTCCAGTTTATCTACTCTTTGCTCCAATTGTTGAACACGTGGCGCCGATAACTCTTCATGATGATTATTTAATTGGGCCGCTGCTGCTGGAGCTGGCTCTGGCGCTGAACTGGCATTGTGTGTATTAATTTTCTCTTCGGCTGTGCTACTGCTGGCATTGGCTGATTTAACCAATGGTGAGACACTGCGATTCCGTATGGATAGTGTATTGGGTCGAGCCGCTCGTGTCTCCTCATCACTACTGGCAGCGGGGGCTATCGCTGCCTTGGCAGCTGTCATGCTCTTTGACATGATGGCATCAGTACTATTGCTATTGGTGCTGCTGGTGGTAACAACGCTTGCTGTCGTTTCCTTTTTATTGCTACTCTCAACAAACATGGATTGTTGCATTACATTGGAAGAAGTTACCGCTGAGGATTGCACTTTTGTTGTTGTGGTGGCCATTGAACTGCTACTGCTATTTGTGGTACTACTGCTGGCAGTTGTGGTAACCACACTGGAGGTAGCCTGTTCGGTGGCAAACAATTTAGAGGTTCTTTCGGCCACTGTTGCACCTCTCGGTTCAGTATTTGGCGTTGGCTTTTTTCTTGTCACCTGAGATGCTTTCAATTCCTCCATCCATGGTGCCTTCTTCTGTTGCCATTCACGTGGCTTTGGCTTGGCCAATTGCTCTTCACCCGTGGAATTCTCATCGGATGATGCTGTTGTCGCAGATGTTACTCTCTGCTTGCTAACAGTACCACCATCTTCGCTTAGCTCACTACTGGCACCATTCATTGATACATAAACCGAATTGTTATTACTCTCGCCCAGCACATTAATGGCAGCCGATGGTGGCCTCCTTTTGGGCGCCTTAACGCGACCTGCGCGCATATCTGGCAACATGGAAGCACGTTCTACACGATCGAAATCAGTATCCTCAACTGCTATGGTGGCCGCACGACGCATCACCAAATTGCCAGTTAAACCAGAATCCGGTAATTGTCCTGATCCCATTTTACTACCAGCTAATCCATCAGCAATGTCATGGGATACGGCACTTGTTAGTTTACCATCTGGATTCTTTTTATTCTTTATGTTGGATCCAATTAGATTACCTAAGAATTCAAAAGATAAATAGTTAGCTAATGATTCAACAACAAAGTGGTCATTCACTTACCACCAACTGGAACTCCACCCGTTGGTGTTTTCTTTAACGGCACATTGGGTTTCTTGCTAAGAACTGGCGGCGGTGGCGATTTAATTTTCTCATCCATATTATCTAGACTTTTACGTAATTCGGTATATGATGATGCCGCTGTTGTGGTACTATTGCTTGAACTGGAGCTACTGCTACTCGCTGTAATTGTGGTTATTGTTGAATTCCCCTTGGGTTGACTACCCGGCTGTTTTGTCAGATCCAGATTCTTATTCTCCAGCGATTTACGTTGAGCGGCCACATTGCCAGTGGGCAGTCCCGTTTCGCTAAGAATATCGTTAAGTGAGTCACGTGAACCGAAACTCTCCTTGCGCCCAGAGGTTGAGGATGTGGAATTACTGCTGCTACCCGTCTTTTTGATATAAACCTTCGATGTGGTCGATGAGCTGCCTGTTGTGCTCTGTTGTTGTTGTTGTTGTTGCTGCTGCTGTTGCTGCTGCTGCTGGGACACCGTTGTGGTGGTGGAATTACTAGAGTTCGTTGTTGTCATGTGGCTGGTGGCGTTGGCAATGGTATTTGTAATCTTTCGCTGGGATTGCGTTGCCGTCGTCGTTGCTGCTGTTGTTGTTGTCGGCTCGTTTATAGGGGCAACTATAATGGTTAGATGAATATAAAGATATAAAGACAAGTATCAATCAGTCAGTTTGAATCGAAATAAAATTGTTTTGGGCGTGTGGGTTTAATTTTTGGTCACCTCCTGCAAAGTGCCATGCAAATATGTACAAAAAATATTTGTTTACATACATATATTATTATTATTAAATCATCTGCCATGACTAACACTAGAAGAACAGCTGAGCATCGCATAAATACAAATACAAATATATATGTATATACATATATATATATATACATTTAGATATTTATATATATAAAAATACAATCAACAAGAAACTGGTTTCACTTCTCAGCCTGTCTCAACTTGTGTGTTGCCAAATGTCAATAAAATTAATTACAAATGCAAAGAAAAGAAAGAAACAGACAATAAAACCAAAACTCAAGCTCAAGCGTAGGAGCAAGATCGAAGCAAAGTAAACACACACACACACACACACACATTAACAACAACAACAATAATAATAATAATAATAATAGCAGCAACAACAACAAAATGACAGGCATAAATAAACGCCAATAAATTGCGATGGCAATAGAAAAACTCAAACAGAAAAACCAAAAAGCCAAAAGCAATGGCAATAACAAACGGCAACAAATACGATTGAGTAACAGCTAAAAATGTGTAAAGGTCAGCCCATAAAAATGGCAACAACATGTAGAAGAGAAACAAAATAAAACAAAAGCAAAGAAAATTTAAAAGAAAATGTATTTTACTAACGACATAGTTTGAATACCCTTTTAATATGGAAATGGAGTCAAACAAAGGTTAAATTACACAAAGGCAAATATTACTATGTATTATCTTAAATGTTTACATTGAGAAAAAATTAAAATGTTTTGTTAATAATATGTTTTGTGACCGCTATGAAACTAACTCTTTAATTTATTAACGATTTGCTTGTGGTAACAAATAATCAAATTAAAGTACTTCATTTTTCAATCAAAACTTTTTTAGTTTTTGTTAAAGAAATTGCTTAATAGATTGCTAAAATTCTTCTTATTTAACAATCCAATAAGACAAAATTGCTAATTAAATTGAATTAACATTTTAATTATACAGAATATGCCAGATTATTGACTATATAAAATAGTGCTAAAAACTTTATCTCTTTCTTGCTTGAAAAGATTCTGCTTAATGGAATGGAAGTTTGGGTTGAAATTAAATAATTTTGAAATGGATTTTAAATTATCAACAAAAATTTATCTATCACAGCTAAAACTCTTCTTTACCTTTACTTTATTTGATCATATTCTTAATTTTACTATTTTAATAAGATATATTCCATCATGATCTAACTAATACAGGGTGTGTCTTAAGTGATTGAGGTATTGCACAAAAATGAATTCATTTCTCTGATGTCATATTCCACAAATGAATAAAGATCATTTGTTTCATTGAAATATATATAATTTATATACTACATAAACAAGATAAACAAGATAAACAAGTCTGCCTCATGAAATTCTTCTCTTAGAAGAACATTTAACAATATGATGTAAGAAAATTTCATATAAAAGTGTGAAAATTAAAAATAGAAGAAGTATTAAAGCAATATTTATTTATACTATCATGTATTATACAAACGAATATTTCTCTATTTTATCAAAGCCCAGCTAAAATGGGTAGATTTGACGTTGCTATCTATAGTTTATTATTTTTCAATCCATCAATAACTATATAAAAGTCACATTAAATCAATATTCAGCATGAGACGCCAATAATATTTGAATGTAAGAGATATATCAATAAATTTGCATATTTTCCGCTTTTGCATTTCAAACAATGTTTATAACTTTTGCGGAAAAAGAGAGAGAGAGTATACATAAAAACTTAGTTCATGAACAATCAAAGAATAACATTTGGCCATTGTTAAATTTTATTATGTTAGCTCACTAATCGTTAAAAAGAAAGAAGAAAAAAAATATTAAATTGCAAAAAAAATGCGCTCGATCGACTTTCACTGCTGGCAATGACAGCGGTGGCAGCGGCGCCAAAACAACAACAACAACAACAACAAACCAGAAAATATATTATTTAAAAAAAAGAAAAAATGAAGCAAAGCTAATGCCAAATTTTGATATTTTTAAATATTAAGTAATTGAATATTTTTGGAGACTTTTTAATCGTTTCTTCTTCTTCTTGTTGCCATCGGCTGACATATACCGAAAAACGAAAGACTTAGGCAACAAACTTGCCACTCATTTTCTTATTTTTTTGGTTTGATTTAATGATGACAACACAAAAACAATATGACAAGGCGACGATTCATTTAACTTAAATAGCGAACCACAAATTAAATTTAATCATTAGTTACATAGCACACACAAACACATAATATTCAATTAGCAGAGTGCCAAAGTTAGATTTCTTTCCCCTTTTCATTTGTTTTCTTTGGTTTGCCATGTGGCAATTGCAGGCAATTGCTGGCAATTGCAGAAAAGAAAGCCAACAAGAACGGTAATTGTAGCACACGCACCACTAATGAAAATCAAGTACAAGCAACTGGTGGAAAAGAGCCTCGTCGCTTCGTCGTTTTGCCGCACCAAAATAAATATATATTTCGAATATAACGTAAATGGTCAAGAAATCAAATCGTACTGAAACAAAAAGGTAAACAAAAATGCTGGCAAAGGTACAAAATGCTGCTGAGACAGACAGACAGACAGACAGATACCAGGCCACAAAACATTCAGAGAAGCAGCAAGAAAGAGGGAGAGATGGAGAGAGACAGAAAGAGAGGGATAGAGAGAGAGAGAGAGACCTAATGAGGGCTCTTGTTTTTAGACTCTCTTCCTCTCTGGCGGCAACTTAGTTGATAAATTAAATATACGATTAAATTAAATTTCATGCATCGAAGTATATATACTCTTCTTCAGTTTGTTAAATCTGGAACTTTTACTTGATTATCTTTAATGCAAATATAAGTGGTATAATATAAATATCGGACAAGAAAAAATTGCAGAAGCAATCTATATGAAATAAAGTTAAAATATCTGCTTATTGGAACTATTCATATTATTAATTCATAATATGTATATATACATAAGTATATAAATCTCTTTCAAAATTTAAAGATATCTTCCAAACATATATATGCAATACTTTTTCATAGGGTCCATAATTTTAAGTTATGTCATAGATATGTCTATAAGAAAATACTTAAGAATATAACTGAAAAATTCTGTTTGATATCATCAAAGTCTGATTATAGCATATTTATTATTTAGATAACAAAGAAATTTGTATAGAAATTTCAAATATATTTAATATATACATAATAATTTAGATTTAATACTTGGGAATTATAATTTCATATAATTTCACATCGGTTAATGGCTTGGACTGTAAAGAATGCCATACAAAATGTCTCCCTTTGCAGCGCTACAAACAAGTGACTGCATTTCTAATACCCTAAAAAAAAAGGTGTAAAAACAAAAGAGGGGCTTGACTCAATACAATATAAGAGAGGTGAGATGGCGAGGGAAGGAACAGCGGTAGCGGTTGTGTTAGACAAAGAGAAAGAGAGAAACAAGTGAAGCGCGCGTTTATGTTGTTAATGTGGGGCCTTCTGATAATCGCCGCTAATGTTTTCAAGCTTCACAATAATAATGATCATAATCATGTTCATGATCATAATCATGTTCATGATTCGTATGATGATCGTAACAGTCATGCCTCTTGATCGGCAACGACCAAGATAATAATGATATTTAAGAGCGAATGGAAGAGTTTTGCCAAAGAGCAAAACAAAAAAAACTTTAAGCAAAACAAAAACAACAAGAAAAATAAAGCACGAAAAAAACCAGTTACAACAATTGTTGTTTATTTTAATGACGATTGTTGTTGTTGTTGTTATTGCTGGTGCAGTTGTCGTTGTTGTTGTTGTTATTGCTGCTGCTCAAGTGTCGAAGGTGGCTGGTGACTGAGAAAATGCGACGTTGACAAAAAACCCAAAAGCCGAAAGCAAAAATGCCAGGCAATAAACTCTTAGCGAAAAAATATATACATACATCCATATATAAAATGCAAAGCGAAATCAACAGAAACTTTAAAAAATACTACTGAATTTTTTACGCTACCGCAAAGTATGCAATAAAAAATTAAAAGAATGTTCTATATAGAAACATTTGATATGGAAATTCAAATTCATATTAAAGTTTTCAGATCTGTCAGTAAGAAATTTGAACAATTTACATATAAATTCTCAATTCAAGTCATTAATTAAAATAGAGTATATAATTCATATAGAAAAAACTAAAATCAAGTTTCATTAGCTACCTATAAAATAAGCATATATTTTTAAATGAGATCTTGACTATTTTAGTACTTAATTATTCATATAATTAATACAATTATTTATTATTTGGTTTAAAGTTATTTCCCTCATAACTGATATTTTCGAATACTTTTCTATCGTTTGGAAAAATCCACAAAGGGAATCAATTAATATAGTATTTAAATTTAGTTAAAAGTTTCTCAGAAAAATGTCAAATAAAACATATATAAGCAATCTTATTCACAAATCAAACATCATCTATAAAATATGTATCTTATATATATAGTTAGAATATCTTCTGATATCAGCTTTCAAACAATTGAAAATTGTAGTAAGAAATCCAAATCAATATTTGTCAATCAATAATAGATCAATTACAAAATAAACAAAACTGTAATAAGATATTCATGTACTAATACTCAGCAATTTGATATATATTTTCCTATAAACTGCAACCTGTGAATTGCTGTAAATAATTTCATGGAAATTAAGCAAATCGCAAACTTGATTGCAATATCAAAAGATTATTAATCTAATCAACACAAGATTATATCTTGGAAATCTTTTACATTTGCTTAAGAAGGATCGTAATTTTTTCTCAGAGTGTGGGGAGATTTGAAAAGATTCAGAAACCAGTTTTAACAGTTGCCGACTAATTGCCAAAGTTCGCATTGAAATTGTGTTTTTTTTTTTTTTTTGGAAATAAAATTTAAAAGTTGATCTTTTGAAAATGTTCAGCATCCTTTATGTGAGTAGCGTGAGACAGACACCTTGTTTACATTTGCAATTTTCATTTATATAGATGAAAAAAAAAAAAATGATTAAAAGCAAATAACATGCTCTAAAGATGTCACCGCCCTGGTCTGGCCCGGCTTGGCCTGGCCAAGTCAGGATAGGCTGGGCTAGGCTTGGGACTATGCCGTTCGACCGGCTCTGGTTAATATTTAATTTTAGTGGCAATAGAGCCATAGGCACACACATTGGATGCGGCAGGCCAAAGAAAGTCAAATAAATAAAATGTAATAAAAAATGAAAAGCAATGGAAAAGTCAAAACAAAAAATATAAATCATAGAAATTATGAGCCAAGTAAGCAATTTTCCATTTCATATCAAGAAACGCCTCAAGGCAACAGCAGCAGCAGCAGCAGCAGCACCACCACACCACAAAAGTGCGGCAAAACAGAGAGAAAGGAAAATGAAAATGAGTAAAAAAAAAAAAAAAAAAAAAAAAAAACAACGATGCCGCCGCCGCCGCTGCCGTTTTGGGGCTTGCCTACACTGGAAAAACTCGTTTACATACAAATCGTGGTGATAAAGCTGGCCATACGCGCGCCCAAGAACTCGAATGAGCCGCCACGCTGCGGTCCCGGAGCTGCTCTTGCACGCGCTCTTGCACGAGGACGTGGCGGCGGTATCGGTGGTGGAGCTACATACACACATACGTATATATGCATACCCATACCGATACACACACACACACCCATACACCCATAGATAGTGCAATGTTGGTTTTCAAATGTGTGCCGTTGGTGTTGGTGTTGGTATGTGTGTGTGTGTGTGTGTGTGTGTGTGTGTACATATATTCAGTTGTTGTTTCAAGTGTTCAAGTGAAGTGGATTCGTTGTTGTCGAAAAATTGTCGAAAAAGAAGAAGAAGTAGAAGAAGAAAAAGAAGGAGAGAGAGAGAGAGAAGAGAAAAGTGTTGAGGGAAAATTACATAGAGAGATCAACAAACAAGACATAATGTTGTTGTTGTTGTTTATATATATATATGTATGTTAAAAATATATATGTATGTATAGTAGAGACATAGAGAGCGATAGTGAAAAGTAAATACTAAAAAAAAAATATATATGTATATATAAAAATAACCATTAAATTTCAACGATTTGTAAAGAGATTAAAACTAAATGAAAAACCATATATGACACATGATTTTCAATAAAATATAGAAATTTATGTATCTATGTATGTATGTTTATGTATGTATATAAAATAAATTGTTAATTTAATGTTTATTTTGTTATTGGTTGATGTGTTTAATGTGTTTAATGTAATGTGTTGTTTGGGTCCTAACGAAGGCTTAGATCAACTTTAATCTAACTAAACAAATTTATATTCTATAACGAGAAAGAATTTTTACCTCAATTTAAAGTTCTATATATATTTAATTATTAAGAAATCAAAATTTGAAGAATTAATTTAACCAATATTAAATGTCTATATCTATAATATTTAGAAAGAAAATCTTTTGCTTTCTTTGTAAAAAGAAGAAAATCAATTTCCCAATATCAAACCTAGAGCAGAGGAACTTTTGGTATATATTTTAGTTAAAATATTTTTATCTGTCTTAAAGAAGATTTTATTTTGGTTCAAAACTATATAATTATTTAGAATCATATTGGCTTAGTTTAAATAACAAAAATTTTAAATTTATAACTGCTTTAAATTTTTGTTAAAATTAAATTATGAATATGTAATTTAAATTAAATTTTTAACAATTCTAATCAATCTCAATTTAACATTAAGTTTGACCAAAGGTTATTCTTTGATTGCAGAAAAATAAATTTTAGTATTAAATAAATAATTTTATGATTTTTTTATATACTAAAAAAAAAAAAAATTTTTAAATATATATCTTTATTAAAAAAAAAACGATCTTTATAAGGAATAGCAAACATATTTTGAAAAATAATATTAATATGAACTGATTAATTCTAATAATTCCAATTATTCACACTCTTATTAAAAAATTCCATCAAATGGATCCATCACTTTTAGTTTTAAGTTCGATTGTTAACATTATCCATATTCTGTGTAAATTTCAATTGAAACAAATATTTCTTACCTACAACAACTAAAACCATATTTTAAAATAAGCTGAAGCCATATTTGGTCAATAAGACAAAACGTTGCCGTTAAGCAAAGCTTCTGACAAGGATTCTCATAAAATAAAAACATAAATATTCTGTAATAATAATAATAATTAAATATAGAACATAAGAAGACCTTGAGCTGCCTAAATAAACACTTAAACGATAAAAAAAAAAAAACTAGTCAACAAGTTATTAAAAATTTGCTGCCTTTTCGCACTAAATTGAGTGATTATTAATTGGAGATTATGTTTGTTCAAGTTTCATGACTATATGATCACCGACAGATGATCATAACTATATAGTTATTAGTATTAACAGAGACGTACACATGCACCGATTAATATTTTTTATTTTTATTGTTTTTTTTTTGGGGTGGGCTACATTCAATTCATATGCCAAAGAGGTTTGCTTTTAATTAATTCAATTAGCAGGCAAAAGCAAACGTTTATTGACTTTTTATGCCCCAACGGTGCGTCACAACATTGATGTTGTTGTTGTTGCTTTTTGTTTTTGTTTTCGTTTCGATATTTCTTGTTTTTAAAGATCGTATGAAATTTTTCTGTTATTGCCCGATGCGTTTGGAAAATTGCGTCCAATTAAGTCAGACACTGGGGGAAAGAGCTAAGTAAGGGAGGGTGAGTGGCTACAACGACAACAAATCGAAGACAAATAGACACAGAGAGAGAGAGAGAGAGGAAAGAGAGACAAAGAGATATGCTGAGATGATAATGATCATGATGATAATGACAATGACAATGCAGTTGACAGACAGACCAAAATTAAAAACTTATAATTATAAATGTGGCATGTTGAATAAAACAAAAAAGAGAGAGAGAGAGAGAGAAAACTTTGCAACATTTAACTCACCTTCCGTGGGCGCCAAAAGTTTAACAAAATTATCAGGAAAAACGCCAATTTTTCCACGTAATTCACCCTTCCACCAGCCTTTATCTGGCAGATCTGTGCTTATAATGGCTATTATATCATCAACTTTTAATTCCAATTCATCTTCATTGTGTGGTGCATAGGGATATTCAACGCGACAAAATTCGCGTTGTGGTTTTGGTGGCAACATTGGAACACCGGACGGTGGATCAGTTGCTGTCACAATATTATTGATATTATTAGTTCTATTTTTAGTTTGTTTCAACGATGGTGCTGTTGCTGTTGTTGTTGCTGGTGCTGTTGCTGGTGCTGCTGTTGCTGGAGCCGGTACTAATGTTGCCGCCTTGGCTGTTAATGCTGATGTCGTCACTGTTGCACCAATTGTTGGTGGACGTTTTGATGCCAAAATCGGTGATGGTTCAATATGTTGAACAAAATTTGAAGGAAAGACGCCAACTTTGCTGCGCAAACGTCCACGCCACCAGCCTTCCTCGACCTAAATGAATGCGAGAATATATAGAATAGAATAAAAAATTTCAATTTCGTTCGTTTTGCTGGTCTTGTTTGTTATTGTTTTTGTTATTGTATGACAGCGGCAGCGGCAGCGGCGACAACAAAATTATTGGTAAAGAGGTTAAACGGGGGTTGAGCCATGAGGCCCTTTCCCTTAGCCTTCGGCCAAGTTTATATGTTGTTGTTGTTATTGTTGTTATTGTTGTTTTTACATTATGGCATATACATACCTCCCCTAGGAATTCAATGACATCACCCACGGCCAGCGTCAGCTCGTCGTCGTTGACTTGTGTGTAACTGTAGATGACTTTGCAGCGGCGATTCGATGTCGCTGATTTGTCCCTGAACGTACCGAATGAGACAGAGATAGTCAGAGAGAGAAAAAGAGAACCGGCAAAACAGGAGAGTAAAGAGAATGGAAATTTTGTTAGCATATTGAATATATATATGTATATGTATATATACATGCATACATATATATGTAAGTATGAATTTAGTTGCGTCACTCTCAATTTAAACTCATCTCCCTACTAAAAAAAAATACATAAACTAGTGATGAGAATTTATATTGCTCGTATACTATATAATATTGTGGTTTTACTTTATATTACAGATAACGTTTGCAAGTTTGTAATTCTTAAAGTCATTTGTATATATTTGTATATTTACTTGCATATACCTAAATACTTTCTTAAATAATTAATCTTTAACTAATCAAACTAGTTCTTCAATTGAAACTAACTTTTAAGACACTCAAAGAATTGCAAGTTTTTGGTTTAACAAATTAACGATTTAACGAATTTTAAGCAAATGAATTAATTAATAATAGAATAAATTAATTCATTGATTATTTAAAATATTGATTTTTCTTACTATTGAAAAAAAATGAATTATTTAATTATGAATGTTTACAAGAAAAATAATAACATAATGTTATATAATATTAAAAATAAGTTTCCCATTCAATTTTTATTAAAAAATTGTATAAAAACTGTTAAAATTCTTTGAGTTGGGAATTTAAATTTTGGAAATTTAAATTTTAAGCTATTCCAACTTTGTCTTTAATATTTGAGTTAATATAAGTTGTGTTTAAAGGAATTGCTATACATACTATGGTAAACTTTATTAGAGTTGGAATATAAATAGAAATTTGAAGAGATATATATGTATATATGTAGTTATATTTTAGGTTATCCCAAAGTCATGTAGACCACTGTGTGTAATATGCATAAGCCGAAATTTAATTTAGTCTCACACAAATAAAACTTTGGCTTACAGTTTAGTTAATTAAATCAAAACTTTTTATATTAACTTGGTTTATTAACCAAAAACTTAACATTCCTTTATTGAACCTAAGTCTTTGATAGTCTCTAGATATATAAAAACTTTTGACCATATTTTTTAATAGCAACTATTGAGAGATTATTATAAAATATACAAATTCAAAATAAATTAAAAAAAAATTAAATTCATGAATGAAACTAAATGCAATCCTAAATTATTTGCAAGCTCATAAATGGGAAATCCAACATAAGAAACTCTATATAGTTTCTATATATAGGAATCTATTAAATTTATTTTAATAAATTTAATCCTTTCTTCTATATGTATATATGTACATATACTTGTTCTCATCACTATATCAAGATTTATATATTGTTCATACCTCAATTGGACTGCTGCACTGTCATCGCCACTGTGATTGCCATTGCCATTGCCATTGCTGTTGCTGTTATTGCTGTCCAGGACGCGTACAAAATTATCCGGAAACATGCCAGTTTTGCCATTGGCCTTCAATGTGCCCTGCCACCAACCACCTGGCATTTGTTTAATATGATGAATGATGGCACCTTTATGTAGATCCAATTCATCCGATTCCTTCGCCGCATATTCATATTCAACTATAGCACGGACTGCAAATATAAAGGGATGGATATATTCGATTAGTAAAGCAAAGAGAAAAACCCATTTATGTAGATGGGTGGGGGGTTGAAGGTGTTTGTTGACATTGCAAATATTTAAAATTGGCTCGTCTCAGATTGCGTAATAGACCCGCGCATACCAATCCCCCTCCCCCTCCCACTCCCACTCCCATCACCCCCTCTTTACTCTATTGTCTATCGTTTAAATACGTGGGGGCTGGCTATGCCACATTGCCGTCAAACGTGACATAGAAAGAGAAAAAAAAAAACCAAAAACGAGACACAAGCAAAAAGTAAAAGTTACATGACGCGTACGAAACGGGAATAATATTTTTTTTTTTTTTTTTGGTTAAACGATGACAAATCATCATAGATGGGCTTTCAAAAAAAAAAAAAAAAAAAAAAAACAAAAAGTGGGTTACTTATTTAAAAACAGATAGTGGGATTATATATGTATGTATACAAATTACCAGCGATCACCTCAAGTATATAGAGAACAAAAATCCTAGTTATTAATTCTTTATCATTATAATGATGTCATTTCTTATCAAAATAAAGTGAATTATAGACACACACACACACAGACACACAGAAATGCATGACTAATGGTAAAAAATTATGATGAATTAAATGGAATTGGCAAACAAATGATATAAAGGAAATCTAAGTACATATATATATGTATATATATATAAAAACAAATTGTATAAATTTCATAGACAAGAATCATCGGAGAACATTGTTAACTTTCTTATATATTTTATTTGATTAATGTTATTTAATTTATATTTAGTTTAGTTAGTCATTTTAACTATTTGCAAATACACTATGCAAACAAAAGTAGAGCAAATATTTGAATATTCTCATTTTCAACCTTTAAAGTAATCCACAAATAGATAAATATATATTGAAACTAAGATAACCACCAACAACTGATATATCCCGATTAATTAAAAATTTCCAGCATTTATTTGCATTAACTTTAATTATCAGTTTAGTCTTTCAATCTCTTTACTAGAACCATATTAATTCAGCTGTTTTTTTTTTATTCTCTCTTCATTACAAAATCAATCAACATAATGAATACTTAGTCTAGTTCATCTTTTATTCATTTCAACTGACAAACAAAAATATATATGACGCATATATACGATATATAGCAATCATGTCAAAGAGGATGGGCAAGTGAGGGAGGGGGAGGTCTTAGACACATTTTGAAATCAACATATGCAACAAATAACAATAACCATAATAGACGCCTGACCAGGGCCTTTTTATCTCTATCTCTATCTCTATCTGTATCTCTATCTCTATCTGTATATCTATCTCTATCTGTATTGCTGTTTCTATCTCTGGCTTGCCTTCAAACAAATTTAAATAACAACTACAAAAATATATACGTATGTATATATATATATAATGCTACACATTATGCACTGTA
Source organism: Drosophila sturtevanti (assembly GCA_018150375.1). NCBI lineage: Eukaryota > Metazoa > Arthropoda > Insecta > Diptera > Drosophilidae > Drosophila > Drosophila sturtevanti. The sequence continues at coordinate 3,381,696 of JAECWJ010000408.1, read as the reverse complement.
CATTATAACACGCCAACGGCCACCAAACAATACAGCCAGCAGCAAATGTTGAACTTATTTGGCATTTGAGGTTGCTGCCCCCGCAAAATGAAAACAAATGTAAAACAAAACAAAAAAAAAACTTGATTTTTAGTTATTTTGATGGGTTATTTATGTGAGAAGAGTTTGGAAATGCCCTACAAAACGGGTTTAAATAGTCTAGAAATGCCCTATATGGAAGGATATTAACATAAGGCAGATAATGTAAAATTCTTGATGGTAAAACGCGATATCAAGCGAATGAAACTGCTACATTATTCATATATACTATTTTAATAAAAGCTTCGATTTAATAAAAAATATTGTAATATTATTAGATATGAAAAATAAATATAAATATAATATAAAATATATATAAATATTAAATAGATATAGAAATAAATAAATAAATAGATATTAATATATAAGAATAAAAATAAACATACATATTAATATATATAATAAATAATTAGAAACATTTACTAAAAATTAGCAATTTCCATAAAACATTTTAAATCATTATAATAATCAGTATCAGCATAAGTATCAGATATAACTTTCTTTGGTTTAACATTTCAGAACTAAAGTGTTTTTTCTTTATTTAAAGAATTGTTAGAGTATAGAATATATTTTTAACCTCATTTTTAAACTTCCGGCATGTGACATCTTTTTGTTTTACTTTGCCATGACTCATTATGTTTATAACATTATTAAAAAAAAAGTTATATATGTATAAATAAAGTTCTTGATCTACGTGATGTGTGGCATCATTCTATAGATGGCTTAAAAGAGTTGTCAATTAGTTTTTTTTTTTTTCTATTTGTACCAAGTTAATAAATAAAGTGTGATAAATGTGACTAGGAGGAATGTGAATGGAAATCCCATTAAATATCGATCTATTAAGGCGATTTAAGGTGACTTTTAAAATGATTTTCATTTTACGCTTATTTTGATTTTGTTATTAAACATTTCCATCCAATGACTTGGCAGCTAAACGAGACGCGAATGATGATGATGAAGAAATGAATTGAAGTGAAGTGTCTGCTGTTTCTCTCCAATTGAGACTAAAGCCGCTTTTTTAAAGCTTTCATAATGATTTCACTTTATTTCGGAGCAAGAAGAAGCCAAACAGCAATGAAGTGGCAAAAATAAATAAAAAACTGTGTTGCAACAACGCCAACGCAACGGGGCAGATAGAGAGAAGAGAGAGGAGATATAGAGCGAAAGATGAAGAAATTAAGGCATATGAATTTGGATTACAAATTGAAAAACTTTCAAGAATATATGTATATATATATATATATACCCCTACTGATCACGTAGCTATCATATATATATCTCTCTCTCGAAACGTTGCCAATTTCTAATTGGGTCAAAGTCTTAAAAAGAATCAAGCAACAAATGAACCACCAACCGAATAAACCACTGAACACGACCCACCGACCCCGCGACCCCATCGCACGAATATATATATATATATATATATATTTCCAGTTACAGTTTAACCTATGCGACAGCAAAAAGGCAAAACAAAGCGACAGACACAAAATGAACCTTTAATGTGGTTTTTGTTTTCAACAACAAAAAAAAAAAAAAAAAAAACTTTTTCTTTTGTTTTTTCGCTTATATACCGTAAACATATATGTATATATATATACACACACAGGTATGTACGATTTAATAACCCAACCACAATGCTTGGAAACCAACAATGGAATTGTAAGAGGAGGCAGACACAGATAGCTTTACCTAGAATGGGAATGGGCAGTGAAATGAGGCGCCGGCAATGTTTAAAATGTGTTGAGAAATGGTGAAATGTTGCAGCATTAAAAGTGGTGAAAAGCAACAACAACAACAACAACAGCAGCAACAGCCACAAGAGGCAAGCGAAACCACATTGACGACCATGAAGAGCAGCAGCGACAGCGCAGCAGCAGTGGTCGGTGTCGTGTGAAAAAAAAGCCAGAAGATCGGGTTAACTCTTGACATGATAAACTTTGTAATACCCTTTCCAACTTCCTATTCCTGTATTGAAGTGACCCGCATTGTATCCGGACCTTAATGCCATCGGTACAACACCTTAAATTGGCTATAAAACACGAATGGGCTAAAATATTGACGCATCTGTTCTACAGTTGTTGGTCAATTCTATGATAAATCGTCTCAACTTGGTCTTAAAAATAATAAAGGAAAAATTATTAATTATTAACATAATAAATACTTCAAATATACAAATGTTGATTACTTCTAAGCGACCAAAGTCAAAAAATGCATAAACAATTATTTACTATGAATATAACTAAAATTTAAAATTTTATTTTGTTTTTTTAGGTGAAATAAAGTTTAAAAGTTTTTTTTATTTTCCTCTCTGACATCAAGCTGTATATAAAATCATATTATCAGAAATAGTTTAAAAATACTAAACGTTTTTAAAAAATATGCACGTAAAATATTTTTTATAAGGCAGATAATTTATATAGACACAGATGGCTCCTATCTGAACAAAATATGTATATACCCTTCCGACACAAAAGAGAAATACCAAGTGGGAAAACGTGGAAATGTGTCAAAAATGCGAGGAAAATTGCCCGACAGGGGCAACATTGCAAAGAAAAGTTTTTAAGATTTTCTATAGTTTTTCTTTTAATTTAATTGCATATGATGGTAACCACTGAGTGGGTGTTTAGGTGGGGTTAGTGGGTGGTTGATACATAATAAGTAGATATATACTTATGACTGCAAATTGATGAGCTATAAAATTAAACATAAATGCTCGACTTAAAGATGCCCTATAAACTAATCAAAACATATCTATGGTTTAATTAGTTGTACTAAGTTTAATTTACATTGAACAAAGATTGGTTTACCATACACTCTTAACTGGAAATATTAACGTGGCTAACAAAATGCAGCTTGCTGCTTGTTGGTATAAAATGGCCAACCGGTTGGCTTAAACAAACCATCTGCTCTGGCTGCCATTTTTGGCCCAATGGCATTGCCAATGATGGTACACAAAAGGTTTCATGTCCATTTTAAAGTCAACACCTCGCGTAGATGAATACATATAGATATATGTATATATATATATATATATTGCTTTACTATAGTCCAAATCTAAACAAGAACATGCTAATTGGTTTAACTATCAGTTTTTTTTGGTTCTCTTTAGGTTTTTAGTTCCCCCCTCTCCTCTTTCTACCCCGCCACCTTCATCTTTTTGTATGCCCTGAACCGTAAATGTTAAATTGCGTTTGCGTGAGTCTTATATTTATAACAATACAGACACATCCAGTCCATTGCATTGAAGCCAACTTGGCCGAAAAGAGATGGAAGAGCAGAAGGTGGAGGAGGCCATACACAGCTGCATATATAATATACATATATATGTGTGTGTGTGTGTGTACAAGTGTGTGTACATACACGTAATTTACTCTGGCTGACCCGTGTGTTTAGTGGGCGTAGAATTGGTTAGGATGACCCGGTTAATATTTAACTAGTATTTACTTTGATGCAGCAGGAGAGAAAAAAAGAAACACATGAAGGAGGAGGGGGAGAGAAAAACTAAAGAAAGGAGTCAAGTTAAGTTGAGACAACTGGGTCATAAAAGAGAAAGAGAGAGAGAGAGAGAGGGAGAGAGAGGAAGGGAGGTAGTGTGGGATAAAACAATGAAAAGTTGTAAGTAATTAGCTTTAAATTCCACATGAAACTGGAAAAAACTTCTATATACATATATATATAACAATCTACCCACATACCAAACATTAACAAAAACATACATAAACACTGATATATATAGGTACATATGTACATACATACATATATCGATGTATCACACTCCTTATCTATATTTTCGTTTAGTTAAAAACTGTGATAAACAATTTCTTATTTTAATTATGTTGATAAAACACTTTCGATATCATTTTATTGAGTTTTTAATATTTTTAAGAATAAATAACTTGGTGTAAAGTCAAAGAAAATGAATCGAAATAATATTAAATAAATAATATTAATATAAACTTTGTATTAAATACCGCAAATATCAAACTTATATATACATACGTATTTGTATGAAAGAAAAACGAATATAAAAAGATTTTCTAACAAGAATTTTTTTTTGAACAAAATAAATTTTGACCAAAGTACCTCTGATTTTTCCTATTTTTCTATACCTTATAGTTGTCCGATCCGAGCAATTATTCAAGTTGCAAAGGATAATCGATCAATGATCAGAACCATATGAATTTTATTCACGTAGCTCAAAATTTAATTTCGATTTTATAATTTATATGTTGACTATTTTTCTGATTCATTACACACTTAATATGTAATATTAGTTAGAATTTTGTAACTTTATCTTTAATTTGATTTAGCAATTCAATTTTCAATATATTGTATTATACATATTATATCATATCATATTTATATCATTTATAAGAATAGTTCTTTAAATTTTTAAAATGTTTCTAAATATTATTCCTACAGAATAATTATGTAGATTGTTTAGTCAATCAACAAAAAATCTTAATAAACTTTTGACTAAATATTTAAAATATGATTAAAACAAGTAAAATATGCACTTAATTAATTAAACTCAGCATCATTAAATCATAAAGATTATATACATATAATAATCAGTTTTATATCCTCAAATTACTTAATGTCGAAGAACAGATTATAAATATATATATATATACATATTTTATACCACAATTGTGTGATAATGTTTCGATATTATGAGTAAAATATACATTTTTATGGCTTCATGGCGGACCCGTACATATATAATACAAATACTTCTACTATATATTCGCATAATTACTTTTTTAAGTTGGGTTTAAAAGATTATATAAAAATAATTTAAAATTATAAGGGAGAGAAAAAATTTTTTTTTTCCAAATAAAAAATATTTTTTTTTTTTATAAAAAAAAAAGGGCTTTTTTGTTTTTTCCTTTTTTTTTTTTTTTTTTTTTTTTTTTTTTTTTTTTTTTCTTCCCCCCCCCCCCTTTTCTTTCCCTCCTTTTTAAATAATAAAATTTAAAATATAAAAAAAAAAAAAGAAAAAAAAATTAATTTTAAAAAAAAAATAATATATAAATTAAAATAATTTTTTTTTTTTTTTTAACCCCCCCCACCTCCCCCCCAAAAAAAAAAAAAAAAATTTTTTTTTTTTTAAAAAAAATAATTTAAATTTTTTTTTGGGAGAATAAATTAAAAAAAAAATATATAATATTTTAAAAAATTTTAAAAAAATTGGTTAAAAAATATTGGAGATATAAATATATATTTTTTTTAATTAAATTTTAGGGGGGGGGAAAATAAAAAGGGGGGGGGGGATAGCAGGGGGTTTTTTTTTTTTTTTTTATAAAAAAGGTTTTTTTTTTTTTTTTTTGTGGGGGGGGGGGGGAAAGTTTTTTTTTTTTTTTTTTTTTTTTTAAATAATTTTTTTAAAAATTTTTTTTAATTAAAGGGGGGTGGGGAGGGTTTTTTTTAAAATTTTTTTTTTTTTTTGGGTAAGGGGTTCTCCCAAGTGGGGGGGGACGACTTGCTTACTTCATTTTCTTATAGATTAGTTCTCATTGAACAAGTGTCATGAACACGAACCTCAAATAATTGAGAAACTTTCTTTAGCCTTGACATTTAGCATTTGATTTATGCCACCGTTAGTCAAGGTGAGCACAAGCAAGTTCAAGGTCAAATCAGTTGAAATTGACAAAAAGGCAACCAATTAACTTTGTCATAAAGTAAACAAAAAAAAAAAAAAGAGGAACAAAAATGGAAGTCGGTCAAGAACAGAAGTTGTCTGATTCCATATAATAACTGTTGCTTGCCCTTTAATTTTATCTGTTCTGTTGATAAAGTAATCTTTTTTTTTTTTGATTTGTTGGATAAACAAAAATGCATTTAATTTATTTATTAAGTGATGGCCACGCATACAATAACCCCTTCTTCTTCCCCTTCCCCTCTGCTGCTGACTGTCATTAAATTTAAAGTGACACTGTGACCTTGATCTATTGTCTATATAGCTCGATTTTATGGAAATGCTTCCATTCGTTTTTCATTTCCAATTCCAAGGCAAATACAAATTTTATATTCAAATTGGAAAAGTGTTTTTCCATTCTCTTGATTTATGAGGCAAAATTTGTTCAATTTAAAAGAGTTTTCCATCATAGGAAAGTGTTTTCCAATGCCGCAGTCAGCCATGGCCAACAAGATGATGAGCTCCTATGCATTCGATAAATTAAATGGCCAAGACACCCACAAGGAGGGAGAGCAGGGAAAAGTGTGTGAGGCGGCATTTTCCATTTGCATGCATTTTCCATTTTCCATTTACATTAACTAAGAAAAGAATCACCTGTGGCTTTTAACCAAAAAAAAAAACAATTAATTTGTAAATTTTTCTAAATGGAATTGATTAAACTAATAGAAAGTAGATTGATATATAGATTTTTCTGAAAAATCAGGAAGTTACAGATTGTGCAGAATATAGGATCCTATATAAAAAATATATAATTATCATTAGTATATTGATTTAAGAGAATTCCATTTTAATTTTAGTCAAAATTACTTTTGCCAAACAATTTTTAATTTTGAATAAGTTTAAATTGAATCATTTTTAAAGAATTTGCCCAATATATCTACTATAATTTTGGGCTCTTAGTTGCTAACTAATCTTATAAGCAAATATAAGACATGATGTATGTATATACATATATGTATGTATGTATGTGTGAGGAATATGAAATATTCAAAGGAAACTGAATAAAATGATAAAGGCTTAGATATATATGTTTCAAAATGAAATTAAAATTAAATTATAAAATTATAAATTTAAGAATACATATGTATGTATGTATGTATGTATTTCGCATTCCAAGCGATAAATCACCAAAAAAACTCGACTACTATTTTACAGTTATTATACATATATAATATTATACATACATACTGTACATATGTATATCCGCATATAATAATAGACATTTATATATAAAATTGTATATCCAAATACATATAATATATTAAAAATTATTAAAATAATAAATCGTTAAAACTTTGTTTTCAAGCGTAAATTCCTTGGCAAAGGTTTCAAATTTTTCCTAAAAATAAATGCTTCCAAAATATTAAACACATTAAACTTAAAATTCAAGTTTCACTTCAATTGATTATTGATTTTAATTTCAATTCCATGTATTTTCAATTTGTTTTGATTTTTTGAATTGGAAAATTATTCTGTAGATTCATAAGAGATGGTCAAAATTGTTAGATTGAATGCAATTGAATCATATGAAATTTCAACACACACAAAATTCCCAATTGGGATCGAGAAATAAAAAGTATTTCCAAGAATTTAATTGCATGCTCAATATTTGACGACCCCGCCCCGCCCCCTTTTCATTATACAAATTATACAACTTCAATGTAGTCAAACACACACACACACACACACAATCACACACTTAATCAAGAATTCTGTCGACTGTCTTATCAGTTCAATAAAATGTTAGTGATTACCTCTAATTTCTTTTAATTAAAGGGTATATTAGTGCTTTACTTTGCTGCTTCAAAAATACTTTCACTTGGATTAAAGGGTATTTTTTAAGTCGTTGCTTTAATTTCTATTATAGGATTTACAGAGCACAGAGGCCGCATTTTTTTTTTCAGTTGCAATCAATGTGCATGACGCACCCGTTGATAAAAAAAATAAATAAAGGAAATGTATAAAAAAATATTATTGTTTTTTTTCTTCTTTTCTTCTTTCAGTGCCAAACATTCCCGAATTCGAACGGAAGAGAGCGATAGAGAGAGAGAGAGAGAGTCTTATATCTTTCGTTTGTATTTCATATAATATTATTTTTATTCTGATAACTCTAGAGAAGGAAATTGAGCGAACCAACACACATACGATAAGATAAGGTCTCAGTCAGTCAGTCAGTCAGTTAGTAAATGAAAAATCCACAAAAAAATTATAGTTAAAGTTAACAGAGAGAAAGAGAGAGAGAGAGAGAGAAAGAGAGAGAGAGAGAGAGGGAGAAAATTCAACAGGTGATTCATAAACCAAGAGAGTGCCAGCCAGCAGGGGGTTAAACTTATTTTATTATATATTTTTTTGCACTTTGTTTAATATTTGCATATATATATACATATATACATATATACATATATGTATATGAAGTGACTCCCAACACTATGACAAATTCACCGAATGATTTGGCTGATTCATCTCTGTGTCCAACTATAAGGCGTGGCACACACACACACACACAAACTTTTTAAACAGCCCACGCAAGATGCAAGAGGAAGAATTAAATGAACTTCAGTTAATATCTTACAAAGGGCGTGGCCAGGCAATTTATTAAATTGCCAGACATTTTTAGTTTCTCTCCCCTTGATAAGATATCATCTATGTATGTATGTGCAAGGAAATCAAGCCAAATATTATTATTTTTTATTAACCAATTTTTACATTTTTTTTCTGCTTTGAATCAAAAGTAGTTTTTTTTTGTTTGTGTCTTTTGTTTGTTGATTGTTTGTTAAGTTTACGTAAACATTTTTTGTGCTTTTATTTTGTAGTTTTTTTTTTTTTTTTTTGCTAAGCGGAAGAAAGCAAAAACAAATTTGTCATAGAGATTTCTTTTGTGTTTGAGATGATTGTGAGAGGAGGAGGGAGGAGATGCAAATGCATAGTCCATTGTATTGCAAAAAAAAAAGGAGCAGGGGGCAGGGGGCAGGGGGAAGGTAGATTGGGTGGGCGCGATCGTCGCATAGAATATCGATTTTGTGATACTCTTTAGCAAGTAAATTTAAATATTACAATTTAACTATAATAAGTATATTTAACTTATGCCATCTACTCTCTCTCTCTCTCTCTCTCTCTATAGATGGACTTCTGATTTATTGCATTTATTATTATTATTTATTTATAAATAAATATTTAGTGGTACATAAATTATAATTATTTTGATCTATATATAGTCTTTTCTATTCTTTGCCTTACTTTTAAAAATTTATTTATATTCCACACTTGTTTTCGTACAATTTGTAATATATATATTATATATATGGGCATTTCCAACGTTACGTTCGCAAAATTAAAAAAAAAAAAAAATTGAAGACGCTAGATTTGTAAAAAAGTTTTTACATATTTGTGTTGCATCTGTGTAGCAATATATTCAGAAAAAAATTGGAACAAATCGGATGTAAGGATTTCTCGATGTAGCCCAATATATGGCCTGGCGTGACGTTAAGCGCACGAAAAGTGATTTTCGACTTTCAATGACAAAATATCGAAATTCTGCGAATTAGGCAGAATTATTTGCACAAATCTTTTTTTATAATATGTATATATGTATATATGTACATATATTATATTCCCACTAACTATTTACATATATTTTCATATTAATTTTATCAAATTTCACAATATTCATAAAAACATGAAAATATGTATCTACAAAAATATAAAACTAAAAGTGAGAAGGAGAATTTTAGGAATAGAAAATAAGAACAAGCTATGGCATATAGTCGACTGATTCTGTTACAACTCAACACTTATTTTTAGACATGCCAAATTCAGAAACAAAAAAATTTTTAATAAAACTTTTTTGGATTGATTGTTCCTATGGCAGCTATATGATATTGTCAACCGATTCTGATAAAACTTGGTTAAAGTCTTAAAAATTATATTCAACTTAGAAATATTAAATTTCGTGCCATTGACTTTAAAAACAAGAAAGTTATTGAGGTTAAAGCTTAGATCCGATGGAAGATTTATGATATAGTCGTTCGATCGGTACCTACATATATACAATGCCTTCAGCAAAAGGAAGCCTTTGTTTAAAAGCTGTAAGCTCTGCTTATTGTTAAGGGTCTCGGAGGAGAAGCTGATAATCCAGACAGACTAATCCTGTTCTGTCTCGTCTATTCATGTTGATCAAGAATATATAAATATAATTTATATAGACGGAGATGCTTATTTATGTGCGTTGCAAAGTTCTTACCAAAATGAATATACCCTCTGCAAGGGTATAAAGGGTATGAAAACTTTGCTTGAAGGGTATACAAATACAGACAGCATATGTATGTATAGCCTTGGGCAGCCCCATAAGGTGGAGGAGGAGAAGGAGGTGGAGGTGGAGAAGGAGTAAAATGAGGAGGTCAGTTTCCATTATCTACTGGCAACATCTCAGTGAAAAACATTCACACACACACACACACACACACAGACAAAAGCCTTACTTCATAACAAAGAAACCATAACAAGAAGATTCAATTCAATATATGTATATATATATATACATATATACAGGTCTGGACATGCACACAAAGATTTATTAAATATATTGTTTGAGTTTCGTTTTTTTTTTTTTTTTTTGCCTAGATTTTTCCGTTCCGTGTTATCATTATAGTCAGAGTGGAGCCATTGAGCTGTAAGTGAGTTGTAAGATTACAACGAACGCTTAAAGAATGAAAGAAAGAAAGAAAAAAGGTCGAGGATTTTCCATAAATGGATGAAAATGTAAAGAAAAAGGCGAAAAGGAAGTGAATTCTCTTTTAACAAAGAAAAAAGTGACTTTGGTTTGGATATAAAATAAAGAATATAACTTATTGCAAAATTATTGACAAAAATTATTAAATAAAATTTAAATATGAAAAGAAATTTAAAAAAAAAAAAATAATTTTAATTTAATATAATAATTTAATAAACAAAAACTAATACTTTTAAAAGTTTTAACATGTTTTTTGTATTTATTTATATTTAATTTAAAACTAACATTATTATAACTAATTGTTTTGAGGAAAAGTGTCAGTGGGCGGCATGTTTTAGTTATTGCACTTTTATATATTCATTAGTTTATTAGTTAATACAAACTATGTACATAATTTGTTATGAAAGAAGAAATGACCTAAGATTTTTATATAGTTAAGAGAATCATAAAATTAATCAATACAATTGTTTCATAAACCCCAACAACAACAACAACAGCAAACCAAACACTAAATAAAAGGTGAGACTGAATCTCACTTTGTTGTTTTCTTTGTTTTGTTTTATTCTTTTTATTTCTTCTCTTTTTTAAGGTCAATTTATAGAGTTACGATAAGCTTTCATTCTTGAGAATCTTATCTTGGTTTTTATGTTCTTACCTACGAGTGAACTCATATTCAGGTACATATGTACATAAATATATATGTATATGTATATATATGTACATATATACATTCGTATACATTCTTTATCAACTTTTCAGTCAGAATAATAGTTTCCATATATGTAACTGAACTACTTTATGATATATGTGTATGTATGTTGACAGATAAATGTATTTTGAAATATTTTTTCAACTATTTCACTAGTTAAAGATTACTTGATCTACTTTAATATATCTACATATCTTTAAAAATACCTTGAAAATTTCTAAATGTATATTTTTTTTAAATTTTATATATATTTTACTTTAAAAATTTGTAATCGTCTTGGAATATTAGCATATATGTATGTATATATGTATGTATACTACATATAAGGGTACGTATTTTATAATTATTTTCTTTTTTCAACTTTCAACATGTTTTTTTCGCCATATAAAAATGTTTTTTATTTTCAAATATTTTTTATTATGAATATTTTTTATTCTTCTCAGTTTTTAAATATATCTCTACCTCACTCAAAAGCAATTTTTCTCTTTTAATTCAAAACAAGTTTATTTATTTCAGTTAATCTATATATTATATATATTAGAATGATGGATTTTAAATCCAATTAGCAAAAAGAGAAACAAATTGAACTATTTTTTCTCCTCTTTTTTTTTTTGCAGTTGAGTTAATATTTTTTTTCATTCTTAGTCATCATTTCAAGTTTATTTTGTATAATTTTTTAATTTTGTAAGTTTTCCCATTCTAAAAACTAAAAGAAAAGAAAAGAAAAATATTCCCAAGGTGGTTACAAAAGGCAGGGCAAAAAAAAAAAAAGCGTAGAAGATTTTCAGTTGTTGGTTAATTTATGACCCAAAATGAAATCATCAGGCGAAATTCTAATTTTGAATGTTTTTGTTGCTGTTGTTGCTGTTGTTGTTGTTGTAACCGGTTTTTAGATTTTTTATGAGCTGTTTTTCATCTTTTTTTTTGTCTTAACACTTTTATGTTTGTTTTTGTTCCATTTTTTTTTAGCTCGTATTGGCACAAATGGCTTAAATAATTTGCTGTTAGTTTTTTTTTTTTTTTTGGGCCTGGCCTATAAAATCAAATCGTCCTTGGGCGCGCCTGCCACACCCACCAAAAAAAAAAAAACAAAAACAGTAAAGGGGGAAACAACAACAAAATCCACCACCCGCCCCGCTAACAGATGAAAAATGCGAATATCAGGGCAAAAGCAAATGCCACAAAACATGGACCCACCCCGAAAAAAAAGACACGAGGAAGGAAAATGCCGAATCAGAATAAGAAGAAGCAATCAAAAATAAATACAAAAAAGAAAAAAAAGAAAAACTGCATTAAGACACGAAAGATTCAGTTTTCATTTCACAACCAAAATAAAAGAATATTTTTTTTGATATTAAATTTAATGCGAGGGGCATACATATAGTACATATAGAGTGAGGGTTGGATGAGGGGGGCTAACTTACTATTGTCCATGTTGCTATTGTTGTTGTTGTTGTTCCTGCTGCTGCTGCTGATGTTGATGTTGTATTTGTTGTTGTTGGCCGTTTGACAATGTTTTTAGCAGGAAACAGAATGAACGAGCGAGAGAGAGAGAGAGAGACGAGTCGCAGCACCAGGTTCTTCCAGGTTCAATGGACGCGACGGGTCTGTCTGTCTGTCTGTCCGTGTATGAATCACGCACTTCTTAACCGCAAATATACATAAACAGATATATATATAAATATATGTATATACATATAAATATATATATATGCAGATATGTATTACTTGGGTATGAAAAAAAGAACAATTTATCTAGAATCACACAGACACAAACACTCAAATAAATACATATACATATATACGTATGTATGTATATACAAATGTATATTTTCTTATTTTATTTTGATCTTATTCGCCGTCGAAAGGAGATAGCAAAAGAAGGTTTACAACAAATTCAAATTCAACAAAGACGCAGTGCATGAGGGAGATAGAGCAACCCAAAAAAGCACCGGGCAAACTGAGTTTATGCTAGAGATAGAGAGAGAGAGAACGAAAGCGCGCAAGGAGGGATATTTAATTAATTCACGTCACGTTGTTGTTGCTGCTGTTACTGTTGGCGGGATGCAACTGTCGTTCACTTGCCCCTCCAGCACTACTTTACGTTTTTTTTCTTCTTTCTTTTATTAACTTGGCTCTTTTGTTTCTTTCACTTGCAATGTTCTTGCTGCTGCTGCTGCTTCTTCTTCTTCCGTTTTCCGCTTTACACCGTTTTCGCATGCACTTTTCTTGTTTTTCTTTCACTTTGCACTTACATTTATCGATTTCAACGAATTCGTTGCACATTTACATTTGGCCGGCGTTTGCGTGTGAAAATCAGTTAATAAGCACTTTTCTTTCTTTTTGGTAATAAATTTGTTGTTATTTTTTTGTTGCCGAACCGCGAAAATGCCGCGCGACGTGCGATGCAACCTTACGCTTTCAACTTCACAACAACACTGAAAGAAATAGTTTGCGCCAATTTTGTAGCAGCGAATTAGTGTTGAAAAGTTGAAAAAACCAGTGTTGAAAAAATATATACCTACATTTTCATAACATCCAGTATTATTAAAGTGAGACCATAATTAACAGTGCACTCACATTGAGACTGTTAATTAACAGTGAGCTCTAAATGAGACTGTTAATTAACAGAGTAGTGCAATCGATATCGATAAAGGCATTTATGATGTGGCCATCACTAGATCGATAACGCGATAGTGTGCTGGTCTGGTAGCCCTGTAATTTTTTTGTCAACAATCGAGAGAAAAGGCAAAAAGTCAGCGGATCAACAATTTTCACAAATTATTAGCAAACGCAACGCGTCAAGGTAAATTGCCACCACAAAATTATAATGTGAATAACGTTCAACATAATGTGCAACGAAACGTGTTCAACAAAGTGATCGAAATTCTTTCGTCTTCTCTAATCGGAAAACTCACCAAAATATATCGAATAACTCACCAAATAAAAAAAAAATATTGTTTCGTTTGCTCGGTCGTGGAAAGCAACAAAAAAAAAAAGATAAATAATGGAAAAATAAGCGAAAATCTAATTGAAGAAATTTCCAGCAGTAAGAAAAGAAAAAGGCAAAAAGCAGTGTGTGAAGAATAAGTGCGCAAACCGAAAGCAAAAAAAAAGGCAGCAGCAGCAAGTCTCTGCGAAAATAGCCTTTGTTTTGTGTTTGTATGTGTAAGGCACATCTGTGTATGTTGCTGTGTGCGTGCGTGTGTGTGTGTGTGTGTGTGTGTGTGCAAGTATATTTGTGCGTTTGTGAGTGCAAGTGAGACAAGAAATGGCAAATTGTTGTTAGAAATGAAAAATCAAATGAAATAATGAAAAATATTAAAAAAAAAAAGAATATCAAAAGCCATAGAAAAATGCAACCTCCTCCACTGCCACCCCCCTCGTTGCAGACGTCTTTTGCTGCATCTACAAAACTATTTATGTTTGTGTGTGTGTGTGAAACAGTGCGAGAGTGAGAGAGAGAGAGAGAGAGGATCGTTCGTGTTTCTACAAAAAAAAATTGGATTAAATTCTTTTTCTTCAACTGCGGATGCGGATATCTAAGAGTTTTTCTATATATTTATCAATAAACATTTTGTTACATTTAGTTAATTTAATTTATTTTGCGGCAAGGTCAAGTCAACAACATTTGGTTACTTACTTTTCCTTTTCGCCACCCACACCCATTGGAATCTGCATTGGCATTCTATAAGCCATTCCAATTTCCCTTAGCTAAAGGCCAACTGCAGCTAATTGGCGGTAATAATTCAGGTGTCAAAACTTGTCTTAACATATGCATATGTATATACATATGTATATATAATTCCCATACAATTGCTGCAGAATCAAATAGTATTACAGTAGAGCCTTTCTAACGTTAACAGATGAAAGTTAAAACTGATTGCTCATATATAAGGAAGATTATATTTAAATCGAATGACTCGACTGTGAGTCTTATAATTATTTATTAAATGTTTTTGTTAAGTGAAAAACCACAACAAATTATGAATTGTATTGAAAATATTTCTCAAATTTTTAATTTTGATATGAATATGTGTACATAAATATAGCTTTAGTTCATTTTTTATTCCAAATCGAAGTCTGTCTTTTAGATCAGGATCCTTTTTACTCTCTTTTAAGACAAATGACTTTTTCTACTTAAATCTTTTAAATATTTATGATACAGAGTTGGTCTTAAGTTAATCATAGCTGCTAAGGCTTTCGGACAGTTCTTCTTTTAATATTAAAAACAAAATTCAACTATTTTTATAATATAATTAATTAAATAAATGCAAGAATTAATTCTTAATTGCTTAGTTAATTTTTATAAATTCCTTTTTAAAACTTTCATGAATTTACTAAATTCATTAAATTTTCAAAAAATGTTTTCAAAATATTTATTGCCCATATATTCTTGATCAGCATGAGTAGACGTATCTATATAGTTCTGTCTAGATCAACAGCTTCTCCTCTGAGGAGATCTGAAATGGGCTTCTTCTTTTTTGATATATCTCGGAATCATCCTGATCGGTTGACTAAATCATATAGCTGCCATAGCAACCGAATGGTCGTGAATTAAGTTTAACCTCAATAATTAATTAATTAATCAAAGTCACAATTTAATGCTTGTGACTAAACACTGCAACTAAGTTTTAACAGAATCGTTGGACTATATCATATAGCTGCCATAGGAACAATCACTCTATATGCTATAGCTTATTCTCATTTGCCATTCCTGAAATATAAATAGCACCCCTCGCATTCTCCTTAATGGTTCTCCTTAATCATATATAAAGACTGGCTGCAAGGGTATGCGAACTTCGGCTTGGTTCCTTCTACTTTCTTATTATTTGGTTTTCACTGTAAGAGAATCAAGCAACAATGTGTGTGTCTTTAGTTTGTGTGTGTGTGTGTGTACTATTATTGTTGTTGTTGGGCAGCAGCAGCGCAGATGTGATTTACATATGAATCGAAAGACAACAACAACAAATAGCAAAGTAAATGTAAATATTAAAAGATGCAAAATGTGGCACAAGTAACTGCAAAATAAGAGCATTTCATGTCTTTTGTTGTTGCTTATTATTGTTGTTGTTGTTATTGCTTGTTGCTTGTTCATTTGTAATTAGAGGCAACGTCATACGTTCGTCCGTCCGTCCATCTGTCGTCTGTCGTTCGTTTTGTCGCTATTTTTCTGCTCTCTGCAGCAGCACTTCAATGTCAGTGCGACAATAATTTCTCAGGCAAGCTTTATTTATGAGACCTCGTTGAATGAAAATATATATATATACATATATATATATATATACATATGCATATGTATATATACCAATCTATGCACTTTATATACATTGTAAAATTTAAATATATATATGTATATATACAGATGTTACAATAAATATAATGAGACTGCTTCTGTTACTACAAAGTAATCATTAAATGCTTCGATCCTTCGATCTTTAAAGATTTTATTATTATTTTCAAGCAATTTTTAGAAAAAAGAAAAATCCAACAAAAACCAAAGTTTAATTAAGTTAAAAAAGTTTCAGAAAATAATTCTTAAATTAATATAACTTTTTCCATAAGAACCATAGGATATAATAGAACTTTTAGCTTAATCATGTAAGTCATCTGCAGAATGATTTTATTATTATTATTATTATTATTATTATTATTATTATTATTATAGGGAACACTTTTCTTTCAGTTAAATTTGAATATTTCCCAAGAGTGAATGATTAACATGAACATAATGAAATTTATATTAAAGGAAACATAATATGGAGGGGGGAAAAAAGGAAAAAAATATGCAAAAATTCCATAAACTATACTCTAAATTAAAAACTAAAACTTAAATTAGACGACTAATGAATCAGTTGAGAGTATTCAAATATTTTATATATGTATATGAGGATAGATCGAATATTGACATCTATTTATGAAATTTGAGTGAAGCTTGGACACTGGGACTTGTTGGGATTAGCTCCACATTGGCTTCAGTGTGTTAGCCATGGTTCATTTAACACCATTTTAAGTATTTTATTTTGTAATTTGTATTTGAATCTTATGCATGTGGACATTGGCAATATTAGCCCAAAACCAAAAAATTATGGACTATGGCTAAGATCAAAGTGTAGAATGATTTTAATTAATTTTATTTAGGTTAGTCGAAGCGTTTTTTATATGGCAGCGATATCTGCTCAAACTTATGATGCACCATAAAAAATAACTCTGAAAATCGATCTGAAGAGGAATAATTTATTTTGTAATGTTGTGATATGATTTCCTAGTTAGAAAACAGTATAAGGAACTTTTAAACTGATCTTGAAATTTTAGTTTTATATCTAACATATCTGACATTATCCTACCATGTAATATCAGTATTATTTAGCTAAATCGATTGACTAGGGCAGAATATATATAGTTGATTTTAGTTATTTTGCTTAAGATGTAAATAGGAATCAGACAGATCTATAAAAATATAAAAAAATATTAGATAAAATTAGAGTTATTTAAAAATTGATAATCCGATTGATAATTCCCATTAAATTTTGCCCATAAATTTATTTCCATTTAAATTTCTCCATCAAGTTTTCACTGAGATTCCGATTCATATAAATCATCTTTTAATAGTAAAACGAATTTAACTGTCTTTCTGAAATAATTACGCCCTTGTTATTTAATATCTTTATAACGTTAGTTTTATATATATATATATATGTATATATATGTACAAGTTTTATTGCTTTAGATTGAGTTTTTCGGGCACAAGAAGTCATTTCCACCTTAAAATTTATGTATTTTCATCTGAGTTTTATTAAAGATAAAAATGTTTAATATTCTCAATAATTATCTTTCGGTTTAGTTGATTTAACTATCTTTTGACATAGTCAAAACTTTTATTTTGAATGAACCAGTCTCAGGCTGCTCTGGTCACACTGGGCTTAAGCTAGATCTGATCTCCTAAGTAAACCGTTTGAATAACCCCCAGAAAATGTTGCAATTGGCAAAGGCCAAAAACCCCCCCAAAATAAAAAAAAAAAAAAATCTTGACCAACTCTGATGCCAACGCCAACGCCTCTTTAGCTCCCCGCCCCCCTCCTCATCCTTCCCCTACTGTTCCTTCTCTACAAACTTGAACGTGCAAAATATTGCTTTTGCCTGGCTGCTGCTGTTGTTGTTGCTGTTGCAGTTGTTGTTGTCTTTGCTGGTTGCTGCTGACGACAAGCAACATCGATGGCAACGACGACAACAGCAACAGCAACAGCAACGGCAACGACGACGACGACGGCGTCATCGTCAGCAACGTTAAAAATTGTTGAGATTCCATTCACATTCCAGCATGCAATTCGTAGTGAATTTTATTTAGCTGTTGTTGTTGTTGTTGTTGTTTGACTAGCAGCGCAAACGAAAGGCAGCATGGAACAGGTGAGGCGATGATCGTGGCGTTGATCGTGTGCATTCCAAAATACACACACACACACACACACACACATACACTCATACAGAGAGCAGAGCAGTTGTTGTTGTTGTTGTTGTTGTTGTTGCTGCTGTTGCTTTTAAAAGTAAATGAACGATAAAACAAGAAAAAAGGAAATATTTTTCAGATACGACTAATCAAACTACTATATATACCCTAATTATACCCTACAATTTGATTTGATTTGACTATTTAAATTAAAGTTTAAGTTTTAAAGTTTTTACTTGGGAAAACTAATTGAAAATTTTCATCATGTTAAACATTAAACAAATCCCGATTTTGCTCAAGACTAAACTGTATATATATTTAGAAATATGTTTAAAGTCTTAAACTTTAGTTAGATTTATAGGTTATATTTATTTTTTGTTTTTTATATATTTTTATTATATTTCTCAATTGATTTTTGATTAGAAACTTTTCTTTTTGAATTGTAATTATAAAATTTTTCTTACCAAAATCAAGGATAATTTACAAAATAAAATTAATGAAAAAGTTTCGCTAGATTTTGTATTAATTTTGTGTTTTTTTCGCATTAAAAGATTATACAATTTTATAAATATTTGACTGAATATGTATGTATATATACATATATAAATTTTTAAGACAAAATGAGTTTCATAAATAGATCTTTATAATGTCTTTGGAATATGATTTTCCTATTTAACAGATCCCAAAGGTGATTAACAGATTAACAGATTATATAGGTTTATAAAATTTATAATGAAATAATGTTTATTAAAAATTCATTCTCTAATACAAAATAATATATTTTCTTAAATAGAAATTGTTAAAATTGATTCAATAATTAAGAAGGATATAATTTTTTTTTTTTTTGAATTCCGAAATATTCCGAAAATCTCCGGATTTATAAGGTGACTTTTTTCATTACGTTTATAACCTTTTTATCACGATTTCTTTGTAACCTTTT
Source organism: Drosophila sturtevanti (assembly GCA_018150375.1). Lineage (NCBI taxonomy): Eukaryota > Metazoa > Arthropoda > Insecta > Diptera > Drosophilidae > Drosophila > Drosophila sturtevanti. The sequence continues at coordinate 3,362,095 of JAECWJ010000408.1, read as the reverse complement.
AAATATATAAACCAGTTATGGATATGGTAACCCTAGAATATAGATATATTTACATACATATATCATATTTAAGCTTTATTTCTAACAGAATATTCGTAATTTTTCTATCAAAGATAAATATTTTAATCTAATTGAAAAGGGATAAAATATTACTTAAAAATTTATTCAAGAATTTTAATTTAATATACTTCAGGTCATTATCTATGAACTATAAACTATATATCTACACGATCACCAATATTTGCTTTTGTTTTAATAATTAATAATATATATTAACAAAACTTTTAAATATATCAATTAAATAATGTTAAATTCCTTCATAATACCCTTCTAGTCCTTCCACTTGTTGATTTTTCTTCTAGTCGTTTCTTCTCTTTCAGGATAAGAAAATAAAGTATGCATTATACTATAGCTAATCCTGATTCCATCTGTTAGAGTATATATATATATATGTACATATATATTCAAGCCAAGTGCTTAGGCCTGGTCAGGCCAATCCAAGGCGATGCAATGCAAACCAAACCAAAGCAAGGCAAGTTTAAGCTGGCTTCTTTTGGAGTGCCAGCTCTGTAAGAAAGAGAGGGAGGGGTGATATATACGATAGAGGGGTTATTCTCTCCCCTTGCTCCCCCCCCCCCCCATAACTTACGCCACTGTCTTCAATGCTAGTCGTTGTTGCAACGAACGAAAAATGCAATTTAGCTCGTTTTTCTTGCTATCTCCCCCCCTTACAACTAACCAACCCTCTCTCTCTCTCTCTCTCTCTCTCTCTCTCTCCTTTACCACCTTATTTTATTTTTTTTTTCGTTTCTGCTGCCTTGAGAGTATGTTTTTAAGTGTGTGTGTGTGTGTGTGTGCGCGAGTATCCATCTATCGGTGTGTGTGTGTGTGTGTGTGTGTGTGTCTGTGTTTGCATTGAAAAAGGGAAAACGAAACGAAAATGCAGAGAGTGGAGTAGAGCAAGAGCAACAGCAGCAGCAGCCGCCTCTCGCTTGCTGTGGAATAAGTTGCCGAGGAATGCGCATTTTTGCAATAATAATCAGCAACTAATACTATTTTTATCTTCTGCCCAGCTACACTATACATATACATTATTATTGTATCTATGTGAATGTGTGTGTGTGTGTGTGTGTGTGTGCGAGTATTTGCCCCCCTGCAGCGTGTTTAGTTCACTCACTCAGTCACTTACTCACTCAGTCAGTCATTCACTCAGTCAGTCAGTCAGTTCAGTCGTTCGTTTGCTCTCTGTGGCCGCATAATTGCCTTCTGGTCTTCGGGCCAAACTAAGCAGCCAGTTAGCCAGTCTTCTTATTTCTTAAAAAATACCCTTACATTTATTGGTTAATATATAAACTAAAACAGTTTCATTTGTTAATTGAATCAATTTAACATTTATTTATAGCTAATGACATCAGAAGTCGTCTATTGCGAAAATTCTATTGGTTTTAATTCAAAAGGAATTTATATAGGGAAGAGCAATAATTTAGTTCGAAAAATGTTAAATAATATTCTAAGGGTTAATTTTATATTAAATTTAGGGATCAGTTCTTTGGGGGATTGTCAATAATCAATGGAACAGTAATTGGTACTTGGTAAATTATAAAATTTATTATAATAATTATAATATTTATTTTAAATCATCTTCAATAATGTTCTAGGAAAATTAATCAGATAACATGATTCTTCAAATTAAATCGTAAATGAAACAAAAATATCGAATCAAGTATCATTAATTATTCTAAATCATTTCCCATGATAATTTTAGAGATGAAGATCGAATTTAACAAACATAACGACAAATACTACCTATTCATACATACATATATAAAAAATTCTTAATCAATGTTAATTAAATATTTCATGAAATTTAAGAAAAAGATTTTCTAATTTAATAGATTTCAATATATCAACGCCAGTTTGTAGATTCTATTCTATAAAAGATATATCTATTCTTATATAACAATTCTGATAATATAACTGAAATATCTTACATTTACATTTGAGTCTTAAATTATATAAAGAATAAAATATACATTGGAATATATATTTGCCAGTTCATATAAAAATATTTAAAAATCAATTTGGGATATTTTAATTCAAAATCCGTTTAGATAGGAAGGGAGGGAGGGAAGGTATACAGTTATTATTATATATATATATAATTTTAAAATATTTTTAAAAATCAAATTCATTATTAAACTATCACAATCAATCAAATACAATTTAAAATCCGCCTACTTAAACCGATTATATAATGAAAATTGGGCAATTAAATTTAAAAATTTAAACATTAAACATTTGTCCTTCGATTTTGAAATTAGTTTTAGAAATTGATGCATAAATATTATAATAGATCATTTAGTCACCTCTTTTTCCATATCTGTTTTGTGTCTGAAAGATATACCATATATGTATATATATATACATATATATATAGCATATATATGTATATATATACATGGTTAAGCACATTTTTATGGGCCGTTTGCATAAAGCAGACTCTAATTATTCTGTTGACAAAAGTTGACTTTTTTTTTATATCTGGTTGAGACTTGACTTGTTATTATTGTTGTTGGTATGCCTCATACTATATACATATACAGTATACATATAGATAACCCAAGATTGGGGGCATATATATATACATATATATACTTGATCTGCTTGACGGTAAACACAAGCTCCACGCGCCAAATCTAAATGTCAACATAGAGAATGGCCATGGTGCCAGCTCCTCCCACCAACCCACCCACCCTCCTTCCCCCTTCTGTGGGCCAACGCCCTCACACCACCTTGTTAGGAAATTTTTCACATTCCACAAATATTTTGCGGTATTTTTGCGCAAAATAACAAAAAAAAAAAAAAGAAGAGAAGAAAACAATATTGTATAATAACTAATTAACAATACAAATAAAACCAAAACAAAAAACAAAAAAAAAACTGACTGAATACACTTGCAATGTCATAAAGAGTTAAGCGGTGGTGTGGTGGAGGGGTGGCGGGGTTAGGAACGTGGGTTAAATATTTTGATTTCGATGCGTTGAATATAATAAAAGACGCTATGGGAATTTTTAATTGTTTAATTGCGTACAAAGTTTTGAAGCAATGGATGAGACTTGGAATTGACTTGAAAGGCAAACTGCCGCATTTATGCGAGGTGAAACTCAAAAGTTTGCAATTATTAAACAAAAAAAAATTCATTATGAGCGTAGAAAATTATGAAAATAGCTTTGAAATAGTTTTACAAGATATATTTCTAATATACAACAAAAAAGGAACCCAACAATTTATTGTTTAAGCTTTTAATACTACTTCAAATATTTATCTTTTATTTAGACTTTATCTAAAATTCCTGTTACTAATCTCGCATAAAAGGTTTATTTTGTTATTTCTTAAGGAGAATTTTGTATTTAGCATCAATTAAGATTATTTTATATAGGCAATTAGATCTTAAACTTGGTTATCATTAAGCAAAGAAATCATAACAAAATTGCAAAAAAAAGAACGCAGGAACAAATAAATAATAGAGAAAATCACTTGCGAACAAAGAAAATTCTTGAAATATTCAATTTATTAAAAAAAAAAAAAACTTTCTAGAATATATGATACATCTCGCTAAACTATTAATTTCAGATCCAAGAATACATTTCCATTATTCAATATGTTCTCTTATCGCATCGTCTCTCGTAAAGTCTTTTATGAAGAAATAAATTTCTAAAGCTATATATTTAAGTGGTATATATATATGTATATATCTTTAACTGATCATCCTGTGCATGCCATTAAGTTTCCTATATGATTTCCTATAATATGTTGTTTTTTTTTTTCTTCTTTTGCTTCCTCATTTGCACTTGGCACAGTTTTTGCAAAATTTTTTTTTTTTTAGCTATTTTGTCGGTATAAAATTTGTTTACATACAAATATGTATATCTGTGTATCTATTGATGGCTATTTCATAGTCAGGTGCGCACGCCAAATGCCAAACACCCCCCCCCCACATGGCATGTCCAATCCAAAAAGTGTTTCTCCCAATGTACATAGTGTAGATTTAATGGTTCGTCATAAAAAAAATGTGTGTGTAAGTGATTTGAGTGAGTGCGCGGTGCTTCTTTTTAATACCCTATAAACCCTTGAGGATATATTAATATATATATTCATTTGAAAGGAGGAGGGAAATTAATTATGAATTATTTTGATTAGAAAAACTTTTGGGATTTCTTTTTTATTATTAATTGATATATTAATTGTTCAGTGATTGATATATGACTTATTATGTTAAATATCAAAATTATATACATATAGAATTCTTAAAATATCTTTGCTCTTCTTCTTCTCTTTCTAGTAAAAGTTTAGTTCTGATTATTCTATTATAAGAATTTGAAGAGATATATATCTATTTTCTTTAATAAAAATTTGAAGCATTTTTAATACTTAATAGAATATCTTATTGTTCATATATGTATTTATATCTCCATATATTATATATTTCGATATTTGATAAATCAAATTAAATCAGATTTTATTTCTATCTAATTTTCTATACTTTTTAAAAAGAAAAACAATAGAGAAAAACAATTCTATAGGAATAATGGATGAAATTGGGTATCTTTTATAGGGTATTTACCAAGTCTATGTATTTACTTTTTTAATGAATGTATTTTAGTTCTTTTTTTTTTTGGCAATTGAGAAACTTTCGAGATTCCCAGAATTTAAAAGTGACATAATGCTTGCCTCCCCCTTGCGACGCATTCATTATGTGGTGTGTGTGTGTGTGTGTGTGGTGTGGTATGTGCAACGAATTTGCTTTTGTCTTTGCATGAAAATCATACGATTCCAGGTGTCCGTCCGAATGGATGGGGATGGCTATCATCAACTCTCCATCATTTCGCCTCATTACAAACAATGAGTTTTCATTTTCCGCCAGTGAAACAGTTAAACTTTAGCCATCCATTTGCCAATGACTCACGTTCCTGGTATGTAAATGAGGAGACCGATCAACATGTCGGTGTGAGTGTGTCTGTGTGTGTTAGTGATATTTTTTTTCTTTCTTTTTTGAGGCTGTTAAAAACGCACCAAAAAAACGCGCTACTGTAGCGTGTGACAATTTTTATATCAGAGGGTGAAGGCAAAACAAAGCTGAACTTAATAATTGGATTTATATTATCTGATTATATAGATTTTTAATGCAATTTTGTTGTTAAATATCATGTTATGCTTCATATTGTGCTATAGCTGCTATAGAAATGATATGTCTAAAGTTTGGTATAAGTGATTTTTGATTAACTTTTTATGATTTTATAAAGTCTAACAAGAATCGGTAAGATCAAACATATAGTTACCATAAGAATTAACAGTCTAAACCAAATACATAGCTTATAAGGGAAATTTATTTATTTTTTATAATATTTAAACAAAAAAAAAAAAAAACTTTTTATTTTACATAATTTGAAAATTATTCTTTGAAATTTTTATAAAATAATTGAACTATTTTTCCTTGGATTTTCACATTCTGTTAAATGAAAACTATGAAAAATAATTAAGAAATGAATGGAAATTTTCTCATTTATTTCTCAAATTTCTTAAAAAAAAAAAATTTGTATTAAAATGCAAGCCAATCAATTCCAAGATTGTAAATGCATGACAAGTGTTGAACATATAATTCATGTAATCGATCTATATATACATTTATATTTGTATTAAAGGGTATATTGATACAAATCGATATATATCGATACGTTTGCCTGAATCATCTTTTGGCCTTACAATAAAATTTGAGTTTATATTTTTTTCTTTCTTTTTCTATTTTTGTCTATTTTTGTTTTTGCAGCAAGTTGTCGACCGACTTGGAGGATCGTGTGTGTATATATATCAATTGAAATTCCGTAAAGCCGCATGGTCACTAAAATCAAATCAAAACCCCCCATATTTATATTCAAATATTCAAATTCATTCATCGAGTTCTGCGAACTATTTTTGTGTGAGAAACAGAAATGAATTCAAGATGAATTCCCCCCCGCCCCCCGATTTCGCATAATGCAAATGATGTGCTTTAAGTGAAGAATTCTTTTATTTTGTTTTCGCGAGTGATAAAAGCAATAACAACAACAACAACAACACCAAGAAAAGATATATATATATATATAAAGAATCAAAAATCAAACAAAAGCTTCTCGTTGTCGTTGTCGTCGTCGAGCCTACAGAAACACACACACACACACCACACCCTACACACACACACACATGATGGCTGGCGGGAGCAATGCAAACACATTTATCTTTATTGAAAGCAACAATATGAAAAATATCAGCAACAGCAACAATAAAACATCGTAAACCATATACATAACCAAGACTTAAGTAGTTCATTATAAAATGCAACAAATAAATCCAATACAATAAATAAAAAAAGAAAAAAAGAGCTAAATAATATATAAATAAATAAATGCAAATGTAAAAAAGAAAAAAGTGACAAAAAGTGACAAGAAAACATATATATATATATTTATAAATATTTATTTAAATTAAATCGCTGCTGCTGTTTCTGTGTTTGTTTGTTTCTTTTTCTATTTGGTCAGAGAGAGCACATCTTGGCTATATCATTAATTCGTCCTCCGTGAGACTCTGAGCGTGTGTGTGCGTGTGCGTTTGCGTTTCTGTTGTTGTTGTTGGTTGATTTGTGTGTCTGTCTGTGTGCTTGGGTTATCATTGTATGTATGTTGTGTGATATGAGTGTACAGAGGCGGCAACAGCAACATCAGCAGCAGCAGCAACAGCAGCAGCAGCAGCAGCAGCAGCAACAGCAACAGCAGCCGCATCATCGTCATCATGCATCCAGCGGGCGAAAAAAGGGGCGGTCGTCCCAATGATAAATATACAGCAGAAGCTCTTGAGAGCATTAAACAGGATTTAACCCGTTTTGAAGTACAAAATAATCATAGAAATAATCAGGTGAGTTTTCATTTTATTTATATATATATATATAATAGCCATAAAGTAATACAAAACCGCGGGGATATATTACGAAAAAATACCGAAAGCCTTTAATATGAAAAATGAATAAGCAATTGTATATATAGATTAGGTATATATAATTTAGATATATAGAAGGCAGAAACGATCATTTAGCAATTATAGAAGGGGTAAGGATAAGCTATTGATATTCAACTTTTTCAGTATCCCGATATGATACATCGTAAATTTATTTGAAAGCAAGGATTTAATATATATTTATGATTTAGATTAAATAAAGCTAGTCTTAAATCATATGGCCAATCGGATCGATCATTAAAATGGAAAAAAGGATCTTCGACTAGCTTACAGATAAAACATATAGTTCAAATTCTTTTATTTTCAGAGTTTAGATATTCCTCAGGGTCAGAGTTGATCATCATTTAGCCTTAACTTAACTTAAAAAGTTGAAGAAATTTTGTAAAATTCTAAAAAAGGAAAGAAGAAATGGTCGTAAATGAATTTTTTAAAGGAAAGATATAGTTTCTTTCTTTAATCATCTAAAATTTGTTTAATTTGAAACCTTGTGAACTTGACATTCCATAGCTATATCAAATATCAGATATACATACATAGCTAAGCTTGATGAGCAACAATAGAAATTAAATGAACATATGCGTCAGAATATAGAATTTCCCGCCTGCCTTTTAACGATTAAATTTTCCATCTTTTTTTCATTTAATTGATCAGTTTCAGTATTTCTTTTGTATAACTCTCTCGACTTATATTAAGTAACTAAGAAACATTCTTAATGTTTTCACACAAATCAATTTCACTTCTTATCAGTAAAAATATTTAGCTGACTCATAGAAGTATGTCTATATATATATAATATATGTATACATAAAATGCAGCAGAACATTTCTTTAACCAAAAACATATTTCAAACCAATTTTGGTCTCTTGGGGCCATAAAAGTAAAAAAAAACTTATCGACATTTTTATGGCTCAAATACAAATGACCAAACCAAAAAGACAAGAAAAATATATAAAAAAAAAAAAATAAAAAAAAAGCGACAACCAATAAAAAAGTTTACTACTAAAACGAATGGATAAAACAAAAGCCGCTGCTCCAAAGACGTTTGACTACCTTCTGCCCATTTTTGGTCTTTATGTGGGTGGATCCTGACCCACCTACTACTACTTGGCACGAGCCACCAGCCAACAGAGATTTTGCCACATTTTACCCATTGTCTCACAAATAATCAAAGTGTTTTTTTTTTTATAAACAAAAAGAAATGAAACAACAAAAAAAAACTCTGATGTTTGTGCTAAATATAAATTTACACTACCAAAATGCGAGCTTGAAATAAAATTAATGAACTGCCAAACGAAATGCAATTGACCTTCTGTATTTGTGTCTAAGGGTAGAGGAGGAGAGGAGAAGAGAGGGCGTATGAGCAATGTGGAACGTATGTGGATTGCGTGGGTGGTTGGATCGCTGTGGGGTTGTTGCGTTGATCAGACACTTTGTCTGAGTGTGTGCGTGTATTGTGTAAATATGCTTAGATCAGTGACGGATTTACGCACGATAATTTTCTAGGAAAATTCTAGAAAAAAAATGTAGATAGTTTTTTCTATAATTTGGAATACTTTGAAATTCATTAAACGATTTTAGTAGCTTAAACACATTTCAATTATTTAATTTTTTTTAAATAAATAAAATATATTACAATTAAACTTTATACCTATAAAAAGAATTCAACTGTTTAAAATTCATAATCTTCAATTCTTAACTTCAAATACCTGTAAATCCGCTCCTGTTTTAATACTCACTCACAGTATGTGCGTAGTTTGTTTTTTTCTTTCTTTCCTTTCGTATTGACGTCACAGAAACGCCAAAAAATGAAGAAAAAAAAATTATTGAAAATTCCTTCGAATGACTAATGGGCCGATCAAGGCAATCGGTTAAGAAAATTTCAGCACCATCACTATGCAATTAGCCAAATCCCGCCACTAGCTCACACACAATCATTTATTAACGACGACAATTGGCCAAAATGGTGAAAAGAAGAAGAAGAGAGGAAAAAATAAAAAACGAAAAGGTACAAGCAAAACTGCAATTCACAAGACGACCACATCATAAAAATTTTTAAATATGATCTGACAGGTCCATTAATTTAAAATTTTTACGGCCCAACCGGCTACTGTTTTCTGGACGATTGTAAATTATGATCATCATTCCAGAGCTGGTCGAGACGAGAGGATAAGCTGCTGCACAATCCTTCCTAAAGTTAAGCGTTTTTTTTTTTTTTTTTTTTGCCTCTTTCTTTCTTTGGGCGTTCCTTAAAGGTTTTAGCCATAAAAAAAAGAATCGTTTGTTAAATAAAGGGAAATGTTGACTTTAGGTTACAAAGTAAAATGTAAAAAAGTTGATGCTGAAGTATTTAAATCTAAAAAGGAATATAAATGATAGCATCTATGTATAAGGAAAATTTTCTATATGATTTCTTTTATTATTTATCTTTAGAAAAATTTCATATCTTGAGTATAACCAATTTATTTTTCCATCTCAAGAGATTACACGGTATGAGAGGAAAAAATATGCAGACAAGTTTTTTTTTTTTTTTTTTTATTTGTTGCAACAGTTGGCTAATTGTTATGACTGGAATATTTTTGGCAGTGACCAATTTTATGATCTGCAATTGCCAATGCCATTGGCATTGGGGCACAAACTGAAATTTCATTTTGGCCAACTTTCGCCTGACTGACGCCTGCCTGGCAGACAGACTGTCCGTTTGCCAACGCCTCCTTTTCCTAACGTTTCACTCCTCTATCTCTCTCGCTATCTCTATATTTTTGTTGGCCTGGCTAATTGGTCATGCTGCGCACTAAATACCAAGCGGCCATAATCTGCTCATATATAGAAGTTAGCCAAATATGTATGTATGTATATATGATCATTGGGGCGCCCATGTCGAAAGCGATAAACGATAGATAAATAAATAAATATAAATTTATGCATGAAGCCAGATTCAACACTTTTCAACGGTCATGTTAACGCCCACTCAGTCGGTTCATTTTGCCGGGGCCCCGGCTACTATTAACAAACAAAAAGACTGAATGATTGCCCAGACATTTGACAATGTTATAAATATTAACCAGAGTCAAGACACAAACCCCAAAAGCAACACCAGCAACAACAGCAACAGCAACAACATCAACGGCAGCAACAGGCAGCAATGTCTGTCCCAAATCAAGGCAAAAATATGTTAAAAAGAATTCATTAAAATAACAAACGATATTATAATAAATAAATTTACAATACCAAATGAAATGACGCCAACGCAGCCAAAAAAAAAAAAAATAACGTTAGCAAGGTGTATGTATACAGCGGAGGGAGGGTTGGTAAAGAGTGGGCTAAATGGAATTTTGAAAAAAATTAAATAAAAAAGCATATCTTAAATAGAAACAGCAAATCTGAAATGTGCATAAATAAATTAGTAGAGGAAAACAATGCCCCATACAAAACACGTAGACCCAATGAATGACGTACACATGTAATTCGCGGTGGAAAACCTTTTATTGAAATAAGTGTGCATACAGTTGCACTTAAAAGTGATCAGATAGGCGAAAGATTTTTGAGTAATTATTGTACTATTTATTATAAATATTTAAATATATTAATTTTTTAATATAAAAAGCAGGCAAAAGTAGATATATAAATATAAAAATGTTAAAAAAAGGAAAATAAATAAACAATAAAGAATTAATGAGGAATTAAAAAGTAAATTTAAAAACAATTAATAAATAAATATTTTACAATTAATTCTCTTTCTCAAATCCAATCGAATTCCAATTGGAATATATTTATCTATGACGACTATCCAAAAAAAAAATAAATTTAAAATAAAGAAAGTATAAAATAATGTGATTAATTAGTATGTATAATAATAATTAATTAGTCATAGTTTACACACATGTTGACTAATAATTCTACATCTAAACATATATTCATGTGTTTCTTCCTATACAAATAATACCAGCCCTTAAATCCATTAAACAATTAACTATATAGAATATTTATTTAGATATAAACCATGAAATCCGAGAGTTAACTATCTCTATAGACAATTTCTCAAGGTATCAATTATATTTTCTTTTGAAAAATCTGTTTCTCCATTTGTGTCTACACATATGTTTTTGTCTGTCTGAATACTTTTTATGCCAACTGTATTACGAAATATTTATGGCACATTTCATTTTCGAAAAAAAAAAACAAAAACAAAGCAAAAGAAAATCAAAAGTAAAATTAAGCAAAAAAAAAAAAAAAGAAATATTCCCTCCCTGGGGTGCAATTTTCAACTAATTTGCGCGTTGGAAAACGCTCGCGTCTTGGCAATTTTTGTGCGAAATATTTTTGAACCTGTCGCTTTCGCTTGTATCGGACGTGTGTAGCTATTTTCATAGGAATTTTCACCTAAATAAATATATGCACACATATATATAAATACGTATATGATGATGTATATATATATATATCTGTATCTATGTATATACATTTGGACAGCAAGACCCAATACAAACATATATCATTTTTCAGCAAACGGCGGCAATCACCGAAAAAAGATTGTTGTATGTACACACAGCAACAAATATTGCCAGCTAGAGGCAAAAAGGAATGTTTGGCCAAAGTTATTCCCCCGAAATAAACTAATACATACATATGTACATAGATATTTGTATATATGTATATGTACATACATATATATCTTTAGATATTTACACAGATATTTGCCAGTTGCCAAGAATTTTGATGTATTTTTATTTAATTTTTTTGATGGCAAGAACAAAAAAAAACAATTTGAAAAAGTTAATAGATACCAAGAAAATAATTGTTATGTCTGCAAATAAAATCTTTTTGTATATTGACAAACAATTTCGGTCAGGTTCAAAATTGCACTATACAGATACATATATATGTATATGTATATAGGCCAAGGGAATTGTTTTGGCTGACTTTGCCCCTTTTTGAATTGTCAATTTCGTTTAAACGGATTAGCGAAAGTGTTTGATAGAAGCCCACTACCCTCCCCCCCTGCCATCCTCCCTCACGATTCTTGTCTACTACAAATCCAATTTACTTTATTTGCAAATTAAGCAATGCAAATCGACTTGGTGGGTCATTCTATTGGCCATGATATTTTCATGTTGCTTCTGTTTTAGCTGATTAAGTGCACCCACTGGCTTTAACTAATTTGACGTAAATTGACTGTCTTGTAAGACAGTTAAAAGAACAACTAAAACAACGAATTAAATATCAAGACTAACTGCCGGCTCTTGGATAATGATTTCATTCATTAATGATTCTTGTATCCTTCAATCCATTCTCAGACAATATAAAATAATAGCTTACATGGGTAAACTCCTATAATAGAAACTGTCTTAAATAAAAGAGAAAGGGAGTAGTTAATCATTGCTTTAGATTGTTGAAGAAAAAGCAATCAACAATTGCCTCAAGATATTCACAGAAATCACTGTAAAATGAGTCAATGTTCCGGCACTTCTTCTTTTTTTATGATGTGAAGAACTTTTCTTTAAACTGGGAGAAGCTAAAAACTTTACAATATTTTTTTAAAGTTTAATTAAAACCGCTGTCGTTTATTTAATACTCCGAAAATTTAATACCTTTTTTTATTGATCCATTAAGAAAAAATATTACATAATAAATCAAAGTAAAAATTTATATTACTTAGTATAAAAATTTTCTGCATTTCAAACATGATTTATAGATTTGATTAGAGACTTCGTATTTTTTAAGTAAAATCTTAAAATCTTAAACTAAAAGCCAATTAATTTGATATGATAGATTAGGCGAAATAAAAGTAAAATCAAATCTCTAGAAATTTCCATTTAAAGGATCCTACAAATAAAGAATTGTATTTTAAAGTATTTACTATTTTAAAATTTTGAAAAATTTTATTCATTGTACCTATTTAAATTTTTTTTTTAATTATCGAAACGAATATGACAGATGAATGAATATGTAAAATTCTTTGTTTAAGCAATGATTTATTTATATGGAAAACTGATGATAAATACGTTCTGTGAAAATTTGAACTTTTTAAAGCCATATAAAAATATATAGGTTGCAATATTCACACGTACATATATTTTAGTTATCACTGTAACTAAAATATAGACAACAAACTAGAAATCGCAGTGCATTAAAGAGTTAACAAGTTTAATTATTCGTTTAAATTTTATTTTTTTTTAATTTATTGAAATTGCAATTGGAAAATGGCAAAGTGGAAGCAAAATATTTACAAATTAATATGGTATATAACATACTATTGAGGAGCTTAGGTAAACCTAGATAAATATTCAATTGCATGTCACGTACTTTTCATTTTGGTTCATCTCTATTCTAAGTAACTCGTTGTCAGTCATTCGGAAAGAAAGAGAGAGAGAGAGATAGGGATAAAAGAGAAGACAACGGCTGGGCATAAATATAGAGGAGTCATTTGGAGGATCAGTCTCTCCAGTCAGCAAAAGGGCAACTGAAATGGCAGCTGAAGAAGCATCAAAAGAACGCGTAAAACGGGTAGCACCAGCCGCACAGCATGTGGAGGAAGAACAAGAATAATGCGACACAAATATACACAACAACAACAATGATAATAAAAAAAAATGAAACAGAAACAAGACATGACGAAGGTTGCCCTTGCTTAAATGCTCCCCATCATCCACTCTCTCACTCAATCATTTGCCCAACTGTCTCCCTCTCTCTCTCTCTTCTCTCTCTGTGATTGTGAGTGCAGCAGCACATCTGGCAGAGAGAGAGCAGATCATTTTCCTTTACTCAGACTGCTCTCACTATGTTTTTTGGGGGCTCTCACTTTGATTTCTTTCTCTCTCTATCTCTCTCTCAGTTTTTGAAAAGGAATTTCACGACTGATGGCAAGAATTTTATATTGCCATTGCTTTTTGGCCGGCGCGTTTCTTTTGGCCTTTTGTTTTAGCCTGTGGTTCGCCTCTTTTTGTTGTTTTTATTTTGTATGCGCGTATCTTTTGTTTAGTTTTTAATACACACACACGCACATAGATCTACATACATATGCATGGGATGAGAATTTTTCACAGCGCAGGAATGTTGCCCCAGACAGAGGCGTAGCTTGAACCAAACGGGGGGTAGCATTCGTAGGGAAAGTGGTTGGACATTTGCCTTTTTAAAATTCCATATTTAATCGTCATTTTTTTTCTTTCTTATTACTTCAGAATTACACACCTCTGCGATATACCGCCACCAATGGACGGAATGATGCACTTGCTCCAGAATATCACCATGCGAAACCGCCGATGGAACCGCCACCATCGGCTTCTCCATCGCCGGACATTGTAGGCGTACCCCCGCCGCCCAATATTGTTGGCGTCCAGCCGGTAGTTGTGGGAGTGGGCGTTAGTGGTGGAGTGGCTCTGCCAACGAACGGACATGTGCCAAAGATGATCAATGCGCTGATACCGCCCAAGCTCATCCGCAAGCCAAGCATGGAGCGCGATACCACGTCGCATTATCTACGCTGTAGCCCAGCCCTGGATTCGGGTGCCGGCAGTTCGCGTTCAGATAGTCCGCATTCGCACACTCATCAGCCGGTTGGTAGTCGTGCTAGCACTGGCCAGTTCTCACCCTCGCCCAGCAGTTTCAGTGATGCCACCCCGCCTGCTCCACCGCCAAGAAATCCGACAGCTGGCAACTCGGCTACACCTCCACCGCCACCGCCAATAAATCAGGCGTATAAGAGACGTTCGCCGGCTCTAACACGACCGCCAGCGTTAACGCCAAGCGGCGGAACGCGTGGCACATCACCAGTAATACCACAGAACGGTGCTGGACCTGGCATCAAGACACAGCAGCAACAGCAACAGCAGCAACAACAGTTGGCACATCAAATGAAGGCCCTTAATATGTATCCAGGCGGTGGAAATGGAGCGGTGGTTGAGCCTCCGCCACCATATCTAATCAATACAGTTGTGGTGGCGGCAGCACCTCCGCCACCCAGTTACACAGCATCCATGCAATCGCGACAATCGCCCACGCAATCACAACAATCGGACTATCGGAAATCACCAAGCAGTGGAATCTATTCGGCCACATCAGCCGGTTCACCCAGTCCCATAACTGTGAGCAATAGCAGCGGCATTCTGCCAGCTTCTGGAGTGGGATCTGTGGCAAGGCCGCAACCACGTGTCTATCAGGCACGCACCCAACAGCCGATCATCATGCAGAGCGTGAAGAGCACGCAAGTGCAGAAGCCAGTGTTGCAAACAGCTGTGGCACCACAATCGCCAGTTAGTGCCTCGGCTAGCAATTCGCCTGTCCATGTGCTAGCGGCGCCTCCCTCCTATCCACAGAAATCGCCAGCTGTTGTACAGCAACAACAACAGGCAGCAGCAGCTGCCCAACAACATTCACCACTCCTTGGACCGACTGCATCGGTGGTGGGTGTGGTGGGTACAACGACAGTGAAACCACCTACACCCACCACACCGCCTCTAATTGCCAATGCGCTGAATGGAACAGTTGTTAGTAAACCGGCATGTATGGAACCGCCATCGTATGCCAAGAGTATGCAGGCCAAGGCAGCCACGGCACAGCAGCAACAGCAGCAGCAACAACAGCAACAACAACAGCAGCAGCAGCAACAGGTAAGGAAATACAACAACAACAACCATATGAAAAAAGCTTACTAATTTCTCTATCTCTTTCTCTCTAATCGCAAGGTACAACAGCAACAACAACAACAACAGCAACTTCAGGCACTGCGAGCACTCCAAGCTCAGGCACAGGCCCAACAACATCAGCAACAACAGCAGCAGCAACAACAACAACAGCAGCAGCAGCAGCAACAACAGCAACAACAACAGCAGCAAAAGGCAACTCTAAATGCTGTTAGCAGCAATGGTAACTCTGGCAGACAATTGCCACCGCCACCACCATATCAGAGTAGTCGTGTAACCACACCAGATATGTCCACTAACAATAATAACAACATCAACAACAACAACACAATTGGAGCAACAGAAATTAAAGCACCCATCAGCAGCAGCAGCAGCAACAACACCAGCAACAACAACAACATACAAATCACAAACAGCAATTTGGCAACAACACCACCAATACCACCAGCCAAATATACAAGTGGCAGTGGCAATGGAAACAGTTCCGGTGGCAGTAATGGTTCCTCATCAACAGCATCAGCATCGGGAGCGAAATCTACATCCGCAGCTGCTTGCAAAAAGATAAAACATGCCTCACCCATACCCGAACGTAAACAAATTTCCAAAGAGAAGGAGGAACAGAAGGAGATACGTATACGTCAATATTCGCCACAGGCATTCAAATTCTTTATGGAACAGCATATTGAGAATGTGATTAAATCGTATCGCCAGCGTACATATCGAAAAAATCAATTGGAAAAGGAGATGAGCAAGGTGGGATTATCGGATGCAACACAAATCGAAATGCGTAAAATGTTAAATCAAAAGGAAAGCAATTACATTCGATTGAAGCGGGCCAAAATGGATAAGAGTATGTTTGATAAGATCAAGCCCATTGGTGTTGGTGCCTTTGGTGAGGTGACTCTAGTGAAAAAGATCGATACCTCCAATCATTTATATGCCATGAAGACGCTCCGCAAAGCAGATGTCCTTAAAAGGAATCAAGTGGCGCATGTGAAAGCCGAACGTGATATCTTGGCTGAGGCCGACAATAATTGGGTGGTCAAGCTCTATTATAGTTTTCAGGATAAGGATAATTTATATTTTGTGATGGACTATATACCCGGTAATATACATAGATTTTAAAATGTTTCTACATTTATACTCATCATATATGATCCTTTTAAAAGGTGGTGATCTGATGTCATTGCTTATCAAATTGGGCATCTTTCAAGAACCGCTGGCACGTTTCTACATAGCCGAAGTCACCTGCGCTGTAGACAGTGTACACAAAATGGGCTTTATTCATAGGTAAGATTTTAAATATATATATGAATATATACCAATATAATTTGATCTAAAACCTATATAAATTTCTTTAACAGGGACATCAAGCCTGATAACATACTCATCGATAGGGACGGACATATAAAACTCACCGATTTTGGTCTATGCACTGGTTTTCGATGGACGCATAACTCTAAATATTATCAGGAAAATGGTAGCTAATCAAATATATATTCTATTTGAAATCTTTTAACATTTTTTGTACGTTTTCCAATTATCAGGTAACCATTCCCGACAGGATTCAATGGAACCATGGGAGGACTTCTCCGAAAATGGTTCAAGACCAACTGTATTAGAAAGGTGAGATCAATAATTTAAATTAATCATGCGACATTAATTAGAAAACTTATTTTTTTTCCTCAGACGACGTATGCGTGATCATCAAAGAGTTCTGGCCCATTCACTGGTTGGTACACCCAATTATATAGCCCCCGAGGTTTTGGAACGCAGCGGTTATACACAATTATGTGATTATTGGAGTGTTGGTGTAATTCTTTATGAGATGCTTGTGGGTCAACCGCCATTTTTGGCCAATAGTCCATTAGAGACGCAACAGAAGGTAAGTTTAGATTAATCCAAAAAAAAAATAGATATATATATATTATAGATAATAATAATAATCATTTGATAGGTCATTGAATGGGAGAAGACATTACATATACCGCCACAATCAAATCTTTCACCCGAGGCCACCGATCTGATAAGGCGTCTGTGTGCCTCAGCTGATAAACGACTGGGCAAGAGTGTCGAAGAGGTAAAGGCACACGATTTCTTTAGAGGCATTGATTTTGCCGATATGCGTAAACAGAAAGCACCATATATACCAGAAATTAAATATCCCACCGATACATCCAATTTTGATCCTGTTGATCCGGATAAATTGCGCTCCAATGACTCCAATTTGAGCAGCAACGATGATTTCGATCTAAATGATAGGCAATTCCATGGATTTTTCGAATTTACCTTTAGAAGATTTTTCGATGACAGACACCATCCAGATATGACGGACGATCAGGCGCCGGTCTACGTTTGAGACATCTTGTCGTCATCTCTCATATTTTTTTTCAAATATAATTTGTGTTAGTCAAATAGTCACAAACGGTCAGAAAAGGAAATCAACTATGAAATCGAAACATTTCTAAAAGAGAGTAAGAGAGAGAGAGAGAGGGAGAGGGGGGGCAACTGTTAAAGCTAAGAAATTTGAAAAACAAAAAGAGAACATTTTTTAATATCATTTTTAGTAGAATTTTTTTTATTTTGTTGCCTAAGTAACATTTTATTATGTTTGAATTTGAGAATTTGATAACTAAATTGATGTTTTGGGTATATTTTTTGATCGAATACCCTACTTTTTTAGAAATTTTAAACTATTATAAAACTATGACAGGAATATGGAAGAAAAAACTATATAATTATATATCGATAAAAAATATATAAAAATGCCTCAGTGCATGAACTGAATAAATTTAAAGCAAAAACAAATGAGTCATATTTTTTGATGCACTATAATGCATATACAACATACTATATATTAAATAGTTATTCTATAAATTGAAAGAAAAGAATATGGAATATAATTATATAATATTCAATATACATATACACTATCCATATGTATATAAATATATATGTGTGTATCTGTAAGAAAATAAGAACCAATTGAACCAATATCTGGTGCTCAACGAAAATATGCTATACCTAAATGCCTTAAAAACGAAATCAAAAGAACACTATACTGCTAGGACTAGACTACAACAAAAACAAAAAAGATAAGATGGAATAGAGAAGCGAATTTAACTAAGCCTAATCATTATAATTTTTCACATTTACTGGACCGATTTGACCAAGTTTAAAGAATTGGTTGATGGGCAACTATATCAGCAGGCTGGATAGTTGCGTCATCTCTGCCCACATCCCCACCACCCATACCTACTATTTTTGATTCAACTTGAAATTTCTATATATATAGATAGCATGACATCTGAGAAATAATTGATTTGTGCAACGATCTAGAAAAAGATTCATACTATTGATTGCACTTTGATCGCACCAAGTTAGCGATATAAGCGGGTCTTATAAGCCTACTCTATCTAGAATGAAAAATAAACCCCTATTTACAAATTATCAACCCACTATTATTAAATGTTAAAGCCCGCGGGCGCGCCTTTTTATGTTGAATAAAGAAAATGAATAACTATTATTATCCTATTACTGCTCATTGTACTAAACATTTTTTGTGCGCCCTACCAAGCAAGAACAAATTAAGAGATACCTATTATATATACATATATATACATAAATCTATACATATATAACTCTATAAATATATATATATACATTATTTTAGCTACTTATTAAGCAATGTTAGATGAAACTTGTTGAATGCCAAATGAAATTGTTTTTATAAAAAAAAAAAGAAAAGAAAAAAGAATTCAACATAAATTCTCTAAAGAAACACAAAAAAATATATAATATAATACTATATCAAGTTCTATATATTAATTTAACATAATTTTATACATATACATATATCGATATATGCAATACAATTTTTTATTATTTATGCCTAAAATGTTAAATTTTAAGAATGTTTTTTAGTTTATAAACTGCTAACCATAGTTTAGTTTAATTTTTAATGTATATGAAACTATATCAATTTGTTTAAACGTAAATTCGTTGGAAATGCTAAATTGGAAAATGTATGTATGTGTTTTTTTTTAAATTCAATTAGCAAGAGTTTCGTTTATGTATATATATATATATATATATATATATATATATATATATATATATTTATATATATATATTTCTTTGTGTGTGTAATCAGACGAAATGAACGAGAATTAATTTAAACAACAGCAGCAACAAAAAAAACCTATGTGTGCCTTTGCCAATTAATTTACATTAACAAATTAATAAATGAAAAAGATATATTTAAATAAAGCTTTTCAATTATTGGAAAAAATCGAATGCGACTTGAACAAATCAAGATCAATAGCTTTGATCTTTGCTGTAAGTATTTCCAAATGGTATTTGAAGGTCAAGATTTCGTAGATCCTGGAAAGTATTCTGAGTACTTAAAATATTGTTCCCATTGATTCTAGAATCTCCAGGTTTATATATAGAGATATAAAGATATTTTAAATTCGGTACCAAAAACCTCCCCAAAAAGAAAATTCAAGACAATTTTAATTAAATTTTAATAATTTGTTTTTTTTTTTTTTTTTATTTTTTCACTTTGTAAATTTAATAATTATAATAATTTGTTGTAAATTTATCAAGACAAAAATGTTTATCTTTTCGCTTATTCTTTTTTCATTTGTTCTTTTTGTTTTTGGTTTTTTTTTTTTTAATTTTTTGATTAAAATACATTTATGCATAGTATTTGAAATATATAAGTTACTTTTGTTTTCTTGTTGTTGTTTTTACTGAATTGTTTTATTTCTGGATTTAACTGTACTCTGTGTAATAGCAAATAACATTTGATGCCGTTTTTATTTTTCTTAAATTTTCATTCAACTTAAACTAAATAAAAGAAAACAAAATTAAAAAACAAATAATACACATTAAAAAAAAGAAAACGGAGAGAATTTTGTATTAAATTTCTCACGCTTATTTACATTTAAAAGGTGAGGTGAGGTGAATAACTTTAACAGAGGACTGGCTTGTAGGCGTGGCTTGTAGGATGGATGTGGGAATATTTAAAAATTTAGAACATAAAAAACGTAGTTACAACTAATTTTAAGCTAAATAACTAACAAGTGTATATGTATGTGTGTATGTTGTTCTTCTTGTTGTCAGTGTGTCTGTGTGAGTGTATCTCATATAAGGCCCTAGAGTGCAAATATTAATGCTGGCAACATTCATCATCCTACATCATCTTACATCAATGTTCATCGTTCATCACAATCAAAAATATTTGCCCTTAAAAATAAGTTGTTTCTGTATCAAGTTAACATTTTTTTTTGTTTGCTTATGTAAGTGTGTGTGTATCTGTTTAGGTATGTGTGTGTGTGTGTGTGTGTGTGTATTAACTAGGCTAAGTATTTAAATATTTAATTTATGCTAAACTTGTGTGTGCTGGCTGTAATTCGTTTTTTTTCTTTTCGCATTATTAATTTTAATTTAACAAATTTGCGCAATTTTAATTTTTGGATTCTCTAGCTTTTGTTTTCTCTCGAAATAATTTACAAAAAATATACATATATATGTATATATATATATATCGAGTACAAATATAAAAATTAGTTAAGTAATAAATGCATTTTCTCTTTTTTTTTGTTTTAGTTTTTCTGTTTTTCTTTTTTTTTGTTGTTTTTGGAAAAGCAAGAATATTATCATTTAAGGGGGAGAAAAAAGATTGAAAATTAATTTTCGTTGTACGGGAAACCTTTGTGTGTTTTTCTTTTCTCTTTTGTTTTGTTTTGTTGTAATTAAATTAAATTTTTTTTGACTCAGAAATTGAAATTGAATATTAATGTATATATATATATATATATATATATATGTATATATATTTATATAAATTTATTGTCGTTAGTTATTAATTGTGTTTGTGTCTGTGTGTTTCTTTTTTGGTTTTTGTTTTTGTTGGGATTAATTTGCTTATTGAATTTTGCTAATAAACTTTTTGTTTTGTTTTCGCAAGACTTTTCCAAAAGTTGTAAGTTTTTATTTACTTTTCTTTGTTGTTTCTTTCACTTAATTGTTTAATGAATAGTTTTTGTTTAAATTTTTAAATTATGTTGTCGCCTAAAACTACACACAGTTAAATGTTAAATAATTTTTAATAAGGCCAAATTAAGTTTTTCTTTTTATATATTTATATGTATTTTTTACTTTAACTTCATGTTGTATATTAAATTAATGTTTTTGAGTTTTTTTTTTTAATTTTAGTTTTGTTTCTTTTCTTATTAGTTTTTTTTTTTTTTTTTTTAATTTTTATTTTAGTTTGTGCACTAAGTAGTTAAGCTTTACATTTACAAACATTTGTTTTTATAGTTTAAAGTGCCGAAGTAGCCGAAGGTTTAAATGCTGAAGGAGCAGCAGGATTGGAAATGATTGGGAAGGAGTGGGCGGTAGGGCTTAAGGATTGGGAAAGGGGACACCTTCTTTTTTCATTTATAGCAACTTTAGCAAAATATGGAATGATCGTATAGGTTTTCCGTTTTGTTTTAGAGAAATTTCGTTTATATATCTATATATATGTATGTATACAGGTTATGTCCTATATAGATGGTAGATTTTAAGTAAGAGAGCTTGAAACGCGCAGCAAGCGGTGGGTTTTCATTAACATAAAAGACATATATACATATAATATATATATATATATATATTAGAAATATATTGAATAGAGTGAGGGGGCGATTTTGATTGTGAAACTTTTTTTCTTTTATGTTCGTTTGTGTGTTAATACAGTTTAGCTGATGTATTTGTTTAATACTTTTGCTTGGTATTTTTTGTTGAGTGCGGAAATTAGTCCGAGAACTGATCCTCCGACATATTTTTGTATTGTCTGTTTCATTATTTGATTTGCTTTTGGTCCAAAAAAAAAAGAATAAAAAAAACTATTTTGTTTGAGCATTTGCAATGATAAAAACCCAAGGCCTGCCAGCAATTGGCTTACAAATTAAAAATATAATTCTAACAATAATAATAATAATCAATATAAAAATATACATTTAAAATTATATTTATATATCTGTATAAAAATGAACGTGTGGATCTTGCCACAACAAAAATATACGATATCTTTGAGTATTATTCAGCACTTGGTACTGGATCCAGCTCTTAGGTATAAAATTTTCACATATACATATGTATATATATATATATATCTTGATTGTTAAAATATATATATATTAAATATAATTTCTTTGCCTATTGCCCAAGAAGAAGGTAAACTGTTACTTAACAATAAAATCAAAATACTAAAAATTAAACGTTTGTTAAAAATCAATAAAAAAATAATAAATTCGCTCAAACGAAAGGTTTTCTTTTTTTATCGTTCTTTCTTTATCTGCTCTAGCTTTCTCTTTTTCCGTTTTTTTTTCTTTTGTTGGGAGGGGATTTTCCTGCTTCTTTATCTTTTGAGATTTTTGAGTTTTCCATTAACGCACAAATAGAAATTTTAAGTACAGCTTGTAAGTGCACTGTTAGACTTATAGTAAAGGGTATAGGGAGGGGAAGGGAGGCTTTATCCAGGAAAAGCAACCGTTAGTGTTTACATTTCAGAGATTTTTAAATCTTATCGTTTAGCCGTTAACCGTTTCATTGCGGTTGCTTTCCTTGCTTTTGTTTGCTGTTATAGCCAAGACACGAACCGTTTATGTTATATGCCTGCCCACTAGTTGAGCAACATTTTGGCATTGAAAAAGTCAAATGAGGAGGACGGAACGCCTGTTGGCGGCGTTAATGGAGCAGCAAAGCGCGGCGGTGGAGGTGGTGGGGCCAGCACTCCTGCATGGTGAAAATACGACGCTGGAGATTGACCATAGGCACCTGGTAAAAGTGGAGGGGGCGGCGCCGTTGGACGCTGCTGGAGATTGTTGTGGTTGTTGTTGTTGCTGTTGTTATTGTTATTAACCGGCGGTGGTAGCATCACACCGGGGCCAGGCACGGACGGTGGCCATGGTAAACGTGGCATCCGCTGATGCTGTTGTTGTTGTTGGTAAGCGGCCATAGCGGCCAGGGCATGCGGATGCGGAGGCGGAGGATGCGTATGATTTCTATTTGCGGCCTGGCCACGACGTCCACGTGGCGTTGTCGTTGTTGTCGACGACGACGACGGCGTAGGCATGCCAGACGGTGGTGCGCAGGTGTTTGACACTGAGGTGTCGCTTACCTATTCCCTGTAAGGCTTGCAGTAGGAGTAACGGTGGTTCATGTGCTGGCTATAACTGCCCGAATGTGAGAAGCGTTTCAGGCACTTGGAACACTGAAATGGTTTCTCACCGCTATGCAGACGCTTGTGCTCCGTTAAATGATGCTTGTGCTTGAAGGCTTTAGGGCAATCCATGCACTGATAGGGTCGTTGACCTATAAATAGTAAATAAAATATTAAATTCTATTCAAGATTTAAATCTTTTACTTTTTAATCTTACCGGAATGCTCGTATTTGTGCCGGGCCAGAGAACTCTGCTTGGCAAAAGCTTTGTCGCATTGATCGCATAAAAATGGTAGATCTGCATCACCGGCATGTCCATGTGTCTCAGCCTTGGCTCGCTTTGGTTTCGGGGCCAACAGGCCACCGTAGTCATCCTCATGGGAGATGCGCGAATCGTCGTCGCGCCAGGAGCGTTTTTCGGAGCAACCCGGACTGAGGCTTGTGCCACGAAAATCTGGCATTTTAATACTGTTCATTAGAGGATTAGGTGCAAATTCGCCGGGACGCATTTGGAAAAGTGCTTCCATGGGCAATTGCTGCATGGGTAACATGTAAGGCGGTAGTCCGGGAAACGGATGTCCACTTTGCCGGGCTCTGGTACAATTTTGGGGTGGCATTTGCAATGGTGCTGTGGGTGGCACCTCCAGCATAGATGGGGGTGAGGATGGTGCACCACGGAAATAGAGAGCCGCAGCAGCCGCAGCTGCTTGAGCCGAGGATTGATGCTGTTGCTGTTGTTGTTGCTGCTGCTGTTGAAGGTGCAAAGATGCTCCCGATGAGGGAGACAACGAGGCTGGCGACATGGATGCCGAGCTGGCAAATTTACGGCTAAGATTTATGGCCTCCTGGAAATCAAGGGGAGTTGGCTGGCCAACAGCCTGCTGTGGCGCCAGGCCATATTGTGGCGATCGCTGTCCCTTTGGTGAGAGGGAATCACGTTTTAGCGATAAATCCAGGGGTTGATCCTCGCCAGCGGGACGGCTTGTTGGACCACTCACATTTTCTGTATTTACAGCATTGTTGCTTGTGTTGTAGCTCTGCATTTTACGTTCCCGCGAACGATTGTTCTGGAACCAGACCTGAACCACACGAGGATCAAGTTGGAGACGTGCGGCTATAAGGCGGAACTCATCACGACTGGGTCGGGCATTGTGGGCATAGTGTTGCTTAAGTTGTTGCTGCTGCTCTTCATTGATCGCCGTACGGACACGTACCTTTCGTCCGGCTTCGCCACTATCGCTTCCATTATAATCCTGACGTGTATTAGTTTCCTGATCATGATCATCATCGGCATCACGGTCTTCTTCATCTTCACTGCCTGAATGTAGAGCAAAGGAGTTTACCGATACCAGCTGCTGCTGCTGCTGTTGTTGTTGTTGCTGTTGTTGTTGCTGATAATGTTGCTCCAACTCTTCCTTGATCAACCCGCAAAGGACCTTCTCATGTTGAACTAGTTCAGTGGGATGATTGAATTGCTTATCACATCGACTGCAACGCAGTTCATTTGGTGTCTCCATGGGTGCTGTTGGTTCATCACTGCCACCTTCAACTTCCAATGTGGGCTCTTCCTCCGGCGATCTGTCTTCCTCCTGCTCTTGTTTAATTGTCTTGGGGGATGTGGGACTATTTACCGGTATTGGTGTTGTACCCCGACTGGCCTCTTGCTTTACTTCAATAGTTTCCTCTTCTTCCTCCTCTTTTTGAGTTGGCTCAACCAGTGGCTCATCCTGTTGTTGTTTGACGGACGCTCTCTCATCTAAATCCATGACCAATTTTGGTTCATCTGGCGTCTCTTCCTCATCTTTGGCAGCTTCATAGATTTCCAACTGCTCCTGGTCATGATCAGATTGAGGATCATCCCTTTCTTCCATCTGATGCTGGTGTTGTTGTTGTTGTTGCTGCTGTCCAGCTGCAGATAATTCCAACAGTCTCTGTATGCTATAGCTTTGCTGTATGTTATAGCTCTGTAAGCTAAAAGGAAATGCCAAGAGAGCAGCATTCATTGCCCCATAGTTAGGATAGAAAGGAGCCGCTGGTCCATTAGCGCCTGCGCCCTGGCTAGGTGCATCGCCAGCAAAGTATATCATGGGATTTGGTAGTGCTGGTGGTAATGCGGCCATGGCTGTGGATTGTTCAGTTAGTTTGGAACGCTTGCTTGCTTGATCACCCGAACCGCCACGACCGGATCCCGAACCCTTTTCCAGTGTCTTTAACATGGCACGATTGTTATTCAATTTCAGACCCATGCTGATGCATTTCTTCGATGTCATGTGGGAGGAGAAACTGCCCGAGTGAGAGAAACGTTTACCGCAATTATCACAGCCGAAGGGCTTCTCGCCGGAATGGATGCGTACATGCTCTTTCAGATGGTGTTTGAATTTGAATGCCTTCTCGCATTGACTACACTTGAATTTGCGCAACAGGGCGGATTCATCGTGACTGATCATATGACGCTGCAGACGGTAAACATTTGCAAAGGCCTTGTGACAGATTTTACATGTCTGCAAATATACGAGAAGAATGAGATTTTAAATAATTAATTGAGAATTAAATCATATTATTGTTTACTTTAAATTTTCCCTCATTTAATTAGTTATCGATGACCTTCAAAATATCGAAATGCGATACCTATTACAATAACGACCACAAAAAAGCTAAAGCAAGAGGGTAGGCGCCAAAATTACTTAACATACCGAACACTCGAATTTAACTGAAATCTTCTTTGTCATCGATTTCTGGTCCTCCCCTCGGTCTTGTTGTTGTTGTTCTTTGATCATCTCTTTGAACTGCGACGCAGCTAATAACAGTTTAGCAACTGAAACGGTGTCGACTGCAGTAGCTGACATTGTTGTTGGATTTATGTGAATTCCGATTAATTTTTTGGGGCCAAAAACCAACGCACAGGTAATAAAAATTGTTTAAAACAACAAATGTATTTATTTGTTTTAAATTTAATGTCTTTTTAATTTGTTTCAAGGCAAAACCAAATAACAAGACCACAGCGGCCAGCGATTCATTTTTTTGCTTTTTTTTTGTGTGTGTTTGTGTGTGTGTGTGTGTATGTTTCTTAAGTTTCTGCAGAGTCGTTAAAAATATGTGCTATTTTTTATTTCTTTCTTTGTTTTTTTGTTATTGTTGTGCTATTTTTTTATTAACAATTTAAAAACTTCAATCGAGAGCAAATCCGCGGACAACCCGACACAAATGCGAACGAAACGAAGACGAAGTGAAAATGAAGAAAAAAAAGTAACACGCGAAGACGGGAGAAAACAACGCGCGTGTTGCCTTTCAAGTGCGACTGAGATGGCCATATAACGGTAAACGCGGCTGGTGGTAAAAAAAAAAAAAAAAAGAACGAAAGGTAATGGATAGGTGGAGTAAACCTACAAAAACAACAACGACAACACACGAAGTAAAGGCGAGGTAATTGATTATTTTATTTATGTATGTACATACAGATATTAAACTGTTTTAAATTGAAAAACCAGGATATACCCGTTTTGAATCTCTAGCTAGAGGGTATATTTACATATGACTTTCCCACATATTGAGAGAATGCAAGCTGCACTCAGCTGTAAATAAATTACAATTTTTAACTTCAATTGAAAAATTGCGACAAAGCGCCTATAAAAATCAAATGAAAATATCAACAAATGCCCTACACAGGCCCTCCTGCTCACCGTCGAAAGACTAAAGAAATAAACAAATACAAAACTCAAATCAAATCAAATCAAATGTTTCAACAGCTGATGCTAATCACAAATTTTTTTTTTTTTGTGTTTGCCCACAAATTGAACGCATCAAGAAAAGAAAAGACAAGAAAAAAGAATAGCGTGGGGGGATGGGAAATGCAACTGGAAGAAAGGTGAACTCGAAATGAAAGGAAAAGCTGTCTGACGCCACAAGAGAGTGGAGATGGGGGGGGTCAATGGAAGGAGATCTGCTTCTCCACTTAGCCGGTACGTTGAAAGATTTGCGGCACTTTGGCGGACATATGGCAACACGTGTTCGTCTCATCTGCCCCCTCCACCCACAAACATTCAACTAGTAATTGTTTACTTGCAGCCGTTGAACTTTTACTCATCATTTTCATTCCTCTGCTCTGTAGCTCTCGAGCTTTTAAGATATTTTTAAATGGCAATATTTGTTTGTTTTAATTGTAATAAAAAGTTCATGACATTGTGAATTAAATTTTTATGAGTCAGCAGGTGAAAAAAAAAACATAATAATAATTACACCGATATTATTATACCCTTTTCCATTTGTTCCTACTCCATTTATGTATGTACCTACTACTGAATTGTCTTTTCTTTGTGATCTGCTTCGGTCCACTAATTCCTGTCTAATGAATGCGTTAATTGTACTTGCAAAGACAAATTTAACTTTGAACTCAGTACATGTGTGTGTGTATACGTATGCACACACATAAATATTTATGTACATACTTATATCAGTATATACACACGAACTGAGCTTAGTCATTTACTTTGCATGAGTTTCAATTAATATTTCTACAGTTGTTAGTCATTATTTCGACACCAAAACCAATTTACACTTTATGAGATCACAATCAGTTGACGAACATCATCATCATCATCGTCATTATGATCATTTTCATTATTGATGTGGCTAAAAACTATTGGCTTTAATTCCATCTAATTAGCTTGTACATTATTAACGTGACATTGTGTTTATTTATTTTAAGCATACAAAATACGCCCCATTCAAATAAGACACGGGAAGCTCCCTTAATTTGTTTATTTTGTAGCAAAATTTAGGCACACAAAATCGACGGGAAAATGTTATTATTTCTTAATACAATTGGGTTTTTTTCACATTTTCGTTGTGTTTCTAATTTTTATGAGTGAGTGAGCGAGCGCCGTCTGCAGACATATTGACTTTGAGCGGAACAACTTCCGGTTTCTTTTGTTATTTTACCTGTTTGAAAAAAAATTGAAATCACTTCAATATATGTACGTCATGGAAAAACGTTTGAACAGCCATTGTAACTGCAAAACGAGTTTGGTCTTGTTGAAAACAATATGGCTACCTGTTGAGTTTCATACATAGATACATACATACATACATATACAGAAACTGGTTATCGCCATGACTATCGCCTACTCTTTCTTACTCCCATTGCGCTCTATTCATACATACATACATACATGCATACATTCGTATTTGCACTCTCACTCGTATTCTCTCATTCTTTCTCACTCCCTCTAGATAGCTTGGTTCTGCTTAATCAGGTTGTTGTTGGCTGTTCGGTCGATCTGTCGGTCGTTTGTAAACCGCAAGTGATACGCCTACCTCCAGAGCTAAAAGTAAACGCAGTTCTACAAATACACAACAACAAATGTACAAGTAATACAATGAACACGCTTTGTTGTTATCCCCTGTTGTCATCGTCGTCGTCGTAGTCGTCGACTTCTCGTTATCAATTAAATGTAAAAAGCAAAAATGGCAGCCGTTTACACAAAGGTAATCCAGACTTAACTCTGACGTGGTACTTTTATACCCTATAAACTTATGGCTTATATGTAGGTATGCAAAGCCAATTGAGAAACATTGAAAAGCTTGAAAAAATGTATTATTTATTTATTTTTTGCCAGTTCTCTCTACGAAACCGATGTGCGTCAGTCAAAATAAATTTTTTGACCGTTAGGTGAAAGTTCTTTTGTTACGAGGTAAGTTTAAGTCCGCAGACTGTAAATACTTTTTTTTTTTTTATAAATAATTTTGATGCGTCAGCTCTGTGGATTCTTATGCGTTTTTATGATTTTATATTATTATTTTTATTATTGTTGTTGCTGTTGTTGTTGGTGGTGGTGGTGTACTGTGGAAAACGAGCGAACGGAAATGCCAATTGAAGCTACCTTTAATAATAATGTGCGCCATGAAGATGCTTTTTATACAGGGGTTGGCACTGACTGAGACTGCTAAACTGATGGACTGACTGACTCAAGTGGGGCCACTGGCACTTGACTAAAACCTGAATGCACACAGGCATACACACACACGCACACACAGAGATACACATACACAGAAACTCATGCCACATTGATTGATTTCACAAAATGAAATTTCATTAAATCCCACCCAGACCTATGGACACACACACACACACACATGTTCAAATTAAAGTGGAACTGATTAGTAAAGTTCATTTTCTGCACAAGGTACAGTTGAACCTCTTATGTTGAATGGAAACACGTGTGCTCGCTAATGGCATCTCATTCTGTTGTTGGCTTTAAAGATGATTTTCATAAAATAATTCTTTTTTGGAATATTTACAATGATGTCACTGATATGAAGAACGTTGTCTTAATCAATCCTAAACATAATGGTGGTAGCGCGTGTGGGTTAGTAAACAACATACATACATACATACATGTACTCAGGGGCGGAATTTGTTAAGAAACTATATAAAAATAGATGAAATAATAGAAATATGGGTTAAAAAATTAATCAGAATTTAAATTTCCATAAATCCGTTGAAATTTTTAATCAGTTCATAAATGAAAACAAATACCAAAAAAATAATAAAGCAGATCAAATATTAGTTTCCCCCATGGACAAATCCGCCCCTGTCTGAGGTGAAAGTGCCCAGCGGGGCGTACCTTATCAACTAGAATTCTTATCTGTAACGTGTAAAAACAATATAAAACACAAAACACACAAAAAGAGTCTCAAAATAAAGCCGGAAATTTTTGGATGATCGGATGATAGTGTTAAGATGCAGTAGACCACACACATATAGAAACGTATAATCATCGTCATCATCATCATCATCATGATCACAATGTTGGACAGGTTCTTCAAAGCGCAAATCAAACTAAATGCTGCTGACACACTTTGAGGAGTGAGTGAAAGAGAGAGAGAGAGAGAAAGAAAAAACATTGTGGTCCAGCCAAAAGCAAAGTCCGGCCATAGTTAATTGCAGGCGACAAGCCTTTTTGGCTATAATTATAACGCAACGTAGGTGGGCGCCACTAGGCAAAGAGACGACAAGGCCCACTAATAGACAAATCAAATGAAAAGCATATACATACATACATATATGTATATATATATCTATGTATGTTGTATGTACATATATGTATAGTATCTTGACATAGAGTCTGGCTAATTTGTGAACGTATTTCATTATTATTTTATATATATACAATATTTTTTTTTTTTTTTTTTTGTTTTCACATTTGCTTTATGCATTGAGTGACATGAGAATTTGGCCATAATAGCGTGCATAATTGGCTGTAAAGGGAGATTGGGTTTTTAAGTTTGACATTGTTGTTATTTTGTGACAAAATACCGATGTCGACTGCCAGCTACTAGCTATACTATATACACTATATATAGGTATATATAAAAAAACGCACCTGTCGCCTTATGAAATACGTAAACAAAAATAACAGCAAACGACATGCTTTGCCGCGTTTATTTCTTTTTTTTTTCCCTCTCACTTTTTTGAGGTCAGCTAAACACAAAAATTATTAACGACGCCACAAAGAAATGTTTAAAGCAAAAAAAAAAAAAAAAAAAAACAACCAAGAAAAAATGCAAGAAATACTATGGAAAATTAAATAAAATGTCTAACTGCTTTATAGCAACTGCGACCCAATTTCTAGCTTATCTCACAAATTCTATATAAATATATATAAGTACATATATATATATATATTTATAATTGTGTATTTATTTCTATATATATTTCCAATCTAAAAGCAATGAATGAATTGACGTAGTGACTACCTACACGCAGAAAGCAATAACAAAAACAAAACTAATTGTACTACCTACTAAATCAGCACACGTTTTGTTTTAGTTCATTTGGGGTTATCTTTTAAACTAGTAGTTTGTAATTAAACATAGAAAGTTGTTCATAGAATAAAATCTAGAAATTTTTGAACCCCAAAAAAAAAAAAAGTTGATAAGCTATAGGAACCATCAAAGAGTCAGACTTTTGATGATTGGAAATGACTTGTGTATTATATACCCTTGCCAAAAATAGGGCTACTTAATGCTTACATTAAAGATGTTTCAATAATATATCGTATAAAAATTGCTGATCAGTTTGTGAAGTATTTAGATAAACTCTTATAGAAGAATTAGGAATTATGTACTTTTTAAAGTTTCGAGTCAAAGATTATTATTATATCTGCTATAATTATACATATATATTTCTATTTATATAATCACTAGGGTATAAAAATCGTAGCGTGAATTTTTATTTGAACTTTTGGATTTTAAAAAATTTATAGCAATTCATTTATTCGCAATCAAAAAGTTCAATAACATTCAAAAAGAAGTGTCTCTATTATTTATGCCAAGTCTCCAGGGCCCAAGACATTTGCGCACTTGTCTCTCCCTCTCCCTCTCTCTCGCTCTCTCTCTCTCTCTCTATCTCTATATATATATATATGTATATATAGAAATATTATATATTTGTAGTATAAAGATTTCTTAACAGTCAAAAAAAGAATTGATTAACATTTTAAACAGGGAAATACTTTTAAGTCTTGTGCGGTTTTTCTGGCATTTATGACTGCCGGCATTTTTCAATATTTTATTTCCAAAGATTTACAAAAAAAAAAAAAACGAAAAGAATATGGGGAAATTCATTTTCCCTGATCGCCCGACTGCCTTCCTTTTCCTCTGCCTCTGCCAACGAACGACAAATCAAATTTAATTGTTTATAAATAAAACGTTTTGCCCAATCATGAACGTAGCCAGCCCATGTGAGGTGTGAGACAGGGGGAATGCTTTTTTCTTTCATTTTCATTTTCCATTCCTTTTATTTTGCTTCTTTTTTTTTGTGTTTTTTTCTTCTGCCATGCAAAATTAGTTACGTATTAGGAAAACATAAATAAGAAAAGGCGTCGCCGTAAAATAAATTAAATTTATCACTTTTGATAAAAGCAGATTGAGCAAATTAATGAAACGTGTCGTCGGATGTTGGTATAATTATGATATGCTCTCATTTTTTTTTTTTTTTTTGGCAATAATATGTCTTAGATATATCTAATATTTATATTAGTATATTTAGTTGTTGTTAGTACCTTTTATTTCTGTTTTTTATTTTGTTTTATTTTTTTTTTTTTGTAAAATTTATCATTTCTCATTAAACATATCAAGTAACAACCGCACAATAAACGTCAAAAGGAAAAACCCACGGGACTTGCAACTCAACTGAACACAGACACAGATCCCCCCAGAGTCAAGGGAAATATCTTGTGGAATTTCCATGTGAAAAACTGTCTAAGGCTTGAGAGAAAGGGAGCGAACGAAGGGAGGCAGAGGGCACTCACACACACACACACGCACGCAAACATAATTTATGGTGTGCACGGTGAAAGTTGATATAAATCTCAGGAGTAACTTAAAATTTTTGAAAAAAAAAAAAACGTAGAGAAGGAACAAAGACAAAGAATAGAAGTTTAAATTGAAGTAGCAATATATATGCATATATATATATAGTCTTGACATGTGTGTTTTTTTTTTTTGAATAAAAAAAAGAAGGAAATCTGCAGGTGTAGGTTGATATTTAGGATGTTGTGAGAGGATGTTAAAGGAACAGGAACTGCTAATGATGATGACGATAATGAAGTGTGTACAACAAAAGAATCTATAAAAATTGACAAATAAACGTTTATGCATAGAACAGAAGAATAGAGTAGAGTATTAAAAATATTCTAGAAATATTTCCAAAATGAAATGTCCTTTTATTTCCCTTTATCTTTTTTATATCTCATAAGTAATTATTATAATTTTTAGTTACAGAAGCTAACCTAATAAATAATACAGCTCATAAAAAATACATTTTCAATAATGTGAATGAATACATATAATATTGTACATATATATATATGCATATATGTTTTTTTGCCTTCCTTTAATAATTTATGTAAAACAAAGTTTCGTTTATTTAATTTGTTTGCTTTAATTGCAAATAATTTTTAAACTTTTAAGGGAGCGGCGGGTTCAGCAAAGGGTTTGACCTTACAACCAAATGTCCGCAGAAATACATAAAAATACATTTAAAAGTGGTAAAGGAGTATGAGAGGGAGAAACAGTATGAGAGAGAGAGAGAGAGAGACAAAAGGGAATGGGAAAGACAAAAAAAAAAAAAAAGAGAACCGAAAAAAGGACTCAACAGCAGCAGCAGCAGCGGCACCAGCGAGTGGAGTAAATAAATTGCTATTAATTTTTCACTGCAAGCTCGTCAAGTGGCGCCGAGACGAGATGACGGCGACAATTGAAAGGATGAGGAGGACAGTACTGGAACTGGGATTCGTATTCGTATTCGGTTTGGAGTATAGTACACCTAAAGTGCATATAATTTTTCAATTTGAATTGTCCACGCCCCAGACATGGTAACATTTTGTGGTGGCCCCCAAAAAGGTGGCAACTTTTGATGCTGAACGCGGTGACCCATTCTTTCCATTCACCATTTCCCCAAATGAATTGTGGCCGCAAAAGTTGCGAGC
The DNA here is from genome assembly GCA_018150375.1 of Drosophila sturtevanti. NCBI lineage: Eukaryota > Metazoa > Arthropoda > Insecta > Diptera > Drosophilidae > Drosophila > Drosophila sturtevanti. Next base: position 3,327,707 of record JAECWJ010000408.1, on the reverse strand, counting down.
ATGTGTGAGTGTATGTGTGTGTGTGTATGTGTGTGTGCAGTTAAGCAAATATTTAATTGCTGCACTTTTTCTGGCACTCTGTTGTTATTGTTGAAAGTTTGCCAGGGTTTCCTCTAACCCCTTTCCACATGGCACCCCATAGCCTGGCCCTGGCTCAACATTTGAGTTTGACCAATAATTTATGTTCAGCCATTTGCCCAGCAATTACAGTCCAACTCTCTCACTCTCTCTCTCTCTCTCTCTCTCTCTCTCTACCTTTCTCTCTCGCTCTCGTTGTCTCTTTCCTTTTCTCATGTTCTGTCTGTTAATGATGTTGACCTTAACGACAAAAAATGTTAAATGTTAAATCAACCAATGTTGATTTTCAATTCCGAATCCTGTCAACGTCCTGCGGCCAATTTTAATGCCATTTCAATAATAATATTGCAGTGGAAAAAGCATTGCCTACTTTTATGCGTTTTGCTCGCTTGATTTCCATAATGAGCAATTTGTTCTCATATTTTGTTATTGCTGTTGCTGTTGTTATTGCTGTTGTTGTTTTTGTAGCATAATTAATTGTTTTCACACATAATAATTTAATATGGCCGTGTACACGTGTAAACCGAATGGCCAACAATATTAAATAAATGCAATGTGCCACATCAATTATAATTGGTAGTGCCACACGATAAGAGAGTGGAATAGACAAAGAGAGAGAGAGAGAGAGAGAGGGAAGCAGAAATCTATATATGTATATATATATATATGTATATATTGCTGTTGCCATTTTGTTTAAACGTCATTAACAAAGCCGTAAATTATATGTCGGAGCCTTTTGGCTTGCTCCTCTTGCACCAACTGGTCCCAAGTTGCAACAAAAGTTGCAATGAATCAGAACTGCACCAACAGAACAGGAAGAAAATACTGATGTGACAGGGTGAGTAAGGATGTGTGTGTGTGTGTGTGTGTGTGTGTGTGTGGGTGATGCAATGAGGTCATTTAAAAAAACCTGCCAAACAGAGTTTGGTCCAACTTTATTAACTTTTGCCAAGCGTTTTGGCCCCTCATGACAGCTTAGGTAAATATTAATAACGTGAAAAACTCAAAAAAGATAAAATGAAAATCCTAAAAAAAAAAATGGCAAACCGACTACAGTAGAAATCAGCTATATACATATATATTGAGATTTAAAAAAAATATATATATTAATGAGGCTGTCAGTTTTCTAAGTTTCTGTTAACAATATATTCTTTGGAATATATGGATTGAATTATTTAAATTTCTTACTTTTCTACAAAAACTAAGGAAATATAAAAAATGGTTCAATGTTGATAGAAAAGAAATAAAATATTTAAAGAAATATTTTGACAACGTTTAACAATGTATGAATAGAAGTAAAATAACAAAATCTGTACTAAACTGATAGCTATTAAATATTTCATATACATTTCTATATCCATTTACCTATGCGAATAGTATTTAGTCAATGTTTACTGTACATCAAAGCTACTTTATGATTGGATGTATATGAGTTTTTAGAGCTTTTTCATTTTGTCTGTCTGTACTTAGGCATTACACATGTATGTACATGTATGTATGTATGTGTGTATGAAGCTTCATCTAAAGGTAACAAAAAAAAAGAAAACAACAAAAAAAACTAGCCATATGAATTTATGACCAATGCTTAAGTCAGGAGTGGGGGAGGGAGGGCCTTCCCCCAAAAAGAAATGCAACAAAATTATAATTTATGTGGCTTTAATAGCCGTTGGGTGCCACACACACATATACTAACATAGGTGTATATGGCTGTGCCTATGTGTTATGCTTATCGCCTAAAGTCTGAAGGCAGACCAGTTTCTTGTTTCGTTTTTTTCTTACTTCGTTTTTTATGATTTTGTTTAAGGAAAAAGAAAAACTTTTGCCCAGTGTAAGACAGAGAGAGCGAAATATGAAAATAGAGTAAGAGATATATACGCATACATATATGTTTATATACATATATATATATATATATAGAGAGAGAGAGAGAGAGAGACAGAGTGAGTGGAGAGGGTGAAGAGGTCTTATCAGTTCTCTGCCTGTAGCAACATTTATTTTAATGCCTTATCACACTGGCATGGCCGCTCTACTAGGCCTACATAGTCGTTAAGATGAAGACGAAATACAACAATAATAACAACAACAACTGCACAATTGGGAGTTATGAGTGTGTGACTGACAGACGAACACACAAATACATACCTATGTATGTACTTTGGTCTCCTATACATGTATGTATGTATATGTATGCCCGGACTCACATATTTTATGATAGGTCGTTGGTTAGACCTCATTCTCCCCTTGCTCTTTTTACTCCCCAGATAATACAGTATATAAGTATTTACGTGTGTGTGTGTGTGTGTGTCGCGTCATCGGAGGCCATGCGGGAATATTTTTTTTTTTTTTTTTTTTTTTTTTATTTTTCTTAGTTTTTGGGTAAACGCCTACGTTTTATTTTATGCCCATTTCTTATTTTTCTGTTTGGGTTGTTATACGTTTTTTTTTGTTGTTGTTGTTATTTTATTATGACGGTGTTGCTTATCAATGTGTATTGCTTTTGTTGTTATTGTTGCTGATAAAAAAAAAAACAATACAAAAACAAAAAAACCCCAAGACGACAACAACAGCAACTAAATCTTTAAGTTTTAAAAAGAAAAAAGAATATATTATCAATTAATGACTCGAAGTGGAAATACTGAGTGATATAGAACAAAAAACTAAATTGCTTTTGATTTATTAGCAATTCTGAGTAAAATTTTATACTGATAATGGAATAAAAATTAATCAAAAAAAAAAACATTAAAAATTGCTTTAATTAATTAACAAAGAAATATTATAAATTTTATATCGAATTCTCGGAAATAGTTATCTTTTCAATTCTTTATACCTTCATTCCATTATAATATACTTTTCCAACCTAATGGATATCTAGGGTATCATTGACTGAAAAAAAACCTCAAGTGTTTCAGATAATATTTGTATATTATTCCATATATGTACTTAGAAATCAAAGCCTTTGAAGCTTTGTATGTATGTATATATATATATTCTCTATGTCGGTGTGGCAGGGGGAAATATTTTTTTCGTTATCGTTTCCTTCAATTATTTTCTCATTTATTATTTTCATATAAATATTGTGTGTGTTTTTTTTATACCCTTGCAGAGGGTATATTAATTTTGGTCAGAAGTTTGCAACGCACAGAAGGAAGCATCTCCGACTATATAAAGTATATATATTCTTGATCAGCATGAATAGCCGAGTCGATATGACCATGTCCGTCTGTCCGTCTGTCCGTCTGTCTGGATCAACAGCTTCCCTCCGAGACCATAAGAGCTACAGAGCTGAGATTTTCAGCATAGGCTCCTTTTGCTGCAGGCATTGTATATCTCGGAATCATCCCGATCGGACGACTATATCATATAGCTCCCATAGGAACGATCGGTCAGGAATAAGCTTTATCCTCAATAACTCTGTTGTTTTTTAACCGAATGCCACGAAATTTGATATTTATGAGTTTAATATGCTTCTTGATACTTTAACCAAGTTTGATCAGAATCGGACGACTATATCATATAGCTCCCATAGGAACGATCGGTCATGAATAAGGCTTATCCTCAATAACTCTGCTGTTTTTCAACCGAATGCCACGAAATTTGATATTTATGAGTTTAATATGCTTCTTGATACTTCAACCAAGTTTGATCAGAATCGGACGACTATATCATATAGCTCCCATAGGAACGATCGGTCATGAATAAGGCTTATCCTCAATAACTCTGTTGTTTTTCAACCGAATGCCACGAAATTTGATATTTATGAGTTTAATATGCTTTTGATACTTCAACCAAGTCTGATCAGAATCGGTTGGCTATATCATATAGCTGCTATAGGAACAATCGGTAAAAAAAAAAAATTTTGTATAAAAATTTTTTTCCTCAAGCTCAAAATTTAGAATTTGTAAATTTGGTATGTTTAATTTACAATAATGCTTCTGGTGAATTATATAGAAAACATCTGCAAGGGTATACGAACTTCGGCACGGCCGAAGTTAGTCCATCTTTCTAGTTTTTATTTCATTTTTATTATTTTCTTCTTCCACAATTTGTCAACAGGAAACAAACAACAGGGTATATAAGTACATACGTACATATGTGTATATTCGTATGTAAAACACTTGGAATTTTTATAAGGTTTTGTGCTCTTGGCACTTTGGCATCATCGGTCTGCGGTCGGTTTTCTTATCCCATTATCGTTACTCGTTTCCCGTGAAATTCAACAAAACAAAGCCACACCATTGTATGGCCACATATGTACGTGTGTGTGTGTGTGTGTGTGCGGGTGTGTGTATGTGGTGGTAGTGCGTGTACAAAGATCAAAAGTTATACTCTCTCACTATATTTTCTGTGATCGGTTGGCGCACAAAGTAAGAAGTTGTTCTCTGATTGCCCACGGGATGAATAATGGCGGCTTGAACTTTAACACGAAAGGCTATGCATATAGTGTACATGCATTGTATGCACTATATATATATATATATATATATATATATACTGGTATTTTATCAGTAAAAGAAATGATACACTCACATCTCTTACAAACTGGCGCCAGCAGCAGTGAGAATGTTAAGATGTTAAGATTAAAATTTATGTATAGGAATATATAAGAATTGGACATTGGACATTCTTGAGTATGTTGTATGGAACCCTTGGGATAAATACATATTGCTGGAATTTTGTTCGAAAGTCTCGCAAGGTATCTAGTGTCTATATGGGATTTATCTTTAGTAATATAATTTGTAAACTCACCTGGGTTACATTTTGTGTTACGGGTTGACCACTTGGCGAATGCATCAGTTCATGCTGTTCCAATTGTTCGCGTGTGGAAAATGCAGCCGTACATTGCATGCATGGATAGGCAGCATTAAGATCGCCTGTGGTTGAACCTGGACTGGATGTTGATCTTGGTGCACTTAAATCCAAATCATAGGCAGAATTGCTACCAACACTACTATTACTACCAGGCAATTGGGGTGGTAATAATTGCTGTTGTTGTTGGTTATGGTGTTGTTGCTGTTGCTGGTGCTGGTGCTGTTGCTGATGTTGGTGCAGATGATGATTCGGTGAGCTTGAGGTGCTAGCAGATCGTGCCGATTGCATGGCCAATGCAGCCGCTGCCATAAATTGGGCACGTAAATTTGTTGGCAATTGATGGGGGGCATGTGTAAAATGGTTAAATAGATCACTTGTTGTTGGACACTGAGTTGAGCCTGAACCTGATCCTGGTGAGCACATTGGTGAATATTTTTCACTATTATCATTGTTGTTATTGTTGTTGTTGTTGTTGTTATTATTATTATTGTGATTTTTAATCAATTCACTATTATTATTATTATTATTATTATTATTGTTGCTAACTGCCGGTGACTTGGCATAGCGACGACTGTTACTACTCAAATTACTTTGCTCATCTTCAGCATCGCTTTCAGGTTGAGCGGCGCCAGTTCCCCGATTTGGTTCAAAATTAAGCTTGTCATGGGGATGCTCACTGGCAATATGTTCACTGAGTGACTGCAAAAAAGGGGGTAAAGAGAATGATAAATGATGTCAGTACAATTAAGAAACATATTATATTAATAAGAAGGAAAAAAAAACAAAATGGAAATAAATTAAAAAATTGAGAACTTTAAATCTATATACATATATATGTATACATATGTGTGTATGTATGTAAGCTTACCTGAAACTCTGTGAAACGCTTGTGACACTGTGTACATTTGACCAAATAGTCATCAACAGCTCCTGCTCCATGCTGAACATGCTCGGTATTGCTGACTGCATTATTGGATTTGTTATGTGTCTGATGATGATGCAAACTGGAGGCCAAAGAGGGAACTGTTAAACAGAAAGAAAACCAAAAAAAAAAAGAAAGAAAGAAAGAAAGAGAGAAGAGAGGAAATTGGTAAAATTAACTGCCAGATCGTTAAAACCGATAAAGAAGAAAAAACAAGACGACGAAGAAGAAGAATTTAAAACGTCTTCTCTCTACCCCCCAAAGATCAACTTAATTTCGTGGCAAATCAACTCTGCAGGCCTTCACGCAACGTTTCCACGTAAAAGACGATGATCTCATGCGCCAATCAAAAACAGAAAATAACAAAAAAAAGTAAAGAGTGGAGAACTGGTTTTCACACACACACACACACACACACATGGAGAATGAGGAACGTACTCAAGTAAAAGGCAGCGACCGAACGGTTGAAGAGTCGGGACTTAATCAGTTTAAAAAAGCGTTCAAGCATGCCAAAAGGGAGAACATGTGAGTGAGCGAACCAAAAAAAAAAAAAAAAAAAAAAAGTATCTTGAAGATTGCTTTGTTCAACGATGGCGATGCCGAGGGTCAGCCAATTGCCTATACACACACACCACACACAGACTCACACATATACTGTCTCAGTTATAAGTAAATAACTCGGTGAGTGTGCGTGTGTGTGTGGCAGGCACTTGGTAAGTAAATAAGCAAGACAACTTTGTATCAGCAGCGACTGGCAATGGGAATGTGAATTGGAAATGGAATGGGCTTGTAAGGTAGACAAGTTTTCTTGTCTTTACAAAATGGAGTTTCATCGTATCTTATACAATGCAATGTCTTTGTTATTGTTGTTATTCTTGTGGTTGTTGCTGTTGTTGTTGTTGTTGTTTTTGCTGCTGCTGTTGTTGTTGTCGTTGGTCTGGGCTATTTGATCGCTACCTTAATTTAAGCCAATTAACCGACCCGGGAGCAACAGTCGCCATATATACGGGCATCTAGCAACAGACGATGACGACTCCTCAATTAATATACCTTATTCCCTTCTTTTTTTTATTATTATTATTATTTTTGCCAGAAGTTGTTCCAAGTATCTAGGGTATAGGAATATATATATATATGTACATATCTGCCTAGCAAAGAGAGGAGGTGTAGAAGAAAAAAAAAATGCTGGTTGCCGGCAATCAATTGCAATTTAGACAAAGTTCGTTGCACGTTTCATTTGCAATGATATTTTCACTTTCGTTTTTTATTGATATCACAATTGTTAATTGATTTTGATACATTTTGATTTGCAATATTGAGTCTAGGATGCTGCGGGTCATAGATAAGTAAAATGAGGTAGAACTTTAGATAAAATTTCGAAATATTTAAACAGGAAATACATTTAGATTGTTACCATAACCAACCCACCCACCCACTAAAAGTTCTAATTAGACACTAGTGTACAGTTAATGCCCCTTCATTTCTCTTCATTTAAAAATCCATTAAAATTAATCATAAACTAACAGCTGACAAACCTATAAAATTTACTATATATACATATGTACATACACATATACACTATTTTTGCTCCATTTCTTATTTCGGTTAATAATTTATCGAAATTTATTTCTTGCTGGCTTTTTAATGACATTTTTATTAAACGAATCTCTTGTATCTGGTGCAAAGGCAAAAAAAAAAAAAAAAAAAAAAATGGAAACCCATTGGCTCATCTTAATCATCTTAATAAAATATGCAAGTTGTAAAAAAAACAAAAAAAGAAGAAATACAACAGAATTTTATGGGTTTTTTCATCAGCATAATGTCAGAGCATAATGGCCACGATCCCGTGGTGAATGAGTGAATGGATGAGTGAGTGTTTCAGACACTCGACACTCAACAAGTGTGTCACCAGCTCATTTAGTTCAATCAATTTTTCATAACAGAAATTATTAACGCAATCGGTGGGCAAAAAAAATGTCAAACAACAACTGAGAATAACCGAATCATTTGGTTATTTTGTTATTGTTATTGTTATTGTTTTTTTTTTAACACTTTTAAACGTAAGCAAACGGTATTGAAATATTGAGTGTGTCCCGCAAATTAATATCAATTTATATGAAGCCAACAACAACAACAACATCAACAAAAGAAAGAAATGAAAAGGAATTTGTTTTTCCGTTTTTTCTTTTTGGTTTTCGTTTTTTGATAGCCTACTGATAAATGTTTTTCTGTTTTATGTTCAACTATTTTGCGCTTAACGCAGACCAATTGAAGTTGATTGATAGTCTAACAGAAAATGAAACTTAGGAATTTCTTATAGAGTAAGTCTAGTCATGTATTATGAAATTATTTTTGCCAGAGTAACACAAAGGTGTACTATGGGAGAGAGAGAGAGAGAGAGAGAGCGAGACAGGGAAAATGGCATACAATATATTGAAGAATTGTTTATGGAGAATTATTTTACTATAAGGATAAATGTATATATAAAGAGCCAAGTTTAAACTGAAATAATGAAAGAATTGATGATGACCAAAAAAAAATATGAGCTTAAAGTAAAAATTATGAAAGCTATTTCTAGTCGAAATCATTTTTTATACTATATGATAATTTATACTACTATTAAGTTTCTTTTTTTTTTTTTTGAACTTTTGTTCTTCCTGTTTAAACTTTATAAATAAATTTATAGCCAAAAGATTCACATTTTATAGCATCTGTTTGGTTTTAAGATACTGTAACCACTTAAAAGATATACATACTTGACAAGTTATATACAAATGTATATAAATGTAAATCCATCAAAATATTTTCAATACCCTATAAAAATGTCAGCTTTAATTGGCTTATAAAAAACCGCACAAACAATTTGACAAAATTTAAGGGCAGCCTCTCTGTAAATGAAATGATGTGAAATGCTTTGACAGTTCCAAAAGACAAAACAAAAAAAAAACGAAATCACTAAAGAAAAGAAAATATATATATAATATATATATAAAATAGTATATATCTGCATTACTACAAACAATTTATGGCTAGCCACACGTTTGCCAAAATACCATGAAATTAAAAGTAACAAAAAAAAAAAATATAAATAAATAAATGAGAAAAACAATAAAATTAACAATGAGTTTTATATATCTCAACTCTTGGATGGTTCGAATTGATGTCAATGTTTGGTTCACCTGTGCTGAGGCATAACACGCGCAGTTAAAAATAGCAAACTAAATTATAGAGGGGGGAGGGGTGGAATTGGGGGCAGGTGGGAGAGATGGTTGAAATAGATATATAGATATATGTATATAGATACCTATAAAAAAATGTATATTATAAATAATATCATAGAGGGAATCAATAAAAAATACATTTGTAGATACATTTGTATCTGTATCTGTATCTGTCTAACTGTATCTGTATTTTGTTGCGCCCACTAATTTTATGTGCCTTTTTATTGCCAGCTTTTATTAGCCAGACATTTTTCAACTAAGCTCGGTTAATGCAAATTTATTTATTTTCTTTCATTTGATTTTCGTCTACTCTTTGTTTTTCTTGCTTTTTTTGTATTTTTTTTTTTGTTGTGTTGTGAAAATAATTTTCATGATTTAATTTATGAGGCACTGTGGCAGTTTGTATTTTAAATTTTACCTGGGTGAAAAAAAAGAAATAGAAGAAAAAGAAAAACTTTTCCTACATTTTTCATCTCATTTAAATGTCAAATTTTAAAGTGTTTTTAATATTTCAATGACAGCCGCTTGTCAAACAAAACAGAATAAAATGAAATGTAAACCCATGACAATTTTTTTTAAGACTTGTACTTGTGGTGCTCGAATGGACAGGTGAAAATCGTTGAAGATATATTGAATATTTTCAAGTCTAATTGTTCAAAAATTGCTGACGTAGTTGAAGGTAGACAAATGGTGGACAGGTGGCGGCGCCTCAACTTCAGCTGAGGCTTTTCTTTCTACGTGTGTGTGTGTGTGTGTGTATACATATATCTAGGTATAATGTGTTTTTTTTTTCGTTTGTCTATGCGTGAGTGTAAAGTGTACATAAATTTTAGCACTTAATTATAAACAGACAACTCAACTTATATTATTGCCAATGTCTGATGCAGTCATTTTACAGTTAGTGACGCGTTTTTAGCATATTTATTAAATAAATTTTCATAAAATTAGCTGCAAATGAATCGAGTATCTACTCGTACGTACAATGTTAGCTAATTGCCATGAAAAATGACACTCTCAATATGCGCTTAAATAATATTTATATAAATGAATTGTGTTTTCAAAATTATCGCCTGTAAATGAAAACCTGTGGGAAGGCCAACAATCATTTGTTTAGGTGCGAAATGTTTCGAAATATATGTATGTATATATGTACTCGGATATATGGTTTTATATGGTAATATCCATTGATCAAATCGCTTCAAATTTCGTACGTGCGAAAGTTTATATTAATCGCAATTTTGGTATAATCAAGGCACTTTTACTCTTTTACTCTTTTATTATTACTTCTACTATATTTTCGATATTTATATTTTTGTCTCCCATTACCATTCTCTTTGCACTTTTTTTTCGTTCTTCTTTTCCTTTTTCGTGATTGGATTTTTCGTTTCTGAGACCATCTCAAGTGGCACTTAGCGGGGGAGGTGCATCAGGGAGAGGGACAAAGAGAGAGAAGCATGTGAATAACATATGTACATATGTAGGGAATGTTAATAATAATCGTTCATCGCTCTAAATTTGGACTTTGAGATGGCCGTCTAAATAAATCGTGCGTGAATCCGTGTTAAAAAAGATTTAATAAATAGACTTTTAATCATAGAAAGTAGGGTGTAACTTTCAGAAATGAATACTTATATATATATTTCATTTTAGATTTTCAATTCAAGCTTAACAGATGATCTAATTCTTTGAATGTTGGATTTCATATATGAAATTCTTCCTATTTTTGATTTGCTTCTATAAGCTTGGCTTGCTTAACAAAGTCAATATGTAAATATTCAGAATTCTTTTCTTATGTTAATCAACTTTAAAGTGCAGATTGTTTACTCGCTCACTTGTTTTTAGTTTTTTAATTTTAATACGAAATTAATTTTGTTTTTTAGAATTTTTTCATTTGGGAGAAACTTTGATAACTTTTATTATATAGTATATTTTAAATATATTGATCAAATTGTTATTAGTTGCTATTAATTTAAAATCAATCACGCAACCATCTCTAAATTTTTATAACTCTCTCTCTCTCTCTCTTTCTCTTGTTTGCTCCCTCTGTCTGCTGCTCCTCTGTTTCTTTGTGTATCTGTCCCTGTGATACTTAAAAAGGGACCTACAACACGTTGCACCTTGATGTGGCATTGGCATAGGATGAAACGTAAGTAAATGGACGCCAAGGTGCCTTTTACTCGATGCCCTCTCAAGTGGCTATGTTGATGCCAAAGGTGCAGCCAGACTCAATCTATAAATATACCAAAGGCTGCATGGCAGGCAGAGAAAGGCAAGCAGGCAGGCAAAAAAAAATATATATATACACATATAACAAAACTGAAGAAAAGGGAGCAGCTCCTCTGTTGAGCATCGTTTTTCCGTTTGCTTTTTGCTTTTTGCCCTTTAGTTTTATTTATTTGTACAGCGAAGCAAAAGAAGCGCATTGCTAAACCAAAAGGCTGTGGCCCATGTTCCACACGTTTATTTTATTTGTAGCATTTTGCTTGTGCTGAGTGTGAAATTTTAATAGCCCACCGAGCCATCATGATGCACCACCACCACACACACACACACACAACTACACCACATATATATGTATATACATATACCCGTATATGCGTTGTCCCATGTCCGTCGTCGTCATCCTCATCGTCGTCATCTCCTGCCGCGTCAAACCTAGGCATATTGGTATTATGTGTGTCCTCAGTGAGTGTGAAGCATATGTGGAACGGGTATCGGTTTATAGAAACTATTTTCAAACTATTTTTGTGATTTACCTTGAAAAAATAAATGCAGATTGCAGTGTTTGTAAATTAAGCAGATTGTAGCCAGATCTTGTGGGCGTTTTTCATCCATTTTTAATGCTGGACATTTTTCGAATGGATAATTTCAGCAATTAGTAAAATATGTCAAAGATCTCTCTATCTCTCTCAATTATTCATTTGAGCAAAAGATGGACTGGAAAATAAAGTGTTCTTTTGTTTTTTCTTCTGTCATTCTGTGAGTCATTTGATCCAGAATCAATAAACACACACACATATAATGTCATTTGTGATTCATAGTTCTTGTCTTTTTTTAGGTTGACTCAAAAAAAGTAAAATATATATGAAAACAAACAAATTCTTCTCCGAAAAACTTAACACACAATATCTATCGCCTTTGTTCATCTACAAATTATTGTTAAGCCTTTTGTTAAATCGAAATACGTAAATATAAGCAAAGTTCAGCTTAACCAGGCTAATTGATATTCACCAGCATAAATTTTTATCATAAAAAAAAAAAACAACAACAATTTCAAAATAAAACTGAAAACGAACACGAACTCAATCGAAACTTTTTCTGCAACATTGCAAATACAATGGTTACTTTCTCCCTCCCTCTCTCTCTCTTATCTCTCTCTCTCGCTCTGTTGCCTTGCCTATTTTTGTTTATTTAAAACTTTTAACAATTATTGTGCAATTGTGCGAAATTTATTGCAATTGAACGGCAATCAGAAGAGAAGTTCCTTTAACCACCCACCACCCACCCTCACCCTTGAGACCCCCCCAAAACAGTTAACAAAAAAATCGTTTACATGTTAAATTGTATGCCTGCTGCATGAGTCCGCCCTGTGAAAGGTAAGGCTAGGAGGGAGAGGGGTCAGAAGGATATTGAATGGAGCAATCCCCCCACCGTTCCTTGCTCCCCCTACAACGATTCTCATTCTATTTGCCAGCTGCAATTTCGTCTGCCCTTTGGCTACACCTTGTTTTTTTTAGTCTTGTTGAATGGGTGGTGGAGGGGGGGGGTGAGTAGAGAGGTAACTGGTCCTCGCTTTGTTTGTGCCGATTTTTTGGCACTTTTTTTTTATTTGGTTTTTTGGTGGTCTTGTTGTGTGGCCGGTATTAAATAAATAAGAACAAATAAAAAGACATGCAAAAAAATTGTATAACAGAAGCAACGCCATCTTTTTTTCTCTTGTCGTTTGTTTTTTTTTTTTTTTTTTTTTTTTTTTATTTTTTTTTTGTCGGCCTCCAGGAGTGGAGGATTGCGCCACATTCCATGCAATTTTCACTTTACAACTGTTTCAAAGTTATCTTTGTTACAATTGTATGAGTGTGTGTGTGTGTGTGTGTGAGTGGCAAAAAGAGAGCAACAAAAAATATTGGCAAACAATTTACTTTTTAAACAAAACGCGAAATAAAAGTAAAAATACGGCTACAAAAAATTATTTGCCCAAAGCTGAGGCTGATGCTGATGCTGCTGCGGCAGGTTGAATGTGAATATCAAAGAGATTCTCTTTGCCTCTTGCCATTTGGACTTGCCATTGATTTATTGTCTCTGCCTGTTTTGTTCCTGGGCCATGGAAGATGCTTTTCCAATTGAAAATAAGCATTTAAAAAGTAAAAAATTCTTCTTCAAAAAGGTGAAATCATTTTTTTTTGTTTTTATCTTCCAATCCCTCGACAATATCTGTTTGCTTAGAATGAGAATGTGAGAGTGAAAATTAATCATTTTTGCTTGCCAGTTGCAAATAGTTGTAAGAAAAGTTTGCTTAATTTCGATGGGCTAACACTCCAGTCTATCTATCTCTCTCTCTCTCTCTCTCTCTCCTCTCTCTCTCTGTATGTGTTGTGTGTGTCTGTGTGTCAACTGAAGAAACAGGACTATCAGTAGGATGAGATATAAATGGCAGCACCGACAGCACCAGCATATAAAACTGACATTCACTGACATGGCACACAAAATGATTAATTAGTTAGGGGTAGAAAGGAATAAATATATATATATATATATATATATATATTTGAGCTGGTCGAATAGATAAATGATAGAGAAACCAAGTATCTGAATAGTAGAAAGTATTCTCTAAGGATTTGGTTTGGTTAATCAAAATGAGAATATTTAACAAATTAAAGTTTAGTTTAATAAGCTCAAATTTTTGTTTTTTTTTAGAATGTATTCAATAAAAGGATAAATAAATAAATAAAAAGGATAATATAAATATTTTATCAATATAAAAATCAGCCTTAAATAAGAAGTTTATTCGATCAAAAATAAATTTTATGTTTTAAGAATTTTCAAAAACAAATAAATTAAATAGAAATTGCTAATTATTTGCATTCGAATGAAATAAATATAATTTAAATGTTTTATTGGCAGTCAATGTGAAATGATTTAAAATGTTTCTTGATTTTCAATGGTTTTGATATGGAAAATCTAAAGAAATTAGCACAGCTTTCAGCCTTAATTTTGTACTGATGCCAAAGTGGGCGTTTACCAAATTGCTGTCTAGTATGTTTTGTCTAGGTGATAATATAGCGACAGGTTTTATTTTTTAGCTAGACTGAACAAATTTTGATTTATGAAATTTTGGAACAATTTCGAAATGCGACACAACACACGTCCGACAATAACACAGGGCAACTGAGGCAATGGCCAAGACGGTGGCAGAGGCAGAGGCAGTGGCATCGTTTAGAGGTAAAGGCAGAGGAAAATTAGTACAAGTAAGTTTTTCCCATCCAAAACGATTAATATACATCGGGTCCGCAGCTGCCCAGTGACATCAACCAGAAAATAAACGTACAACCGGAAAAAGCAAAAGCAGCAGCAGCAGCAGCACACGTTGTTATAGAAGATACATACATATGTATATATATATATATATATATATATATATATATATATATGTGTGTATAGTATCTATCTGTTTGTGGTGGGGCAACCTGTGCATAGTTTTTACTGTTTGTCTGATCGATTAGCAGCCCTAGAGCTTTTAGCCAAGATCCACCCACTTTACATTGCTGACTGGCTACAACACGGGCTACTTAAATACCCATAAATTATAATTTATCGTTGTCTTTGATTCTTTACAGAAATGCAAAGCCCCCATTCTATGCGGTTCTTGTTGTATTTCTGGTACCAAAATTCTCGGTGGCGTCTCTAACATGTGCAATTAATCCGTCTGTTTAGCATGCTTATCAATTGTCAAAAAGCAACGAGGTGATTCTCTCTATATACATACATATGTATGTATATGAATGAATGGATATGTAAATGTATATGTTAGTCTGAATGGTGTGTGGGCGTTGACAATGTCTAAATGTTGCGCCATAAATTTCTGCCTCGTTTACAATATTCAATCTTTTCTTTTTGGTTTTTTGGTTTTTTTTTTTTTTTTTTGTTCTCATTTCATTTTGGGGATTTTCTCAACATTTTTTCAATTAATTTCTGCTTTATTTTATACTTGTATTTTTACGCTGCATTTGTTCACACCTTCACTTTAGAGATTTTGATGAGCTCTTCCCACTGACAGTTTTATGTTTTGTTTATACTTTTTGATTTTATAGATTGTTGTGGGCACAAACAATAAAATGATTGTAAGAGTGAGTGAGTGCGATACAATAAATATGAGTGAGTGAGGTAGATAGATTTCTTACCTGTCCATCTACCTGTTCGCATGCGCACGTTTTCTGTTTTTTTTTTTTTTTATCATGGTGGTTACAATTCTGATGACTTGTCTTATTTGTGTAGGGATAGAAAGAGAAACAGTGTGTGTGTAGGTGTGTGTGTGTGTGTGTGTGTATGGGCCAGTAGTGACGGAGGGGCGGACTCTTGTTTGACAATTGTGCGATTTGTATTCGGGATTTTCTTCTTAGGGGTAGCTACCTGTTCGCACAAGTTCTTGTGCATATATGTATATATATATCTATCTATATGTGGGTGGAGATTGCCAAAAAGAAATACTCATTCAAGGCACAACGTCTTGGCCAACAAATCAAATTTGAATGCTTTTGCAATTGGCTCACAGCAAATTGCAAATAAATAAAAAATAAATGCCTGAAATTTGTCTTAAAAAGCAAAATTTCTATTACTTTGTGTCGAGCATTTTGGTTTTTCTTTTTGAAATTTAATTTTAATGCATTTTAAGTGGTTATAATTAAGATTTAAATATTTGCAACGTTTCAGTTTTCAGTTTGATCTTTTATCTTCTGAAGTGAATTGTAAAGAAATCTTTTAGTTAAGTCTTTCGGATATTTCATTTTTATAAAAAATTTAAAATTATTCTTTAGTTATTCTTTTCTAAAATTCTAAAAACTTGTGAAATTTTAAAAATTTCTTTTTGTAATTCAATTTCATTTCGTTTTTATGAAATATATAGGTATTTAAATGTGATGAATAAAGTTTATTCTGTTAATAACTAAGGTATAAAAATATTAATTCTTTTTTATTTTTATATATTATTGATTAAAAAAAAACTTCTTTTCTGCCAATTCAACCCTAATTGAAGCTTTCCTTGAAGATTGCATCCTTGTACGAATATTTCTTTATTCTTTCTTACTTGCTTTAACCTATATATATAAGTATATACATATACTCTATATATGTAGATCCCAGAGACTGATGTTGTTGAGGTGTTTACTTTCAAGCCTGAGGTGATTAAACTTGCTCAGGGTAGGGGCATTGCTGTTGTGGTTATTGTTATTATTGTTCTTTCTGATGCTAAACCTGATCATGATCATGATGATGATGATCATGACGAGATGCTGATGATGATTTTGTGGTTTGATTTTGATCGTGGGCGCAAAATTGAAAGAGAAATAAGAGAAGGTACTGGCTGAACTGTTGGATAAGTTTGTTTCGTTTCGTTTCGTTTTATTTGGCTTGGCGTAGGAGGTGAATGGTAAATGGGTAATCCGATGCCCTGGACCCAACGATCCTTCATGTACATATATATATATATTTTTTTGCCTGTTGTTGTTGCTCGTTGTTTGGTTTTATTGTTATTATTATTTATTTTGCTGAAGTTTTGTTCTTTTTGCTGTGTTGCGTTTATAAGAAGCACCACACACAAAACACACACACACACACATGGACTTAAGGTGAATTTTCAGACCACACAAGAATCTCTAAAAATGGCGGCTTTTCATCTTAAATGCTTTGCATATACAAACAGATATGAAGAGGAAATGAGATAGATAGAGAAAGAGTGAGAGCTTGTAGCTTGAGATCAGTTTATGGCTTTGGCGCGTAAAAGTTGAATGAATTGACACACACGCATACACACTCACATATATTTATATACATATATGCGAGCGCACTCACACAGGCACACAAAGTTCAATTGCATTTGACAATGCTGCTGATAATGAAAATGATGATGATGTGCTAGACAATTTTTTTTTTTGTTTTGATGTGACTCATTTTCACTATATCTCACTTACACTGCATGGTGAAGGCTGTGGACGATGGCATGCTTTGCTGTATAATGTTATCCTTTTGGCCAAAACTTGAAGACGACGGCGGCAAACAGGACAACATTGGAATGCTTTTTTTTTTTGTATTATTGTTTTAGTTGTTGATCTTTGTTTGTTTTTTTTTCTTCTGTGGGTCCTTAATTATGTTCTAGATATATTCACAAGCGTTTTTCTTCATTTGATTTTAAATGATATTCTCTAGAGTGTTTTCCTTTTCTCAAAATGGGTAAAGGGGTTTTTGTTTTTTAAGTAATCACACACGTGTTGAGGCGGCCTTTTTGGTCGGCCATTTGGTTTAGTTTACTTGATTTCTTTGCACATTGGAAATATTTATATATCTTGTAGATACTAATTGAATATCTTGTAGATACAAATAATATATTTGGTTTTTGATTCAAGTGTCGCGGTTTTTATTTTATTCATTTATGGATTTCTATTGCGTTGGCTTTGCGTTGTTCTATTGTTCTATATAGCAATTGTGATGGAGCAACGCGTGTGCTGACGACGCGACGTCTAGAATGCAACTAAACTAAAAATTTTGGCTTTCCTTGTGTTCTCGATGGATGATGTTGGCAGCAGGAAGGCGACAGGCAGCAGAGGGCAGCAGTCTCAGCATCTGAATCTGAATCTGACGCTGCTGCTGGGCTGCCTCGTTGTCGTTATCGTCGTCGTCGTCGTCGTCGTCGTCACCATCATCGTATTTGCCCCGAGTTAGAGTAAAAGAGAGAGCGAGTACTCTCACTGGAGAGCAATGAAATCTCTTTTGTATCTATGTGAGGGTGCTGCTTTTATATGAGAGTTCTTTGCCTATGGTAGTGTATTTTCTGTCTGTGTGTGTATGTGTGAGTGCGTGTGCTTGTGCGAGTTTGCCACCACCATCAAAATATAACGGTGTAACGGTTCACCGTTTGTTGACTGCTTCTATGTAAGTACATGGGGGTGTGAGTATGTGTGAGAAGGCCGCCGCTGCCGAGGTGTGACGTCGTCTTCTTGCGTCCAGTGCTCTCCAATTGGAGAGAGAGTCCTCTGCTACTGCTGCTCGCTGTTTATTTCCTACAGAATTCTATATCGTAAAATGTTAACACTCTGTTAACGCCGATGTTACGTTTAAATACAAGCAAATGACGTAAGGTTTACGGTCGCAGGGGTATTTAGTTTAGAGCGACTTTATTAATCGGACGAAATATGAATTTAAACTATGGAGAATATTGTCTTAAATGTGTGATAGTTTTTAGTCTTTTAAAAGGAGACTTTGTTCCAGGTCTTGTTAATCTTATAAACTTGAATTAAACAAATTAGATACATATGTATACTTATTTATGTATGTATATATTAGCCACTGTTTCTATACTTTTATAAACTTGCTTGTAATTTTTAGTATTATTGGCTCTATAAATATATATATGTATGTATATAATTTTATTCTTTCATTTATTTTATAATTCTATGACCAATTTTTTCTTTACATTAGAATAAGCAAAGTTCTTCAAATGCGAACAAGAGCACGATGCGAAAATGAGTAAGCAAATTTCTAGTAAAAAATAAAAGTATTTTCAACAAATAAAATTCTAAATAATTCTACAATCCTGCTTATTATTATTATTTCTAAATTATTATTGTTTCACAGGAAATCAAATATCATTTAGAAATCAATGATTTCCCACATTTACATTTTGCATTTTATGAAGAAGAGAAATAATATGTACATATGTATTGTATTGTTGTTTTGAATTCTTTTTGTCATTAACTCTCAACAGTTACTTCCGATTTCAGTATTCAGCATTTTTGATACTTATTTTCGAACGAATCTTCAATTTGGATAAAACGCAAGTGGGGTATCTCTCTCTTAAAATTATTAGAAGAATATGAGAATAAGTTCCATGTTGTATAGGTTTTTTATATACAAAATCTTTTTAAATATTACTAAATATTGAATTTCTCTCTAAGTTTCAAAACTATTTCAAAGAAATCGTTGCAGAATACTCGGTATGGACAATTTCAATTTCGAAATGAAAAATCTCTTGCTTTTCAATCATTTTGCATTAAATACTTAAAATTTTTTGTAATTTTTAATATTATTGTGATAGGAATATGAGGGATTATCTATTTCTTAAAGAATATATTATTATCAAAGTGCTCCAGAAGCATTTTGAGTGTGAAAACTTATTTACTTTATAAAATCGTTCTTTCTAGACTTAGAAATTTTATTTCTATATGAATATCCAATACTGATTACTCAGTATGGTTTTGCAGATTCATTAAAGGGTACAGAGACTTCGGCTTATGTCAAAATTAGTGTGATTTCGTGGAGCAAATATATTTCTTCAGAATGTCAATCATATACACGTACGTCGTAGGCCATAAAACAAACCAAAAAAATTCTAAAGAAATTTCTAACGAAAAATCAAAAGCGAATCACTTGCTGGGCGGTTCTCAATCAACAAGTTGGCGGGGACCACTGAAAAAAGGGGGCAAATCAAATGGGGAAAAACAAAACACAAAGCACAAAAAAAAAAAAATACAATCCTGAAAATGTTGCAATGATTGCGTAGACACACTCACACACACATACATATGTATGTACATAGATGAACAAATATAGTTATCAATATATATGTATATATATGAGTGTGTGTGTGTGTGTGGGCCGACGGCATAAAGAAAAAACAAACTCAACAACATAATAAACAATTTGTACATTAATTTTTAATGCGGTTAACATGTGTTCCCACACATACATACATGCATACATATTCATACGCGCAGCTCTATATGCATGTTTGTGTGTATGTGGAAAAAGGTGGAGCTTCAAAATTTTTCTCACTTGCCAAGCAGAGCGAAAGAGAGAACAAGCAAGGCGAGCGGACGTTAAGTTTTTTGGTTGTTGTTCTTTTTTTTTTTTTTTTGTTTTATTTTTCTGTTTTTTTTTTTCTGCTGTCGCATTCATTTTGTATGTTAATTAGTTGCCAGTGTGTGAGTATGAGTGAGATATATATCTATGTATGTATGCATGTATGAGTGTGTGTGTGTGTATGTGCGGCACTCGCGTGGGCGAACTAATGAGCGAGGTGCGATGAGTGTGACGAGGCCTGACGCCTCATAGGTGTGAACATTGATGCGCATTGGCTGTTGTTGCACCTGTTGCTTTTGCCCCATTGGTTGGCTTAACCCGTAAACATTAATATATGTATACGATAAAGAGAGTGTGAAAGAGAGAGGGAGAAGCGTAGGCGGCCATTGAGTGTTGAAACTTGTTTTGTGGTTTTTCATAGAAAGAGAAAGAGAAGGAGAAGGTATAAACAACAAAAATAATTTATTTCGCTTTTTAAACTGTCACAATGTCTAAAATTGGTCATTTTGTTTTTATTTAGCAGCTATGACTAACTCAATATAATCTCTATGACTAAGGCAGTATAAAAATGTATATTTTTATTAAATAAAAAAAACAAATTATAACTAAAGCGTATATTTTATTTAGATATGTTTTTTTTAATGTTTTTTTCATTATACATATAAATTTAATAATTTTGCTTTATTTATTAATATGTATATAATAGATTATATGTTTAAATAATATTCGTAAGTCTTAGATTGCTAATGGAAACTTGCGAATACCAAAGAAGAAAAAACAAGACAAAAACTAAACAAACTATGAAACAGAAAACTTTTTAGGAAGAATCTAACATGATCCACATCTAAGTCTGTGTTTTATTGACCCAACATTTAAATTAAACGAAATAAAGATTTGATTGAATAATTTACAATTAAGAGAATTTAAAATTTAGTAACAAACTTACATATTTTTTCGCTCGATTTCTTCACGGACTTCTTTTCGCTATATAGACAACATATTCATAATCAATTTCAATATATAAATTAATAAAATATTCATTCTCAATGTTGAGTTTCCCTTCTTAGATTCAATCCCGCATTTGCTATTATTTTACTTCCCAGGCTCACCCACTTTCCTCCGTGAGAATGACTTCATTTGCGAAAGTACTCCAAGAGTACCTACTTATTTACTTGCATCCCACGAAAAAAAAAGCATTCGTATTCTTAATTTAAATTGGATTTGTCGATCAATGTTTGGGCAATTCAATTGCATACCCCAGCCTTTAACCCCGACTAAGAGAACGTCGTTTTTGGTGCTTGTGCTGCGGGTACCCACATAAAACTCTGATAGCTATAGAGTGGATAAACTCGTACTTTCATTTATACATACGTATATACATACTTACATATATGGTTATCGGCATTGACGTCATCGAAATTCGAAAAAGAGACGATAGGAAGGAAGCAAAACGAAGTACGAAAAGAAAGCCGACAACAACGGGCTGTCATTAACTTTGCCGTTAAGAAATCAATTTATTTCACTTTATAATTACGGATAACCTAAAAGTGAGCAAGTCTCTCCCTCATTTAACCCCCCCTTTCTCATGATTTTGGTGGGAAAACAAACGTTCTCAATCCTTTCAAAAGGGAGGTGAGTTGGATAGCATACTAGGTCCAGCATAAGGGCATATAATAGAGTTTTTCACACAAAACACATACAGACACACACACACACATACGCTAGCATACACTCTTAAACTCAAATTAGATGTGAGGACCAGCGGGTCCTGTCGCACTCCATCTTTGCCTGAGATCGGTGGTATCTTTGGGTATTGAATTGCATGCATGTTTCTCGTTTTCTACAATTTTTAATTAGCAGTAAACTTTGCGCGGCATTTTTTGTGTGTGTGTGTGTGTTGTTCCCCAATAACCCGAAACCGAACCGAACCAAAAGTAATGACAGCATAAATACTTGTCCATTCTAAATGGTCTGGAGTGTGGTATACACACACACACACACACTCTTTTGTTGTGTGGCGTGGTGTGGTGTGATGGTGTGGAGTGATGCACATTGGGGTCGCTGTTCGCTGCTCTCCGACTCAATCTCAAGTGTTGCCACAGTCGTCGTCGTCGTCGTCGTCGCGGCTCGTTTTTGTGGCTGCTTCTGCTCATTTCATTTAACACTTTATGTGACAGTTAAGTGCAGGAAAATGTCAAATTTTTCGTTTCTAAATGCATGTAGAGCGGTTTTCTATATAGTAGAAGAAGAAGAAGAATAAGAAGAAAAAGGGGAGAAGAAGACCAACCGAACATCTGAGGTTGGGGGTGGAATTAGGATTGAGGTTAAAAATGGGTTGAATTAAAAGGGTGGGCCTACAAAGTCAAGTGTTTTATAGGGTAAAATAGTGTGGGAAGATTTTCAATTTCAATTCTATGAAATTTGGAGCATGTGTGAATCGGTTTTATTTTTTTTTTTTTTTGTCAGACAAGTTTCGTTGTTAATGTAAGTGAGTTTAAAATTTAGTTAATTGTTGTTTAGATATCTCTGATGGATTAAACCTAAAAAATTTAACAAGAATTTTAGTTATGAATAAGTTAATTAATAGTCCAATCGGAAAAATCGCAATATCTAATAAAATCTCAAAACATAAACATAAGCCTATGGATTAATCTATCTACATTTGCATATACACAGTTCAATGTCCTATTCAGTAAGGGTTCTATATAGATACTGAAGTGTGCCTGCCTTTAAGGACAACAAGATTGTTATTATCCTCATCATCATTATGAACATTATTATCTGTTTTTATAACTGTCAATTGTTGACTATGTTGGATATCGATCACAAATTTGACAGAATACAAGGCCAAACCGTACGGTAAACCATTTTATCCTTTAGCTGCAGCTTCGTTTTTTTTCCATTCATAAAAACAGCTGGAAAAGGTCCTTTGAAGGAGAGAGAGAGAAGAGAGCGAGAGGAGAGTAGTAGAAAAGGAGAGTTGAAATAAAAGGCACGTGTGCATTATGTCGAGTTGATTTTTGTGGTTTCCCTTATTGCTTGCCACCACAAATAACGGTCTACCTGATCGACCGTAAGGACCTAAGGTCGCTCTTTGTTTCTCTCTATCTCCTTATCCATTTTCATTCACAAATTTCGCCTGTAGATTTTCTAATGCATTTGAAATGCTTTGCTTTTGTGCTCTATTTTACCCCCTTCCTACCTCTTCGAAAAAAAGTTGTAGGCGTAGTAATTTAATATTTTATTGCCCTTGTTTGTTTTACGCAAAAATGTTTACTTTGCATTCGAAGGAAATTATATCGAAATTGAAACAGATACTAAAATTGAAGAGCACACGTCACTTTACGGAAATTGCCCCGGTGGCAGCTGTGCAAATACTTGAGAGTTTAGTTCTTTAGCGTTGTATATATATATATATATATATATATATATATGTATATATGTGTGTGTAACATTAGCTGCTAAAAGGTTATAGCGAATTAACCGGTAAAGGGGCAAAGGCACAAGCAAATCAAAGCCAATTGCAGCCACGCCTCAAATTTAATAACTGACAAAAAAGTATAAGAAATATCAAATATATGATGAAAGAGCAAGAAAAAAAGGAGTGAGAGCGATAGAGAGAGAGAGAGAGTAAAGAAGGGAGAGAGAAGAGATGAGATTGTGTGCTGTTATTGAAACAATATTTAAAGTATAAAAATAATAATAAATCCCATTTCGCCGGCGGCATGCACAACGAAAACAAAAACATGCAGCAGCAGTAGCAGCAGCAAAGGATGATGCAGCAGGACTGTGGCAGAATATGCCAGGATATGGCAGGAGGAAGGACGGACAAGTTTACCTTGATGCGGCCGCATCAGAGGACAAAGTGAACAAACAAATAAGCAAATGAACGCGCGCCGAAAAAGCACAATAAAAAAATAAAAAACGAGATTGCGGCACGCGTCACCCGACCTACCCGACAGGACGAAACCGGCTGTGGCATAGAGGACGCAGTCAGGCAGCGACTTGCCAAGCAATCGAGCAGTAAAATCAAAGCAAATACAGAATGCATACAGTGGGGCAAAAACAGATTCAGCATAAATGATTCTATATATAAAATATGTTATTACAAAGAATATATTTATCCGTTATTTTTTGTACACTTTCTATAAATAAGCTGCAATTTTATTTTTTTTAAATTTTTATACTTTATACTTCACAAATCGAACTTCTCTTGACCCACTGTGCGTGTTAAATCAAAAAAGAAAAGCAAGTTCCATTCACCTTTTTTTGCTTTTTTTTCTTTTTGGTTTGGGTTGTTGTTGTTGTTGTCATTGGTGGTTGATTTTGGCAGTCAGAGAAAAGTCAGTCACATGTGCACATGAGGCATAAACAGGCAGGCGGCAGGCAGGCACCTTTGGCAATTGCTCATCGGAGATTTTATTCACCTCAATTGCAGTGGGCAGGAGAACCAGGAGAATCGAGATCGCATTGTTGACATCATCAGTTGGGGTAGTTTTATGCCCAAAATGAAGCAGCCCTCATTTCAAAACGCCTGCAGCTACTGACGGCTGGCTGGCTGGCTATTCGGGCTACCTCAGTTTGTTGTAAGTAATCACCATCATCATTATCATCAGCAATAGCAACAAAGCAGGCGAAATGGCAAAATATCGTCAACGGGAGCAAACCGGCTTCAAGGACAACTGGCGACAACATGTGCGTCATCGCAGCCGCCACGTTTACTCATTAGGTTTTTCTACTCTCATTTTCTGTCTTTTTTTTTTTGTTCTTTCTTGAAATTATTTTGCGAAATTGCGCAGGAGAATATATATTTCTCTTTTTTTCTGCTACGATATTGCGTGGGAAGTCGGTGAAGTCGAAATCATCTGGGGTAGCTTTTATCGTTACACCTTCCCAGTTGATGGCCATATAATATGATGGCTGTGCGTGTGTTGTGTGTGTTTATGTGGCTGATGATAGCGTTAGTTGACTCTCTCTCTCTCCTCTTATATGTGTGTGTGTGTTTGTCTGTGAGCACCTTTATCGACTGTGTGTGCGTGCCGAGATTTAATGATTAACTCTGCTTGGGAATTCTATTGCTCGATATGATTTCTGCTTTTGCTGCTATTGTCCAGTTGGTCATCCACTTAAGGGCTAAAAAGATAGCACAAAAACAAATAAATGGGAAAATAAAACAAAGATGCTTGGGAGGAGATTTTAGTACTTAAATGTAGAAATTTCCGAGATCAATTTTTATATATGTATGTGGCATTATCTTTACTAGTGCTTTCTATACTTTAAATTGTTCTTAAAACTCTATTAAAATCAACTGATAGTTTTAATCATTTGTAGTCTCTGATTGTAAATTAAATATGTGCTTTAGTTAAATTTCTTTGGGCTAGGTTAATTTAGCTTTGCGATAATTAATTGAGTTTAAAGGTAATACAAGTTTCATTATTTTTAGCAAAATATAAAGATGCTAATGTATTCTTAAACATGAATAATATGCTGATCCTTCTATTATATAGCTATTAATTAAATTCGCAATGTAAGTCTCAATTTTCTACATTCTTAAAAATTTTATGTACGAAACTCTACAATATTTTATGTACCTACTTCTAAATTGACTTAAATTTTCTGTTAAAAATAGATCTATTTATTGCTCAAGATCGAAACGAAGATCGTAATAGAAAATGTTTCTGACAAATAATATTAAAAATTTCCGATTTACTATACATCTCTTAGAAGCTGTACAACGTACACATTCTTTAACTTATAATATTCCCATGAAAAAGGCAACCAAATGGAATTCACATAATTCTCATCATTTAAAGGCTTTTTCAGCCTGACCAACATGAAAAAGGTAAATAAATAGCCACAATTGACTGGACGTTGGCTATCTCATTTGTATGCCTCTGAGTGTGTGTCTGTGTGTGTGTGTGTGTCTTTGTGTTTGCATTGTTGTTATATGCAGCACGAGCCAAAAAGCAAAAAAGGGGCCTTTAAGCAGAAAACAGCTGAGGCAACAGCACACACACACACACACACGACGGATGCCAGCCAAAGTGCCGGAAGTTGCCGCAAAGTATGCAATGACTTTCTGCTTGCCGAGAATTTGCCATTGTTGTTGGTGTTGGTTAAGAGATTGGTAGCGAGGGGAACGGTTAATGACACTAGTTTGCCTATATGAAATTCGATTGCCAAAAAATGCGCCCCGCATTGAGGCAGCTTGAGCTACTTTGGCATGCAGCAAGCAGCGACGGCAGCCAGGGCAGCAGCCCGTATGTCAGCATTTTGCAATGCTCTAATCTGTCACGCTCGGTGTTTCGTCGCCCCCTTATATGAATGTCCCACTCCCCCCTCCACCGCCTGTATTGCTGCTGCTGTTGCCTTTTGTTCCACCTCGGATTTTGATACGACTTTACCTGCGCGCACACCTAAAACCCCCGCCCAATTTTGCCCTCTCCTGTCCTGTCCTGTCCTGCCAGTGAACGGCGGCAGCAACCCTCTTCATTTACGGTTTAGCATAATGAAAAGTTGCTGATGACTGTTAAGACCAACGCATCTGGGCCATGGGCATAAAATGCAATTTAGGGTTGCAAAGAGCGATACGATAGCGACACGGGGGTTTTATGCGCGACACCTTTCGGCTAAGGGTATATGATGACGGTGATGTTAACGGTGGAGGGAGGGGAATGGCAATACGGTGAACATTGAACGATGAACAGGGGCACAAGCCAGGCCACATGCCTGACGCATGCAATGGACCAGCATTAATCCTTCTGTTACTCTCGGTTTTTCGCAATTGTTCAATTGTTCATGCCTTTGAGAACTTATTTTCAGGGGTTGCGAATCCTGTTGGAATATCGACAACGATCAAGGTATTTGTACATTAATGCACACACACACATACACATATATACATTTGTATACATATATATATATATACATGTAGGTACAAATATACATTTGTTACCAGATTTTTCAATTTTGATTGATTTTGATTGCCCTAGGCCGGGGATGTGAATGTATTTAAGAGTATGTTATGCTTTTGAATTATGAGTTTAACTTGATCCAAGGTGTGTGTATATGTGTGTGTGTAAGCCGGCGACAGAAGTCAATTATGTGGCATACAAAGGAACACCTATATATATATATATCCAAGTGAAAGTACTAAGTGAAAGTGAAGTATTTATAGTAAATATATGAAGTTGAAACTATTTTAGATCTTGAGTTGTTCACTGTTGAAATACAACAAATGCCTTTGTATACTTCTTTTTACCATTTAAACAAAGCTTTTGTACTGTGTAATCCAAATGATTATTTTCTTAATTTTTTTTTAATCTTTTCTGGTTTTGAAAAGGTTTATTAAACTATTCTTCTTAAATTTTTAATATAATTTATCTTTAGCCTGTGAATGTCTGTCCTGGAGAAGTTTTTTAAGAGCTCTCTAAATTTTTTGCCTTCACTTTTTGCTAGTCTTATAGTATAAAAGATAATGTCCTTTTGTAATTTCTATTTTTCATATATATTTAATTAATTATTGCTTGTATTTATTTATACTTACTTAATCTGCTTTGGCTGCACTTGATCATATCTGGACACCTTCTATAAACTAACCAGCACTATCTAAACTATTATATCATACGATCTGTATATCGATATGAACCAAGTCTTAGACTATACCATGGAAATACTATCTGAATTTGTTATCAGCCTCAATTGCTGAATTTGATACTTTGTATAGAAAGTCTCGTTGTCTTTTGCAAAAGGATAACCTTGATATACAAAATCTCTTCTCATATTGCTCTATGGGTAACCCTTTGTCTACATTTACTCCCATCACTCATATGAGATGAGATGGCAGATGGCATATCCCGCAGCCTGGTCATGGATATGTACATATATGGATATATGTACATATATATATAGTATGTCTATATATACGTATATGGATACGCATCGACTGGCTGCATCCTTTGCTGCTCTTGGCACACGTTACAGTTTTTGTTCACCTTTTTTGCTGAATTTTTTCCTCACTGAATTGGGCGTGTCTGCTGTCAGTTGAGTGGGCGGCTAGCAGATTGGTTTTGTCTGCACTTTCCTTCATTTTTTGTTTTTTTTTTGCTAGTACATGTGTGTCTGTGGTTTTGCTCAACATTTATGGTATAGTTTCGGGATTGCTTTTTGGTTTTTTTTGGTGTGTTGGGACTAAGGAAATGGCTCATTGCACTTTGGCTACACTGAAAGGCATTTAAAGCGCATTTCCGTTTGACGTTGAGACTTGCTTTTTAGCCACCGTTGAAGAGATTTTCAGTGATGAGCCGCATAATACAATTGAAATTTTCGGTTTGGATTTTGCATTTTTTTTTTTTTGTTTCTTTCTTTTTTTTCTACATTTTTATTGTTCATGCCCAAGGGGTTGGCAAGGTAAACCGATTGCAGCAACCCTCGAAACTCTAAGGTTTTGCTAATGACACTCAATACCGACTCGAATCGCTGTATGATAATGCAAAAAAAAAAATGGAACTCTGTAAAAAAAGTGAATCCTAAACTTGTTTAATATGGTGGTGGCTAAAGCTAAAGCAGCAGCAACAGCGAAAAAAGACGCACCACAAAAAAGAAAATTTAAATTAGATTAATTGATTGAAATGCGCGACTGGATGAGTGTCTTGGCCTGGGTTGAATATTGTCACAGTTGTTGCTTGTCTGCCATGTTCTAAACTTGTTTTTGCCTTCCTTTATTGTTGTTGTTGTTGTTGTTGTTTGTTTGTCAGATCCCAGCATAATAGTCTTAGCCCGGATCTATGTTGCCGGAGGTGTAAATAATACGGCTTGTGTTTAATGAAGCGAAAGTCATCATGTTGCAAGGCTTTTCTTTTATTTTGCATAAACTTTGAAAATGTATAAAAGAATTTGCTACAAAATGGATTTGTAGACTATTGATATTACGTATATTATTGATTAATTAATTTAACCAAACAAGGTAAATAACAAATAAGAGAAAGCTTAGCTTAGATAATGAAAATAATTTAATGAATTTTAAGTCAATAAATTAAGAAATAATTATCCAAAAGATTAGGGATAATCGTAAATTGTAAAGGAGATGGAAGAGAGAACATGTTAACTAAAAAATTAAATAATTACACAACTAAGAAAGAGAAACTTGAACAACAACTTTTTAATTTAGGAACAAAAGAAAATTTTATAAAATTAACCCAAATGACTGAATTTTAATGAATAAAACTAGGAATTAATTTCGATATTTTGTCTACCTAAGAAACTAAAAATAAATCCGGGATTAAATTAGCGAAAATGAACTAAAGTAAATGTAATTAAATAGTTTCAAGAATGACCTGCTATATAAGAAGTCTATATTTTTCCTGATCAGGATTGATTAAATGTATCTTATAACATTATCTAGTTTCAAATAACTTTTAATTTGTTTGACATTTCTAGAACTAAAATGTTTGAATTCACATTCAAAAAATAAAAAGAGGTTAAAAAGAATTTTCTGCATAGACAAAGATCAGCTTTTGTTTTTTCTGAAGACCTGTCAATTGTAGAATTCTTTGTAGAATTTCATTTATTATTATTCATTTAGCATGGACCTAATAAAGTTCTCAAAGTCAATAATTTGCTGCCACATGCTGTTTGCCTTTGACTCATACTTGCCGAAAAAATATATATACATATATATAAATGGAAAAGGGAAGCGAAATGAAGAAAAAAAAAAAAACAAGAACAAGAGGAAGAAGCAACCCGTCAAAATTAATAAAATAAAACTCGAAATTTCTTTTAAACGAAAAGCGCGTGTGCGTGCCTCAAGCGCGGCTCAGGAATACTTATAGTATGAGTGTGTGTTTGTGTGTGTATGTGTGTGTATATCTGTTGGATGCATTTTTGGTTTGGTCTCGCCAACTCGTCGGTGTGTGACACATGTGAAACGGTTGGCAATTTTTTGTATTTGCAAAAGTTATTAATTTTAATTGACTGTTGTGTAATGTTGTCGCTCTTCGTGTGCACATTCCATGGAACAGTAAAAGGCAACACTTCGACAGCGTCCGGGTTTAAGTATGGATAGCAATCCACGGGTAGTGTTCCGGCACTTCACATGCCCCCACCGTAACAAAAGTCAATGTCCTGCCATCGACAATGCAATGGCGGATTGGCTTTAATTAAACAAAAACACACACACACATACGCACTCACACACAAACACCATTTAACACTTTGGGCTTTGTCGTTGTCGTCATTTTGCTTCTAAAAATAGACAAGAAGAACTACTGGTTAGACTTGTAGTTGCATTTAGTTTTTTTTTTTTTCAATTGTAATTAGGAGAAGCGTCAGATGTTAATTGAGGTATGCGACAACCACTTGTCACATTTGCCATAATTTTAATTGTTTAACTTACATATAATAGGCGCCACTTAAATGTTCAACGTTCATTTTATATTTGCACATATTTTTTTTAATGCATTTGTTGGCGCCAAAAAAAAAAAAAAAACAAACGAATGGCAAAACGATAAAAAAAAAAGACGAAACAAAAACCCAAATGACAGCAGAACGAAATGCAACTTTAAAATGACATTATCAACAGATCTTTGATGAAGACAAATGATTGGCTCGGTTAAATTCACACACACACACACACACATACACAATATTTTCTGGCTACATATCTAATTAATGAGTGAAATACCAAAGCTAAGCTTGGACTTTGGACTCCAATGGGAAATTGTACGTAAAAATGTGGTTCAGACCGGGTCATTTTGGTTCTGACTGATGACAAAGATCGTGGACACAACAATCTCTCACCACAGACACTTGAATGTCTAATAGTTCATTTTAGATGTCTAATAGTTCATTCAAAGTGTTCAAAGTGCAAGCAATGCTCTTTAATAGAATGGTGAGAAAAAGATTTAGAGAAATAATATAAATGAATGGGAGTATCAATGTTTAAGTTTATAAGCAAACAGACATATGTTTGTTGTTGCTTCCTTTGAACTCGATTTACTAAATCCTATTTTTAGTAGTCCTTCTACTTCCATTATGTTGAATTGCTTTCATTTCACATTTGAATGACTGCGATCCTCAATTGAATAATTTTCTGTGTTTCCTTAATCGAATATTTAATTTAGTCGTTCCTAATCTCAACAGATATGTATTTTAAAGTCTTTAAAGAAGAACCAAGTTTATTAATGAGTCTTGTCAATGTTAATTTTACGCATTTTGAAACAGGAATTAAGTAAAAATGGTTAATAGAAAGGTTGACTGAAGACCTAGAAGCTGTAACTAATATGAGGGGTGAATTAATTTCTAATTACTTCTCAATTTTTGGATACATAAGTGGAAATTCTTAATGAAAGGATCAGATCATTAAAGCAATAGCTTTAAGAGCCTTTAATTTCCATAAATATTATACCAAAAATTTTGTCTGAAATGGAATTTTATTCTAAATTAATTGCAGCTTGATTAGGCTTTTGAAGATTTCCAGCATATTTATTACCTCGCAGAGGCTATAATAAAATTGGTTTTTAAACTTTTGTTTTTTTGTTTTAAAGATATCCTTAGCAAAAAAACAATATTCATTTCATTCATAACTCTGGGATTGTTACGCCCCTTTTTGTCCATTGTCGGTATCATAGCGCCGGTGCGCCTCCAAATGCCGTATGGCATGCAGGCAGGCGGGCGGGCGGTCTGTCTCTAAATTCTCAGCATAAACAAAGTGTGAAATTTGTACCTAAAATAAAAATGTTTGAAAAAAGGATATAAGGGCACATACCGTGGCAATGTCTGCATTTGATATCCGTTTGGTTTGCCTTGCCTTGCCATGCCTTGGATCAACTCAACCATCAGCCACCATTCACACCTCAGAGAACAAACCGAAGCATCCGTAGATTTTTCACATGCCGTGGCAAACATTTGGCAAACACATGTGCCAACAACAACAAAAACAAAAGGCAGAGGAAGAGAGAGAGAGACTGTACATCCATGGACTATTAACACTGATATTCGGGTTTTGTGTATCTAAAAGATGCGTTGATTGTGTATGAGTGTTTGTGTATGTGTGTGTGTGTTGCCTGTGTGTGATTGTATACCTACGCCTTTTGGTCACTGCTGTTCATGCTGCTAACTGTCCTTTGTGTAAACAAATGAAATGTTCATATTTGTTTGTTCTTTTGAGCACCAACGACTTGGTACTTGGTACTCCAAAAAAAAAAAAAAAAAAAAAGAAAAAGGAAAAATATTGGCCAAGCAAATGTCTTTGTCAACGTCAATAGCGCCAAGCAAATTGCCAAAACGAAGAGAGAGAAAAATGGCCAAAACTTTTCCAAATCAGCTGAAATTATGAACTTCCGTTTCGTTGCAGAGCTCAGGCAGCGGAAGTTCATTTTAACCCACAATAAAAGTTTGCATTCTTCAATGGCGTGTGCGTTGTTACACTACTACACATACATACATACATATACATATGCATATATATATATATATATAGTATATCAGTTGATGTTCATGTGCAAAAGTTTTGCGCTTATATAAGAGCATAAAATTTGCATTATTCACTTAAAACAAACACGCACGATGCACCAACAAAAGCGGAGGTCCTTTTGCCTTTTCCTGGGCGAAAACTGCTCCTTTTGCTTTTCGTTCATTCTCCTTTTTATTTTTTCCCTTTTCTTTTTCCCATTTGTTTTTGCACAAACAAACAAATATTAAATGCAAATAAATGCACAAGAAAATTGCTAGCATTGAGCTGGATCAGGGGAATGAGCTGACAATCCAAACCAAATACCAAGAAATATTTTCAACAACTATCGATTGTGAGATGGGCAGGCAAAAAGGATATGAGCCAGGAGTGCCACGTGAAATTTCAAATAAATTTGCCATCAGATTGATTAAGTGAAGAAAGCTGTAACTGAGAAGAGAAAACCTATATTTACATAGAGATATTGATCAGTCTGAGCCAAAAATTTAAATTTCCTGTTAAAATTTTGAATTTTTTTTTCTGAAATCTTGTAAACTTTAATTATTTCTTTTCCAACTTTTCCTACTTTTCGCAATGAATTTTGTATGCCCTTTCGTTTAGTTCTTATTTTCCAATAAGTTTAGGATTTTATTTATATTTTATTTAAGTATTTTTCATTGCTAAAGAACAAGAAGTTCCTTGAATTGAACAAGAAATCTTTTCCAAAATTTTCTCAACTTCTTATGGTTAAAATTTTGTTTTATTTTTTGAATATTCTGAAAATATTGGAATGCAGTCAAAATTGTTTTCGAAAAGATATTTTTAAACTTTTATAATTATAAATTATAAAGTAAAATTTAAAGCTGTTAGAAACAATTTTTAATTGCCTAGTTCCTCGCATTTTTCAATTATATTCTTACAGTTTTATGGTTTAAATTGCAAACTTAAGTATGGCTAAAAGTAAATCAGCTTATAATTTTTCTTAACAAATATTGTTGATTATTCATTTCGAGCTCATAGAAATATGTGTGTGTCCTGACACTCTTAAATACTAGCATAACGAATTTAATTCTCTTTCTTCTTAGTGCAACATTAAAATTGCTTAAGATGGTTTTATATGTAAGAACATAATATAGATTGATGCTGATTGATGTATGATTAGATCCGCCAGCACAGATGTCAAATATTCAATAAATTGTTTTAGCCATGGCAAAGGTTATTGTTTGATTCTAGAAAAATGAATAATGATAGTGATTTAATATTATTGTTTATATGCATATGTCATATATACCGATAAGTCGGCAGAATGCTATAGAAATCAAAGGAAATTTGGTACCAAAGAATATCTTATGAGCTGTTGGAAACGGCGCTCTATAATAAACACTTTCCAAGACATTTTTCTTAAAACAAAATCGTCTTGCATTTGGCTAATTTATGGGTAAGCAATTGAATTCTTGTCAAATTTCATATCTTTACAAGTGTTGAATGTTAAGTGTTTGTTTGTTTTTCTTTTCTGTCCCTCTCTCTCTCTTGTCTCTTCTCTCTTTCTCTTTCTCTTCTTTAAAGATATCATATTCGTAAAGGGCATATACATGTTTGTATATGTATTTTTTTTTTCAATTCCTATTAAGCATCAAACACTTGAAGATATAGAATCACTAGTAAATTGCCCTTAAATTCCTCTTTTAAGATATTTTTCTTCCTGAATAAAAAAACTTTGCAAGTGAACGTTATAAAATGCAACGTTTTTCTAGTTTTTCGATTTGAAAGGCAAAGTTTTGCTGTTAAACTAACAAAAAGCCAAGACAAATATGCATACACAACTTACAAGTCGACGGCAGTCAGACAAGCATCTACAGATTTGGATTCACATTCCAATTCCGATTTGGATACCAGGCACCAGGCACCACTATTTCTATTGGCAAGATGGCAGCAGCAGGAGGAACAGCAGCACGCATGCAAATTGCTCTCAAGCCAACGAGAAATGAAAGAACATTTTAAGAATTTATAGTTTTCTCTTATTTACCGACAGGAAGTGCAATTCACAAATCGTTAGCTGAAAACCAAGACGTAAATCGAAGATGAAATGTGAGGAGAAGAGTAAGAGTAGAATGAGACAGTTAGAGAGAGAGAGAGAGAGAGAGAGAGAGAGAGAGGCAGTGGGTGGACTTGGTATTTGTATCATTTACCAGTCGCGTGCCTCAATAAGGATAAGGTGTCCCTAACATCAACCGCCCACAATCTATATTGAAAAGAAAACTTATAATCAACAGCTTTGGCGGCTTAAAACTCTCAGCAAATCGGCAAAAGGCAAAAACTATTTCAAATCAACTATATGTGTGTAAGCTAGTGTGTGTGTGTGTGTGTGTGTTTATGGCTAAGTATTTCAAAATAACATAAGTATCTTTCTTGCCCAAGAAAATGCCGAAGGAGAAAGTTTTTCAGCAACGTCGTCGTGCAATTCCCAAAATGCGGCCCGTGTGTGCATTTAAGCCACTTTTACTGAAACTTCACATTAATTTCAATTTGCTGCCAGTAAAAGTTTTCATGCACGTCCGCAAATTGCTTTTGGGTCTTTTCAAAGTGAGTTCTCTCTCTCTCTCTCTGTAGTCTTGGTATATCCCAAATGGTTAGATAGTGTGGTGTGTGTGTGTGTGTGTATAAGGTGTATCCATATATAGAAACTTTAACACTATGTGGTTAAGAGGTGGATGGGCTTATGTTAGGTGATTCTCAACAAGAATATGATAACAAAAGGGCAAATAAACAGCCAAAAAGAAGGTAAAAGAACTTTGACAAATAAAATGAAGAAACATACAAATTGAAATAAAGTTTATTTAGGAATTGAGTATAATGTTTGTCTATGTATATGTAGATCAATTTGATTGAGAGATGAGGGAAATGAATCGATTCAATAATTTTGAGCTTGCCTTTCATTTTGTATCACAAAATCAATTTATTCATTCTTTAGCACATTTGTTTTGTTTTCGTGGAAGAATTTCGTTCGTCTTTTCAGATTTTTGACCACCCCGA
Source organism: Drosophila sturtevanti (assembly GCA_018150375.1). NCBI lineage: Eukaryota > Metazoa > Arthropoda > Insecta > Diptera > Drosophilidae > Drosophila > Drosophila sturtevanti. The sequence continues at coordinate 3,292,129 of JAECWJ010000408.1, read as the reverse complement.
AAATATTTCGCGGAAAGCACAAGACAAACACAGTTTCGCCCCCTCCCCCCCTCTCCACCGCCTTTTCCTTTTGCCCATTCATATCGAACGAAATGTGAAACGTGCTAAAATTTGCTAGCTCTGCACATGAGCTTAAGTATTTAGCATTCAGTTTTCAGCTTCAACCAGCATCAACTTCAGAGAAACCAAATGGCCAAATGGTCGGTACCTTGTGATGACAGAACACGCCCACATGGAGACATTTCTTACGTGACTTGTGCCAAAGTCAAAGTCAGTGTCAGTGTCGGTGACGGTGTCAGCATCAGCATTAAAGTCTCAGCTGCTTGGCAATGAAATCATTCACTTGCCTGCTAATAAATTTGCATTCGAATAACTCGAAAAAAGGGAACAAACTTAACTTCAAATGGTTAGATTGGTTAGAAAGACCGAGCTAACCCATAACCCTCATTAGTTTTAATAGTTTAACGACTGAACTTACATAGGCGATTTACCATGTGTGTGTGTGTCGCCTCTAAATGAGCTTGAAAGTCGGCCAGTTAAATTTTATAAATTAGTTACCCGCCCTCCTCCATCCATACACCCATCCTTAGGGTCACCTTTAAGCCTAAGATATTTGTCTTTTGGGCTAAAAACCATTTGCTGCCATTCCGTCCCAGCTGAGTAGCAGATTTTTTGGACATGTCTTAAAGCCCAACACACGGCATATACTCACACACAAGCACAAGAATATTTATATATGTATGTATATGTACATATATGCATGTGCTTGTCGCCTATCCTTGTACATTATAATCCTTGGTTATTTGCTTGTGAGTTGTTTCTTTCATATCCTGCGGGATATGCAAACTTATTAGACAACTTTTCTTTAGAGTTGTTTCATGATAAAGACGCCAAGAGACAGCAAAACATTTCGTGCAAGTCATTTACATATGGAAAAATGAAAGATACATAAATGGTAAAAGGGAGGTTAAATATTGAAGGGAAAAAGGAATGGAAATAAGCATACAGAGACAACGATCAGCTCTCTCTCTCTCTCTCTCTCTCTCTCTGTTACTTGATGACAAACTTTAGATATACATACATTATATTTATAGTATGATTAGATTGATTTCAACGAATTGATTTCAAATATAAGAAAATAAACAAATTGGAGTACTAAAGCAAACAAATCAGAGTAACAAGGATCTATGTAGGTTGAGCGATTATTCCGCCTTATCTAGAGGAATGTCCATTACTAATACCTTAAGGTTTTTATATATAAAATAATCAATATGATTTTTGCCAGACAAATTCATTGGGTTAGTTGGACTTTTTACTATTCAGGATCCATAGAGAAACCTCAACCTAAAGCTCTTGAAATTTTTGAGGTATCCCTAAATATATCTTTTTTTTTATTACCATTTGTCATTGACAGTTTAAATTATTTGTTTTTCTCAGTACTTGACCCATTTTCATATTTGTTTCTATATTCAATTTTAGATGTCATTTTTAAGCACATTGTAACCACATTGTAAGTAGAAATTTTTGCTTCAAGTTCATGGTTTGCCATTGCCAAAATCAACAAAGAATTTTTACACCTGCCACAGGCTGGCCTGTGCCCCATGGCCAAAATCAAGAACTCAGACATGCCATGAACACACACAAATCGTTTTGCTGAAACGATCTCTAAATGGCCACCCATTGCGTTTGGCTTTTTGCAAAACAAACAGAACGTCAGTCAAAAAAAAAATAAAAAGAAAGAAATAAAAGAAAAGAAACAAAAAGAAGAAAAAAACAAAAAGAAGAAAAAAAAAGGAAAAGAAATGTTTCAGTTCGATTCAGGCGGTACGGAACTATGCCACAAAATGCTGCCATTGCATTTCAATGTTTTTTCTTCCCCAATATGATGTTGGCAAAAATAGCCACCATAGGCAGTGTTTACTTTGGCAGCACTTGAAATGCCATCCCCCAACCCCCGTTGTCTACATACAAACACACATATAGAGGTTAGACCACCCGCATATCTTGAATAATATACCAAATTAATAACAATTAAGCAAAAGACGTAAATATACCTTTGGACAATAAAATTGAAATTTATGGCATCGCACATGAGTTGAGTATAGCGAACTTCAAGGTTTATTAATTGCCTCAAGCAGCAGTTCTTGTGGTCGACTTTGAAGGCTTTTCTTGGAGATTTGTCTTACTCCACAGACGTAGGAAGACCACAAGTTTAGGGGTAAAGGTTTGGCGGCACACATGTGTAGCGATTTTCCTCTATTAGTTAGATAAATTTTTCCTTTTCTATATAAATTTTTGTTTTTTTTTTTTTTTTGTTATTTTTTGGGAAAGATTGTAACTTAAATTGTTGTGAGGGCATTTCTCCTGTACCTACACTGATAAGCGCAAAAAAGGGATGTGGTTGAGGATAAGAATGAGGGAGGTAAGCTTACACACACTCGCATACACACACGCGCGCACACACACACACACACACACACTTGTGTTTCTTGTGGAAACCACATAATAATTCTTGAGAACAATGTAAGCGTCAATTGTGCATGGCCAATGAGTTTTGAGTGTGGGTACTTTATTCTTACATACTTACATACTTATATGGGTTGTTTCTTTCGGTCCTGCTCCATCGAGACCTACAGTTGAGCTGAGTTTATGCATACATACATACATACATATATGGTCATAGCCCACATTTGTTGCAGACGTAGACGTCAAGGGACAAAGATGTCGTCGTCGACAATGTCGGCACATGCCACACGTCAAGCCAAGAAATTTAAATTAAAAACCTTTTTTGCATGAAATGTTTTTCTTACAACTGCAACATGATGCATATGTTTTTTTTTTCTTTCAGGGGTTGGAGATATGGTATTTCCATAGAAAGAAAAATGAATTGGCATTATTAGGGTAAAGATTTCTTATACCTATTATATACCTTTATTTGGATGGAAGTTGTTTTTTTTCCTTCAAGTGAACAAAATACAAAAAAATTACGCTATGGAAAAATAGATCACATTGTTATCTATATATGTAAAAGAAGTAGAAATATCTGTATATGTGGTCATCTGATTAATTTTAAGTTATATATGTATGCGTGTAGAGTCATTAAATTTTTGTATACAGCCTGATCTAACCAATTTGCAGGTAAAGTTTTTTATTACAACGCATCAATATCTTTTCTTCGGAAAGAAATTATTTGCATAAATATATTGTTGAAATATTTTATGGATATTATGTGGGATATTGTAATTGGAATGTCGTCCGCTAGGGTTTAAATTCTTCATATAGTAAATAAAGTCGAAAGTTACATTAGAAATATTCTTTACTTTGTGAGAGTTTTCATTATGAATGTGTTTAGAGCAGTTTGAATTTGAAACTCTACGTTAATTCCTCGTACTTTCTTTTGATATATGTACATATGTACATATTTAATCTTAAAAAGAACTTACTTTAGAATAGACAATTAAGTAAACTACCTAAAAGCCACATATTTAAGTAAATACTTTGTTTTAATTTGATGAAGACAAGAAGAAAAAAAAGAAGAAGAACTCTTTCATAAATTTTATCAATTTGAAAGCTCTGGCCATCATTTGTAGGTTAAATGTAGCTTGTGATTTGCACAGATTTCTTTCCACTACCTCTCTTGCTCATTCAATCTAAAGTATATCTCTATTTGTTTTGGCTGTCTCTTTTGCCAACTAATGCCTGGAGGAAACCTACAATACAACGGAGGGAGGGAGGGGCAGTGGCATTCAGCAGTGGTGAATTTGGTTCAAATCACCTTCAAGCTCCATAAAAAAGGCAAATAAAAATAAAAGCAAAAGCCGCCACAGCGACAGACAAAATGAAAAAATAATGAGCGAGCGAGATAAACCGCCATCAGAAAAGAGAGATATGTAGCTAGACCAAAGTGAATGGAAGAGAGAGAGAGAGAGATGAAGCTATTGAGTATCTTGAAGATTTTTATTTCTTGGAATAATCTAGCGAGCACACGACTAATCTTCATTTAATTTCATTTGCGCCAAGCAGCCAAACTGAAATTGAAACCGAAATCTCATTGAAATCAGTGTGGGTCTTCTACACACTGAAGGGCCATAAGGCAATGGACTGGCAAGGACAATGTAAGGACATTTGCCAGACGTTGCAACGTTTCATTGGCTCTACGCTGGCGTCAAGGAGATCAAAAGTATGCGACACCGTGGCTTAATTCGATTTTAACAATTGCATGGCACAAGACCCACTCAACCAATGGCAAATGGCAACGCATACATACACACACACACATATACATACACATACAAATATATACATACACTATCTGCCCTCTAATTGTACAAGGGGCAAGCAATCGTCCTGGTTCAGTGTCTTTGTCTATGTGAATTGTTGGTAGTGGTTGAGTGGTGCTTGGTATATAAAATTAATCCGACGTGTGGCGCCGGCATCTTTGTCAGCGTCTTCAACAATTTGAATTTAAATGTCGCCTTGTGCTTTTTTTTTCTTCCTTTCGTTTTTTATTTCTTCATTTTTATTTGCTCTCTTAAGCTAAATAAGACAAAAAAAGAAACAAAAAAAAAAAAAAAAAAACCGAAAGCAAAAGAAGTAAAATAGTGGAAGGAGAAGAGGAATTGAATTAAACGTGTCCATGTCCTTGTTCTGTCTTTCATTTTGTTTGGTAGGTGGCAAGAAGTATGCGTGAGGTGGTGGGAGAGAGGCGGTGGGGGTGGGACAACGATTCTCTTCTCCTCCTACCCTTTATTCGCAGTTACGAATCTATTGAAAATTTTATTGCTTGGAATAATTAGGCGAATTAAGAACACAAATTAATTGGCGCCACCAGCCGAGCATATGTGAAAAAAAACAACAGCAACAACAACATATATACATACATATGTACATACATACAACAAATGAGATGAGAAGCAAGTAGCAACAAAAAGTTGCAAGAAAAATTCAAGCTGATTTAGTTTTATAGGCATCTGGGGCTAAACATTTGAGCTCTAGCTAATTTATGAGAGAATTTTCTTTTTGTATATATGTATGTGCTGATAAAGTATTCACACGTCTACAAATATACATACAAACATGTATACATTAGTATATATACATATATACATACATATGTTTGTATGTATATCGTCAAAAATAAGTGCTCACTATCTGTCTCTGTCTTAAAGAATTCGTTTATTCTTAATACTAACTATCTCCCTCTCTCAAAATGTGAATCAACTTTTAAGAAATAATGAATCCAACCGAATCCAATCAGAGTATTAAAAGAAATTTGATTAAGAGTGGTAATTAACAAACATGGCCGAATTTTAGTTTTACATAATCTTACATAAGCCTAACCCCATGCGAGACTTTTATATCTCAATAATTGATTAAGTCTTAGTAATCATCAATTTTAAATATTAAAAAATAAAATGTTCTTTTTTGATATTTTTCAGAAAACTTTATTAATAATAAGTAGAATGAATCTTTTTTTATATAAACAAAGAAACAACTAAATTATGGTGAGTCCCGATCTTATATTATTATTTTAATATTTGAATATTATTTTTATTAATATTGCAAAATGTTTTTTGTTAAGAAGAAAATGCAATTAATATTACGTTCAAGTGACTTGTATTATATCAGTATCGTTGTTGGGGATAACAAACATATTAACTATATTAAAAGGTCCATTTCTTTTTCCTGCCTCTGGATTTGGTTTTGGAGTAGTTGATAACTCGATTTGACGTCTTATCCACTGACTATATGGATCTATTTTTATGAATATATATGGAATTGTTGAATTACCTTCTCCACCGACTAGCATACCAATTAGATAATAATTATGTAGTTTTTGTTTTATCACTTTTACACCCATCAATGATGATCCCATTAATAATGGCATAAGAGTATTACTTTGAACACCACACAAAAGATTTATATTATAGGGAATCGCTGATAACAAATCATCCAAATAAACTAGAGTACGTCGACATTTACCAGTGCCAAGAATTTGTATAACACCCTTTAGTTTATGTGGCACCTTTGGATTGCGTGCAAAACCAGCAAAGTGTTGAAGATTTCCAAGGTATTGATCATTGTTATTGTTGTTGTTGTTGTTGTTGTTGTTAGGAAGGCAAATGGGGCTTATAGATGAAGAGAAATGTCTAATGGATTCTGTAAGCCTTAAGATACTAATATCATTGGTCATCTGTTTCTTTTTGTATTCCGGATGTATGATTATCTCATCGATTTCCATTAACTTGGTCATATAATCGCATACATTTTCGGCATCACAATCAGCCTCTATAAACGGATTGGTAGGATTCCAATCGCCCAGAAGTACATAACGTACAGAAATATTTTCATGGTCATCAAAACAGTGGGCGGGAGCCAATAAATGCTGATCTGTGATTAATATAGCCAGACACAAATAGCTAATTCCACGATTCGCTAAATAATAATAATAATAATAATAATTTATATTAATCGTTGTTTAGTTTAAAATCTTCTTTCTTTCTCACTTTCATAGGCCAAACGTCCTGTCCAGGGATGTTCAACGATTCCAGCCTTATGGGTGAAATTTAAAAAGTCATTTTCATTTAAAGGTCCACATCCTGGCCAACTGGGTTCATCTGTCTCTGAATGAGAATGCCATAGAGAATGCAGTAGATAACGTATTTGATTCTTACATACCCTGAGCCCGCACCAATTCCCTCGGTGTAACAATTGCGATAAGAAATAAAGCGATGTAGAATTCCATACCGATGGCTCTCTATTTTAAGACTGAAATATTAAAAAATAAATTTAAACGATTGTCTTATCACAGCGGCTAGATTTGTTAAATTATTAATCTACGTTTTGGTTCATTACAAAAAATTAAAAAAAAAAAACAAAAACAACAAAAATGGAAAAACATCTATTTGTAGATCTGGCGTCAATTAAACTTGTTTGTGACGTTGGAAACATGCATATTTAATAAATAAGTTGGAATGCCGACTTAGAAACAGTTAATAATTTTGAATAAATAGTTGAAAACTATTCTCGATCTTTGGGCCTTTTTTTATGTATTATAAAATTCTGTAAACTTAATATCTTGATCTTTGTTGAAGTATGTTTATGTTAATTTTGTTTTGATCAATCAATATATACAAATTCTTTGCCTTATCTAAATTATTATCTTACATTTTCCATCATCTTGTACTTTAGAAACTTTTTTCAACCAATTCATTTCTTAGCTGGGTGTTCAATTAAAAAGAATTATAATAACTTGTCATTAATTGCTAACCAATTTGCATCCATCGTCATTCCGGTCACTTCCTTGTTTTCCTGATATGCCAGCTGGCTAGCCAGCAGCCGTTGACATTTTTTGCATATTAATTGAAGACAAGGCCTTGTCCTTTTTTTTTTTTCTTCCTTTCATGCTTTGTTTCTGTTTTTTTTGCTTTTTCTTGTCCTCATCCAGTTCCGGCACCCTTGCCTTGGTTTAATTTGCGGTAAGTTCATTAAGTAATAAAACATAAATTTCTTTTTTTTTTTTTCATTCTTTACTTCTATGTTGTTGTTGTTGTTTTTTGTTTCTTCTTGCCACCCCATCATCAAGTTTTTGGTTCATATTTTTTATATTTTACTTTGCATATTTCTTTAATGAATTAATTCTGTTTTGGTTTTGGATGGTTTTTTTCTCTTTTCTCTTTTTTTTTTCTGTCTATTTATTCACCGTTCAGTGGACTTTGATAAAGACACAAAGTCGTTGATGATGAAGATGGAAGAAAAAGAGGCAAAATTGTATATATAAGTGTGTATATACTAGATATATAAAAATTATAATTTATGCGAAAAACATTATGAAAACATTTGTGTGGAAAGCGGGAAAATATTTCCCCTCTCCTTCTCATACCATAACGAATGACCGTCCATCAATGTTATCACTGAGCGAATGTTAATTATGAGCTAGCAGCAAAACTTTTCTATCAATTTTCGAGAAAAATTTTTTATTATGAGACGGTTTTCAGTTGCAGCTAATCAGTTGTCGGTTTTGCTTGTTGTTGCTGTTGCTGTTTTTCGGGTAAAGCTGGAAAACATGTTTTGCATATGAAAATTCTATATATTATTTTTCACAAATTTTTAATTGCGTCCTTTGGGTATGATAAAAAAAAGAAGGAAAGAAGGAAAAACTAGCATCAAATGGCAGCGAGTCTAAAGTGTCGTGATTGGAAAAGACTGAAATAGAAATAGAGAGGAAAAGAGAGAGAGAGAGAGAGAGAGAGAGAGAAAATACAAACACTTATATATATATATACATATATAAAGGGTATATTATTGACTAATAAATGTATATCAGCACTTGCAACAATTCGAATACAGTTTTTAGTTTTCATTAATTCCTATCAGAATTTTTATGCATTATTTTAATGGTATTCTATATACATATAATGATGCGAGAGAGGATGTCTTATATGTAATGACGTTGCCAATAAAAATAATATAACAAAAAATTTAATAATATAATAATGTAAGAGGATTGAAAAGCAATTTCGAACTACATTTAAACTTAAAAACTAAAAACTATTTTCCTAATATGTACATACCCTATATATTCTTTGTAGTGTATTTGGTATAGGGTATTTAGTGGGTATTTAGTAAACCAACCAAATGGATATTTCTTTCATTGTTTTCTTTTTACATTTTTGTCAAATTTGTTGTAGCTATTTGTTGTTGTTGACATGCATGGCCACAAATGAGCCGTGCAATTGTCGATATTGACAGCAAGTCAATAGTAAAGAAATGCAGCATACGGAATATTTGAGCCCCTCCCCCCAACCATGGCCGTGTTGAGAACTTGTCGCGGGAATCGTATCAAATTTCGAACGTGCGCATAGCCTGCTGCAAGTGACTGACAACTGACTGTCTGACGTGGTGTCTCTCTGTCTATCTCTGTGACTTTTCGTATGTCAGTCTTGACTCTATTTGCCCTGTTTTTTTGTTGATAAGTGTGTCGATCTATGAAGCATATGGAGCAGTAAATATGGTCAACTACACTGTGCAGCTAGAATTGAAAATGAGCAATATTAGCTAAGCGAATTTAAGTAAATTTGTTTCAATATTTATCAAATAGATTCGTGAATTCTGCTTGATGATATGTATGTAAGTATATCTTAAATGTTAAAAAGTAAGTGCTTACGATACTTAAATTAAATGTTTCCTCATTTGTATAGCCAATAACTATAGAATATATTCATTTATTATACCTTATTTTAAAACGTGTTTTGTTGTCCACTGTTTTTAATCGCGTTGTCGGTTTGTCAACAAATTCTCTGAATTGGTCTAGAATTCTAATTAACAGCTGCATTTGGTGGCAATTATCACCCTACCTTGGTGATAATAAGCAGTCAGTTTTTAAGCCTATGACAAGATTCAAATGCCTATCTAATCACATGAGTGTCTTATGTCATATAGCCACAACGTTTATTTCAATTGCTTATCACAGTGTGTGCTTACTGTTTCTTCACTGTAGTAGTTCACCTATATGACCTAAGCGATAAGGAAGGCCTAAGTGAGCTTGAGTTTAATTCCAACTTGGTAGAGAATTTTTACATTAGCATTTTAGTATTCAGTTTTCTGAGCTCAACTCATCATGTTCCGTTTGTGCTGCTCCTCGCTGTTGGTGCTATCGATTGTTGTCGCCTTTGTCTCAACGGAGGTGGTTAATCATCACACATGCCCGGATAGTGCGAATGATTGTAGTATTGATCAAGTGCGCGTGAATCCTTGCCCACAGGCAGCTAAAAATGCCGCCTGTCACATACGACGACGTCGTCAAACTGAAATGAGCTTCGATTTCACACCCAAATTTGATGCTGATAAGTTGGTTGCCTCTCTAGGATGGGTCAAGAGTGAGACAGAGGAATTGCCTTTGGCAACAATGGAACGGGATGCTTGCAAAGCAACCACCTGTCCGGTTAGAAATGGAGAAAAGAGCACCTATATCCTAACTGTTCCAATTGAACCGAAATTTCCTACCGGTGCCTATAACATACGTTGGGCTCTCAAGGATCCGGTGACTGAGAAACGTTGTTGCTTCACCGTTGAAATTAAGGTGGTACGCTAACTTATAGGAGTGAGTGTTGTCGTTCTCTCTCTCTCTCTCTTTCCCTGTAAATCGAGCAATAAAATTATATTCTTTTAACAATTTTGTGCGTGGTTTTTCATTATTCTGTTTGTTCTAATTTAAACTTATGGCCCACTAGGGAAATGGAAATAGAAGTCCAAATAGTCATCAACCTGCTTTTGGCTAATTTGAAAAGGCCCAATAGAATGGCCGCAAGGCAAAATACAAAATAATAATAAAATGAGAACAGAAAATATATATATATATATATATAAAAAAAACTAAACTTTGATTGAACTTTTGGGTGCCATTAAAAATGTCCCTCTCTTTGCTCTCCTTCCCCTTTTTTTCAGTTCTACTTATCAGCGTCGTCAAACAATTAAAAATTGAGCACTTAAGTTGTGGTCATAAAATCATTTGTTTTTTTTTTCTTCTCCTCTTCGTTTATTCTTTTTTATTGTTTTTCTCGGTGGTGGAAAATTCAAATAGCAATAATTTTAAATCACTTTTTCTTTTTCTGTTTACCTAAACGAAAAAGAAAAATGTTTACGGTTCCTTTTTTTCTTCGATTTTTTTTTTTGGGGCTGAAAGCTGATAAGCCCGAACCCAAACTGAAAGACGAAAAAACACTTGAGTAAATAACAATAAACAAAAAGAATTATTGAATACATTTTTCAAAGTTCGTCAATTTATTAGATTCTAGCTGGAGGCTGGCCATATTTGTAACCCAATACATATGGCGTTTTGATCAATTCGGACATTATATGACATTTGACCTCCTCAAAACAACGTTCAGCATCAATATAGATCACTTCACGACGATGGCTTAGATATGAATTGAGGGCCGGTTCACTTTTACGAAACTGTTCCATCTGTCTATCCACATAGGTGACATTAGACTGTGGACTTGGTGAATATGAACTAGTTAGAACACGCATACGTGCCATACGTTCATCGATTTGTAGATATAGAAATCGATTTGGTGGCACACTAAATTCATCAAATAATTCCCTAGCTTCGCAACTATTATTTGGATAATTATAAAGTATCCATCCTCTATGGAGTGCATCTTCTTGAAGTAATCTTTGTTTTATAATATTACCTATGGCTTCTGATCGCCCGTATACACAATCCTTATCGATGGCATTCTGCAATTGCTGGACATGCTCATCATCCTGATCTCCACTGATGGCATGATATGCCAGAACATCGGCATCAATTATAAGTAAATCCCATCGGCTTCCAAGCGAATGTGCCAGGGAACGTCGACCCGAACCTGGACGACCATGGATTACTATGCGATGAAAGAAATTCCTAGGCAACTGATAAAAATCCCCAGTTATACCACGATGAAAAGCATCCAAAGTTTTGGTATAGATATCTTCTGCTATCCGTCTCACATTCTCACCCATCCATTGGCGTACATCATCCACTGGTCCGATTGAGATCTCAGCTAGCAAACGACTCATCAATTCCATCAATTTATGCTTCTCTACATAAAACATAAACGCTGCTCCAAATTCCACCAAAGTGGACTTGTCGAATTTGGTTGAAAGGTCCATAATTGACAAAAACGAAAACAAACAAAAATAATCCCCTTTTTTTTTTTATTTTTAACCAATAGTCCAGAAGTAAACTATTTGAACGTATACAAAATATAAGATAATTTTTCAGTTAATATATTTTTTTTTATTAATATTTGAAAGTTATGAAATGACATAAGATATTTTATAGAATTTGTTAGGAGTTAAATAATTTTCCAATTTAATTTTCAAAGGACTGCAAGGATTGCAAATGTAAAGTAATTTAGAGATTAGTTTGAGAAAAATTAATTATTGTTAAAAATTAATTAAAGTCGTTTTTAATTTTTAAGATTTTTTGCTAAAAGGATCAAATTAATAGCCGTTATATTGTAATTAAAAATCTTGCAAATGGTGTAGAATATATTCAACTTCTTGTTAAAGTTATCCATCTACAGGGTATTCGAAATTCATTTCTTTGATCTAAAGCATTTTCCCCCTACTTTATTCTGTAAGATCTTTTAAAATGTTTTATTGCAGCTTATTTTTGCCACTTTCATTTGACTCTTTGGTGAATTATTTTTATTTTTTTTTTTTTGGCTTTTTGCTAAAGTTAAGGAAAAGCATTACCATTAGAGCATTTCTTTTTGTCGGAAGATTCACATTTATTGCTCATATTAATTACTTCCGTTACAATATTAGAAAATGGCGCATACATCCGGAGCTGAAGCTAAAACATTTGGCTATGGCTAAAAGAGAAACGGAGGGAGAGGCAAGGGTTCACCCCTACCCGCATAATGGTTCGTTTTGGCCAAACCAAATTGGCCTCATATGAGTGCAGTTTTCGGGTGACAATATTTTGCTGCGAATTATGACAGCTCTTTTGTCTTTGCATCTGAATTTCAAAGTAAGAGCAAAGTGAGAGAGAGAGGGGAAAAAAACCAAGAACCCAAGGAAAGGCTAGGGGAAGGGGGAGTGTGGTGTTGTGGTGGGTCAGGGGCTGGGGCTACTGCTAACGGCCTGCAAAGTGTTGCCAAATGGCTGTCATACTTTATATTGTCTTATGAGCTGTTTGCTCTGCCTTGTCTTGTCTTGCCTTGTCTTCTCTTGGCTGAGGTTTGAGTTGGTTTAAGCAAAAATGCAAGCAATGTTCTTAGATATGGTCAGAAGGGGGGGGGGGAAAAGTGAGGAAAATGACTTGGCTTGGTCTATACATATTGTTAGTGGATGCTCTTGACGGTTGGGTGGGTGGCTAATAAAAACTAACATAATATGAAAAATTGTTTCCTGTTGCTGTTGTTACTTGGCAAAGTCTCTCTCCCTCTCTCTTTCTTTCTCTCTCTCTCTCTCTCTCTCTCTTTCTCTTTCTATGCTGCATATTGTTATGTCAAATATGCTGTTAATATCTTGCCCATACTAATATTCCTTGATGCATTTACATTTCGGTTTAGTATACTCGTCCAGCTGTTGTTCAAAAATGATCTTTAAAACTGTACAAATTCATTCATTCTATATCTTTTATTTTTTTCTTCTTTCGATTATATAAAATGGAATTGAGTATGTGGATGAATGAATGTGAATCTGCTTTTGGCTGTGTCGCCGTTTCTCTTCTTCGGCCACAAAGCGCAACTTTTTAATTAAAGTCAAAGCAATGGCAAAAGCAAAAACGACATCAGCCGGCAGGCAGTCCATTTTGTTACTCAGACTTCTACAGAAAATATGCTAAATTACATTTCATCTTTATGGTCAACAGTATTCACATACGGATCCTTTTTTCTTTTTTTTTTTCTTCTTCTTCTTCTTCTGCTCTTCTCCATATTTAACATTTTTGTAATCGCCAAAAATGTGGCACATGCCATCAACGCCACCAAAGTCTGACGCAGTTTTTTTTCTCCTCTCTTCTCTGCTGCTTATCACATGAGAAGAAAAAAAAAAAGAAAACATTTTGAGCTTTTGCGGGTTTTTCTCTGTGTTATTCTGTGAAAAACTACACGACTGATGGACAGGCAAACAGAGGCGCTGATTGAGTAAGCAAAAGCGATGAGGAGGAAAACGAGCACATGCACATGATACGAGAACCGAATCATTTCATTCAGTTTTAGCTGGTTGTGTTAAGAAAAGCATATAAATAAGTAAAACGGGTAGACCAACAGATACCCCCCATTAGATGATTTCAATTTCTTAGAAATCTTTTACATTTTAACATAATCAATCATAAAATAAATATTTTTAAATTCAAATATTGAACTGTAGATAAAATTTGTTTCTTCTTTTTTTATATATTTGTTTATCAGTTTTCTGAAGCCATATTTTACTTTTTAAGTGTATGTTATTTTGCAGATATAATTTCAAAAATATCATTAGTGTATGTTCTGGAATATTTCAAGAAAAAAATTACCCGGAATCTGATAAGAAAATAGATTCTTAATTGAACAGAAGATGAATTGTCATTAATACACATTTTCGTTATCGTTTATAAATTTCTTTGAATTCATTTGATAAAACATTTTTAATGTATATGTTTACAGTAGACATATTCAGAAATAAATTTATAACCTTTAAGATTCCTTTTTCAGTGCGTTTGTTGCTCCCTTGCTTTTATTTCAAAAGTAAAAATTAAACTTAAAAAAAAATATCAAATTTGTTTTGGATTTATAAAGAAAATAAAAGAGTCAAAACTTTCTTGAAATCAAATTATGTGTTTACTATATATAATTTTATTAAAGTTCAGATCTATAGACATTTTCTGCTATTTTTTGTGTTTAATAAATAATTATTTGAAATTAAGTCACAATAATTTGGATGAAAAACTTAATAAAGAAACCCAAAACAGAAAAACATAATGACAAATATGTTTAAAACTCAATCGGATTTCATGTCCTGTATTGTTTTAGCGATTGTAAAAGTATTTTTTCTTAATATTTAACAAATATGCGGGAGCTCTGAAATAATATAACCCAACAGTGATTTCTTTTTATGTATTTTGCATGTAGCTAATAATATATGTATAGAAAACTATTTCTTTAACTTCGAATAGCTGTCCAAATATGTATACCCTATTTTGGAATTCATCTTGTGCAAGAGTCTTTAGAGCTTGTCTAGATAAGTGAAAATGTATAAAGTAACGGCCAGTGCATGGCACCGTTCGTCATCTATGGACTTTATAGGCTGGTAACAAATGACCAATGGCCGCTATTCTCTAGCTGAGATTGGATTAGCTTGTGCACTTCAATCGCGCCTTTTTTATGTTTACCGACACATCTTTCGAGCTACAATATTATCAACCAGCAGGGCAGGCGGTCAGTCTGGTTCTTACAGTCAGCTTGGCGACGAACTTCAATCGCAGAATTACATACGTATGTATTATATAGAGAGTATAATATGGTTTGATTTAGCTGACCATTGGATTTGGTATTGTTATCAGTATATTGCGACTTCTTTTAATTTCGTTCTTGGATGCATTTCCTTTGTTTGTTCAGTGGGCGGAAGTAACAAATGAAACGTATGCTTAAATCATACGTTTCGAGAATCGAAAAAAAAAAATATAATAAATCATAAAAAAAAAAAAATGTTATCAATTTCACAATTGAAAAGGGTTAATCAGCATAACAACAAGAGCAACAATGAAAGCCGCAAAACAATCAACAATTAAATACAATTTTTTTCTTCTTTTTTTTTTTTTTGTTATCACTCATTTAAGAAAAGTAATGGACAGACAGAAAGAGAAAGGTAGAGAGCCATGTAGAGAATGAAAGAGAAAAAGAGGACTACAATTTGTACGCAACCACAAATCAACAATCACCAATGGGGGAAATTTCACACCTCAACCAAATCTGAATACCGACAATTTGCCTGCCAATATTTTGTCAATTTTTCCTTGTTTTTCCTTGTTTTTTTTTTTTTTTTGCCTACAATTATGCAGCAATTGAAAAATTACTACGTGTACAACAATTTTTTGTCGTCGCATCTCTCTCTCTCTTTCTGTTACCCGTTTTTTTGTTGTTGTTTGTTGAATGACTGCGATTTGTTGAAGGGCTTAAAAATTTGTCACCACACACACACACACGCAAACACACACGCAGAAAAACAGGAACCAAACAACAGATGACAAACGCCAAATGAAGCACAAATTTAATTACGCAATTTTATTGGATTAACAGGCACAACCTGGTCAAGAGACTGAAGGATGGAAAGGGTATAGATGGGGGTGGGGGGAGGTAGAGAGTGGAATGGGTTAAACAAATTTAAATATGCCGCACACATGTGTCGACTCCGTTTCTGCAGTTCCAGTTTGCCCAGTTGCCAGGAATGTCTAGTCGCGTAGGTGAGCCGTAAATTTACGCGCCATTGTTGTGTATGAATCCTGTGAGTTTGTGTATTGTTGACGCCAATGTTGGACGATGGACCAACGACCCATTTGGATGGGTTTTGGACCTTCACCCCATTGCGACCATACATACTTTGGAGCTACGTGTGTTGTGTGTGTGTGTGTTGGTGTTGTTGTGCGGCATCGTTATCTTTCCTTTTTTGGCCCGTTTCACTTATGCAAACGGAACATTTGAAAAATATGCTGGCAGGATAAACAGAATGGCAACAAAGTGCAGCTGATGCCAGGACTAACTGCAGGACTCCTGGATTCCCAGACACTCGACTTCAGTTGCTCTGACATTTTAATGAGCATGCAAGCGTGCAACATGCAAAACCTGGAAAAAAGCCTCACTCTCTCTTTGTGTCTCTGTCTTCCTTTCTCTTTGCTAGATAGGAGGATCCTATCGGCATATCCTTGTTAAATTCATTAGTAAAATATTGTTGTTGCACCTTCAGCGAAATGAAGAGAAAGCATGAAAATGGTTTTGGGTAAGAGGAATTGGGTAGATAGGCACATACATGTCTGTTTGCCCTGATGTTGCCACAGTACACGAAATTAAAACCCCACGCCAAACACCATAACCCCAGCAACCTCCCATCACCTATTCCTCTCTCTCTACTAGCCGACCTCCCTTATCAACCCACACACAACAACATGACATGATACCGATACTAAACTGACACTTTGACATGGTCTTAACCCTAAAAACGCTTTGTTGGCTTTATTGGTGTCGGTTGCCGCCGTGTTTGCTCTCTCTCTCTGTGTCCGTGTGTGTGTGTGTGTGTGTGTGTGTGTCTGGGAGTGTGCGTTGTGGTGTGGCGTTAGGGTGTCCACAGGTTATGTCCATGCGTGTGTCGTCTGCCTCCGCCAGCTTTTCTCCCCCTGTGTGTGTGTGTGTGTGTGTGTGTGTGTTCAATGTAGGAAAAGGTATCCACTTGATTTTTGTACTAATTTACGTGGATTAAGCGCTTTTGGCTAGGCTTGTGACCTGGGTATTAAGTTTAAATACCTTTTAATTGACAATTTGTGTTTGGCATTTGATGCCTGATATTGTTTATTTATTGTATATATATATGGTCTTACTATCAGGACATTGTGGGCACCCCAATTTGTTTAGTGGCTCATTTCACATTAATTAAGACAAAATTATTTAACCTTTACGCTAGCTAATTAGTCTCTCTATGCGAAAATTTCTTATTGTTAATGAATTTAGTTAGTTTTAAATGAAAGTAAAGAGAAAAGAAATTTTAATTTGGAAGTAAATCTGAAACTATAAATTAATAATCGAATTTAAATATATAATGATATATAAATTATATCTTGTTGCTGCCTTTTGAGTTCTTACTGGTAATTGATCTCTTTTTGCTATAGGTACTTAAATACTTTAGTTAATTTACGATTAGTTCAATTAAGTTTTTATATTTTATTTCATTACTTCTAACTAAGAACAACATTTTTAAGATTAACTCTTATAAATATTGTTATATATTACTAAATTTTAATCTCTACTTTCTAAAAGATTTCTACACCATTTTATTAATAACCTTTAATCCTTTAATCAAGATAAACTTAATTCTTATTTAAAGACAAATGCTTAATACGGAACAAGTGGAAAGTTCATAACATTTTCATTCGATCTGCATTTTAATTTTAAATTGTCAAAGAATATAATCTTAAATTTGATCAAAACATAAAGATTTCTTCTTTGAAAGTTCACCAATTTAAAACTTATAGATTCTTTGAACTCCAAATCATATTTCCCTTTCCTCTGATTTAATTTTGATTCATTTATGCTACTGCAGGTAAAGTTTAACTTCATTTATATGCAACCAAATTGTAAAAAAAAAGAACACAAACTTTTAATTTTCGTTAACAATCGGCATTCATTTCATCTATACATTGAATCTACAAGTTTGTTCTATACGAGGCAAAACCTCAACAAGCTGAAAAGTCCTTTAACACACACACACAAACACTCAGAAAACGTGCTTAAATCAGCGTTTTTTTCTGCAATTTTTTCTTCTTTGGTTTTGTGCAAAGTTTTGGCCAAAGATGAGGTTTAGTCCACTGGCCCAATAGATTGGCGGAATGATGGCTTTTGGAGGTGTGTGTGTGTGTGTTTGCGGGTTGGGGGGAGGGGTGTGGTCACTTAGCCGCTTAAGCTGCCGCCGCCCGGTGCAACAAACAGTCGTTGCCGCCGCCGTCGTCTAATTGAACCCAACAGATATTTTCAATTAGCAGCAAAACATTTGTGTGCTAAAAAACTTTTATTTAATTTTTGTTCGTTTTTTTCTCGCTCTCTTCCTAAACCAACTCCCTCCATCTCTTTGCGTCTTTCTATCACCTTGAGCCAAAAAAATTCCTGTGGGGCAAACACGTCTGGACACTGGCGGCCAATAAAAAAAAGGCACCTTAGTGCCTCTGAGAGAATGAGAACTTTTTCCTAAAAGCGAGCAAAAACTTTTTAATGCCATTAAAAAAGGAAGAAGAAGAATGAAAGAAAAAAAAAAAATAAAATAAAAGATAAACGCAAAGACGCTAAAAGTTTTCGTGTCTAGCAAAAGGTGGAAGAAAAACTGAGATACCGACTGGAAAAAAGAGAAAATTCAATTTGTAAAAATAAAAAAAAAAAAAAAACGCAAATTTAAGTAAAAATTTGTGTAGAAAGCGTTCATAAATCAATTTTTACAATATTTTTACTGCGCCAGTTTATGCGTAGTGCGTACGTAAATTTAATTGATAAAAGTGTCGCACAAAATGCAAATTGCGAGGCGTGCACCAAAAATGACTACAAAATGTCGAAAATCTACAACTTGAGATAACATAGACCAGAGGCATATACAGAGAAAGGGAGAGAGAAAGGGTAGAGAAAAGAGATAGATAGAGATAGAGAGAGAGAGACAGTAAGAGAGAGTTCAAACAAACTAATTCAAAGTGACCAGTGCCTACTGTCCCTGTTGACTGTTGCTCGTATCCTGTGTGGTCCTGTGCATGCCGCAAAGTATGCAACACAAATCAGCGCATAATGGCCATAGTCCATGGGTCCATGTCCATGACTGTGTTTGCATTTTGGACGAGAAAACATGCCCAACGAGTGAGCCGAGGATAGACCTCGAATAACGCATTTCAATAATTCTAATTAATTTATTAACCTTTATCAGAAGCGATAAATTTTCAGCCCCGCCACCATCCAAAAGCAAACGAAATAGACAGAGCGAGAGAGAGAGAGAGAGATGGAGAGAGAGAAAGGGTGGTAAGGGGGTATGCAAAATGTTTGCCTATGGCAATCTGTGAACTCTTCACTGATGCTTTACTTAACTGAAAGCACACATGAAACTAAAAACCTCACCACTGACTGACTGTTGAAATTTCTTTGGTCCTTATTTTTCGTTTTTCTGTTTTTTTTTTTTTTTTTATTTTTTTTTGGAAATGGTCCTTTAGATGCACATCAGGCGATAAGTTTTCGGCTCTCATTCTTAGCCATAAATGAAATGAAAAACTTTGCTAAAGGGAATCAAAAGAAAAAAAAACCAAAGCAAAGCAAAATCAAGTCATTGACTATAGGACTAGGCGTTGATTTTAAAATGAACCCATTGATAAGGCTAAGAAAAACAAAGCACACACACAAAAAACCAAAGGAAAAAATGCTGAGGTGGCAAATTTGTAGCATATGCAGAGATATCGACTTGTGAATACCCTGTAAAGAAATTTTTAAGCAGAAAAAAGAATATACATTCTGTTATCTAATGAAAATGGGAGATTATGGTAAGTGAAATGAAATATATTCAGTTGATCGTAACATAGATTGATAACTTCTATATATTTATATTTAAATTTCGTTATTATAAAGCTGATATAACAAATGGAACAGTTTTCTATATTCTTCTGAATAGTCTACGAGCAAAAGATCTTAGGAAGATGATTATATTGTATAAGTATTTATAAAAATAAAATGAATTTAAAATCATTGGAATTTTAAATAAAATTAAAAATTAAATTGCATATGCTAATGCTAAAAAAGAAATTATCTTTTATCGACTATAATAAATTTTGATATATGTATATGTAAATTATTATGATCAATTAATCAGTTAATCGGGTACACATATACCTTTCCTCATTTAATTTAAAGGGTATCGAAACCGTTTGCCTTATTCTTTGTTTTATTTTATTACAAATCCCAAATGACTTTTGTTTCTGTCGCCTGTACGTTGCTTGGCCGACTGAAAGTGTTAAAATTTATTGACGCATTTAGATCAAAACTAAAAATTGTCCTCCATTTGCGCGGCGAATTTCTGTTTCGTTTTAGTTTTTCGTCTTTCTTTTCTTTTCTTTTTTTTTGGCCTTTGCTGATTCAACAAATTTGTTACTTGCTATCCCTGAAGCTGATTGTGATTTTGTTTCTTTTTCTTTTTTTTTTTTTTGATTTTAATACGAAAATCCCTTAGCTTGTATTGGTGAGGAAGAAGTGGAATCTCGACTTATTTGGAGGAGGAGATGGCCAACAATTCTCCACTGTGTTTAGCTGTGTGTCCTAGCCAGCGGGCAAAACACAATGTGAACAAAAAGCCGAAAAAGATAGGGAAAGATACCTTTAATGCATTTTACTCATATTGAAAAGCACTTAAATGCCAGTGAGGGGTGTTTAGGGGTGCGGCGGTGGTCTGGCGAGGGGTTGCAAAAATATGAAAATCATAAAAACCGGGCGTACACTCTATGGGCTAGAGGATGGAGGGAAGGAAGGTTGCTTATTTTATTATTATTTTACAGGGAATTATCTCATTTGAGTGGAGTTGCCCTACTCATACCAACCCCCTATTACAGTTCAGTTTTCCCATCTCCTCGTCTCTGGACTCTTGTCTGTGTATGTGAGGATGTATATATATGATATATAAGTGGGGGGGGGGGTGTGTGTGTGTGTGTGTGTGTGTGTGTGTGTGTATCTGTTGTGTTGTAATGTGTGCGTAATAACATAATATCCTTAAGATATTTTAATATTGCCAGCCGCTGCATATTGAACTGTGGCAAGCATCCTTCGCCCTGTCCTGGCCGCATTTCAACATATTTGGCTTTGCCTGTTTTGGCTCGGTCTTGGCCTCACTGCGGGTTGGCGATGTTTGTACAGTGCCAGCTTCAGCTTCAGCATCAGCATCAGCTTCATCTCCATCACCAGCTCCATCTCCGGTTCATGTTTTGTGCTTTTCTTTTTGCTTCCTTTCGCTGGTGCCTTTTAACAATACCTTTGTGCATCGTAAAATAATTGCCGCGGGGCATGTAATCTTCTTTGGGTGGCTTGCAATTTCCATTTCCTTCTGTTTACGGGCGTTTTTTTTCTCTCTTTCTTGTTTTACTCTTTACTCTTTTTTCTTCTTCTTCCTTCTTGTTTTTCTTCTGCAAAATGTTGAATATTTAGTTATGAATCGAACTTATTTTCTCTATATAATTTGTTGTTGGGATTTCAACAAAATATATAACATTTGTTAAAGAAAATTGTCTCATATCTAAAATCAAAAATTATATTACGAATTTCAACACAAGACCCAAGAAACAATTAATGTTACCCCTGGCAGATGAAAATGTAATTTATTAAATGTAGTTTTGGCTAATTGTCATGCTATCGACAACGTCTTATCGGATAAAACAACAACAACAAAACAATTTGGTCAAAAAATTTATGCAACACAAATGAACTGAGAATGCCCCAAAGGCATGGGATACATGGGATATATACACACACACTCACACACACACACACACGATGGCCGAGATAACGTTGTCCAAGCCAAAGGATATTAAGTCAAAAATGTTGCCTCATTCTCTTGGACACGGGCTGTGGACTATTAAAATGCTAGCATTTGCAAGTTTATTTGAGAGTCGAGAAACGGACACAGTTTGGATTCTCGGAGTCAGAGACGGAGATAATGTATTGACAGGCGCAGAGAGCGCAAAAGGAGGTAAACGAAAATCTAGACATGGCCATTAATGAACGGACCAATGTCAGTACTGTCCACTTGTATACTTGCCTACTACTACTACTACTACCACTACTACAACTGCTCTATTACTACGGGTTTTCACTACCCCTAGTTTTCGTTCATTGACAATGTCCAGGACCTTACAGTTGGAGTCCATTAAAAAGGACTAAATGGCAATTAAACATTTGAGCTTGGGCACCAGAAGACCTAAGATGGGTAAGGGAACGATAGTCCTATTCCCTTCTATTCCCTGCTTTCGTGTGGTGGGCAGCAATTAAGGCTCCCTTTGCACTTTTGTCCAAGGACACTTGGCAATTAAGCCCACAAAAGTTGGCACTGTCCACAATCCCTTAGCGCAGAAATTTTTCGTTAGAACTTTCGACCTTATCCTTTTTACCTATCTCTTGTGTTAGACGGAACGACGGAAAAACTTAAATGAGTTTGTTGTCTGCCCGAAAGTCCTGAGAGTCATTTAAATGAGATGCCGCTGCTAGGGCTACGGCTACGGCTACTGCTACTGCTACTGATCCTGCTGCAGCAAGTTTGATTGGCTAGCCGCTTGACTGGCTAGGCAAAAGATTTATCTGACAGCCGAACATAAATCCCCAATACCTACATAGGAGTCATAGCTCAACTAGATAGGGCAAATCCCCGAATGCTGCTCGTAAAAATGTTTCAAATACCAGAAATGCAACAAAAACACCCGCTACGAGTGAGATGGAGAATCAATGTGAGTGAAAGTTGGAGTGAGAGAGGTATAGCAGTGGCAAGAGACAGCATCTTCGATATGCTCGTTGAAAATAATTTATTGCAATGACTTGACACTCATTGCCAGTTAGAGTTAGGATGTGTGACACTTTGCCACACGCATTTAAAAATAAATATATACACACACACACAAAAACACACACACACACATGTACATACACTTACACACAAGATAAATTGCGCAAAATAGAAAAATGTTCTAATTAAAATTATGCACAAATATTTTGGAATGTTGAATTTTCTTTTTCTTTTCTTTTTTTTCCATTTTCTATTGGTCTTTTGGTAAATCTTGCGTCTTGTCTTATTGATGTTCAGCGTGCCAATTAAAATTGATTGGAAAATTCCTGAAATTCCTGACAGCACGTGGGCGGCGTTGTCGTTGTTGTAAGGCAGATGTTGATATCCTTTGCCAAGATTAGCATACATATACATATATATATATATATATATATATATATATATAGATATGTGTATATACTATATATATGTATATATGTTTCTATTTTCTAACGCATGTAAATGGCCTTTTGAAGTTTACGCTTCACTGGTAAGCATTTTCGCATTTAAAGCCCATTCGGCCAAATCAATTAACACTTCTGTTAAGCAAGCCATAAAAATTTACAATTCTAAACTATCAACGTATGAGAGAGAATAGAATGAAGATGAAAAAAAAAATATATATATATATATATAATGAAATTTGGCCAGATGTCTAAATACTGGCATTTAACCCTCATTGTTGCTAATGTGGCAAATAAAACGGTCACCTTAATGGATTTCTCTTACGCGGTCTAACTTCAAATTGGACAGAAGGTGACGTGGCTGGCCAATCCACCCATGTCCATGCTTCTGCATGCTGTGCCATTGATTGTCCTTGAATTGCCGACGTTCGCCACTTAATCCAATCGCGCACATGTTGAGCTCTAACAATGCCCATTGGTAAGGGGATGCATTGGTACCTTAAGCGGCTTTCACCTTGACGTTCGTCACCACCACCACCACCACTACCATCACCACCAAGGACAGCACCATCTCACTATCGTCAGCAAGTTGGTTTGATTTTAGCACTAAAGAGGGGGAGGGTAGAGAGGGTGATGGACTGGGTGGGGAGTGCAGTATAGGTAAAGCCAACTGTTGTGAAAATGTTGTACGTGTATTTTTGTGCTTTCCAGGACTTATCACACACACGCACGAACGCATCACCTTTCTTTCTTATGTATGTATTTGTATATTTGGATATATATGTATGTACATATGTATATAGTATATTCAGGGTGTTGACTTCAGCCTCAGCTCTGACGCATTATGATGTATTTGGGATAAAAATTAAAAGCACTGCTCTGCATCATCCCTGACTGAGATCAGGTTGCCATTAATGAAGTCTTTGTTATACATAGTTTACAGTTCAGACTTAATTAATCCCACACCAAACATATGTATGGGTAAGAAAGAGAGACTAAGTGCAGCGAGTGGGAGAAAGAAAATGCCATTCAACTTGGGTTAACATCTGCTGGTTGTATTTCTTTTGACTGACACTAACTAAAGACCGCCACTTGACGCAAATTGTGTAAAAATTTCCCCTCCAAAAAAAAAAAAAAAAAATGTTTCACAAGTGTATCCACCGAAAATGCAACATCATTCAGCTGTCAAAATCATTAAGAAATGTGAAATCGCTTAAATATGGCCGCCAAATCTTTGGGCTTCTTTTTGGGGTTCTCTGCCCCCTCCCACTCCTTATTTCGTTTTGGTGTGTAAACTGAGCTTTTAGTCGGCGCCGAAAAAAATAAACATATGGAAAGACTTTGGACGCAGCAAGTCACATGGCAAATAATCAAGGAGCATTCGATAAAACGGTTGAATATTTGATCTATACTCGACTTTGGAATACTGTGTAAAGAAATATATATACAGCTATTAATATCGATCAATTATATTAACAAAAACTATATATACGAATTATCCCTTTCTGATCTAATTTTTAGACATTTATTTAAATTTATTTATTTAGTCAGTAAGCTATGGCTATTTTGAAATACATATATTCGATCTATCAATATGATTTCAATTTTGTAATTATTTGATTAAACCTGTTAAATTTCTTTAAACATTTTCACAATTTTGAAATTTAATTTGATTGGTCTTTTGTAGTTTCTATTTGCCACTAATTATTATTGGAATAAATGCAAAAGAAAATTTAAAAATGTCTAAATAAAAATGGTATTTGCTCTTCCTTATTAATTTATAGTAGAAGTTTTGAATAATACTTTAAAAATTATTTTAATTATTTCCGTTTGGTTTATGATGAGTGCAAATATTATATAATATATTATAAGAAATTATATCTGACAAGTGAAAATATTTTAATTCTAATTTGAACTTATACTCTTATTCCCTTTGACTAAATGGAGTCTCTTTTTTTTGTGCTTATCCATCGGTTTTATTTAAGTTTGGTCAGATTACAAGAACAGATATTAAATAAGTAAAATTTATCAAGTAAAAATAAAAATCAGTTATAAATATAACATTAATTCTTCAAAAGCTTTATTTCAAAAGTTTTCCATATATTTTTTGTACTTCAATAACATGTAATTTATTTCAACAAAATTTGAAAAAATTATCTAAGCTACAAATGTATTCTGCATTCATAAAAATCCCTTACCATCGACTTCCATCAGCTGCAAGGTATAAAAAAAAAATCTCAAAAATTAATGCCCATCATTACATTTCGTTGGGGTTTGTCTTCGGTTTTTTTTTTGCTCGCTCATTTTGCACTTGCCACACGTTTGCGGATTGAAAAACATTTTTATTACAAATTCGTGAGTTTTGGTGTAAATAAGAGCTCCAGAACTCGCTAACGTTCGTTTGATGCTTATAAGTATCGGAAATGCGTGGAGCTAAATGGGATAGAGAGAAAGAAAGAGAGAGAGAGAGAGAGAGAGAGAGAGAGAGAGATAGAGACTAGTTTTTCAATATTATGCATGAAATGGCACACGAGGGGTAATGGTAATAAAAATGCCCAAGCATACCAAAAACTGGCCCCAGTAACATGAAAGATGTACAAATGATTTCCTTAGACCTACAACTGGCAGCTGCTTTCTGTAGTGTGTACTATAACGTGTGCCATTCGACACGCCCACAATGTTCGATTGTCTTAGAAACACTCACTCACACACACACACACACAACAAAAACACTTATTAAGAATTAGAATGAGAGAAGAATTCAAATTTCGGTACGTTCATTGAAATATGAACGATGAGTTTGGCGATAAAACTCTCTCTCTCTCTCTATCTATATAAGTATAGAGGAGCCGGGAAACAATTTTCATATAAAGTACCTTTTGTTGGCATTTTAATGGTTCGCTTTATGGAAGGATTAAGCACATAAACTTGTCAATAACTCGAGTGCCAGTGCCTGAGTGTATGTAGTAACACCAACTCATAAAGAAACGGACTCTTAATAATGTCACCGCACCAGAACGTTTTGACTAACAAATATATGTATGTATATGTATATGTATATGAAGAGCAAACGATTTTATTTATGACCTCGACATAAAATTGTTGCCGCATATGTTGAATTCTGCCGAGCAGAAGACCCCATCAACTAAACTGAACAACACAGGGTGAACTTATTAAAAACAACAACAATAACTACAGATATTATTGATATGGAAAGAGAAGAAAAAGAGTATGAGCAAGAGATAAGTATAATGTTTAGATGGGGCTGTAACTGAACTAAATATATTCCAATAACTAATAAATGAAAGTAGGTAACAAAATACTTAATAGTTAAGTAGGTAATTTATTTCATATATGAGACAAGCTTTTGTCAGAAGTAGTTAATATATGTATGATTATAGTGAAATAGATTTAAGATTAAGTAAGTCTACTTTTTTTCTATAGACTTTTAGAGTAAACCGTTTTTAATTTTTGATTAAAAATGTTTAAATAATAATAAAAGAGATTACTATTGGTTATGAAAAGTTTAGAAATTGAGTAAAAAAAGGAGAAGTACCTACTTAATGTGTATATCAGAACTTAATCGTTGTATTTGAAGAATGGAAGGGAGAGGGTGCAGATTTTAAGATTTTGTAGTAGAAAGTAAGTATGAATGATAAAATTTTAAACTGAATGTAACAATTTTCCAATTGAAGGCCAGCTTAGTTAAAGTTTTTAGCTCAAGCTGATATAGTTTAATAATAAATTCAATGATCTGTTCTTGTATTAATTGACTAGATGATTGCTCTAAATAAAGTTTCATAGAATACTGCATAATATTTTTATAAGACATCAAATGATGTGGTTTTATGACAATACTGATAATACTGATAATAAGATTTTAAATTTATTTTTTTTTTATTTTATTTTAATTTTATATTTTTTAATTTTGTTTATTAATCTATTTTATTTCTGTTTAATAAATTAAACGTAAGACATCAGCTTCAATTCCATAAATGAAAATTATACCCTTTTAATAATGTTTCAATCAAATAATAAATTTAAAAATTATAAAAACTGATTCTAACCTATTTATTTTTCCTTTGATTTTTACTTTTTCAATTGCACTCAAGTGTTCAGCTCTGAGTTTTTTTTTTTTTTTAGCTTTCTCTCATTTTCAACACTTAACTTGGCTCATTTCAACCTGCCACTGGCCTTGTCGTTTGCCCTTGCACTTACATTTAATGAAAAAATTAACAACAAAAAAAAAAAAAAAAAAAAGAAAGAAAGGAGCATTATTATTAAATTATATTTTACCTCCAGTCCTTTAGCTACCATCTAACCACTCATTCCACTTTTGGCCATGACATAAACATAAACTTTGCGCCTTTTGTGCCAAGAACATTGTCGACTCCTGCCGGCTAAAGTAATGTATCCTGGCCGCCGGCTAAGTGCCGCACAACAAAAAACACCTTTAATATTTTCATTATGAAGTCATTCAGCGCGATTATTAACGCGTGACCCCCAAGGCGCTGCACAGCGTCCAGAAAGGGACAGAGCAAGTGAGAGTCCACCCTAATGAACAATAATAACAACAACAAACACTTGAGATGCCGAGACTGAGTTCTCTGCGTCTGAGGTAAATTACAATTTTGCTTAGAAGTGGCAACCGCCCTCCAGGAGGGTTTTTTGGATCCGTATAAAGAGAACCCTGTCCGGTTCTGGCCAAAGTGCAGCTGTACCTAATAATCATAATAATTGCGCCATGGGCGTCGACATTGCCGTCAACTTTTCCAGACGCCATCCGCCAACAACAATTGCTTATAAAGTGCGTGTGACACATTAACGGGAAAAAAAAAAATAGAAATAGAAAATGAACGAGAAAAAAGAAAAAGACGCGGAAAATGCTAGAGCTAAAAAAAAAGAAAAAGGCAAATAAAACTTATCGCCAGTGGGCAAACTTCAAAAGAAATAAAAAGAAAAAAAAAAACGAAAAAGAAAAGAAAAACTGAAACGAAAGAAAAGGCAAAGAAAAGTCCTTTAATACCGTGAATTTTACGCGGGATTTCTATAAAGTGCAACTGCCCAGGGGTAAGGAGATGACTCTAGGTATGGGGGTGGTGGGGTCAAAGCGAAAAAGGAAAGGGCAAGTGGTTGGGGAAGGAACTGCGGTTTGTGCGACGTAAATTGAAAAAATATTCGTGCGTAAATTGGCTCCTGCCTGATGGCATTCACCAGTATGGGCATAGAGATTTCAATTTCAGAAGGAGAATCTTCTGGTCACCTCATGTACGTGTTTATGTCCGGGTTTCGGCTTGGGTGGGGGGTCGCGGCGGTGGCCACTTTTTCAAATTGAATTTTTTCGTTTTCGCTTATTTTTTTTTTTTTTTTTGTTTTACACCCAAAAACAGCGGAAGCAAATTAAAAAGAAATTAAGCCAATTTGTGTAGAAGGAAAACCCAAACCAAAACGAAACGAACCCAAAGCCAAGTGCCTTGTTGTGGCTCGTAAATCTTTGGGCCATAAATAGCAGGACAAGTGCCTTGTTGTGTTGTAGCCTGTGTTGTGCCTGTCCCTTGGTTGGCAAACATCTTTATTTCGGCGTGAAATTCTTTAATCGCATTCAATTCAATTAGTTCAAGTTGACTAGTTGATGCCGCGAATGTCCTTTTTACCAACACAGAGGTGTGTCATGACCTTGCGGCAGTTTTGTTATTTCTTTTTTTTTTTTCGCCTTGTCACTGCGCATTAACTTTTGCAATTTATGGCTAAAAGACTTTATTGGAATTTCAAAATAGATAAATAGGTTGCGCCTGGCAAAAGTCTAATTAGCCTGATCAGCAAGTTGAAAAGTTATAAAAATTATGTACCTATTCTCTCTTTTAATGGAATAGAAGAAATTACTTAAAAAATCATTGATTCTTTGTGGGTCAATAAAAGTTTATTAACTACTTTTGGCCAGATGGCAAAGGATATAATCTTGAGATAATTTTTACAAAAATTACTTATATCACGTTGGTGATATATATCAAATTGTTAAGAGTAATTGGAACAGTCCAGAAATAAAAAGTTTTACTTTCTGCATTAAATACTTAAAATAATTTAATTAAATTGGAAAATCTATATAAGTTATCTTAGATCTTTAAATACTATTCCTATACCTTATTTCTATCTAAAATTAATTAGATATAATATCTATATCTGAGGATCATTTTTGCCTTTTGTTCTTTTCAGTGTTCAGTTTTTTTTTATTTTATTGAATGAGTTCACCATTTTGAAATATTTCACAATGAAAAGTAGACTTTACGTATTTGTTAATTGTTGCAGCTCTCATTAATAAAATTATGTTATCTTATGTTGTTTCCTGTCGAATGCTCAAATGATAATGGTGACTAAGTAACTTTTGCATTTTTGATGTATGTGTCAATGGGGTGTAAGTTGGTTGTGTCTCTGCTGGCTTTTATATCTAGGTGCTCTCAAAATGGCATGCGCTCAAACGGTTCTCTAAAATGATGTACTTAATCGATGTTTTTCTCTTTCTTTGCTGATCGATACTCTTTTTCATTTTCAATTATTATAGGTGGTTTTTTTTTTTTTTTTTTTTTTTTTTGGGTTTTTAATCACTGCTACCCGGTTCCTGCTCTTGAGACACAGCAACATGCTCTTTTTGTTCATGTGGCGAGGAAAGGGGGGATATATCACGTTCATCGCGCGGCTTGGCCTTACCAAATATGCTGGCCGCCTGCTTAGTATCGGCTAATGCATTTATCGGATCGGTTACAGTACGTGGCTTTAATACCAATTTTGGGCGATCATTATCATCTTGACTGAAATTATTTTTAGATGAAGGACTGGCACTTTTTTCACGACTATTGCTGGCAAAACCTGAATTATTTGAATTATTATTATTTGAGTTTGATTTACCACTGCCGTTTGGATTATAATGACCACGGCGATCACGATTACGATTTTGTACAAAATTTGAATAATTTCCATTACCATTATTACCATTATAACCACGCGGTCCACTCCCTCCAGAATTATTATTATTATTATTATTATTATACCTGAAATGATAAATTGATTAGAAATTATTTCCCCATATCTAATTTCTTACCAGTTATAGGTAAAATTTCGATGCCGTTGAAAACTGCCATTAGAAGAGTTGCCCTCAACACCATGATTATTAGATGTATCTATGCCAGCGGTGTTAGCACTTTGATTACGCATTCGGTGTCCTCCATTTGAATGATAGCCGCCATTATCATTATGGCCACGATTAACATTGCCACCACCACGATTATTAAAATTATTTCGTGGATGACCATTTCCCAGAGACATGCTGCTGTGTGTGGGGCTACTGTTTGATAATGATAATCCGTTCGGATTACGCATATCATTGTCTCTACGACGATATTGGTGTGAGCCAACGCTATCATCACGTCTATAATTACGTCTCTGATAATAGCCACTGCCACCGCCACCCCCTCCTCCACCACCACCACCACCACCACCACTGGGCGATATGCCACTTGGATGGTTTGATCCACTACCACCAGGACCAGAACCCGACTGGCGACGGTGATCGGCTATATCAATACGTAATGGAGCCGAATAGTTATCCAACTTAATGCGTCCATTACAAGATAGAGCACGTTTTAATTGTGCCAGTGATTCAAATTCTACATAGCCATAGCCCTTAAACTCATCCGTTTCACGATCTTTTATTAGACGCACATTCTTGACTTCAAAGTCTGAAAAGATTTTCATTACGTCGCCCTGGACAAGGCCCTTGGGGAGATTGCCGACATAGGCAATAAAGGGTGGATCAGTGGGCACCTGACGCTGGCGATCGCGATTGCGAAAGTCCCTGAATTCACGTTGATCTCGCTGATCGCGATTGCCACGATCACGATTGTCTCGACTGTCTCGATTGTTATCCCGATTGTCACGATTATTATCCCGGCCGTCTCGTCCATCTCGATTTTCATGTGTATAATTGCGATCTCGTTGGTTCTTGCCGTTATCAAAGTTAGAGCGACTTGCCATAATTTAAACGAGCCCTACCACGATCTACGGAACTCTTTACGTTACGTATTTCTTAAAATATTTTCTAAAAAAGTCTGGAGCTCGTTATTCCAGACGCTTTTGATATGTCTACGAGAGACGTAGGAATGATAGAAAACTTACCAAATCGCTTGACACTTCCCTGACTCAATATAAATAACTACTAGATTCTATTCTACCAAAATCGAAATATCCTGAAATCATAAATTCCTTGATTGATCAATTTAAATAGTTTGCTTAAAAACTAAAATGACAAGGTAAAAACCATATATGCCTACATATATATATATACATCCATATATACACATGTATTTGTATGATAAATGACTTTAATATCTTTCCCCCACCCTCTCCCCCATTCGATAAAACATGTGTAAGCAAGCATCATCTTCAATTCCTTTCCTTGTTTGTATTATGGATGAAATTCCCCTTCAACAATAAAAAAAAGGCAAAACAAAAAGGCGGCGAGTACATGAAAAAGTCAACAACAAATAGTACTACATACATACATATAAAACCAAGCAGCGCATCAACGAGAGAACCAGAATAAGAGAACAACTACCGCGCGTTTTGTTTGTGAACGACGACGAACTCAACTCATGACTCATTTTTGTACATTTGTCAAAATTTTTGCCATACATCATCTTAAACAGGCGTCAGTGAACTGTTCGAAAAGAGGGGACAGGGGGAGGGAAGGTTATATTACCAAGTGTAGA
Organism: Drosophila sturtevanti; assembly: GCA_018150375.1. Taxonomy (NCBI): domain Eukaryota; kingdom Metazoa; phylum Arthropoda; class Insecta; order Diptera; family Drosophilidae; genus Drosophila; species Drosophila sturtevanti. The sequence goes on along the minus strand of JAECWJ010000408.1, from coordinate 3,260,181 downwards.
GCAAAGGTTGAGGACAGATACACACTGTACACTTTACCCATCACAGAATTAAGAACTTAAAACATTAACAAAGCACAGTGGCTACGATTATTTAATAAACTGTTTTAATTAGAAATACTTGTAAGAATCGAAATACGATTTTTAAAGATCTGAAATGAAAAGGAATTTATTGTTTCTCATTCGAATTTTCGTAAGAATTACTTTTGCATATATATGTTCATAAAATTTCAAATTTCCTTTGACGATTTCTGAATCTCAATTTTGTTTTAAATATTTCTAAAGGACATACTCAAGGAACTAGATTATCCTTATGAAAGTCCTTGATTTAAAAAGAAAATCTTAGAAATAAAAGCTTCAATTAAAAACGGTTTTGAAACTTACCTTAGATCTATTATTTCACTTACAATATTGTTTGTTCCTTACATTTGTTTAAACTTATTAAAAATTCCCTACAGTAATTTATTTCAATTAGTTTTTTATCTTTTTTTTTTTAACTTTTAGTTCAGTTATCCAGAGGGGAATCTTGCTCCACAGTAACAATTTTACTTTGGTAGATTTTTGCTGGATTCGGTGGGATTCGGCACACGCCAACGCATTGGCCAAAGATAAATCGTCAGCAACACGGAATTAAAAACTGATGTAGCGATTAATTTATCACTCGAATGAAGTATAACAAGAAGTTGTGGAAGGAGTAGTAGAATCCAGATGCAGGATCTGGAGTTGAAGTGGGATGTAGAAGTAAAAAAGAGAAGTGGCTCTGGCTACTGGCAATATTTAACAAACGAGTTGGACATAGAGAAGTAAGTGTAAGTAGAACATAGAAGCATTTGAATGACCAGCTGCCGAATAGAGAAAGGATTCGAAACAGTAGTAAATAAATTACGAGCAACAAATAAACGGGGATTCAGTGCAGTAGTCATGAATGAACTAGCGAAAGAGAGAGAGAGAGAGAGAGAGCGGGAGAGCAGGAGAGCGCGTAAGAGAGAAAGATGTGGGCAAACAAAGCCAAGAAAACGGAAACGGAAACGCTTTCAGCTGTCGAATTTGTATGAGCATACAAGTTTCTGCTCCTGTCTTAGAGTAAGCTTTTTGTTGCTGTTGTTGTTGTTGTTGTTGTTGTTGTTGTTGTATGTGCTCAATCATTTGATGGCTGCAACAATGCAAAATATTCGATACCAATGTAAGGCAAATGTGAAACACCGAAAAGGATTTATGCTCATCGATCAGAATTAATGAAGATTTTGTTTTAGATCTATACGGGGGGACTTTGGACTGACGACCCTAAGCAGATTCAAATGTATGCATATATATATATATACATATATATATAACTCGAACATTTGTTGCTAATCGTCTTTTGGGCGGAAAATGTATAAAAAAAGGAAAGAAGGGCGGTGATACTTCAAGTATCGTGTATATATAACAAAACCGTAAACTGCCTGTGTGCATTACACTACATTAGCGAAATTAAATTAGATTTCCCAATTTTTCTTTTCTATTTGGATTTTTTTTTTTTTTTTTTTTGTGCCTGGTTGGTTGTTCAACCCTGTTTAATTTTCTCACCACCAAGATTACTGCCACCACCTATATTCGAGTCATAGTCATAGATCCCATAATGATGTCTATTTTGTCTTGATTTATGCTGCAGTTCGCCCGCAAGTATGCAACGTAAATATTTTTATAACCCAATATATGAATGAAGCCCCATCCCTTAACCTATTGCACTTGTCTTTTAACAGTTTATACCTCATGTGCTTGTACTTGAAAAGAATGAGAGTTATATAGAGAGGGAGAGAGTGAGTGAGAGAGAGAGAGAGAGAGAGAAAGGGCAAGAGAGATGAGTGAGGAAGTGTGAGTTAGAATGAGAGAAAAGCGAAAGCCGGTCCACACTAATCATATTAAATGAAATTCATACGTCGCCGCATTTATGCGATTTTACTCAGGGTATTCCCAACCATTGAGGGTAGTTGTTTGTTGTTGTTGTTGCTGTTGTTGCTATTGTTGGTCTGGCAACATTTTTCGTTGTCGTTTAAACTAATTGAGTGTTACAAATTTTATGTGCAAAATCTTTAAGCTAAATTGAAATTTGTTTTGTTTGCCATTGGCCCCGGCACGGGGTTCTGGTTCTAGCTCTAGCTCTAGTTCAGCTTCTGTTTTCCTTGCCGTTTTTGTTGCCATTGTTGGTTATTGTTGTTGCTGTTGTTCTTGTTGTTGTTGTTGATTGTCATACATTTTTCACATATGATGCGGGTTGTGTATGAACCCGTTTAATGTTATGTGCACATTTCGTTATTCATACCCGTAAGTGCGTTGAACCATTAAAAAACACAAAACACAGACTAAAAACGTTGAGGTATATATTTGTTCCTTGAAACTAACTAAAAATAAAAAGAAAAACTGCCTACGTTGACATTTTGGGAAAAGTTTACAATATTTTTTTTGGGGGAAATGATGTTTTAAACATTTTCAATTTAATCAAAAGTAAAAGTTGGCATAACAAATATTCACAAGGTTTTCCTTTCTTTTTTTTATAAAATAATTTATATATTCAGGGATTTGGTTTCGAAAGATTTTTTTCTTCAATTTTCTTTTGTGAAATTATAGTCTAAAATTTAAAATTCTTATAAAAGATCTACAAGGAAGTTTATCTTCCAACGATATTTTAGAATAAGACTCGTTGTAACTTAGTTCGAATACGATATATGTATACATATATATCTGAAGAATTCTAAGAAAGAACTATATTTATTTATATGCAAATGTAAGTACTCTAGATAATAAAGTATGTAGTATAATACTTATATAAGAACGATAAATTTCTTACTCATTATTTAATGCTCATTTACTTTATATAAAAAGTTATATAATAAATATAATTCAAATATTGATAGGAAAGGAATTATTATTATTATTTATGATTTAAATGTAACTAAACAATGACTAATAAGAAACGAATACAATCTAGTTTCTAGAACTTTTCAACTTAGCATAGTTTTATCTTAAAAGCAATTTAAATAATTTATAATAAATTTTCTGAACATTCCACCAAATGATGTCTTTGTATTTGTACATAATTAAACTGCCAGCAGAACGCATTTTGTGAACAATTTACATAATTTACGATGCACAATTTTGATACGATGGCCCACGCTGAAGAAGTTCTTTTTGCTGCTGGTTGGCCAATAAACAAAAATTGCATCTGAAATATAATAATATTTTGTTTTGGATCTATATGATTTGTGCCTGCAATGGCAAACGATAAGCCAAAACAGAACTTGGCGACAGAATGGCAAAAAAAAAAAAAAACAATGAGAGAGGGTGGTGGGAGAGTCAACTCTATTGTGTATTGGCCAAATTAGACTTATGTCTAAGATTTATCATGTTCAGAGCAATATATCAGGCAACCAAGTGGCAGGCAACCAAATAAAATAATATATGGCACTTGTTTAGGGCCCAGGCCAAGTTTGCAATTACAAAACTGAAAATAAAGAAGAAAAAAAAAAAATAGAAACTGTCGCGAGATTTTGAAAAATTAACTTGCAATGCAAGCAAGCAAAGAACTACAAGTACATACTATGAGTATATATAGTATGGCATATAGAAATCAAAGATTTATGCCGATTTAAAGAGCCCAAATGCCGATGGCAATGCCTTTTGGCTACTCTTCATGCTGATGCTGATTTATGGCTTGTCCACGCTTGGTGAAACTCTTATATCTCTCATTCTCTCTAGTGAGAGAGAGACAGAGACAGAGACAGAGAGATGAGATAGAGGCGATAAATTATATGCGTATGATCAAATTGCTACCTTCATGTTCGACTCTTTCTTTTCTTGTTGTTTTATAGTGTCTTTTGTTGTTTTCTTTCTTTCTGTGTTGTACTTTCAATTAAGTCAATTGATTTTAATTAGACCTTGGTAAGCATATTCCAAAAGAAATTATTATTATTAAACACGCGACACTCGAATGGGGGAGGTTGGACTCACACTCACACACATATATATATACTTATATATATATATATGTATTCTCCTCTACCACCTCATCGTGGCGGCTGTGTAACTTAATATTTACTCTATACATTTAGCTCAATTAATACGAATTATATGGCCAAGTCGGGGACATAATGCACCAGCAGTAACATCGCCAACAAAAAATCAGCAGCAACAGCAACATCATGATGAGGAATGTGCCCACATGTAATGCCAACTGTTAGGTAGGGGTAGGAGCTATATAGCTCCTTAATTGGCAAAGAAGCGAGGGTCTGCCACAATGATGATGACTACGACGACGACGACGTGCTTCAATTGAGGTGATCAGCGTTAATTAAAAACCAACCGAGTTGACTCAGCTGCCCATTCTGCTAGCGATCAAGATGAAAAATTAACATTTCGCGCATCATTAAAATTCCAACAATAAGAGAATATAGAATAGTCAAGTAAGAAAGAAATGGATGGAGGAAGAGAAACTATCGCCTATAGTTGAGCCATATGGAAATCGTTGACAAATGCCGCAACGTGCTCAATGTCTCCATTTCTATTTCATTCCATCTATCTATCTATATATCTATCTGCTCTGTGATTGCTAGGAAATACTCTTTTTAGTTGGTCGTCAGCTGCTCCAACCGTCTGTCTGGCTCATTTGTCGCACTGTGCCTGTACGTTTAGTACGATGGCAAAGGGATGGGAAGGGAAGAAAGAACAAAAATGAGTATAACAAATGCGTCAACACCGAATTTTCATTTGGTTAATGTGTGAAACGGCTGGGGTAGACAAAAACTAAAAACTACGCAGAATAATAACATGAATTAATCAATTTGTCATGTTGATATTTGTTTGGCAATTCATTTCCCATATGTAAGACGACAGCCAGCAGTGTCCCCAATAATGATCTTTTCGGTTATGGTATGGACGGACAGTTCCGCTTTCATCTCTCGCCTTGCTTAATATTTATTTTTAGGCATACAGGCATCATCATCATCAACATCAACCTCATCCTCATCCTCATCCTCATCCTCATCATTTGTAATGCAAGTACATAATTGTGGGCAGTAATTGATGGCACTACTTACAAATTGAATTAGTAAGGATATGAGAATAAATGAGAAGAGATTACTTCAGATACCGAGATTACTTAGACAAAGTAAATTGAATAATTGTTAGGTAAGTAATAAAGAAAATGAAAAAGATTTTATCCGTTGGGTAGAGTTAAAACCTAATTTTATATTTCAAATAAAATTTAAATATTTGTATTCAATAAAGTCAAATTCTTTAAGCAATTTCCACTTATTTATGGAATTTATTTAAGAGTTTTTTTTAACAGAAAAATTTAAAATTGATAAGAAGTCGAAACGGTTTTGAATTACCAAAATTTTCTATATTTGAGACCTTATCTTGTCTTGAACTCTTACTAATTCTGATTCTCTTTCCCCGTTTTGTTAATTTTTGATACTGATCATTTCAGAATATTCAGATATGAAAATTAAAAGACTTAAGTTAATTAGAAATCTTACATATATATGTGAGTAATATGAAGATGCCCAGAGTAAATAACAAATTGCTCCTGCTACTTAACATTGGATTAAAAATAACGTTCAAGTGGAAAAATAGTTTAACTTGAAAAATTTATCAACCCAACAACTTTTCATTTACTTCAGTTTCAAATAGACTTACTTCTTTTCAATCTAAAGTTTACCTGTTAAGCAAATTCTGTTTCGAAAAACCCCATAAAAGCTTTCTATTTCTGATTTATATGATAATGGATATACAAATTCATTTAAAATTTAGTGTTTTTCTTACATCTGATATCCTATCATAGCACACTTGTTAAAGACAGAGTTTTCTTTTCTTGTTAAGTATCTGGCACACATGGGCTGGCTGTTGGCTGCTGGTTTCAGGAGGAAAAAAAAAAGCGAAAGAAAAAAATGCCAACAAGTTTCCCACATTTTCGTCACAATCCGAAAACATAAATTGTTCAAAAACTAAACACGCAATTCAAGTGCCTAATAAAGTTACGCAAACAAATGATGCGGTGCCCCAAAACACCGAAGTGGAGCAAACGGAACCGAATGTTAAAGCAATGGTGGTGGGGGCAATGGTAATGGTGGGGGTGTGTTCCCACTGGTTCCCTAATGTGTACAACCAGATACAAACAACAAATACAGCTACAGCTACAGATACAGATACAAATGTTTTCCACCAATAAGTAGAGTTCTTCTTTCATATCTTTTTCCTTTGTGTGTGTGCAAGTGTGCGTGTGTGTTTTTGTTTTAATTGCAATGCGAGGCAAAGTGTTAAAGAGTTTATGTGCAGCATTTACAGAGTGTCGAGGTAGTCAGATGGCGGAGAGGAGTGGTATGGGAGTATGGGGTATTGAGGAGGCTGTTCATTTCCCATGCCTCGACACTGGCACTCACACAATTATAAATGCAATAAAATACTTTTCAAGCGAAACTCATAAATTTCCAAAAGCGTACGGCGACGTCGAACAACGATGGCGACAAAATGAGAAGCCCAACAATGCAACTCTGACAATGACTCCAACTCGACAATTTGGATGGCGACTTCATCTTTGTCTCTCATTTCCACTCCCAACTGCCGTGTGAATGAGGGGAAAGATAAACTGGTAGCGATGAATGCTGCTTAGAGCCAGAGCAAAGAGATCTTCGACTTGTCGTTTTAAGAGTTAATCGCACCAGATGTTAATGGTTTTTATTATGTTTGTGTGTTTACTATGCCCATCCAAGTCATTTGCCATTGCACATAAGGTGACATCATCATCATCATTATCTTCATTCTTATTCACATCCCCTCCAAAGTGATCCTCATCAGTGCTAAGCGACAGACAGCCTAAAAATCCTATTGCGACATCCTAAGGGTCCGGCTATAATGTCAAGTTAAAATGTCTTTAAATTCTTTGTCTCTGTTTATTTGTTTGTTTGTTGTTGAATGATTTGTGGTCCTTTCAAGATGAATGGGTAGACTTAGTACATACATAAAATAATGCTAAGAATTTAATAATTATAAAATAAACATAGAATATTATGTTCTTTCAATATATACTTTAAATTATTGCAAATTAATTATAAATAAGAAGTTTCATTATTTCTGATGATTGTAAAATAAAGATTGCAAACGAATACTTTTTAATGTATAAGCAAATTATTTATATATTTAATATTTATATATTTTATATACGATATAGTGCTTCCAATCATGTGCTTGGCTTTTTAATGAAACTTAGAAAACGTTTTGATATAGATATTTGAAGTTTGGTTCTTTAACTTAGAAAAGTGAAGGTTTTTATCAAAGATGATGAAATGGTTCTGGCGGAGTCTTAAATCGAATCATATAGATAATGTTGCCTAAAGGATTTCTCGTAAAATCACAATTCATATGACCTCATGATTTAATCTCTTCTTTAAGAATATTTTAAATGTTTCAAACATTTGGCACATTTTAAAACCCAAGAGCTTATCAGTAGGTAGAAACCATAGGCAAAAAATAATCTTAATTACCTTTTTTTTATATAAGTTTTCTTCAATTTTAAAAATCTAATAGCAATTTATTAATCTATTTTCACTCGCTATTTGAACATAAAACTTCCATTTTCTACTGCATTTCTATCTATATATTTGCATTGAGTCTATCTCTGGTTGACCTAACGGTCTATCGGTTATTTCTTTGACCCCCAAGCTGCTTTATTTAACTTTTGCCTGTTCACTGGGCGCGCTTGATTAATAACCAAAGTGAAATTGAGAAATTTTTTTGTATCGCTTCCTTTTCGCTCTCTCTCTCTCTCTCCTTTCCAATTTTTTGTTTGTTTCTTTTCTTTTTGTTTTAGAAGAAATATACAAAAATTAAATCGTACAAATTGCCAGTTATTTGTTTCCTCAAGATGCAAGTCGGCGCCACCGAAGGCACCTTTTCATCAAACCCGAACCCAAAACTGAAACCCAGCCAAGCCAATGTAAGGGGGGGAAGGCAAAGATTTTCTAGCACTCGAAGCCAAGCAGTAGAAGAAAGCAAGCAAGAGAGAAAGGAAAAAAAGAAAAAAAATTCATTTTCCACGTAATTACTCTGCTGTGATTAGTAAAATTAAACTTTTCTTTTGCATTTCCTTTTGCTATGCGTGAGTTTTACTTTTTGCCTTTTGATTTCTGTGCGCGGCTGGCAAAAGAAAAAAATGGCGGCACTTCTTTTCTGTCCACCCTCAAATCCCCGACCCCACCTCATGCTTTCATTCAGTCATCTTCTCGTTCTATGTGCTTTTCATTTAGCGCTACGTTTTTCATGGGAAAAACTAGAAAAAATCGCGTAACGGCCAATTACAAGGATTGATTGTGTATGAAAATGTTTTTTAGGGAAAAGTTTCCAAAGTTTTCAATGCAAAAGTTCTTGTACTCTCTATTGGTCTATTTCTTTCTCTTTCTCCCACTCTCTCTCTCTCTCTCTCACTCATTCTCTTATTTCTCTCTATGCATAAGGTGTCTAATTTTTCATGTCTCTGAGGCTGGCAGACAGAGGCAAAGATTGACGGCGTTTTGTCGAGGGCAATGAAATTTTTAAATATAAAACGATGGGAGAAAAAATTAACAAAAAGGAAAAAAAAGTGAATTGAGTTTGGGCAAAAGAAAACACTTTTTGCGCTGCAGACACTTTAACACTTGAATAAATATTTGTGTGAGTCTGTCGAGAGGCAGCAACAGTAGCAGTGGCTGTGGCAGTGGCAGTGGCAGCGGCAGCGGTAGCTACCAAAAAATGAGAGATTTTATAATGCCACAAAATCCAAACTAATTACTCAAGCCGCTCGCCCGTCGGACGCGCGCATCATTTCACTTGATATCCTGTCACAGGATGCTTGCTGGTAACCAAGCCCTGTCCCAGTCCCAATGTCAGTCGAAGACCCAGACCCAGAATCAGACAGACAGACAGACAGACAGAGAGACAGACAAAATCATCAGCATCATCATCGACTGAGTGACTGACTGAACTGAGTTGAGTTGAGGAAACGTAGACGAAAATAAATGTTTTGAAAATAATTTCGTGTTATTTTTTCCTAAGCCTTGAACGGGCCATCGGGTAAAAGAATGAGAAACGGATAGGAGGGAATATAACCGAAAGTGTCACTGGCGCGTGTGTCAGAAATTAATATTAATTTGCTATGTCAATGCATATCCGTCATAGCGACAGTTGGCCAGCCAAAGAGTGGTTATTTTTCAAAGGTCTCATTATCATTTGCCCAGGCACTTGAAAATATTCATACCCGAAAACACACTCATCCACAACACACACACACACACACAAGAAGGGTGAAAAATTATGTCTTTAGGAACACGTGCAAAAAAATGTTGGAATATATTCCCAAAAATTATTCTCTAAAATTTTTTTTCTTTCTCTCTCTGTGAGTTTGCCATAATGTTTGATTATGGAAAAATAATTGCTGCAGGTGCTGCGGCTGCTGTTTGACAGTTAAAGATGTGGGAAGTTGTGTGGATAGTTGTCATCGGCATCAGCTAAGCATCGTCAGTATCAGAGACCCAAATGATCTCTCAAGAGAATTGACTAAAGTCCTGCTGAGTTTGGTCCTTGCCTCCTGCTAAATGTTCGGTCACATGCCAAATGTCACACGTTCCTTGAAATCTATGCCATGTTTTTATATTTACTAAAAGCAATGGGTAACCGAATAGTATATCTGCACATATTTGTAAGATTAGTCATACATTTAAAATATGACGAATTAAAAAATTCAAAAAATTCATGGCTTATCACTTAAAATAACATTTATAAATAAAAATGTACCAAAAAAGTAACGTTTATCTCAATTCATTTTTATTTATTTTTAGTACAAAGTAAATAAGAATGTTTACGTAGTTCACTTATCAAATACTTGATTTTATATAATATACTATACTCTTTATATATATGTATACATATATATAATACATATACTTTAATATAATATAAGAGGTATTTGCTAGTCGTATCTTTAGGGATTTCCTTTGAGTTTTGTTGGGGGGATGGTTTTTTGGTGGATGGAGTGAATGTGACAATTTACAGTTTGTTTTGCCCATCAACACGCGACTACGACGCTCGCATGCTGAGAGCAGCGACCAAGAGACAGGCAGAGATCTGCTTAATTTGGGCATCTCACTTGGCCTACGACACGTGCCATCGAGAACGCAAAAATCCAACTCCATTCCCATTCCCATTCCTATTCCTGAAAGGTGTTTTCAGTTTCGTTTCGTTTTCTTTAGCTCCCTTTGGGCATGATGTTTACATGATTTTGTTGTTAGTAGTTTAATTTAATTAATGTTTAAATATGCAGGCAAACAATCGACAATCGGCAATCGGCCATCGAGCAGAAGCGTGAGAAAGAAAATGGTTGAACTCTTCTTATTTACTTTGCATGTAAATATTGTACATATGTGCAGTTTGTTTATGAATCGGATCTAACCTGCTAATATACAAATGAACAAACTATATAAGAGTATATTTATGTGGCTACACTTGAAGAAAAAACTGAAATCGTTGAAGATATTAAAGAGATAAGTCACCAACTAAGGATAAAGTACAGAATATCTAGTTAAAAGTGAAATTTATTTTGTATGACTTTTATTTAATTAATTATATTCATTTTGTATTATATTTTTAATTATCTCTGAATAAATTTTTTAAAATATCTATAAAAATCTACCTGAAATAGATTTTTTGTATTTTAAAAATAAAATTTAGTTTAGTTGGAATCTTTCCTGAAACTGTTTGTATTTAAGCCTATTATGAGAAAAAAGTTTAAAATAATTAAGAATTTAAAAACTTTAAGTTTATAATTTAATTATAACTTCAAGTCTAATATTTCCTAACTAAAACTTGTTAAGGTAAATTTCTTATATTTGAACTTTTTAATTTTAGGTTTTTTACTTTGCTCTGTTCACAAGTATAATTCTTTCACATATTAATAAACGACAATTAATTAAATAGATAACAATGTAATTACTATTTTTATTGTTTTTTTTTGCAGTGTATGCGTGTGCCTTATTTTCTTTGTAATTCTTTTCGCCGACAGCTGCCAAGTTTCATGTGCAAAATGTAAAAGTCTTCTGGCACCTTTCAGTGCAAACAGCAGCAGCAGCGTCGGCGGCGTCTCTAAATATTTTGATTAGTTCTTGTAAATTGTTTTTGCATCAGATATATGTACATATGTACATATATATGTATATTAGTTTGTTGCTTATGTTTGCTTAATTTCACTTAATTTGTAATTTCTACGGTCTGTCATTTGAAACATGTTGCATTTGGCTGACAAACTGCTGATTATGGCATGGACAGGAGGGAGCAGAGAGAGAGAGAGAAGCTGGCAATGTGGCAATAGCTCAATCAAAATCAGCTAACTATGGCCAGACTGGAGATATTGTTGATATGGACCATTGTATATATATATATATATATATATATGCACATGTGGATGGACTTAAATTACATGTGACATTTACGAGTATCTAATAAAAATTTTTACAATGACCGACGCCATTTTACATGAGAAATAGTTTACAACCTAAGAATGGAAGGGGTAGCAGAGAGAGAGAGAGAGAGAGAGGGAGAGTGAGAGTGAGCGGGAGGAGGCGGTAATAGTTACAAGTGGTGTCGGGGGTGGAGTTATTGAATGGGTAATGGGTAAATGGCCATCAAGTGCAGATCGCTCGTAAAAGACATTTTACAGTAACTGGCAGAGAGCAACGTGCGATTGGTTTGTTTTCTCGCTCTTTCTATATCTCTGTCTCTTTCTTTGAAGAGTGCTGTATGTGCATTTTTAATTAATTGACTGTAGTTTTTATGGCTTCATTAATTACCAAACAGAGCAAAGCACTAAGCATTGTATACAAGGCTAGCCTCTCAATCCTTGACGTCAGCCTCAGGCCACATGTCACAGTATCTCTATTTCTTTTTCTTTCTCCCTCTTCCTCTCCCTCTCCCCTTTCTCTCTCTCTCTATATATGAGTTTCTCCTTTTCTCTATTGAATTATGCATCATCGATATGTGAGGAGCTGTAAATATCAATAATAAAAGTAAGCTGTAAAGGAATCATTTTCCTTGTTGTTTTCAGGCAACGAGTGCATTAAAAATTTATTAGAATTTGCCTGCGACGCGTGGCCATATGTATGTAAGTACATATTTATATATGAATATACATATGCATGTATATATGACAGGAAGGGGGTTTGGGGATACTCTCTGGGCCATGCCATAAAATAATAATCTTTATGATGGCAAAAAGTCGAAAAATTGTATGGAGTTTTGTTTCTCTTTTTCTTCTTTTTTTTTTTTTATATTTTTAATACAATATTGGCGTTTCGCTTTTGGCCCTTATTACTGCCGCAGTGATAGCAATGGCTGGGCCCTCTTTTAGTTATCTGTCATTCGGAGGATTCATAAATTCATTTTAATTGCTGCAGTGATTTTGGATCTTTTTTTTTTTATTTTGGTGGGTACATCTTCTTGTTGGATTTTTAGTATCAAGGCGCCTGTCTTAGATTTACCGCCGTGTTTTGTTGAGTGATAAAAGCATGCCAAAGTGCCTGTTAAAATCATCTTCATTAATATTCAACTACATGAGTAGATATATATGTATGTATATATATAAAAATTCAATCCATGCAGGGGGATGCAAAGGATATTTAACTGTTTGGAATTAAGAAATTTATTTCAGTTCTCTGAAAAGAGATTTACTGATATTCTCATACACTTGAAGAAATAGGGTGCATTATTCTAAACCTTTTTCCAAAACGGTTTTATGGAAATTTGAATGGTTTTTTATATCTGTTTAAACATAGTTTTTGGATGAAAATGGTAGTGTTAAGCTAGAATTCAATCTATAGGATTTATTCTTAACCAAATAGGATCGAATTCAGTGAATACTATTTTCAACCCCATCTGATATTAATTTTAATAAAAAAAACTACTTAACAATACCAAGTTTAAAATTAATTGAGTTGTTTTCTTGTCTTATTCTTATTTGATTATTCTCTAATCAGTAAACAAATTGTTGTACGTACATATAGATATGTAGAATCAGAGAAAGTAATAAGTTTACTTAAAACCTGATAGTTCAATAGTTATATATTGTAAATCTTATACACTCAACTAAGGAAATGATTTATAGGTTTAAATAGGTATCTATTTACTGGTCTTTAAGATTATTGTTTTATATTCCAATCTATATAACCTTTGATATTTAAATTGCGTTTATTTTATTCTAAGAAAAAACCAATTCTCAAGCTGAGTTTGATAAAAAAAAAATTTATTCTAGGAATAGGAATAGGAAGTTATAAATGAAAACCGGAATTATAAGTTCGATTTAATAATAGAAATGTTTCCAAGAATATGGAAATATAAATTGACAATCTATAATTAATTGCATTTGTATATCAAATCTTTAGACCCGCCCCAACATTATCCATGTGGCTGTGGCTATAGCTATGGCAATGTATCTGCATTCTGTTGAGATAAATATTGCCATTGCTTTACTTGGATATCTGGCTGTCTAGCTGAGTCAAGTTGTTTAGTTTTGACCATGCCTCATTTACATTTATTTGCCAATTTATTTAACGATCGATCGTAAAGTACGCTGCGTCGCCTCCATTTCCATGGCCGTCGTCTTTTGGACTCTTGCTTTTCAATTTGGTTTTGTCTCTGTTTTTACATGCATGTGAGTGTTTTTTTCTTCTTCTTCTTTGTTTTTGACTGAGGAATGGAATATATACATATACATATACATATACAAATATGGGGTACGGGGTATAGGGAATGCGGTTTGGGGCCATGAGGGATTGGGGGAATGGGAGCATGGGGCATCCAAGCATTCGTTTACTTGTTTACGTTTTTAAGTGAATTTTCATATTTTTAATGTTTGGCAACATTGTTGTCGCCTCAAAAGCAAAAGCGAAGCAAAGTGCCCCCAACTGACGATGCATTGGAGGTCGGCGGTCATAATTTCCGGCGTGGAATTCGTGGAAGTAGACGTTGAAGCATAAAAATTGCGTTGGCATTTCTCTCTCTCTCTCTCTCTATCTATCTCTCGCTTGCTCTCAATTCTCTGTCTCATTGATCGTAAATGTGTGCCACACAGCTGAACTGAACGTTTTTATAGGTGGAAGTCCCAAAAGATGGCACAAAGGTGTTTTCATTCAGAATTTTCATCTATGTAGTTTATGTTGTTGCTTTGAACAACAAATTTTTGTCAAAGCAAACGATGAAAACGATCAAAAAGCCAATATAAAATTTGAGACTCTTTGATGCATAAAAAGAGCGGCAGCAACAACAACAACAAGTCTGTAAACAAACAATATTAATGCCCAAAAAAAAAAGCTTACATATTCTCTGATCGTATGATATACTATGTATGTATATGGTACAAGTATGTATGTTAGTATATACATATGTATATAGATATAGATATAGTATAATTGTACTTTATAATGGCGCCCATCATCCGCCGATGAGCTTGAAATTTTATATGCCGCCGGGGCACACTCATTTACCATTTGTGCTAGCATTTCGACTAATTAGCCAAACGATTCGTTTGCTCTATATTAGACACTATAGCATAAATGTAGAACCTAGCCACTGCCGTAGACGTTTCTCTTGCCCTCTCTCTCTCTTTCTCGCTTTCTCGCTTTCTCGTTGTCTATGTCTCTGTTTTGGCTACCGTCGAGACAGAAGCGCGTGCGTTTTGGCCATTAAAAAAATTATTGAAATTGAATTTTGAAAATAAACTGGAAACGCATTGGCGTTGTAGCGTTTTAGGTTTTTTTTCTCTTCCTTGCCTCTGTGTGGTGTGTTTGTTTGTGGCGGAAAAGTGTGGCACACGGCGCGCTTGATTTGTAAACGATGATCGGATCGAGGCAATGATCGAGCCATTCCCACCCACCACCACCACCACCGCCAGCATCATCGAAGAGAGAAGTAGCAGCACCATAACCATCACCAATGCTGGCACTGGTCCGATATATCGCCTTCGATTAAATATATGCCTGCATTTTCACGTTTTCTCAGGAAATGTGCGTTCAATTTGAAATTAGTTTTTCACAGGGAACGAGGGAACGAGGGAAAGAGAGAGAGAGAGAGAGAGAGAGGGAGACGGAGAAAAAAAATTTAATTTATTGCCTGCCATTCGAAAAACGAAAAACGGTGTGGCGTATTTTTAAGTGAAAATTGAATTGAAATGAAATGATTTTTCATTTATTTTGCCGACGTTGCGACGCCAAAACAAGAAACAACAAGCAGCAACAACAACAACAACAAAAAAATACCATCGAAATTTTGCACCTAAGAAGCTGAAACAAAAAAAATGCAGTTTGCAGTTTAAGAAATGTGCCAAACGAATCTTACATTAAGTGGTTGCACCTCTGCCTTATAGTATAAACTGTACAAATATCTATATCTATATATACGTCTGTATGTGTGTTGTCTGAATTTCAGCGCCAGCGCCGCCCAAAAGGTGCGACAATGCCGGTCACGCATAGTGACAATAATTTGTAGGCCGTGTTGCCATCTATTTTCGATGAAAGGCATTGGGCAATGGGCATGGGCACTTGACGTACAGTGAAAACTGTCAATCATAGAACTGATTGTTTAAATATCGAAAAAATAAAAAGAGGAAATAGTTAGGATGCTTTGTTTATTGTTTGCAGAACCGCAAATCACTTCGATTTCAATCCATTTTTCTCTAGCTTAGTTTATGATCTGTATACGAACTGATCAGTTATCAGTTATACATACTTAGTATGTATACATACATAGTTCTAATTTGTTTAATTGCTTATATAGAAACTTTTACATATATCTTTAACTATTTTCTTTACTTAATGATTGCCCTTAGTTGTTCTTTATATTAAGTATATTTTTATCGTCATATTGTTCATTTAAAGGGAATAATTGCTGTCCTTTTACTATAGTCTCAACTAGGTTGACGCCACCTAAGCATTTCGTTTCACAAAGGTTGCCTATTCTCGAGGAGTTTTAACACCTCGCCACTTGATGCTGATGATGATGATGATGATGATGATGATGATGAAGAAAGAAGGGGCAGAGGGAACTGGGTCCGACATGCTGGCGTCTGCGTCAGTCTCGTGTCTATTTTGGCATGTGAGTCCGAGTCCGAGAGGCGACTATGTGTTGCAATTATGCAGACAACATGTCGACGCGAATTGTTTGCATTGCCGCGGGCGCCCAACTAAACAGAAATGTCTTCAAATAGCGGCTCATCGGGATTGGGGATTGTCTTTGTGATTAAGTTGTATCTATATATGTATATATAGATATATATATATATATATATATATATATATGTTGTAATGGTCGTTTGGGGGCGTAACAGTGGCAAATGGCAATCACAGCTGTACTGTAGGTGCTAATGGTCAATAAATATGAAATTTTTATAGATTTACGCAACACGATACAAAACACCAAGCAATTTAAAATGCAAACACACATCACATTTCTATATAAGATCTCAATGGATTGCGGTCGTCTCACGTTTTTTTTCTCATTTCTTTCTTTTTTTTCTTTCATTCTTTTTGGGCTAACAAGCTCCCTGGAGTGACATAAAACATGAAAGACCAAAATGGCTTGGAAAAATATGAACGAAAGTGTAAAATTATTCGACTACGTGATATGCAATTGGGTTTAAGTAAATCGAGAACTGAATTGTCTCTTTTCATATTTATGCCTCACTTATAGTAGGTGTTGCTATCCTAGACAATTAGTTAGCCAACTTGCCTTCCGACTCGTTCTCTAATTGATGATAATTCCCTTCTACCTCATTTCGCTTATTGTCGCTGTCTGCCCGAAATTAATCAACAAAAAAAAAAAAAAAAAAAAAAAAAAAAGGCAACACCACATACAAATAGTTACTAAGAAAATGCATCAGTCGATGCGTATCCAAAAGTTCTAGGTACTTGGGTCTATGTAAGAGATCTTTCATTCTTTTGCTCACTTGGACGACTTTGTGCACACATTGTGTGAGATGTGAGGTCGGTTTGCTGTCAACACTCTGCCAATTGTTCGGTCTGGGCCCTCTTTTTTTTATATATATATTTTTTTTTTTGTGGTGTTTTTGGACTTTTCCACATAAAAACGCAATGGCAAAGGCGAAATGAAATATGAACTATTTTAACGCCTACTTAATTTATTTGTTTTGCACTATACAAAAGCATTGTATTATAAATTTTAATTAATTTAGCGTTGAAATGAAAGTGTTAAGTGATTCGCTTCGATATACAACGTATGTATGTATCGTATCGTATAGTAACGTACATACATATATTTAGTATATCCACTTCATGGTTAGGTGGAGGTGAAATCTTCAATTTAACCCATCATAGACATCTGTGTATTCGGAAGAAAAGCCAATATTTTAATAAATTTCTTGCCTAACAAACAGTTTCGGTTCGACCTAAATAAATAAAAATATGTTTATAGGCAAAAATATTAAAGACAAACATCAAGAAGAAGGTCGTCCAGTCACCATACTACCTTACAAACACAAACAAACACCCACCCACTACACACACAAGGAAAAACACACGCATGACTATGGGCAATTCATAATTCTGCACTTAAAGGACAAGGACAACCTGTGCCAAGGATTCGGCTTGGAGGGTTTGGTATAAACTGCAGGCTCCCCCATACACATAAAAATCATAATAAAATGTATTTACCCCAGGATCAAATTATGAATCTGCTTATGGTAAAAAAAAAAAATAAAATAAAAGGGAAAGGGATCCCACAACAGCAAGGACATGTGCGATATGAACAAAAAGGTGTGCCCGAGCATCATCTCCGACTTCAAGTTATGAAAGCCGCAGGCTGCCTTCAGCCCGTAAAAAGGACAAAACGCATATTTATGAAATGAACAAAACTATAAAGGACACCCACCCACCCATGCCTTAACACATATACACACACACAACCACACACACACACAATCATACAGGACAATGTGACGACATCGACGGTGATTTGGTTTTTGGGGTCTGCGATGAAAATTTGTGCACATTTCAGCAAAATGTGCCCTAAGGTGTTCTACAAGAGCCTTTAAGGTGTTTCGGACTTCAGACTTTGTATGTGCGTGTGTGTGCGTAAGTGTGCGTGTGCGTTGCGTATCCTTGTCCTTTTTTGGGATAGCCAGTCTATTACTACACTTTATGGCATATAGTTACACCTACGCCAAGCCCAAGGCGGCAACATATGGTCAAAAGTAGACGACGTCAACGGTGATGATGATGATGAAGAAGAAGAAGAATAAGAATAAGGCACAAAAATAACAACAACGACAACAACAACAATACCATTTACAGAGGGTTGGACATAGCTTTTCACCACCCCCCTTCCCAGTATCTTCACTTTGTTTATGCTATTCGCAACGTTTTACAAACTTTATTTCACATTCGTTTTCTACTTTGCTTTTTGCCTACTCTCACTCTTTGTCTCCATCTCATCATCATTCTCTTCATCATCATCATCATCATCATCATCGTTGTCCTTCTCATCATCATCATCATTCCTTGCCAAGCAATTCTCGAGTGACATCTGCTGTTGCATACCCCAGGGCGTCCAGGCGTTGCTTAAATATGTGCGTCATATACGCTCGCTTTCCTCTGTTTCGACTGGTAGTAGGAAACCAAGCAAGTCCAAGCGAAATTACCTTTAGAGGAAAAAACAAAAAAAAAAGAAAAGTGGCTAAATAAGAGCAAGATGAAAATTACCTAGCGACGTGTCAAATTGCCAACCTTTTCAAATCAACTCACGTAGCATTTTATTAGTCAATCAAAGAATACTTTGAGGGGCGCATCTTATTATAAACCCTTCAATTGTGGCATATAGATACAGAAATACGAAGACCTTCAATAAAGAAATTAAGCAAAATTAAATGCTATATGTCGAATGATAGAAAAGTAAACTTCACTGCTAAATATTCTATATGAAAATAAATATTATCGCTGAATTTAGTTAAAGAATATTCGAAAATTTTAGCAAAAATTACTAAATGAATAAATAGACAATTTAGAAATTTTACATTTGGTTAAACGACTCCAAAGAGAAGGTAAAGCAAACTAATTAACTTTTAAAATACATAGCTAATTAATATATTAAAAATCAGATTCAGATTACTAGCAGTTAAAACTTACCTTTATGTCTTAATGTGAACATTAACTGTATCGCTGATTATGATTGAGACATATACGATAATTACAACAACTAAAAAAATTAAACAGAATAAAAATATAATTTTGACGCTTTGATTAGTCATTGAATGACTGCAAATAAAAAGACCAATGAAAAATTTTTAAATGAAAATTCTAAGCCTACTTAAATATTAGAAAATCAGAGTCTTTGATATACATAGATAGTAGAGATATTTCAAGTATAAATTTCAAGGATACAGATTCAATATTACATCCTCCCATTTGACAAATGTTATTCAAATATTGCAAAACATTTTATATTGGCTTTCTGAGAAAATCTAATATTGCATTTTAATGAGAAAATATATATGAAAATGTTCATCAGGGCAAACAAATCAAAGTGCATTTTAATAAAAATGCATTTATAACAAGCACAAGTGTTGGCTAGAGGGGGAATTCAAGAGAAATGAGAAATGGTAAATGAGAAAAAAATTGTGCACTTTGCATTAAAAATTCGCTGTCTAAAAGCTGAACAATTAGCAACAATTTCTGAAATGTAAATGGAAATGCTGAAATGAGTGAAATTAAAGCAACTTAAATGGAACTTATTAGATTTGTATACTTTTAATTTGCATTCATAACAGGCCAGTGTCTCACACAGGCAGTGGCAGCAGTAGTCAAGAAGGGAAAACAGAAGAAGGGAGAGTCTTAAGGCTAAGACTATGGCCAAGACAAAAATGACGATGAGAACGCTGAAGCTGTAGACCAAACAACAACGACAACAGGCAGTCAAGGCAAAACCCTTTTTCTTGTTGTTGTTTTTCTTTTTCTTTCCTTTTCGTTCGTTTTTTTTTTTCTTCTTCTTCTTTCCTTTCCTTTGACTGGCCATTGGACATGACGTATTCCTTTTTGGAGATGGAGCAAGATCCCTTCGACTCACTCCAAAAAGTTAGCTGATTTAAATTTTGCCTTTGCTCGAATAAAACAAAATTAATTTGTGCATATTTCTTGAGCCGGGAGAGCTACCAGACGAAATACGAATCTCTTTCTCTGAATCGAGCTCCTCCTTGTATGTAGCTACTGCTGTTGGACATTTATTAAAAGGCAAAAGGAGAGCCCGCCTGTCCAGGGAAATGGAAACCTTTTCTTGTCTTTTTTTCTTTTTTTTTTTTTTTTTGTTTTGGTCAATCGTAGAAATAATAATATACCAACAACAACAACAAGAGAGTAACAAAATTTTCAAGTGAAAAGAAATTTAATAAAACGAAAACATTTTGGCAAAATGAAAGAATAATATTAAGAATAAACCACCCATAGACCAGTGCAATAGAAAGAAACCTAACAAAAAAAAAAAAATAGAAAAAAAAGGAACGAATCATAGTTCCCATTCCCACACAAAATAGGTTTTTTGCTAAAAATTCATAATTGCATGGACATTACGGAGAAAGTGATAGGGAGAGAGTGAGTGAGTGAAAGCGATGCTGATCAGAAGGATATATATCTCCCAGTAGAGATGCGGAAATAAGGACAACACACGTGCCGATGACAATGTTGATATGAAAAGAGATATTGATATACAATCGAACGTGGCCGGATGAAGGCGAATGAGCGGCCATAAATCCATTAGTCCATAAATAGTATGGATATGGAATGAAAATAAAATAAAATAAATTTATTTATATATTTCGCACGGCGCGATGCAAGCACAGGAAAATTAGTGCGAAACGAAGACACAGACAGGCGATAGACAGACAGACAGAGATATAGACAGGGGTTGGATGGTATATCATGGGCATGGGCAAAAGCCAATTTATGCAATGGGAGAAGGGGGGTGGGTAAGAAAGCAAAAAAAAAAAAACTATTGACAATTGGCGATGCGCTTCAAATGAGCCAAAACAATGCGTACAGCAATCGAACAACTGTATCGAATTACCAATCATTCAATACAATGGAAATCCTGGTCTGAAGGGTGTGGAGAGTTCTCCCCCCTTTTAGTTCTCAACCCTGACGAAAAGTGCGAAAACAAAACATGGCGTAGACAAGTTGTGACGAGGTCACGTGACCTCATATAACTTTCGTGAACTGTTACTAGCGAAGCCATAGTTCATCGTATATATATATAGCCAGACATACAATCACATGATGTAAATATGGTGAATTGTTTGATATGCGATGCACTAAACTTGCCATTTTTTTGATATATATAAACAATATATATAATTTAAGATTTAAGGTGATCTTAATCTAAAAATTAAAAAAAATTCTTAAATGAACTATTATGAGTGACGACTTTAAAATACCCTTTGTCAAATATTCTTAGGCAAAATATACTCTATAAATCGATTTTTGAATTGCTCTAGTTGTTCCTAGGTGTAAAGTCTGATATATCCAAATTTTTAAGGGTTTCTTTTCAAAAAATTTCTTATGTGGATTTCTATTAAACTTATTCTTCAGCCACATCTAACTTGGCACTTTGTCTTCTTATTAGAAGATGAAAAGCAGAGAATGAAAATGTTTTTGCCACACAAAAAACTAAAAATCATTCCAGTTAATAACATTTCTATATCTGATACATGGCTAACTCTAGATTATTTTACCTAAGTAATCTGTAACAGACTGTTTGTTGACTTATCCCAGATATATTTTCCTATGATATCTTCGAAAAAAAATCATAACTACTTATATTGCTAAATATTTGTTTTTGAGTTGTGTTTTCGAAAGTCATATCATGGGTATAAAATGTATAAAAGAAAATAATATTGTTTTACTTATTGTTGTTAATAATCGGCATTTACTTTCACTTACTCTCTTGGCCACCCATACCAATTGAAAACAATTGAATTGAAAAGATGAACATAAAATGTTTCTCGCTTTTGGGCCAACAAACAGCATCTTGACCAAATTGCCGACAATTTGGGTTAACTGTAAATTTCCAAGCAAAGAGCAAACGTGCAAGTTTTAGCAAATATATAAATGTGAATAAAGACATATATAGCCGCATTCGCACTCGCATCATCCCAGATTGACAGCTATGTACATATATATATATATATATATGTGGTAGGAGGGGAGGGGACAATAAAATTCACTCGGGCGTAAAGGATGCGAAATGCCTTTTAATAATATAAAATAAAATATAAAAAAAAGAAGCAGAAAATGAAAAGAAAGGGAAACGAGTGAAGAAGCAAACTACGCTTTTGGCTGCATAAACTAAAACTAAAGCCTCATGGCTATGCCCAGGCACGTCTTAAATGTTCAAATTATGTAAAATAAAATGGTGAGCCGAACATAGAATGAAGAAACAAAATAAAAAAAAAAAAAAAAACGACCGACAAGAAAAGGATAAACGCAAAAGGACAATGACGTCAGCCCTGACTGACAGCAGTGACAAGTGAAACGCTTGTGAATAGCTCACCCTGGACAAGAAGACAACCAACAGACAGCTAAGGACTTTCACAAGCACTCGACAATCCTTGGCTCGGCAAGGTGTAAAAAAGCTTTCATTTGACACTTCTGGCCATTTGCATTCCCATTTCCACCAATCTCGCTAAGATAGATACCAAGTTTTTAGCTAATAACCGTGAGTAAACGAACAGGTGCAGGTCCAGCATTGCCGGTTTTGTGATCAATCTTTGCTAAGCTTTTGTTTTCACTGGGTTTTTGTTTATGGACAAAAAGGCAGTGCGGCTTGGGCGGGCAATAGTCGGTCGTTCGACCCAACAAACTCAACAATGGCGATGCCTTAGAAGTGTCTACATCCCGGCCAAAAAAGAGATTGAGATATATTCACAAGTGACAGGCAAACAACATGCTGGAGTCCTTTTTTCCCTTTCCCTTTCCCATTTTCCCCTTCTTCTTCTGCTCTCTGTATCTTTGTATGCTGTGGATGCCTTTTTCTTATTCTTTTGGGTGCTATGATTGATTAGCAATTAATTAGCTACACAAATAACTGTAATTATATGCCAGAAAGTGGCAGAGTATGAGGGGGGGTATAGAAAGAGTGGAAGTGTGTCTGTCCCTTTTTTCATCGTGCCATTGAAAATTGCTTTACGAAATTCGTTTGGCCTGCTCCACCTTTTTTGTTGCTTTTTTTTTGGTTTTTTTTGTTTGTCACATTATATCCGTGGGGCATCTATATCGCGTTGCGGCTAATTTGCATTTTGTTTTCTCTTGTCTCTCTACTTTTTTTTTTTATGTTCTAATGAAACGAATTTGTTGTAACTTTCCAACTGGCGGCATTGCCATTCGTTTTTATGACGTTGAAGGCTTCACATCTAATATTTCCTAATGACACTTTATTGTCAGGCCAAGAATTCGTCACAGGGTGCAAAAGCAAAAGCAAAAGCGAAAGAAAAAAAATAGAAAACGTAGTAACTACTTCGATTGGCGGCTTGACGAAAGATTCACCCCCCATTTTGGTTATTGGTAAACTTACCCCTAAACTTTCCATATTTAATAAGTATAATTTAAATTTTTTTTTTTGCTTTGCAAATTTTTTACTTTTTCTTCTTCTTATTCTTAAAGTTAAACAAAGGCGGTGGGCTCGCCTTTCTTTTGTCTTTTAGACATTTCGACAGTTTTTGGCTGGCCAACAATGCATGACTGACCCTGTCAATATTCTCAAACCGAAATCCATTTAGTTCATATGCAATATTTAATGTATGGAATATATATGAGAGGAGAAGGGGAAAGTAAGAGGATCACTAGGCACATTGGCACACGCAAAAGTGCGTCCAAAAATGTAATGTCAGGCCATGTCAGCAGCAGCAGCAGTAGCAGCAAGACAACTGCGGACCTGCATGTGTGCAGAGCCATTCACATTTACCCCCTCCTTCTCCCCTTCCCATTCTTCCAAACTGACATTGAGTGGTCCAATGTGTGTGTGTGTGTGCAAGGATCTTGGATGTTGTCCTCGAATCGTTTGGGGGGTATTTTTTCATTTTTTTTTCTTTTTGGCTCTTTTATGGCTGAAAGCTTTTGTCGCTGCCGTGCCACTAAACATGTCTCTGTCGAAGACTCCTCGTTGTCGCTATTTTGGCTCTAATCCAAAATATAACTTAAGTTTCTGGTCAAATGAATTTGGCAAAGGTAGCATACATTTGGGATTCGCAAGCCAACAGAATTTATGCAAAATTTCTATTACTAGCGGAAATCTTGTTTTTGTGGGCAAAAAAAAAAACAAAAAAAAAAACGAACAAGAACAAGACCAAAAAAGAAAGCAAAACGAAACACCGTTAAGGCCAAGATACCATACCACAAATTGGCAGTTTAAGTGGCTTTTGTTATGGAAAAAGAATTCTCTCTCGAAACTCTTGTTGTTGATTTTTACTTTGGTTTTTGTTTCGTTTTTGGTTTTTCTTTCCGTGTTTTTTTTTTTTTTTTTTTTTGCTTTGTCACCTGTTTTCTTTCTCCATTGCTTTAGCATTAAGCGAAAACTTTTTACGAGCTTGTCAACATTTTGACTTGAGTGCATTTTTACGCCTCGTGTATGGGGGGTCGCCCCCTGTCGGCTGGGGGC
This sequence comes from Drosophila sturtevanti, assembly GCA_018150375.1. Taxonomy (NCBI): domain Eukaryota; kingdom Metazoa; phylum Arthropoda; class Insecta; order Diptera; family Drosophilidae; genus Drosophila; species Drosophila sturtevanti. The sequence goes on along the minus strand of JAECWJ010000408.1, from coordinate 3,235,482 downwards.
AGTAAAATCGAAAAGTAATGCAATAAAATTCGCTTTCATTAAAAGCATTAAAATAGGTTTTTGACATGCCATAAAAATTGTTTTCACGTAAACAACAACAGCAAACAAATACACGCACACACACACACACAACAAACACACACAGAGGAAAAACTGCTGCTGTTACACATTTGCTTCTGGTACAGTGGCAAGGGGAAAGGGAAATGCTGTTGCGGTGGGTTGGTGGGTTGAATAAAGTAGATGATTCGCGCCATATCTAAATGGGAATTTTATTGTTCAGGGAGATGGTGGCCGACACATTGCCATTAGCTTTTACACGGAATTTCCGCTCCTCTAGGTGAGAGACTGTAATCGTAAAAGAAGCAAAAACGAAATTTTCTTCCATCATATGACTTGATTTTGTCCAGGGAATTGGGCAATCATTTTGCTAGATATACATATATATCATATGCATGTTAAGAGATCGATGTTTATATATATGTACATAAATATAATGAACAAAACAAGAGGTGGAGTCGGGATCAATTTTTTGATTGTATTTATGAATATTTTTATAAGTCAATTGGCAAATGTTTAAACTTTTTCTATATCTAACTTAGTAAAAAGTGAACTCTAATAATTTTCTTTATTCTTGATATATTTTATTATAAATTTTAAATGACATATAAAAAGGATCTATGGAAAATTTGAACATTTCCCTAGTTTTCCTCCTAATAACTTTTTGTGCCACATTTCAGAAAATTTGTCACATTTATAATGAATTTCTTACATAGAATAATTATTTCTAAAATTTATCAATTTGAGATTGAATTTTGATGAATCAGTATATAGATATACAATATATATGATCTAGATTTCATGTATAGTTCAGAAAACAGATCTGATTGCGATTACTGGATTATGTTTAACCTTTTCCAGTTTTTCTAAATAAAGCTGAGCTTTTAAGTAACTTAAATATAGATGTGGACATATGTATAATGGTCGCTTATATTTTGCTATGCTCGCATCGATAGCAATTAAAAGCAGATTTTATAGAGGTAATCACAATCTGGCAATTCCATTTTGATTCTCTCTCTCTCTCTCTCTCTCTCTCTCTCTATCTCTTTCTCTTACTGACCATATTTAGACAATTGGCAAATATTCCTAAATGGCTGACAAATTCACAATTGCTATACGAAAATTGCTCCCAAATTGTGTGCGATATGAATCGAATGAGCATTATAGTACAATATTTCTACGTTATTAACTTCAAATTACCAATCCGCATATAGAACGAATGAGGACCACAGACACAGTAGATAGCCAGCATAGCGAACCTTCAGTTTCAGTTCCAACTCCATTTGCTCTCTTGCTTTTTGCCTTCACTTAATTGCTACGACAGACAGTGGTAAAATATACTTATAAGATGTAGATGTATTGTATATATATATATATATATATATTTGTGGGGTTACGTTTTCATCTCTTTTGCGGTATGTTGAAAATATTTTCATGATGTAATAAATGAAATTAATTTCAATAATTGCGCTGCGATTTTCATTGGTACGTTGTCTCATTAGTCGTAAAATGCGAATGGGGGAGGGGGGCGGAAAGGCAAAACTCAATTTTTATTTAGGCCACTTATTTTATTTGGCCTCCTTTTCTTTTGACTGGCTAAATATGAGCGAGCAAATGAAAATATTTAATGATGACCATGAAAACTGCTTAATCGGAAGAATGAATATGAATATGAGAATATGACTGTCATAGTCAGATAATAAGCAGAAAACATAAATATATACGGGAAATGATGGTTGGATTGGGTTGTTTCAGCAGGAAAAAGCAACAACAACAAAAACAAAAAAAAAAAATAAATGTGCGAATCTAAATGTTTGTGTCTTTTTCTTTATTTTTTCTCCATATTTTCCTCCATTTTTTTTTGTTGTTTTCTCTTTTTTTTTTTTTTTTTGCACGAACAGCAGCATTTTTAATATAGCAAAGTTTGCTGTCATATTTCAACCAAAACCAACGGATTTTTATTGGTACTGCGAGCAAGTATTTTTCGCATTTATAATATAAGGGACCATATATTTTCATGAACACTAAATTATGCTCTACATATGTGTATGTGACTGTGTGTGTGTGTGTGTGTGTATATATGAGGTGGAGTATAAAAATAAGGGTGGAGTAGGCGCCCGACATTTGGTTCCACTCTAATACAAATATTTGACAAGACAATCAAAAAATATATCTATATGTATATATCTATATAGTATTCCCATAAATTTTTGCTCCAAAATTTTTGCTGTTTAGTCATTTGCAGATCCATATAATGGAACCTTTGTGTAAATTCCTTAGTTTCGATCTTTATACCCTATTGGCAGAGTTATTCACTAGCTTAGGAAGTGTTTGGTGCATGTGTTTGGGTAGACCAAAAAGAAATTGTATAAGTTTAACAGAGGTAACACATCCAAGTTATAGAATTAGACACATATATCCGAAACGTCTGGTGACCTACGATGGTGAGGCAATGTGTGAACCGCGTCTAATACGATTCTCAGATCTGACCAAAAGTAATGTGACTGTGATTCAACCTCAGTGTAAAAAGGAAGAAAATGTGATAAATAAGTGTTCAAGTGAACATAAGAATAAGAAAGTGAAAGTCAATGATGATGAGGAGTGTGAAGAGAAGAAGAAGGAGGATAACGATAATGAAAGTGGAAAAGATGAGAAATGTAAAGGAGAGAAACTAAAATGTCGGCCTAAAACTATTTCCAAATGCAGTCAATCCATGTCAAAGGCGTCAAAATGTTCTACCAAAAAACCAGAAACCCTCAACCAAAAATCTGCCAAGGAGGGATATTTTAATTATTGCAATACTGAACTACCAAATAAGAAAATACTTGGCCAACAGGAACAGCAGGCCAAGAAATTCTATCAAGATTGGCTTCGTAATTCCCAGACGCCAGAGGAAAATAATTGTGCACCAATTTGGGAATCATTGAAACCTGCCCAGAAATTACGTTTCTATTGGCGTGCTTATACCGGTGATGAATTATACGGAACACCCTATGAGAATTTTCGTCAAAGTTTTATGCATAGTTTTTTGGAAGCCTATCCTAATGCCGGTTTAAAACGCATGAAATCGGAAATGCGTCGTCATTGGTGGTGTTTGGACAGATGCCAGCGATTGCCCTTCATATTGCAGGCCCTGCTCTATCATGTCAGCACCGGAGCCGTGAATCCCAATGATCACTGTGCTGTACGTGCCATGTTCAACAGATTGCGTTAATCGTTGATGTCGACCTTGAGCCATTCTAAGTGTCTTTCGAGTGATTTCTTCATATTTCTTTTTCGGTTTTTTTTTTTTTTTGTATTTTTGATTTTGATTTTGATTTCCATTTACCAATTTCCAGTGTACGGTTGTCGGGTTGTTGAATACGTTTTTGCTTTTTTAATTTTATATGAAACAGATGTCGGAACCGTTCTATTTTTATGCAGAAGTTTCAAAATTTTGCAAAAGGGACGCTTATATATATATAATCGTATGTATATATGTATACGATATATCAGACTGATTCTTTTCAGCTGCTTTCATACTCTTTGATATTCATGAACTGTTCAATATTTGCACTTGAACCACATTTCGATGGCAGGAGCTCTTTTTTTTTTCTCTTTTGCGCTTTTTGCAGAAATGTAACAACAAATGTGCGAGAAGCTAAATTAATAATGGATCTTTTTATAATTTTTGCGCATGCCTCAAGGTCACACGATTGCGGATTGCTCAAAATCATTATTGCAATTTAATTATAAGAATCAATTAATACAATCATTTTGCAGTCCATTGAAATGGCCTTAAAATTAAATTAAAAGAAAAAATAAAAAAAAGAAAAGAAAAGAAAAGAAGAACGCAATGACAAGGTCAAGCATATTGATTCCAGAGCGATTAATGAGATGTTGTGGTCATCATCTACTCAATCCGCCAAAACAATTCAATTTCTCATGCGCATAAATTAGCAATAAAAGTTGTTGCAATATATATATATATATATATATATATATATAGTATATACTAAATATAAACAAATAAAACAAAAAGTATAAAGCAAAACTTTTTAAAATGTAATTTCGATTTTTACGAGCCTACAAAATGTTAAACTTTGTTCTTTTTTTTCTTTCTTGTTCTGATTCCTGCTTCTCTTTGTGTCCGGCAGCAACAGAGAATCAAAGATAATAAATAAAATCATGGCAAAACGAAAGTAAGAGTTTCGATTGCTATTGGGCCTGAAAAATCAGATCAGACATTGAAAAACATTATGCTAATAGAAACGAGATGTCTGCGGCTGGTGTTGAATTTCCTTCCTTTCCCCTTCTTCTATTTAGTTGTTGTTGCTGCTTTTTATTGAAAAGTCGTTGCAAGGAAGTGTGTCGATTGGGGGGGGAAATGTATGGGTGTGGATGTGGATTTGGGTGGGTGAGTGGATGAATGGGTGATTGTTGGATGGCTATTGGTTGGAGTTGCGTTTATGGCTAGCGAATTTGTCGTTGACAACTTTTGGCGAGTCTCGCATAAAACGAAATGAAATGGAAAACTAAAAAACGAAAGAAAAAAAAAGAAACCAATTCGCCACATTCTTTAACTGTAACGAAATCCGTGTGTGTGTGTGTGTGTGTGTATGTTGAAAATTTATTGTTGTAGATATTGACTTTTATAGTGAGGGACCTCCAATCTCCCACAGCCGCCTCCTGCGCATAATGTGACGCCTTTTTCTTATGGGCTCTCACGGATTTGTTTTGGAAAAATTTTTAAGCATCGAAATCGAAAAACAATTGGCATGCCTGCCACTGTCACGACTTGTGTTAAGTTGAGTTGAGTTGAAGCTTCCATGTCAACCCTTACTTTCTTTAAACCCCCCAACCCACCTCTCCACCGATGCCCTTACCCTTTTCCCTTACCTCTTCTGCTTCTTTTTTTTATGGCCGGCCGGTTGTTGCAAAGATTTTGTTGTTTTGATATTCGACAATTTTATTGCCTCGACCCAAGTTCGCACCTCAATTTGTCTTCGTAAATGTGAAAAATGTGGAAATTAGTTGGCGGTCCTCCAACCATTTAAATCCCAAACTTTTCTCACCCCTTCACTTTTCACTCCATAGTCGTTTAGTTTGTAAAAAGATAGATAGAGAGAGAGGAAAGTGAGAGAGAGATGGTGGGAGAGGGGAGACGGTTGTCTCAACATTTCATCAATCACACGATGTGTCACACCTATCAGTGGGCGTTGACGCTTGGCTCAAATGCAGATCGTCAGGAAAATAAAAAAGCAAAAACAGAAAATGAAACATGAAAACCAAAAGTGTGGCAAATTGTTAAAAAAAGGAGTGTGATTGCCACGCCCACACCTATAGCGTTGTCTTGAGTGTGTGCGGTTAATGGTTCGCCATTGAAATTTGTAGCATACTTGCGGGCATTAAGCTGAAAGTCATACACGATTATATAAGACAGTAGCAGATAGCAAGCAGTTGATTCTAGTTGATTCTGTTTTTCCATTTGCATATGCAAATCATATTTTCTTTTTGACGGCAAGAGCTGGCTATCTTAAGCTAAAGATTTTCAGGCGAAACTGTTGACCGGAACAGTGCTTAATAAATGTTCTTTGCCAATTCATTCTCATTCAATTTTTATGCAAAGTCGCAGAGCAAACACATACATATTAAGTAAGAGAAAAGAAAATCAATGGTTAAACTACATGGCTGATGGCCTTTTTCTTCTGGTCAAGAGGCAATCAACCCCCAAAAAAAAAAAATTATAGAAATGAACTTCATATCCATTTGTTCCCCCTTCTTTCCCATTTAGATATTCTCTCTACCTCTCTCTCTCTTTCATTCTCTATTAACATAACAACAATTATGGCTTTGTTGCCGGCTGGACATTTGGCCTGAGATATTGGGCAAACAAAGGCACAAATAAGATTCTGCAGTCATAAGCAGAAAGTAGAGAAAAATGCCAAAATCCACTCACAATTGACATCCTGGACAGCAGACGTTATGCATCCGGTTGAATTCATTTCCAGTTTTTCTAGTTTTTTTTTTTTTTTTTTGTGTACTTTTGTGTGGGAATCGCAAATTTTTCCAATCGCAACTGTAACCGTTCCACCTAATTAACTTCAATTGAAATTTGGGGCAAACTGCCAGAAAAAGAATGGAGATCAGCTTCTGTTTAGCTTGTTTTTTTCCCTTTATCTTCCAGGGGACAAAAAGTTCGAGTTGCTCATTAGAAGAGGTCGCATAAATTTCGATTAAAATGAAATTGACGGTCGTGCAGATTTAAGACTTGATTCTGATTTTAACCTACCAAGTAAATCCAATTTCCTTAGGAGTCTTTGAGGTTTGCGGCTCACGTACAGGCAACACTTTTAGCTATGTACATGCATCTCCCACTCATGTAACCAGTAACAGGATTGAAACCAGGGAGGACCCAAGAGCAGGACTTGGCCATTTATGTGAGCAGGTCATGCCACCAAAGTTGCCAGAGTGTCGCGAGCGCCATAAATTTTGCTTGCAAAAACTCACGGATTTATGTTGGCTGAAACGCACGACGTGAAGGACATAAGGCAGGAGATAGCGTTGAGCAGAAGTGAACTGAACCCCGGCTATGTTATGGTATGGGCAGGATTTCAGATGGAAGGGCTCCTGCTTGATATGCTTGGCAAACGTAATCCACTTTAAAGTTTGTCGCCGCTTTCATTTCGAAATGAACACGAAACGCGCTGCCATGTGATAGGCGGCGAGGCAGGCGGAGGATATCCGCAAAGATATCTGTGTCTTTTCTTCGTTTCTCCCTTTTTTTTTTTTCTACCATATTTCTATTCCATACTTTATTTTTTTTTTTTGGCAACCACATGCAACATTCGCGACGACACGACATCTTATCCAATTTGCATTTAACGCATTTTTGGCCAATTTCTTTTGGCCTCCTTGAAATAAATCCCATTTGCAGCGATTTACATTTAATGCCATCCGTGAAATTGAGATGAGCTCGCCTCACAGTAGCTCAAAAAAAAAAAAAAAAGAAAAGGAGAACAAAATTAATAAAAAGTGGCTACTAGCCACCAATTTTCTGTATTCATCTAGACCAACCAACTAACCAACCAACCAAACAACCAACCGCAAGGAAAAATGTTCAATAAACGTCCAGCAAAAATTGTTAAAACTGAAGTGCCGTCCCAACCGCAAGCGCCTTCAATATTCGAGTTTTCGAGTCTGCGGGGATTGGCAGTCAATTTGGCATTTTTAGCCAAGAGCAGCTAAAGCTAGGAGGAGCAGCAGCAGCAGTAGCCTGACTTTGACAGCGGCCGCCCGCTGGTCGTTAGTTACTCCTAGTTTGCGGTTCCCGGTTTTCTCGCATATTTTCGTTAGACAAAAGCAAAAGAAGCATTCATAGGATCCCAATTAAAACAAAACAAAAAAAAAAAACCCCGTTTCCTGCTGCAAAGCGAATGCAGCAGCAATTTCATAAAGGAAAAAAAAATGGGGGAGAGAAAAACAGATAGCTGCTGCCCAGTAGCAACATAGAAAGTAAGTGCGAGGGTTGTGCGTAGAGTAGCTGGCATTTACTTTTAAAACTTTATTTGAATCTGTTATGTTTCTGCAAAGGAAACTCTTAATTATTATTGTATTGCACTGCAAAAGTGTGATTAATTTTCATCTTTTATGTGATGCAGAAGTTGAGTTAAATCATTAGCAACAACCAAATAAATTGTTTGGTCTGGATTACAATATTGCGACATATGTCTAATAAATATGTCCTATATAAAAAATTTTATTTGCGAAAAAGTTTGAGAAAATTTTGAATTGATAACAGCTCGAGAACTTTTAGTTCGCTTTAGGTATCATAAATATATCTTTTCAATTCCATTTTCAATAAGGATGGCAGATCTAATAATTGAAAATATGGAACTCATTCATAAACTATTTATTCAAATTTTCCTACCATTTTAATATTGATATAAGAAAATATAATAAAAATACAAAGATTTCTAATTATATTATAGGTACTTTAATCACGAAAATAGTTACTTTACTTCTGATAAAGTATTATTTTTATATTGTCAAATATGAAAAAGAAAGAAATTTTTTATTAAAAATACATTATTATTTTAGTTTAATCTGCTCTATATTGTATATATTTGAATTAATACATGACAACAAACAAATCATGAAGCTCTCGTTATGGAATAATTTTGAAAATACCTTAAGTTTTCTTAAATTAAGCATCTCGAGGGAACATTTTTGAAACAGCTGCCTGGGCCATAAAACGTTTGAAAGGTGGAGGAATGATGGGTGGGTGGGGGTGGGTGGTTGGTTTTTGCTGGGCTAGCCAAGGTATTAATTAGGTTGTTAATTTTGCATTTGGCGTGCGTCGCGCGCTTTTCCCGTGAAAATTGCAACGGAGGGCGACATATAGAGACACGTGGCATGATGATAAATCTCTGAGTTTGTACAGCAACAAAAACATATGTAACACTATTTTGCACTCCCGGGGTGTCCCCTTTGCTTCTCTTTCTGCCTGTCTCCTTCAATGCACCTGTCTCAATTAAGCGTGCAAATCGCATGCCTGTCAAAATAGAATGCCCTGGTCTGTAAATAAGTATGTATACGCATTTGTTGGCTGGCATCTAGCAGCGGGAGATCTGAAGACAAAGTTTCTTCTTTACATCATAATCATTATCATTATCATTATTATTATTATCATCATCATCATCATCAAGATAATCATCTAAATGAGTTCTTTCGTGCTTTGATCATTGGTCGTCAGGTTGATTATTTGTTTTACATTTTGCAGCATGTTTTACATGATGCATACTTCTGTTTTTTTTTTTCACTGAGAACAGAAAAGTGAATTTTCAGTCAAGTTGCTGACAAGTTTTGATCTTTAGATAAATTTCATTAAATCCTAAAGAGTTTTAAGAGAATTTCAATTTTCATTTTGCACTACCAATTAAGATTTTTCTATACTTATATTCCATCAACGCCTCGTTAATTAAAGAGGAGATGCATTTGCCAACTAAAATTAAAGATCCATGACAGTCGCCTGCAATAGCAATTGACATTTTGATAAATATTGCTGCTGGCTACACATGTTTCGCTTCTTTTTTTTTTTTTTTTTTTTTGCCATACTTTAAGTCTTTAAATCAGATGTTGGTCCGGGACAAGCGAGCAGTGCAAAACTTAATGATCTGTAGCTAAATAGACATAGAGAATTAGGGAGAGACCAAGAGGAAGAGAGTGAAAGAGAGACAGAGTGAGAGAGATACAGAGATACAGCCCAGATATGACAAGTACAAAAAATTTATGGCATTAAACAACAACAATGACAACAACATTGGCATTAGCCACCAAAAACTAACCACCCTCCTCTCGTATGCTATTCCTTCTTCTTCATCTTCATCCTGCCGCTCCCCCTAGGCAAGTTTTTATCAGCATCAACAAAAAGAAAATTTTCGCACAAATCACGCAAAAATTTTGCACACTTAACGTGAGGCACTCGTTAAGGGTGCTGCCGGCAACAAGAGGGTTGACCGGGACGGGGGGGTAAGTGAGTGAGTCCGATAACTAAACTAAAATGATAAGAAAATGCAGCAACCTTAATGCATATACATACATACATATATACTGATTTCTGTTACCAATTTTCTACATTTCAACCGTACCAAGTGGCAACATTTTCAATTGCCAACAACAAACTGAGAGACAGAGAGAGAGAAAAAAGAAATAAAAATTGAAAACACATAAATAAATTTTTGAAGCGAACATTTAGAGAGATCGTCCGGAGCACGGAAATGCGCACCATGCGTGACCAATTATTGAAATACGACTTTAATTGAATTTCAATAAAATGTTTAGCATTTTGCATTTCCTATCCAAATTGGGGAGGGATTCCATTGCGAAAAACCAAAAGCAGAGCAAAACGGAACGGAGTAGTGGAGAAGTGCAGAGCGGAGCGGAGCGGATTGAATAAAAGTGGACCGGTTTCATGTTTATTTATGAGCGGAATGTTTAAAATTTGTGGCAATTGTTTGTTCCTACCCGGTGCCCATTCATTGTTTATACATATGTATGTATTATTTGCCAAAGCATTTGTCTATCAGACTATACAAAAGTATTGCATACTGTTAGGCGCTGGAAATTTGTTTAGAATATATCATACATACATATAAATACATATGATATACATTTATACATATATATAAACCAATGTACATATAACCTGATGTCATACAATTGTCATTTGATTTATGATCTGAAAGGATATATACCGAAAGTATTAGACTGATTTATGGCCATCTAAATTAAAAAGGTATTCAAAGGTAGCAAAAAAAAAAAAAAAAGGAATAGGAAAATTGAAGACTGGAATTAATTATAAATTAAAAAAATATGCTCCAGTTATGACAAAAATCTCAGCAATAAGATATATTTCAATTTAGATGAACAATCAGAAAAGTTTCTCTAGCTTTTGGTTGAAGGCAACCAACTGCGAAATGTCAGCATAGCCTCCCGCGGAGATGATGACGATGATGATGACGACGAGGACGACGACGACGACTATGACCAAATCAACGGATTACAAACGACAATATACAACAATGGCGGGCGGTCGGACGGTCGATTGTTCGTTGATTGAAGGTGGAAAGCATCCGTTCTAACAACATTTTCCCTTTTTCTAAATTCATTTTGGGGTGGAATTGAATGAAAATTCGTTGGCATTTGCAAAGGGTTTCTCTCTCTCTCTCTGTGTTCTCGGATCAATCGTTGGCTGGGGTAGTTATGGTATTGTATGGTGACAACTATGACGACTTCGGCGCATGACAAAAGTCACATCATGGCCCAACGGATTAGTTACACCTTTTGCACACAACACGGCGACATTGTTGCCAACCATTGAACTGTGCACATTGAATGCATTTTCCGGTCACTGTGCATAGGCAAAAGCGTGCCATGATTTATTCACGCGATTGTGCAGAGATTACCGCTAATGGGTAATGGTAACTGTAAGAAAAACCTTTCAACATAATTGAATTTGTTTCTTGGCCATTGCCAAGGGGCTTTCACCTACTTAAGCCGGCTCCCAACAAACACACAAGCGACAAAAAAAAAGAAAAAAAATAGATAGCTTTGATAACTAAACCAAATATTGGCCAAGACAAATGTCATGTGTGTCAACAGTTCATCGAGGCGTCAATTACTTTGCATAAGTTCGCCAAAGAGAATATGGAGAAGGATATCAGAATTGTCTAACACAACAAATGAATTTTAAGTGTTGCCAAAAGAAACGGCCAAGAAACGTGTGCGTATGACTTAATCTGCTCTTGGCCCGCTTAGCGAAACGCAACGCATTCTTATATAGATATATATATATATACATATGTGAGGGCTTTTTATGGTGGGCCTATATGTGGCTTGCTTTAGATATTATCCGCTTATTTATTGCAGTCGTTAACATATCTTAGCCAACTGGAGTTTATCTTTGGCAGCGACAGACAACGACTGACTTGACTGCCTTCTTGCAGAGTTGAGTGAGGGGATTCTCTCTGTAAGTTAAATGAGCCAAGATTTAGCCTCATCTCTCGGTTTGTCAGTTCTGAATGAAATTGTTTAGTTTTTGCACGATTTCTAATTTACTGATGAGAGTGAATAGAAAATGAGAGTGAAAACTAAAATTTTGCAAAATGGAGAGAGAGAGAGAGAGAGAGAGAGAAAGGACATATGTCTTATGCTAAGTACGTGACAATTTCCATTGTTTTAACTTAATTGAAATGAGAAAGAGTCAAGCAAGTGGTAAAAGCTACATGTATGAATAACAAAAGGAATTAGGCACATAAATTTTGATTAGAATCTGTACTCTCTGACTCTCTCTCCCTCTCACTCTCTCTTTCTATCTCTCTCACTTTCATTCAAATTGAATTGTTAGCAAAGTGTTGACCGTTTACGCCTTAAAAACCCTTCAGTTTCTAATCTCAAGTTGGCCGCAATCAATAATGAAGTTCTCCCAATATAAATGCCATTACATTATACCCCAAAACCCTTAACATATTTAGAATGACATTTCCACACACACACACACACACAAACACAATGAGAGAGAGAGAAATAGGAAGATTGGTCTTGTCTATCTGTAAGTGTCCCAATTCGAATGCCTGTGCAAATGTTGAAAGATAATGATTAATTGTCAATTTACGTACAACAACAGCCTGGACACATGACCGAAAATGGCCAATAAACGGTTCGGTCGACAGTTACCTTAAAAGCATGCAACAACTGAAGCATCCGGTACGAGTTCTCTAGAGAAACTTAACTATCAGGACATACTCACATAGGACACACACACACACACAGGATGGACTATCGGAGAAACGTACACATGTCCATCAACATGAGTCAAGTCCGTGTGGTTTGGCTGGCTCCAACTGACTAGCTGACATGTAGAAATAAATGTACTAGAAAATTACCAACTTATGTAATCTTGGTTAGCATCATTTATCAAGTGGACGTTTTGTAATTTTTCTTACTTTTGCGGCCAGGCCGGTATATGTCAAGAAGTCGTCTTTCTCTTTCTCTCTGTGTGTGTGTGTGTATGTATGTATATGTCTGTTTATGGGTTGTGCCTGGGCGCCAGGAAATTGCCATTTCATTTGGTCTTAGAAAATTTGTCATACCTTGAACCGCGCACCCCCAACTAATTGAATACTATGAAAATGTGGGCTTGATCTTGTAGTTTTTGATTTTATTGTTAACATTATTTTGTTCACTACCACAACACATTATGAAATTCAAAATTTATCAATTTATCGAACTACAATCGAAGATTTCTACCTTACCATTTCTCAATTAGCGTTCCGTGTAACTTGTATTGTATTGTTGTTGTTGTTATCTGTCTGTCTTTCTATCTCTTTCTCTCTTTGTCTATCTATCTCTCTCTCTCTCTCCCTCTCCGTCTCTCTCTCCCATTTTGTAACTTTGTGTAATTGTGGAAAATGAACGAATTGTCCATATGATTGATTATGAGCCAACTGCCGCAAATGCAGCATTATTTCAACTCTAAGGAAGATTACGGGGCAACACTCGACATCCTGAGCAAGGAATTCGATGAGCGTTGGACACAGCAAACACAATCGCCATATACTAATTTAGAAAATTATATACAACGTGCCGTTCTTGGTTATGGCAGTTTTGGTACGGTGGTAAGTAGAATTTAGATACTCTTCCTTTCACTCTGTGTCTCTCTCTCTCTATGTCTCTTATTTGTGATTTAACAAATATTTATTCTTGGGGATCTGCAGATGCTGGTTAAAGAAAAAACTGGCAAAAATTATTATGCTGCAAAAATGATGTGTAAAGAGGATTTGGTCCGTCTCAAACAGGTGACACATGTTCACAATGAAAAAACTGTGCTTAGTTCTGCACGTTTTCCATTTCTTGTCCATCTGGTTGATTCATCAAAAGACTTTGATTATTTATATCTTATACTACCATTTATTAATGGCGGCGAACTTTTTAGTTACCATCGCAAGTGAGTAAGTCAAAAATTAGAATGAACAGTTAATTGATTGAGATACCCATGCCCCATCCCCTTCCTCTCTCCCTCCCACTCTCTCTCTCTCTCTCTCTCTCTCCTCTTCTCTTCTCTCTCTCTCTTTGTATCTATCTATTTTTAATTATTTATTAAGAATGCGCAAATTTAATGAAAAACAATCGCGATTCTATGCCGTTCAAGTCCTATTAGCCTTGGAATATATGCATCGTATGAATCTAATGTATCGTGATCTAAAACCTGAAAACATATTAATTGATTATAAAGGATATATTAAGATAACCGATTTTGGTTTCACCAAGGTGAGTTTGTATAGATTTGATTTAGAAGGAATTAACCATTAATCGGATTAAGCGTTTAAAGCGTGTTGATGGTCGCACCTCTACATTATGCGGTACACCCGAATATTTGGCACCTGAGATAATACAATTAAAACCATATAATAAATCGGTCGATTGGTGGGCTTTTGGCATATTACTATATGAATTTGTTGCCGGACGTTCACCATTTGCACAACATAATCGAGATGTTATTCTAATGTATTCCAAAATTTGTTTAGGAGAGTATAGATTGCCTTCGTATTTTACCCCTCCAATGAAGAGTCTCGTTGAGAGTCTTATGCAAGTCGATACTTCAAAGCGGTAAATAATCCCGTCACCTCGCCCCCACTCCCACACCACAATTTAGAGACATTTTCTTAAGTATTTCTCTCGTATATTCAGTTTAGGCAACTCGAATGATGGAGCAAACGATATCAAGAATCATCCTTGGTTTCAGGGTGTCGATTGGTTTGCAATGCTTAATCAAGAAATTAATCCCCCCTATATACCAACTGTAGCAAATATTGAGGATTTATCAAATTTTGAACATTTTGAATCTAAATCAAAAGTGAAATCAAAAATAAATCGCCATCCCGAGTTGTTTAATAATTTTTAAATGTCAAACTCCCCCCCAATTTTAATTTAATATGACTTCTTTTTATTTTTTTTATTGTTTTGGATTTTTTATACTTTATTTTTTGGTTTTTTTTTTTTTTTGATCGCATAGGTGTTGCTGAAATAATCAAACAAATTTAATTTTAATTTTTTTTTTTTTGGGTATTTGTTTTTAAAAAAAAAAAATGTATTAAAATAAGCAGTGCCCAACAAACTTTTTGATAGAAATTTCGAAATTTTTAGTTAATTGTTATTAAATGCGACATTGTAGGCGTCGTAATGGGTATGCATGAACAGCAAACTTTCAGTTCGAAAGTTGACTATAAATTGATATTAGACAAGCTAAGAGAGGAGTTTAATAAAAAGTTTAGCCAAAATTCACCGTCGCTCTCAATTGGTCTTGATAATTATGAAGTCAAGGCGACATTGGGAGCCGGTTCGTTTGGCAAAGTGCAATTGGTTAAAGAGAAATCAACTGGAAGTTATTATGCCTCAAAACAGCTTAGCAAGGATCAAATAATGAAGACAAAACAAGTGGCTCATGTGATGAGTGAAAAGCGTGTCCTACGCTCAATATTTTTTCCATTCACTGTCTATTTGGTTGCTTCGTTCAAGGATAATGACAGTCTATACCTGATTTTACCCATTATACCAGGAGGGGAACTATTTACCTATCATCGCAAGTAAGTTTCAAGCTTAAAGAGATGGATATAATAATTCAATTATTATTATTATATTTCTATTGATGATTTTTTGTTTAGAGTTCGTAAATTTAGTGAGAAGCAGGCACGTTTCTATGCAGCACAAGTATTTCTCGCTTTGGAGTATCTGCATCATTGTAGTTTACTTTATCGTGATCTTAAACCAGAGAATATAATGATTGATAAGAATGGCTATTTAAAGGTTACCGATTTCGGTTTTGCCAAGGTATATATAGCTATTGTATATGCTTCCGTTCGATGTTTACTTTAATAGTGTTTTTTTTTTTTTGGAATAGAAAGTGGAGACGCGTACCATGACATTGTGTGGCACTCCGGAATATTTGCCACCTGAGATAATCCAATCGAAACCATATGGCACAAGCGTGGACTGGTGGGCATTTGGGGTATTGATCTATGAATTTGTTGCTGGTCATTCGCCATTTTCCTCCCATAATCGAGATATGATGAGCATGTATAATAAGATATGTGAATGTGATTATAAGATGCCATCATATTTTAGTGGCTCATTGCGTCATCTGGTCGATCATTTGCTGCAAGTTGATCTATCCAAACGGCAAGCTAAGAATACCTTTTTTTTTTCCTCGCATGCAATTTGATTGTTTTTTTTTTTTTTAATTTTTGTGCTATAGATATGGCAACCTTATAAATGGTAACAAGGATATCAAGGATCATGAATGGTTTAAGGATATTGATTGGATACCGCTGCTTAATCAAAGTATCAGTCCACCATATGTACCGACTATTTCCAATCCTGAGGATTTGTCACATTTTGATAAATTCTCCGAGGGCAAACCAAAAACAAAGGCCAAGACTATGCGGCATGAAGAGATTTTCGCTGATTTCTAAATGAAGCAGAATTAGCTTTCAAAAAGTGTTTTCTTGGTAATTTGATTTGATTCTGAAATATTTCGGTTGCGCCCATAAACTGAACTATGAATTTGGATAGTCGACGGCTGGTTGTCGCTTTGCTTTGATTTCAACACGCAACAACAACACCCATCTGTGCCCCATCCAAAGTACATACATACATAGATAGATTGTGTGATATATATGGATAGATATATATATATATATATACATATGTATGTAGATATATGCGCTTTCCCCCACTCCTCTTGCTTTTCAATTCTTCATGCTCCAAATGTCAACGTCAATGTTGGTAGTGGGAGAGAGAAGCCGCCAGATGAGGAGCAGAAGTGTTCGGTTTTTGATTTTCTTGGGAAAACAGCTGCTGGTGGTGCTGTTGTTGCTGTTGTTGTGTTGGTGTTGCTGTTGCTGCCGTTGCTGTTGCCGCTGCTGCTCCTGCTGCCGATGTTGCATACAATTCAATTGTATGTTAAAAATTTCCTTACACTTGTTGCTACTTTGCCAAGCCTCAAATTTAATTCGATGAACTTAACATGTAATTATATTTGAAATCATGCCATAAATCTAAGACGACTTCTTGTCGAAATGAACAACACAAAGATATAAGGGGGGAAATGTTGTGGAATAGGAATGTTTGTCTTTGATCAAATTGGATAGATTTATAGCCACTTTTGTTTATTTATTTCGTATTTCTCTGTGTGTGTGTGTGTAGTTGTACCTACAAAGTGGGTGTACTTTGCTCTCAAAAGAAAGAGTTTTGCATTTGATTTCCTTTAGCGAAATTATGTTAAACACAATTTAAGCGGCATGAGAGAGAGAAAGAGAGGGAGAGATAGATGGATTGAGTGAGAGGGAGAATGTCATAAATCTTTTATACCTTTTTCTACTCTTCTGCATATCGGGCAACATTGATTTATATGCAAAAAAGAACAATAACAAAAAAAATAAAGAATGAAACTAGACGCCAGGCTGGTCCGAAATATATACCTTATCCACAGACAACGACGACGACGACGACGACTCCTTTGTCCAGTGGCTAACAAAACAAAGAATCAAGGAACGGGCAAGAGAAAAAAAAAGAAGGAAGGAAAAAAGTTATGATTATCATAATTTTTGTTACGTGAGTTTTCATGTGGAAAAGATGAAACATCATCGTCTGCTCCTCTCTATGTTCCTCTGTCCTGCCCTGATGTCTACGTTGTTGGCGTCGTCTCTAGCCTTGGGGGTGGAAGTCGTCATCACTATAATCATGGCACGCATTTACTCCTGTTTTTACCTCTGGTTTTTGGCGCCCGCCAGTCCGGCGCCAGGCCACGCATCTTCGTCTCCAGACACATTTTCTCAGTCTTTGTATGTGTCTGTGTGTGTGTGTGTGTGTTGTGTTTTACTTTTCGCAATCGCCTTTTGTGCGAATTGGACAAAATTCTACTGTACAGTAGACTATATATATATATATATAGTATACAAGGGTTTCAGTTTCCTGTTTTAGTAGACCGGTCCTTGGCTTACCTCTAGTTGACTAAGACATCATGCATTCTAATGAGATTTTTAATTGTAGCCCATTGACCACTCGAAAAGTTTTGCTTGGCTTTGGTTCCGGTGAAAAAGGGGGCACGTGGCGGATGCGCCTTACGCTTGACTTGTCTGAGAAATGATGAAACAGACACACGGCGTAAAGGGGGAAAAGTATATGTACATACATCGAGACACCCTCCGATCACATAAATGCATAAATGACAAATTTGCAGCACGGAAATTAGCGATGCCCGCCGCCAGATACATTTCACATTTACGATTACGGACAGACAATTGAATACCCGAGGGTTGGAAAGTAAGCGAATTAATTGTTGTTTTGATTGCACAGCAAATGGACGACCAATGGCTCAAGTGGGCTGGGAAAATCACAAATACGCAATAAGGCCAGCAGCAGCGGGTTGGGAAAATCAAGTTTACGTTTATTGCTTATGGATCGGTGAAAATTCGTTATGAAGCTTACTTATATATGATACTAACTATATATGAGATAGAGCGAGAGCGAGAGATAGAGTGAGCGAGAGCGAGAGCGATAGTCTCATTCTATGATTGCTCCAATTCGATTTCAACATCAACGGGTGACAGATCATCTTTAAATTCTGGTGTATACACTTTGCCAGAGGCCAAAACGAATTGATTCTCAAAATCCATAATGAAATAAGCAAATGGACGATTCACCTCGAAACGTTCAACACCTGGTTCGGGTTCAGGTTCTGGCACAGGCAATTCTGTGCCACTGGCAAGTGGAGATCGTGCCTGCATATTGGCAGCGGATATAGCATTAGCACTACTACCACCCTCATCCACGCGTACATTAACAAACTGTACAATCTCATCCACATGGATATCCTTATCATCGGAGAGAAGATTTAACTCTGCGTCGGTGCGAGAGAACAGACGCTGGAGTCCCAATTGCTTTAATACCGATTCGGAGCGTGATGTTTCCTCCACTTGGAACTTGGGCAGCGACACATGAAGCTGTTTCAATTCAGCATGTTCTCGGGCATATTTAAAATCACTTGTCTGCAATTGGGCAATGACATCACTCAGTCCTTCCGTCTCATTGGGTAGAACAATGCACAATCTATATTTGTCATTCTCGTAGGGCAGGGAGAGAACTCGAGCCTTCAATTGGGGTAAATTGGCTATATAGAACTTTCCCTTGGTGTGCATCATGGGTGCTTGCATGGCATCTTCATTGGTCATAAAGAAGAATTCATCGCTGCCATCGCGTAGTTGATAGAAAGGCTGAGCCCAACTGCCACGATAATACAAGCCATTGAAGAGTAGCATCTTGGATTTGGAGCCAGCTGAACGACCCGTTATCGAATTGGCACTCAATGCTGAGGCAATATCATCACGACGGAACAAACTCCGAGCACCATAGACCTGAATACAAAAATAATGAATGGTTTGAATTTGAATTATGTTAAATCTTCTTAATCTTTTTGTAGCTTACCCGACTAACGGCACTTATATGGGATTCTAGAGCCAACATTATCTCATCGGCATTCTCTTTGGCCACCTTCTTGACAGCATTTTCCAGTTTCTGCAATGGTAGACGCACCTTCTCAGGTTCACTGGCGGTCACCTGTTCATTTGTGATCGGTTGTTTGCTTATTTTCTCATCCTCTTGCACAGTTTCATTCTCCTCCACATTGGCGTCAAGGTTCTCTTCACGTTTATTCTGTTGCTTATCGGTTAGATTTTCCTCACTAACCATGGCGGGTTCAGCTGGTTTTTCAAGTTTTTCCACTGCAGCGGCGGCGGCATTGATTGCCGTTTCAGATTCAACAGATTCAGTGGTAAACTGTTGTTGCTCCTTTTGTATCTGGATTGCCTCAGCTAAAGCAACTGGTTTTTCCACATACTGCTTGTCATCCACTTCTCGATCAAATTTGGATGCTTCCTTGTTCACAATTTCCTCGCCATATGTATCGGTTGTTACCAGGGGACTATCATCATCGAGATTAATACGTTTAAGAGTCTCAAATCCGATAACATCTTTGCTATTACTTGGCTCAGTTCTAATATCAATATCCGCACTATCTCCTCCCTCCAACTGAAGCGAAGTGTTCGGCTCACTCCAGTCATAGTCCTGTCTATTGATATCCTTAACCTCAACATAATAGTTCTGTTCGAGCAACTGCTTATAATCCTCGCGAGCACTATTATTCCGATAAATATAAAGCCAAGTCTGGAACGATGGCAATGCTACTGCCGCATCACGATTCCGATAATTTCCCAATATATTTTTATACGCATCACGCAATGCCTTGCGATCCTTGGGAAAACCAAATGCCGTATTAAACTCATCATAGGTGGCACCCTCTGATGCTTCCGCTAAGACAGCCAAAATGGTAGCAACTCCCAGAGGAGAATGCACCTGATTGGCATCAATATCTTTGTTGTGTTTTAGCAATTCGATGGCTAACAATTGAGAGACATCACTGGTAAATGTACTTGGAAGTGGTTCCTTTTCCGCAGTTGGTAGCGATGATACCCAACCGACAAACAACAGGATGGCAACAAAAACTTTCATTATGCCAGAATATATATATTTTTGGGGAACAAGGCAACAAGAGATTCGTTTACGATCGCGCTTGAAACGCGAATGAAGCTCAAGAAAGTTGGCCAAAGACTTTTTATGAAAGCCAAACAAGAATCAGAGACGAGAATAAGGCGGCCGCACAGCGACGACGAAATTAAACTGGTTACACATACACACACACACACACACAAACAAACACACACTCTCTGCTGCTTGACAAATCTTCAGCCAAAAGAAGTTGGCTGGTGGGAAGGAGGGGGTGTTGTAGGTAACACTTTAAGCCAAGCTTTGTAGTTCGATCTTTTCGGGCTTGTCGATCAATTGCCAAAGAAAGTTGCGCTTCAATGAAAGTGGAAGTGGCGTGGGTTGCTCTCGACCAACATAAATAATAAATAAATAAATATTAAAACCAACAACAACAATCAAAAATGGGTCAAGCCAACAATCAATATGTAAATATACACGCATATATATATATATATGTATATTTGTGTGTAAACAACACGAGAGTTCAAAGTCATTGAAATGTTAGAGAGTCAACAGGTTTTCCATATGAAAAAATGGGCTACGTGATTGACATTTGATTTTCAGTCAGCATTTTCGGTGTCACGTTAATTGCATTTTCTTGTTGTTAGCTTAATAATAGTGGGGCAATCATTTAAACTTTTAACCAATGACATTAACCATAGATTGAGCAAACCATATAGACCAAAAATAGAAAAAAAAAATTGCCTAACTGGCATTGATTTTGCAATTTACAAGTTCTTAATACCATACCTGGCCACGCTTAACCCAGTTTCTATGCAAATGGAGAGTGTAAAAGGAGAGAGAGAGAGAGAGAGAGAGAGAGAAAAAAATATCCAGAAGTATATATGGCAACACAATTCGAGGCCACTGAACTTGGCCGTCGTGATTACCAAATACGGTTTAGCGGGCGAAAGCTGCCGGCCAGAACCAACAACCAGTAACCACAACGATGAGTATCAGGTGTGAGACACAACAAACTACCGTCTGTTCGAGTGTATTGCTAATAAAAATGCTAAATTAAGATACTCTTTACTTGAGTTTTTTTTTTCTTCAAATTCGGTGGCTTGTAAACGAGTTTTTTCATTCTTTCTTTTATATACCATTTAGAATAAAGTTGCACAATTGCATTTAGCCGACAAAGAGATGGTGATAGAGAGGGGACGGGGGCGGGGGCGTAGGGTATCAAGGTAATTTAGGGGAGTGGCCAGACAGTGCAGCGAACTCTCTACAGATTAATCCGACAAAGAGATTCAGGAATGGAGACGAGTTTTTTGCGTTATGTAATTTATTTAACAAGTTCCGCATTTGTCTTTATACCCTATAAAGCCAGAGGCTTAACAATAAATTGTAATCATTGGTAATTTTTTAAACTGAAGTCTGCTTAAAGTTTAGCTAAATTATTTTCCCTTTTTTTTTGCACAATTTATTTATTCGATTTAATAAAAGTAACGTCACCTTTTGGCCTGTCGTTTTATTTTAAAGCAAATATTTTGTATTTTTGTATGTTGAACATAAATTTTAATGCTCAAACTAATAAATTAATGCGTCGAGTGGCAAGTTTTATATATATATGTATATATATACATATGTATATGTATGTATATGCTTATGCAACAACCCCCATAAAAAGGGTCGCCTTTTGGTTAGGTGAATTAGAAGTTATTATGGGCAAATGGCAAACTAAGAAAATTGTCGCATAAATTAAGAATCCAGCAGGACACCTTCTTTAGTTGTGTAAGACGAGGCACAAACAACACCGCGGGGAGACATTAACAACTGAAAGTCAAAAGAAAATCTTGTTGCCTCCCAAAAAAGTGGACAATACTTGTTTGTACGAATAGTTTAGTTTATCGAAGGGATATATAAAGTTCCAGCATGATAGTTTTTATGGGCGTGATCAGGGCTTGGGTCTAATAACACAGACGGCATGACTAATTGTTTGATTTATGCAAATTTGTGTGTGTGTGTGTGTGTGTGTGAGAGATTATATTCTGGCTGAATCATTTAGCTTTAAGGTTTAAGTAAAATCCTTTAGCATCTTTAAGCATTTCATCCTTTTCTGGTATATGTCAGGACTGATTGTCAGCTGTCATAAATCCGGCAATGCATCATAAGTCAAAAGGTGAGCCCTGGATTTAATCACTTGCCTGAAGGGGTGTGGGTTGGGGGGTGGGGGGAGGCTGTTACAACTTGCAAAATATAATTAAACTTCTGTTTATACTCAGAGAAATGGAGGGTAAGAGAGTCCCCGAAAAAGTTCTTAATTATATTTGATAAACTAACACAAAATGCACGAGCACATGTCACACGGACTTGGCTTTTCTCTTGATGAATTTCTCAGCGAAAGCCATGTGTGTGACATAATTACACACTCAACCACTCACAAATCCACCCACAGACACACACACACACACACAAACACATACATACATACATACATATATAGAACAAAAGGCCCAAAGGAGTTTCAAATGGGAGAGAAGGGCGGGAATAAGTCGTCCAAGTTCATGCGCTTCATTTACTTCACTTACTCAAATCAAACATTCGCAACTTTTGTGTCACTTCCATTTTGGTCACGTTTTAAACTTGAAACTTGAAAAATAAAGAATGCATAGCCAAAAACAAGAATAGAAAAGAACAAAAAAAGTAGCAACTGGAAGAAGAGTGGGTGGGCGGCGAGACCTTTGCCTAACAAGTTGTTTGCTGTTCAAGGCGCAGAACCAGCTCGGGGCACTTGCTCTCGGTTTGCAGGAGGCAATCCTAATTGATTTATGACATCAAAGACATATTTTTCGCAATGTTGCGTGGCCTACGTGCGTGACAGTTGCCCAAACCAAGACCACGACCAGGATCAGGACCAGAACCAGCACCAGTTACAGAAACAGAGGCAAAGCCAAGCCAAACCAGAGGACTAAAGGAGGCCACCAAACACGGTCGCCGCCATGTTGTTGATAATTTTGACTTATGGCTTGAGTTTGCGTGCACAGGATTTGTCACATAACTCGTTGGTCTTGTCCTGTCAAAAGGAGCCATGCATGCTAGGGGATTCTTTCTTCTGTCAAAAAGGTTTGCCTCCTACATCTACAACTCTCTCTCCCCCTCTCTCTCCCTCTATCTCTTTCTCTCTCTCTGTTTATCTTTGTCTCTCACTCTTGCTTTTTCTCATCCTTCTCCGGCATATATGTACGAGTATCTATCTGTGTGGGCAACAGTCAAAGTTTTTCTATTAGGCACAATTATTTCAAGGTATTATTGCTTTTAATTAATTCAATTAAACGCTTCATAAATTTTTACTTTTTTGATTTCGTTTGCCTGCGGCTAGCGGCTTTTCCCTTTAATGGAAAAACTTTGCTTATGCTTTGGCCAGAAAAAGGATTTTCATTGGCCCACCCCCCTAAAACCCCACCCCAAAGGATTTTCATTACTCTCGACACGATTCGACTCTTCTTGGTTTCTTGGTTTGTTTGGAATTTTCTTACTTGGCCTTAAAATTTGCAGTTGTTTTGTTTCTTGTTTATTAAAGCATTCCTCGTGGCTTTTTTGCTCTATCATAAAATTTTATATATATTTCAAAATTGTTTTATTGAATGCCACGTTCGCGTTTATTTAAATTTCTGTGTGCATGGTTGAATTTTTTTGCAATAGAGAATTTTCTTAAATATAATGGAATTCCTTTAAAACTTCATTTACCGCCACCCCCCTCCCCCCTCTCATTGATCGCATGCTATTAATAGCAGCAGGGTCACCCCGCTTGCCCCTCGTCTCTCAAAGAAGGGGAAACTGCAGAAATAAACTTGGTTTTCTGGCACTTCAATTAAAAGGTCATCAGCAGTCGTCACAGCTGCTGCACAAGTGTGACTGAGGAGAAGAAGCGGTGGGGAGTGGGGTCAGGTCAGGTCAGGTCAACAGGAGTACGGATGTCTACCTAAAATGTTATTGATATGTAAGAGGCATGGCTCACACCTTCTACAATCTATCAGTTGGACGGACAAGGTCCATTCACACGTGATGACTTCCGTCATTATCAGTGGCCCCAAAAAGTTTTCTCTATCCCGAACAACCTTCTGGCAAATAATCGAACCAACGTATAACAACAATTTGTATTGTTTGTGTGCATGTGTATGCGGGTGTGTGGGTGTGTGGGTGTAAGAGTGTTTGTGTCGAAATCAAACCCCTTAATAATTTATGAAACGGCAAAGAGCAAAAGGTGCCATGGACATGGTACTCCTGGGAGTATACACACCCACCCACACACCCACACACTCATACACTCATAGTACACATGTGTTGTCCTTTGCAAAAAGTTTTCTATCAATTTCGTCTACTCTAATAGAGATTAAATGCATGTCGAAAAGGCAATTAGTTTCTGCTCGACCAACCACCAACCAACCTACCTACCAAACCAACCCAATTTATCCTCATCTCATCTCATCTTTAACTTACTTTTGCCACTTTGGAGTTTTTGTTGTTCTCATCATTGAATCAAAGTGTTGTTCAATTTCTTTTTGGCCAGTTGTGGCCAAGGTGTTGTTTCTGGGTACCGCCCTCAATTAAAATTTAGAATTTAGCAACTGCCATCAGCAATCCGTACAGACCCTGCTCAAATGTTTGCCCCATTTGGGAACTGATTGTGAGTCACTCTGTGTAGATGATGCTATACCATGTCAATGCTAATTAAACTTGCGCCGTCTCCCGCTAATGACCAATGAAAACAACGTGTTCCATTTCAAAATCCTTTCGTTTTTTTCTTCTTCTTCTCTTTTTTTTTGCTTTGGCCCGGCAATGGGCTGATAAAGGGCCATACTGAGCCAGTCGAGTCAGGTTAAATCAACCATCAAAATAATGAAGGTAAAGATTTCTTTTTTAAATTCTTTTATTCTAAACAATTTTTCGGGCATTTTTCTGCTTAAGCCATTTAAAAGGATTAAAATGGACCAGCGCAGACGGCTTGCAATGAAAAACAGGGGCGAAAGTCATGATTTTTTTAAAGGATTTTAAGTGAATTCCATTCTAGGGTGGTTTACCTTCACCGTTTTAGTTTTCCTTTTAATGATTCTTTACTTTTAAAAGGATTTTTTAATTTCATTCGTTGACTGTTTTGAGTGATAAGCAAGAGCCAAGAAAAAAAAAAATGAAAGGGGCTTGAGCTGCTCTTTGGAGAAGTGTGTGTCAAAGCGTTTTTAATTGACAATGATAGATAGATAACAAAGCAAACTTCTTTTTTTTTTTTTTTTTACTAAGCTAAAAGGCTTTATGGATTTACACAAAGAAAGGGGAGGAGAACACAGGAGTCCAAATTAAGACATTTTCTTTTCTCTACCAATGCCAATAAGTGCACACGCAATGCAATTGTAATTTTTATGAGCCAAAAATAAGTTAGAATTCAAAATTGCAAATACTTCTCTATGATTTAATGTTCAGAATTATGAGTACTCTCCCTGTAGTATAGGAATGAGAAGATTAGATTCAAGCAAGAATCAAGGAGAATCATGTTAGTAGAATAAATGCAAATTAGTTTATATATTTTTTACCCTTTTGAGACTTTTCATCCACACGGCAAATATGATATTGAGATTATATACTTGTGTAATCAACAAAAAACTTTAAAACAACTTTAATACGGAAATTATCCAGAAGATTGATGTAAAACTTTTCAAAATCGGCCAAAAGATGGCCAACTTAGAGCCTATAAACCATTGGTAAAATCCTTCAAAAAAAGGACAAATCCTTCGAAGGAACCTCTACTTCGGAGGGCTCCAATTCAGTCAAATCTCGTCTGATTTTGAAAAACTATATCTTTATTTCCTTCTTAGAACTGCCATTTTTAATTAGCATAAAAATCTGGAAAACTAATTTTCGACCCGATTTTTGCAAATTTTAACGATGCAAAAAATTGCAAAAATCCGAACAAAAATTTTTTTCCAACTTTTTTCAACTTTTAATGCAGTTTTCTAATATGGAAATTATCTAGAAGATCATTTAAAACTTTCAAAAAAAGAGCCTAGAGCCTTTAGAAGATTGGTAAAATCCTTCAAAAGAAGGACAACGAACAAATCCTTCGAAGATACCTCTACTTCAGAGGGCTCCAATTCAGTCAAATCTCGTCTGATTTTGAAAAACTATGTCTTTATTTGATTTTTAAAATCGCCGTTTTTAATTAGCATAAAAATCTGGAAAAATTATTTAAATATAAGAAAATTCATTTAATATGAAGAAAATATTAAGTAATATAAGTAAAATTTATATTCAATTAATGAGGATTTCGTCGGAGTCTAATTTTATGAAATATCTCTTATTGGTACAGGGTATACTCTAAGTCGGCAGGGACGACTTGCTTACTTCTTTTTTTTCATATAATCATATTAATAAATACTTCAATTCCAAGAAAACTGAACAAAATTCTTGTCTGTTATAAATTAAAAGTAATATAATTTCAGCTCCTCTGTTCCTTAACTTATTTATATGGCTGATATATAATACTATATAATATATAATAATTTACAATTAAAAAAGATTTTATATATAGAAAAAAAACTCCCCAATAAAACCATTTTACCTTTGACCCTTTTACCTTTCTGCCATGAACTTTCGTATAATTTCTGTATCTATGTATAAAATATAGCAATTTTTAGAAATGACATTTCACCTTACAAAATCAAATTCTATATTGCAAAAATTCGCATCATTTCTATATCAATAGTAGAGTATATAGTATACGGAATGTCATTTCATATTGCGTAGCCGTTTGTCATAAAAATTACAATTGACTTTGAACTCTCGGCAAGCAGCAGGACATTTTTACACATTTGTACATTTTGTCAGGGAGCCAACAGGGTAAACTGGCAATGACAATATACTATATAGTACATGAACATGAAAACTAACTCAGCCACAATATTCAATGCAGTTGTTGGCCCTGTTTGTTGTTTTTTTTTTTTTTTATGATACCAAGGTACACGGTCGAGACGGGCGACAATGATGGCAGCAATGCAGCTTCCTTTAAGTTCCAAGGTAGAGACTGCGTTGAAAGCCGGAGCCGGAGCCAGTGCCAGAGTCATAGTCGGTGATATAGTTGAAGCCAAAATGTTATGGCAAAATTATGCGGCGACAGTGCCCCTGGTGTGTTTATAGCCCTTCCAGGCTCACGGGGCGTTTATGATGAGCAGCAGCAAGTCTGGGGCTAGGACTGCTACAGCGGCCTGGGTCTGACTTTCGGTCTGCTATGGCGACAAACGCACTTTTTGGCCAAACAACCCATTCTTTAGTAATTCAGAGAGAGAGCACGTAAATTACAATTTATAATGTGAATGATGTTGGAAGGGTATCCTCTACAACTTCAAGTTGAACTTTCATCCTTTTCCTATTGTTTCACATTTTATGTATATTTTCTTTCTTTCCTTCTTACTTTTTTCCGTGCAGTTAAACACGAGTTGCATGACAAATATGATTTATTTAAGAGCAAGCGAAATCCTTTTTAAAGTAAACATTTATCGCTGCCGCATCACTTCATTAGTTGAGCACAAAGATCTTGAACCAATACCAAAACTCCTTGACATTGAATTAATTGCCACAAAAGGAGCTCATTTTGAAGTACATAGATATTTAATTAATCGGCGATTTGTGCACTGAGCTTTTGTTTCAAAGCAACAACAACAAATTTGTAACTAATCGAAGCCATCAATTATGTTGATAGATCGACGACCAAAAGAGGCAGAATGCTCCATGGCACGTACAACCAAAGCGGAAGTAGTTTAACGAGGGAAGGTTTCTTCTTTCATTCCTTTTTTTTTGTTTTTGGTCACATTCACTTGGGCCACTTTGTCATAGTTGGCAGTTGGAAGCTTACCGCTGCTACTTGGACACTGAGGTACTTGTAATTGAATCCAAACATTTGTCACAACCAGAACGAGATAGATATATATATATGTATGTATGTATACATACTAACATATATTCATAAGCTTTGGTCATGCAAATTTCAAGTGAATGTTTGGTAAAAGTTTTCCCAACAAACTGTGCAAAAGAATGAAAGAAAAGGAAAGAAAAAAGAAAACTAGAAAGAATAAAAAAAAAGAAGCCACCGTAAAATCCAAGCACGGGTGAGTGAATGGATAGACGTGTGTCTGATCTGAATGTTAGATAAAATTATTACCCTTTTTATTTTCGGTTCTTGCTGGGATTTGTCCACAGTCCATAGTCCAATTCCGAGTCCCCATTTGAGTCGAGTCTCTGTCGCTGCTTATTTCCTGTTGGACACTTTTCCGTTTGTCGTTTGTTGTATAAAAAGTCGCCGTTGCTTTTGGCTGATTCTTTCTCTATCTCCATCTCCCTCTCGTCTCGCTCTCTCTCTCTCTGTCGCTTTTATTCTACTCCTTTTTTTTATGGCACACACAATAAGCATCATCAACAATAACAACAACAACAACAACAACAGTAACAATAGCAACTGTAGCAACTACAGTGAACACTCAATGTCATCAGCAGCACATTGTGTTCAGGCTGAAGACGATGGCCGTATGCCGATAATGTGCGGCCATAAGGTAATGAAAATTTTATCTGATTTTATGGTCCACTCTCTTCTTCTCTGTCTCTGTCTCAGTATGGTTTTTTTTTCTCTTTTTTTTGGCCATAGTTGCACACACACCCTTTTTTTTTTTTGCTCTTGTTGGTAGCCTTTGATTTGATTTTGGACACACACACGCCCCTCAAGGATATATCTAGGATGGTTGTAGAGCAAATGATACAATACTTTGTGGTCAGCATATGTGCCCAAAAGGTATTGGTATTGGCTTTAGCTTTGGCAGTCTTGTTTGATTGAAATTTGAATTGCAAGCGGCCAAAAAAAAAAAAACCAAAAAAAAGGAAAAAATAAAATAAAAAGGATTCTCACTTGTGTGTTGCATATATTTTAGGGCCAATCAATGTGATGTACGTGCCGTGGCCAGGCGACAATAACAACGCCTTGTGGCCAGCCACTATTTCATTTTAGATTTTAATCAATTTCTTTTGATGTGACACGTTTTTATGTTACATTCTCCAATCTCCATCCTTTAACCAACGAATCAAAATAAAATAAAAAGAAACGAGAAGAAAAACAGAATAAACTGAAAAGAAAGAAAATAGGAATTGGCATAAAGGATCTGCAACATATGCAGAGAATGCGGCACTTGCCTTTTTAATGAAGGTACAATAACACAGCAATACATCCATTGAAACTGAGCTCTTAGACTTATTATAGCTAACGACTACTTCATTATAAGCATTGTTGTTCATAATTCTGTAGAGTTTCATTTATTTATTTTTTTCGGCATATGTTATAAGGCAATTGAATTTACAATGAATGGATACAGCATGGGGGGTAGTCCATTGACTTGCCTTATGTATCATAGACATATTTTCAGGGTGCTTTATTCTAAAGGACATTTCCCTTTGGCCTAGTTTATATTGACAACTGGAACAATTGACTAATTGAAAGTTTGTTTAATATTAAAATTTACTTCCTTTTGTATACTCAATTTTGTTTAAAGAATTTTTTGAAAATTAATGCGATGGCATCTTTTAAAAGATGAATTACTTTATACAGTCATGAATGAATCTTCTGAAATTTTTTTGGCAAAAATCTACTTAGTATATATATAGTCTATATAGACTTTATGTTAAAACAAACTAAATTTGTGCATTGTCCAAAAGAGAAACTTATATTAATCTACCGACCCAAAGAGTTACCTTTAAATGCAAATACTTTGGCTTGAATTCCAGAACCAAAAACTGCCAAAAGTATTGGAAGTTTTTTATAAAACAATTAATCAGATATAGTATTGATATATAAAGGGCAAAATAGTATCATATATTTGCAAGTCACAAAATTTTCTAACTCTCTTCAACAAGTTTTATTCTTAATAGTTTACCTAAAAGTTTTGAAGTTAGTTTTTCATTATTTCTGATTTAATTCTCTTCTAAAAGTAGCCGACAAAAGTTTGAAATAAAGATCTTAGACAATATCATTAAAAAAATAAAAATATAAGACTTTTAAAACATATAAAATAGTTCCCAAAACAAGTCAATGAAAACTCTAAATAAAGTAAAGAAAAATAAAAGTATTATTTATTTGAAATATATATCCAACCCTCTAATATATTCACTTATATTATATATGTACATATCTTTGGCCCTTTTGAATAAAGCAAATTAAATTTAATAGCACAGTTCATTTTTGATATGGCCAATTGTAAGTTTTAAACAGTTGTAACAAAAATTGATTCTGTCAAGCAATTATCTCTATAATTCCCCTCACATTCATGTGTGCGGGGCATCCATAAGCGAAAGCCATAAATAACCACTAAGGGAGCCAATTGTGTAGAAATTGACTCATTTTTCTTTTACTCAATTTTCCTCAAGGGTCCGCACAACACACAATTTCTGAATTCCGGACACACACACCTGCAACTTGCCAAGTCAATGCGTTGCAATTATCAACGAACCCGAAAAAGTCCATCCTTGAGTAAATCCAATAAACTTCACAATCGACTAGCACATAAATATTAAACGATGATTGAGAAAGAGATGCTGAAGAGAGGAGAGAGAGAGGGAGAGAGAGAGAGCGAGCGAAATAGCGGGAAAGAGAAAAGCTTAGGAAAAATTACAATTTATTGGACATTTCCGGGTTTGACAAAAATGGACATGGAAAGATTTATGTGTATGTGATGCTCCTCCACACAACGATTTTGCTGAAAATTTATGGCCAAGGCAATTCTTTGGGTTGCGATTCGATAATAGTAAAAGTCGCTCGGTTAATACCTGGCCATTTAAGGTTAAGTGGTACACTTATTTGGCTCATGATTTAAAGTAGCAATTGTTTACATAAAGTTCTACAAAATGAACAAATAGAAACTTGATTATTATGCAGGCACCTCAATTGCATTTTGCAGTTATTTAAATTTGCATATCATTTCTGTTTGTGTGTCCGAAAAACTAAAACTAAATAAATGCCAAACAAGCTGAAAAACTTATTCCCTGGGCCTGGTCTAACTTTATTATGAGATTCCTGGCAACGGTGTACGGTGAGGGGGGGTGGGGGTGTAAATAAAAAGGGATTGGACTTCTGTTGCTGTGGCTGGCCCTGGTGCGGGCTAGTGTGAAGTGGCTATCTGTGTGGTGGTCGGCCATCGCTCAGAAAAACTAAAGCGCACTGATTCTGATTCTATGCTGCCGACATGTGTCACTCTGCAGTCCAGCAGGCATAAAGATTTGCTGCCCTCCAACTCCTACTGATCCATTCAGTTGATTCAAGCTGGACCGGACATGAAGCGGCAGTGAAAAATTTGCATTTTCTAAAAACGTTTGCGGCCAAGTCGGAGTGGGTGGATAACTGAGACTAACTGAGGGGGAGATGGTGGCGAAGGCGTTGCCTGAGCCTGAGGTGTAGTTTCTAGCTATGTTGAAAATGGAGTTGGAGGATATAGTTGTGCCCTGGCCATGGTCTTCCATCATCGTCGTCGTCCTCATAGTCCTCGCACTAATTCCTCAGCAGCAATTTATCAACAATAAACAGTTGCAGACATTTTTGCTTAGTTTCTGGTCCAGTGTATGTGTGTGTGTGAGTGTGTAATTGCGCATGTGTGTGTGTGTGTGTAAGTGACATGCAATGTCCCAAACAGGAATGCATGAAAAAGTTAATACGCTGCTGCGGGCTAAAAACAGTTTCAAAATTTCCCACATTTTAAATAAGTTTATTGCATACTTTTAGGTAATACTTTTACAAAGCAAAATTCAATCTCAACTCTTAAGCAAATTCCTTAAAAAATTATTTTTTATATATAATATTTATTCTCATACATGTAAAGTTCTTTTCATCGATAAATTTTTCTATTAAATTGCTTCTCTTTATAAATTGGTTAAGTTTTTTTATATTCCCTTTTTTTTTTTGTGTGGCTTAATTCGCTTATGGGTAATTCAGTAAATCAGCTAATAATTTGCACATTGTACGTATCACACATATACATGCCACGCCCAGCTATAGTACCCAATATACCCCACCTTCCGGTAAACTCATCACACGTAACGTGGCAATAATCCAATAAAAGCGCAGGAATTTTCGCGCTTGCGTTTAATTTCATTTACGCCTCATTTGTTGCCTGTCAGCCGTTTGCCTTAGATCCTTGCCAGCTCCTTTCAATTGCTTCATTCGTTTTGGTATTTTGCGAATTTCATTTCATCTTATTGACTAACACAATTGCCATGCAATTGGGGAATCAGGAATAAAACCTGTTGCGACATATATACTCTTATATGTATATATGGATATTCGATTCGATTTGTGAAATGAGTTAGCAAAAGTGCTAATGAAATTCTTTTTCTTTTTTTTTCTTTTATCCATTTAGCTGGCTTATGCTAATCAGCATTTGTTGTTCTCAAACTTTTTGGATATACTTTTCTCTGACGTATTTTAAAGTATAAACTCACGATGAGTGGACAAATTTGTAATATTGGCGCCAGATTTGGTTTAAATGAAACACCTTGAAGTCGTCGTATTCCCCTTTTAAATAATAAACTTGTCGCACTGTGTTAACTTTATAAAGATTAATGAATAAATGTATATGAGATTTCTTTATCATATAAAGTTGAAATTGAAAAGTGCTCTATGTCGTCCAGACGACAAATGTTACAATAAAAGCACATTTCACTTGTTTTAATGACGTCATTACGTGGCATTTACTCTGGCATTTGGCCCCGCAACCCACAATCCTCAACTGGGTGTCTGCGTCTCTCTATATTCCGTTGTCTGCAGTCAAAGTCCATCCAGTTGATGTCGAAGTTAGAGTCAAAGTGGGGAAAGTCCATGCTAAAGACGAAGTCAAGACGTTAATGTGTCCAATAATTTAATTTTAAGTACCTAGCAAAAAGAAATACGGCCACATTTTTACAGACAATTTCCTTTAATGGGCAAGACAAACTATATGGAACCTGCGGAGGCTGCTGCTGTCGAAGTCCTGTCTTTGGCCACGTGCAAGGACATTCAGTTGAAGGTAATTGCATGGAAAAAGTCAAAGTTGTAATGCAGCTCTTATGTGGGTGTGTGTGTGTGTTTGTGTCTAGGCGAATGAGTGTGTGTGTATGTGCGTGGGGTAATTGAAAATTTAATATTTATTTCGCAGTTAGTAAATCAAAGTTTCAACCCAGTGGATAACATTGGCATTACATATTCATCATACGCCCAGCATGCCGTAAAAGGAAAAAAAAACCAACAAAAAAAATAGAAGGGAAACACGAAGAGAATCGAGTGAGAGCACATGTGAAGAGCGCGTCCTGTGTTGGCTATAAATCAAGTCAACCTTTTGCATGACTTTCACTTTCTTTTCTATTTTCCATTGCCCCCTCTCTATACAACACACACACATAGTCCATCTCTCTTCCTGCTCCCCCTCATCCCCTTATGAGTCAGCGTAAAGTAATAAAGTTGGCGCTGGCTGTCATGATCCACAGACTGGGCATAAGAGGGTGTAGCTATTATCCTTGAATGTATATATAATATGCTCATATGTACATGCATGGATTAGTGTTCGATAATGCTTAAGGCAAAATTGTTTGCCTTCTTAGTTTTTTGCTGACTGACTGACCAATCGACCAGCTGTTGCCTGTTTAGAGGTGCACCAAGAGAAAAAAACCCTGTCAAATAAAATTTTAAAATATGTTCTTGTATATCTTTTTTTTTTTTTAACCCAAGCAGCATTTTAACTGCAAAATCATAAATAACATCATGTAAATAGCTTTTATCTAACAACTCGTCACAGCGGAAGCGGCATGTGAAAAACACACAAAAAAAGGCAAAAAAAAAAAAAAAAAAAAACCATTGACAAAACCTCGAAAAGTTGCACAAAAGTCATAAAGGACTGAGGGTCCTGGGCACTTCAACTCGCCGCTGCAGTTCGCATCAATTAAACCTAAATTGTTGCAGTTGTTAACACGCAACAAAATTGTCTACTGCACTGCAGCTAAAAAAGTGCCAAAAAAAAAAAAAAATATAAAGACAAAACAACAAGTATTAGCAAGTGATAAATGATAGAGATATGAAACGACATGGAAATACCCCTTAAATAAATAATAGAAATTAATACTAAACAATAAAGGATCAAAGCAAGTGACATCTAAGTTTAGCTAAATAGATTTTTCTTTTTATAAGAATATTCTGTGGTTTTCTTTTAATCCAACTCCAACTTTAATATATTTCAAGGTGAATCACGATAAGAGTGGAAGGAAATTGTTTCTATTAGAACAATTTTATAAAGCATTATTTTTTAGTTCTATATAGACGTTTGCTATTCACTATAATGGACTATAACTACATTAACTCCATTCATTGTGGTGATCAGTATTCAATTACTTCTTCATTTCAAAACTCTAATCAAAAGCCATATACCCATAGTTTGAAAGAGTATTGGAAAAAAATAACCATCTCATGGACAGGAATTGGTGAAACGTCAAGTGTAAAATGGCATAGAACTGCATAAAGCCGCAGCTGGTGGAACAATGTTGATGGAAAAGGAAACGAGTGGAGTAGCAGAACTGTGTGTGTTGAGTGTGTGTACTTCTGGCATAGGATTTATTTTATTTGTGCCATTTTTTTTTTTTTTTTACATCGTCCCTCAACTGTGCAGCAATTACGCCGCTTGAAATATTGACAATTACTTAAATTTATCTTTTCTAAAACGATGCCGCGAATGCACCTCCAGTCATGGAACGTTTGTCAATCAAGCGGCAGACAGGAGGCGCTGCATTCGTGATATATTTGAAGTGGCCATCCAAAAAAAATAAAAAAAAAAAAAAAAGAGAGAAAAGGATAGCGAGAGGTATATAAAGAGAGGCATAAGGGATTGGCAATGGAAAATTGTTGCCTCTTTTTCATCTATCCACTGATGCATTCGCCTGTGTAATTTTTGCATATTTCGGAAGCCAACAACCAGCGCGCAGCATTCCACGTGACTGCTCTCACCTGCAAATCGAAACGAATGCAATGGCTGAATGGCTGACTGGCTGACTGTATGAATGTATGAATGAATGAATGAATGAATACGAATGTATTGCGGTGGCCGGCGCCAAATGCTGTGAAATGGCCTGGAAATGATTTAAGGCGGAAATTGTGGTCAGGACAGAATTTAAATTTATATGCCAGGTGTAAGAGACTGAGTTTGAGAGAATTACATATATACATACATACATACATGTTGTATGTTTATATATAGATATATCTATCAGAATTTGCTAAATTTACAACATATTTATGGTTTTTGGATATTTTAAACATGACTACTAATTAACTTTAATGCAATGAAAGCCGAAAAAAAAATGAGAAAAATTAAATTCCTTTCGCTTGACTATTTTTGGCATATGGCCTTTTGTAATTAATCACTGTCTGCCTTCGAGTGCAATGTGCTAACAAATTAACACTAGTGAGGTGGAGGGGCTTGAAGTGTTAGAGGAAGATGGAATTGTCAGGCAACAAAACACGGCAACATTGTAGAGAGTCTAGAGACTTCAAAACTCATTTCTACCAGGAAAACATGCAAAAGGAAAAAAAGAAAAACGAAAGAAAACAACAAGAAAATGCTGAAGCAAAAATTGTAAATTGCAATTGCGATATTTTGAAAATGCATTTTTCATTTTATGCCAAAACGTATGAGTTACAAAAAGTCATTTGCTATGCCAGCTCATTAGACAGTCTCTCCAAAAACTAAACAAAAATCAAAAAAAAAAAAAAAAAAAAGAAAAAAAGAAAACCGAACCAACGAAGAACCATCGCCTGACTGACGGATGTGTGTGAAATGTGAAATTTAAGCAGCTCATGGCAACTATTTGCAACGGCAAAAGGCAACCAAAATAGACATCAGGTTGCCAACTCTCTCTCTCCATCTCTCTCTCCCCTCTCTCCCTTTCTCCCTTTGGCCGAGAAACTTTTGGTGTCCATTGTCCGGTCAAAGAGCTAAACCAGGTCCAGGTTAACCCCGTCTAAACCGTTCTTACATCAGCCACATCATCACATTTTTATTGTGTGGGCATTTTTATGAGCATTTTCTATGCTGTGCAAAAAACACAATAAAATCAATGAGGTGTGTCTGTATCTGACGAGCGCTTCACTTACCATCCCCGCCCCCCCCTTCTTTTCTTTAGCTGCACCTCATCACAGTCCAAGACCGGGGCAAACAATTGGATATGTGATGGATACACATACATAGGTATATACCCACATCCACATTCACATTCACATTCACATTCACCATCCACATAGCCACATTCATATCCTCATCCACATCCTCAGTCAGACAGACAGACAACAGCTAAACAATCAAGCGCAGCAGCAGCCACCTACAATGCAATCAACGATGAGACTGAGACGCCAAAGCGACCGACCTATCTTCCCATCCTTCTATGCCATCATCTAACTTGGGGTTGGGTTTGGTGCCCATTCAAAGCAGAGCGTTAGATTCTCGATGCCATAGTTAAAGCTACCCTGTAATTAATATGTTGATTATGGTTTGATTAAAGGTGAAAGAAAGGTGAATAAAGTTTCCGGTTGTATATAGTTCAACTATTGTTATTTGTTTTTAAAAAAGCTTTATTATATAGTAGTCCTGAAAGATAAGTAAAAGAATTACCAATACTTGTTGTTGCTCTAAATTTTTCCCTTTTGTTTACTTTCTTTTCTCC
The DNA here is from genome assembly GCA_018150375.1 of Drosophila sturtevanti. Taxonomy (NCBI): domain Eukaryota; kingdom Metazoa; phylum Arthropoda; class Insecta; order Diptera; family Drosophilidae; genus Drosophila; species Drosophila sturtevanti. The sequence continues at coordinate 3,198,582 of JAECWJ010000408.1, read as the reverse complement.
TAAATGCGATTTCTTTCTAAAGAAAATACAGGGTAACTCTTGTATCGTTATTTTAACTTTAACCATTTTTACTTGTTACCTATTCATACGTTATTATTATTATCCTTGCACACTCAGGCACACACACACACACACACACACACACCAAGGCAGATATATAAGCTTGCGTAACACGTTATCCGTCCGCTGTCCTGTCCGCTTTGTTGAGCACTTTGCGAGCCGAACAAAGAATGTGCTTTATTGGCACTTTTTGCACAATTGAAGTCCCACCTCTCATCTACCACCTCCACCTCCACCTCCATCCCCCCCTTCTCCGCATTAACATCAGGAGCAGCAGCAGCAGCAGCAGCAGCAGAGGCAGCAGTAAATGAGCGTGGCAAAGCTTGCCTCGGTAGGCCAACAAGGTATACACAAGGAGTTCCTGCTGCTGTTACTCCTGTGGCTCCTCCTCAACGTAATCATCATCATCATCCTCATTGTTGTTGTTGTTGTTGTTCCCATTGTTGCGCTTTGGCAACAGCCGGTTTTGATGGGTGCCACGCCCCTGCCTTTTCCAACAGAAACCAGAGTTGGGCGACTGCTGCTGCTGCTGCTTCTACTGCTGTATTAGGCCAAGAGGAGAATGTAGACTTTAACGAAGCAATGGCAAAAAGGATAAACACATTCATGGTGTGCAATCGATTGGCATAATGTGAAGCATTTTATTAAGGTTATCAATCGACTATGAATAGAGGTATATAGGTATGTGTGTGCGTGGTGTGTGTGTGTGCCACACATACGTGTTATTTGTTTGGCGAGCAAACACAACGGTGACGCCGCAGGTCGACAAAGGACAACAACAGCATTGCCCTTATCGTAAGTGATGCATAAAACGTTCAACGTTATGAATTATGCGGAAATTATTAGAAAGCATTTAAGCGGAATTATTAATGAGAAAACTGAGACGATGCCACACAGTTGAGGTGTAATAACGTTGACTTTGCTAGAATGTGTGTGCGGTGGGTGGGTGTTTATGAAAGAGGTCAAAAAGTTCACATTGTTTTTATATAGTCCCCATACTTATGGTAGTTATTTAGGAAGAAAAGTTGACAAAGGGACTATAAAAAGGCATCATGAATGAATTGATATGCCATCACCTTCACGTATTTCGTTTTATGCTTTTTCCTTTTGCACTAAAATTATAAATAAAATGTACGATATAAGATTAAGATGAAATTAGAAAGCCTTTAAGTCATAAGCAATTATCGATAAATTAATGATTAATTTATAATTAAGATATCATGAATTGCATTTAGAATTTACAGCATGACAATTTGGAATAATCAAAGAGATAGCCAAAAAGTAAGTTTGTTATTGATTTTAAATTGATCTCAATTTTAATTAATTTTCTACTATATATACTTGTTTACTATTTTAACATAAAAATAAAAGAAATCAACAATTTGCTTTAACAATTATTAAATATTAAAATTATTTAAACTGAATGACGATTATTGCTTAAATATATGTTAGTTAAACTGCAACAAATGACCTTAAAGGTTTATTTATGTTGAAGAAGCAAAGGTAACAAATAAAGTAATGAAAACATTTTTTTCTAAACTGTTTTAAATACATAAACTAGTTGACTAACTAGTTATTTTTTTATTATCTTTTTCCGGTGTACTCTCTCATTGGTATTTATATTTTTTTGTTAGCCAATTTCTCTATTAAATTAAAGCATATACGAGAGTACTCCACCTCCTACTCAATAAATGTTTTCGACTATTTACCATTCCCTTAATTTAAATAGTAAAAACCCCAATGGGCATTTTGGTAAATTTACAATACTCGGACCAATGTTGTTGATGTTTTGTGTGTTTTACCTTTGAGCATAAAATGCACAACTCGTTGGTGAAAACCCCAAAAAAAAAAAAAAAAAAATTTTTGGTGGCAAATGAAATGAACAGCGACACGTTGAAAGAGGTGAAGGAGTCTATGTTTGTATCTGTGGGCGTGTGTGTGTGTGTGTGTTGTGTGTGGGTAGAAAAATACAATCAAATGCATTCAACTGGAAAAGCTGGTAGCAAAAAATAAATACACATACTCGTATTTGTGGGCGTGGCGAGCTGCACACAATTGGATTAAAATTTACACGCAGTCCTGCCTGAAAGACCACACGCAATTATCTGTGTTGGCTGCGTTATGGCCAGCCAAGGGCAGGAAAAGGGCTAAAATGAATGCGTTGAGTAGGTGAGGTGGAGAGTGTTGGCGAGGGGTGGAGGGACGACGAAGGGATCTACGCGCGTGACTGCGTTAATGTGCTTAACAATAAAATGCAACGCATTAATTGATAAAAGAAATGGACAACATATGCCCGAACACTGCCTATTAAATCAATTAAAAAATCCCCAAAACAGATCGATGCGCGCTATATCAGGAAAATACAGAAAGGCCTACAATATCTACCTACATGCATTCAATTTGGATTTCACATAATGCTAATGATGTCAAAATTAATGCGGATATAGTATATAAACAATTTAATTCTGATTTCTTTATTGAAAAAGTACTTATGTATATAAGAGTCGCCTAAATGTATGCTATATTATTCTCGACAGCATTAACATACATATGTATAATTATCTGGACGATTCCATCTCAGACAGTTTTTTCTACTTGTCTAAATAGATTCAAATATTTGTGTTAAAATATGTAATTTTTAAAATGGAATAATTAAATCTGAGAAGGTTTAAACGGTTTGCAGAGGGGTTGAAGAAAAATAAGACAATCTTATTTATATTCCATAAGAAACGAATTTAATTGCAATTTCTATATCCTTAAGAGTTTTAATTTCAAGGTAATACCAAGCCAAGTTAGCTTAAGGCCAAATAATTTTGCAAGAAACATTTCAGCACATTTAATATAGCTTCAAATTCTTACAGCATCTTTTCATTTTTGCCTAAATATTGCTTTTACCTTCTCCACGTAGAATATTGTTGCCCATCTTTGATCTATCTATTAAATCAGCATAAAATCATATGTATTATTTTATATACACACAAGAATATAGCAGAAGCTCCACACAGAGGCCAAGCGAGAGAACAAATGGCAGCAAAGTCAAATATAAATTTATTACATCAATAAACTTTTGCGTCTTTTGTTGAGAAAAGATTTAGCCCTAAGGTGAAATAATATGAAAATTATGCAAAATTTGATTAGATTCTACCGTCATAGGCAACCAGCCAGTTTTCATTACAAGGTAAAATGAGATTGTATTTGTTTCGGTTATTTTATGGCATGAAGAATGTAAAGAATTTTTATGTTGAATTTCGGTGGATATATTTAAAGGTATGGCTTTTATCTATATATGTATGTATATTTCTATATATGTGTGCATGGATGAGCTAAAGCTTTAATCGCTGCTTAGCGGTTTTTGGTGGAAAAACTGCAACTACTGAAAAAAAAGAAATATATACATATATGTATATATACATATATATAAACTAAATATTGTTGATGATAATAATAAATTATAATCAAATGGGCATAATGCAAACAAATCTCACCACAAGCGAGTCGTAAAAATTTGCTAAACCGATCAAATTGGCTTCTGATGCCGATTTGCGTTTTATTTTTATTTATTTTCGAGCACACAAATTGATTCCGCTACGAACTAAATCAAAGTCAGGCAAAGCCAAGGCAAGAACATAAAAAAAAAACGAAGAAGAAAAGCGGAAAATGCAAAGAAAAGTCAACACACACAGAGGAGAAAACAGTTGTTGTTGTTGTTGTTGTTGTTGTTATTATTGTTGCACGCGATAAGTTGCAAAAAAAACGAAGAGAAAAAAAGAATTACTTTTTACATCGTAAACAACAACAGCAACAACAAGAACAAGCAAGAGGAGTAGCAGCAACCCTTTGGCCTCGATCCCAGACCAATCCCAGAGGTGGTTGGAGGCAAATTGCACGTAGTATTTTAGCATCAGCATCAACCATCGACAAACGCCCCAACGGCTTATCCCAGTCCAATGAAAATTTATACAAATTCAAGGCAAAAAAAAAAAAAAAAAAAAAAGAAAAGAAGTGACAACATTTTGCTTTTATTGGCCATTAAAACGACTTAGCGACTTGGCGGACTCCAAATGATGAGATCGTGTATGTGATTTGTTTGTACCTTGGCTAGAACATTTTTGCATATGAGAATCAAAGTGTGCAAATTCCCCAGTGTGTGTGCGAGTGTGTGGACATCTAAGCAGTGTTTACGATGGGATTAAGATGATGGGAAGGGGGAGGGGGAAAGATGGTGACGTGGAGTTTGGTTTGTGTTGCCAATTTCCATTTGATAAGAAGCAGGCAAAGAGTTTTTCAATGCCCATAAAAATCTATTGAAATTACCAAAACGAAAAAAAAAAAGCATCATTTTTCACTTTTCATTTTGATTGCCATGCCAAAAAAAAAAAACATTTTTAATTATATTCGTTTTAGCGTGATAAATGTATATATAATCTACCAACCATTCTAAACTTTCTTGATATATACATATATGATTGATTGAATATAATCTATTATAAATAATTGAATAATTTTAACAATCTTTTATAAATAATTAAGTATTTCGCTAGAATTACATATTTTTAGCTACTTTTAATTAATAGCAGCAGCACTCGTTGATAATATATATAAACAATTAAATCGGGTGAATGAAATTTTATTTTTAATCATCTGAAATTTAATTTATGTTAAAACTGACAATTACAAGGTTTAAATTAATAATAATTTAAGATTCAGAAAAATATATCTTTACAAATATCAATATATATACATATATGTATATTAATCTTCAAAGATCACTTTAAGGCAAATATTTTTCCAATGTATCCCCTTCCACTACTTTCATTGCTGTTGGCCTATTTATTTTGTCTTCTAAATTTTTCAAACATTTTTGATAATCATAATCCCCATCTGCTTTTTTGGCAAAAACAATTTCTTGTGGCACATTAAACAATTTTCAAACATTGTAAGCAAAACCCTTGTTAAGGTTAAGGTGTATACCATTTAGCTAGAATAGGCAAAAACAAAAAGCAACAACCAAAATTAAGTCGAGCAAATGAAGCAAACTGTGAAAATCGGTGTGGAAATTGCTTATCGGTAGGAAAAATACTTGCAGCAGCTAGAAAGAAAATAAGTTTATTGAGTGGAAAATGTTGCATAAGGCCAAAGTGAAAGTGAACACTTTTCCGTGCCGCGGCGTCAGAAACCATTAACCTGATATTTACTTTTCTACACATACACACACACACACAGACGCACACACACTCACAGATAGGCATACACACACACACATGGACATAAACTTATTTGCCAAAGAAAAGTGAAAGTGTTTTTGCCGTTAAAGAGAAATGCCTGGCCCTATTTGTTCTTCCTGTTGTTGCTGTTGTAGTTGTTGTTGTTGTTGCTGTTATTGCTATCCCCCCCTTGACACATTTCCGGTTGTTGTTTTTGGTTTTTCGTGAAACGGCAGGAAACATGATATTTTTACGTTTAGTTTGCAAAATTGAATAACACGTAAATGTGTTTTCCACACAGCAGATAAAGGGAGAGAGAGAGAGAGAGAAGGATAGCAGGAGTAAGCGAGTGAGCATCAGTGGCAGTAAATTAAGCTTTTCCCCCCTCCTTTCAGTCACTCGGGTTGGTGAGGTAAATTACTTACATTACATTAACACGAGACCAGGACCTAGGGAATCAGAGCCTATGAAACGCAGCTGTTGATAGCCTCAGACCATTTTCTCATTTGGTTTATTACATTCTTGCCATATTCAAAGATCTGGATATCATCGAAATCTGACTTTAAGACTGAGCCTGTTCAGTCTGCTCTTAAAGCTGCCAATATATGAAATACATAATGTAAAATGTCTATCGAGTTGACCATAATTAGACTCACCCATCTGTCTTACCCCATTCATTTTCAAGGGTATGCAAATGTTTAAAACACAACAAGCAAAATTACAAAAAAAAAAAAAAAAAAATTAGAGAAGCAAAAAGAAAAAAATACCTTTAGACACACTCTTTTTACCCCTTTTTCTGTTCTGTTGTTGTTGCTGTTATTATTGCTCTTGCAGGAGCGGCAAAAAGCAATTAGACGCACTTTTTGATGGACACGCGTTCAATCATCCGCATTGCTGTCAAGTTGCTGCAACTTCCAACCCCGCGTAACGTGCCGAGCATTTTGAAATGCGGCCAAAAAAAAAAAAGAATGAAAAAAAACCAACCAACAAGTGAACAAACTCATTACAGTCCAAAATAGCAAAAAAAAAAAACGAAAAAAAGGGACCAAAGGTGCGCGAAAAGTGGCAATTTTTCAAATATTAGCGAAACGAAATGAAAAAGAACCCATCCCTCGGTCAAGAACATTAATAATGACTAAGAGTAGAGTGGAAAAAGAAAGGAGAGAGAGAGAGAGAGAGAGAATGTGGGGATTGTGGGTTAGGTGGTAGGTGGTAGATGGTATATGGTATATGGGCAGAAAAGTACAGCACTTGGACATTAAAGAACCATAGAAAGCACTTGACTTGGCTTAATTGTCTCAAAATGGCTCATCAATAGTTCAAAGGCTCTCCCATTAATAGGGTACCCAGATGCCATTTTCTCTTCTCCGAAAATGATTTCATTCAGGTTCTTGAAAAGCAATTTTTATTGCCCTCAAACGAAGAAAAACTTTCTGTTCAAGTATCTTCCGTTTGTCATAAAAGAAGAAAAACTTGTCAGCTTCTAACAGCATATGAATCACAACAATTGGTTGCTATTTAATAGCAAAACTTTTGCCATATACTTCAATGTGATGTGTAGCGACAAATGAGCAAATCTCTTCCATCTATCCAGGACAACACGATCCAGACCCAGCCAGACAAAAATTGGCTACGTCGCATGCACTTGCAATCAATTGCCTGAAATTCCGAAATATTTTCAAGTTTTAATGGTGTTAAATATATTTTGAAAATGTTTTTTCTTTTATGTTTTTTTTTTTTTTTTGGTGTTTTGTTTTCTTTATTGCTGGCGTAGACTGCTGCTAGTCCAACGGCCGTCTGGCAACTAAAGGCCCAGAGAATTATTTTATTTTAGCCCCATTGAAGCGTTCATCTCTTTAACAGAGCCCTAACATTGGGGAAAAGCATCTGCCAACAGTTTGTAGCCACAGCATTTCCCCTTACGATATTTGTGAATGTTGATCCAAAATAACGTAACGTAAGAAAACGAAAACAAACAAATTTTTGAAACATATTAATTTAGCTTAAAGAGTTGGGAAATATTAATTATTTTTTATATGAGTTTTTACATAGATCTTATTGTATATAAAGATTATATTGTGCCTAACTTGAAATTCTTATATAAATATTATTATAAATATTATTATAAGTTTATAAATATTATTAATTATAAATTAAAATTTAAGCAGACGGACGAACGAAACGGAACGAACAAGGTCATATCGACTAGCCTATTGATATTGATCAAGAATATATTTACTTTATTGGGTTTATTTCTATGTTTTACAAACATCTGATCAATTTTATTATATCCTTAGCAAGGGTATAAAAATGAATAATACAAATAATTAAAAATATTCAAATTGTACAAATATATATACGAATATTCATAACAACCAATCATCTGAGCCCTAAAAAAGAGTGGAGTCCTTTCGAGACCTACTTTTCGATAAACATAAAACTGATTCGATCAAAAAGTCTTGTCTATAATAAATTTTAACAATTTACAAATCAAAATAATGACAATTATCTTTCCTTTTTCTACCTTTATCCGCAAATATAGACGATATAAATATTTGAAATAAAACTACAATTCACTAATTGAACTGGCATATTTAGTATTAAACAAGGCCATCATAAGAGCCTGGTTAAGTCTATTATATCATTTCTAATATATATTATATATTACGGCTCCATGTTTTTTGTTTTGCTTTTAAAACGTTGAATCTGGGTTTTTTCCCAATTTTTGTATGGTTGCTTTTTGTTATTGTAAGAAAAAAGTATATATACACATACATATACTAATAATGAATTATTGACACTAAATTATTTATTTATTTATGGTTTTGCCCATTTAATGTTGTTAACCTTTGTCTCTCATTTTCATTCTCATTCAATATTTATGTCGCTTTCTATTAGATTATAAACAAAGAGCTATAGAACAACAAATAATATTTGGTAATTGTATGAATCATTTTCGTTCAGCGTAAACATTTTTATATACATTTATGAGGCGCAATGTGCAAAAATATAATAATAATACTAATATGTTTCATTTCAATATTAGCTGCAAAAAAAAAAAAAAAAAAAAAAAAACAAAATATGATATATGTTTGAATAAATTGCCTAAATCGGCATACGTTCGCCGACGCTCAAAAGGAGGCGCTTGAACACTAATAAAGATATGGGACTAAAGGGATCGGCACAGGGGGGTTCGACTAGCAATTGTATTAATTTGTCATAAAATTATACGGCCTAGAACAGGGCGAGTCATAAAAATGTTTTGTCTTCTTGTTGCCAGAGAAAGAGATAGAGCAAAAAAAAAAAATATATATATATATATATAAAAGTGTTTCCCAGACATAGAAAGGCGACTTCACATAAAATTGTCTGATTTGATCGTGAGTTAGTCAGTTATTGTCCGCACCTGCTGGCGGGGATGGCAGCTTTAGTAGTTATATATATATATATATATATGTATATATATACAAACAAAATGCCAAGCAAATCAAAACATTATGTAGCACGTTCACACACACACGAGACGTGCCCCAAAGGTCGAGAGACATATGCATATTGCGTATTTTTGCGCATTTTTCAATCTTTGGACTCATCATTGAGATCTAAATATAGATGGCGGGCGGATGTTTTGACGCTACAAAGTTGAATGTTAACCCACATCCAGTTGTTGCTTTTGTTGTTGTTGTTGTTGTTGTTGTTGTTGTTGTTGTCAGCAGCTAATTAAAATACATTTGAAAAATATTCTAGGCATAACTTCCACGGCAACGAATCTGCTGTTGCATATACATATATATGAATGTAGGAGTCATAAAAAAGTAGTAATAATTCTGCACTGCTTTGCTTAGCTGCTGCTCTAGCTAATTTGACTCTGGTTCTCTACTTTTATGATCTTGGACCAACAACAAAGTTGCTCAATGCTCTAGATTAACCAGGAGCGGATTAGAAGCCTTTGGCAAATTTATTTTCTGATTTATTTTTTTTATAGCAGACAATTAAAATTAAACCATCTTACTAAACTTGTATTTTTTCTGATAAAAATAATAAAAAGATGTAATATGTTTTGTTTAATTGTGGGAAAAATCCTTTTAGTTTTCCAATTTTTCTGAAGTTCTTCCAGATCTATTATATGGATAAAAGTTATTAATTTTTATTAAAAGTAAACAAAATTATACTTTTCGGATGATTAAATCTCCACTTTATGGTTTTATATTCACTTAAAACTATTAGATAATTTTAGACTTTAATAAGACTATAGTTTAATTTAAAACTGATTAATTCTCCCACCGAAATCCTCTACTGATATTAGGAAATGTTTTTGTATATTGCTCTGTATACATGAATCATAAAATTGTGCTGACATTAATCCGCATATAAAGCTGGGCAAGTTTTAAATTTGTCATTTGTCAACAATGTAGTCATATTACCTTGATTCATTCATTTATTTATACATATTCCTTTTTACTTATTTTTCTTCTTTTTTTTTTTGCTTCATTCTGTTTTGCTCTTGTCACTCATTGTCATATTAACTTCAGATGAAATATTATTAAATTATTATGTATGGCGAAAAAAAAGGCAGACACAAGGACACAGTAGAATGCAAATAACTTTGTCAAATGTTCATTGGGGAGCAATTTGTTGTTGTTCTTGTTGCTCTCGTTCTCCTCCGTTTCCCTTTTCCTCTTTTTTTTTTTTTTTAAATAAAATTCAAAACTCACCGGCATAGCAACCCTCGATAGAGGGGTAGAAAAAAAAGAATACAAAAAGGGAGCTAAAAGAAAAAAAGGTATGAAATGGCAAAGTCACTTGTTTATATCTATGTGAAAAAATTTTTTGTTGAAGATGAAATTGATGCAGCAGCGAATGAAAGCAAATAAAGCAATTTGTATTCAAAATATGAAAGCAAAAGCGTAGTTGACATTGCTCCCGCTGACTCCCCACTTACCCACCCCCCTCACACCAAAACTGGTTGGTTGTTTTCATTCTTTTGTGCGGTTGCAAATAAATTCTTATGCTGTTCTTTTTTCCTCTTCTTCTTCTGATTGTTGAGTGGCGCCAGTTCTGGCTGGCTGATAAAAATTTCAAAGAAATGAGCAGTAAAATTTTGTTTGCTTAGAAGTGCCAGTTTGCTTGCATCATGCTGGCATTGGCATAATTAAGCCAAAGAGTTCCTCTAGAGAATGTCACTATCAAAAGAAGGGGGGAAGGGGGGCGCGAACTGCTTGCAACTTGGCTGGTTTTCGAGCCTCATTAGCAGGCAAATTAACGCCGCTATTGTCGTTGTCTTGTGCAGGTGCTGGAAAGTATGCTACAGTTTGTGTCATAAATTAGCGAGAGAGAACACAGAGACTACCACTCTCTTACGTTTGTGTGAGTGGGTGGGTGTGTGTGTGTATGTGACTGTAATTACCGCACAATTTGCGGTGTAAAATATATTTTGGTTGATTTGTGACTCAATTAAAGTCAACGGTAGTCTACCCTCAGTATATATATGTATATGTATGTGTGTGTTAGCAACATTTTGTCCATTGCACTCAACACTCAAGTGGCTTTTGTGGGCTTGGACCAGGCTAAAATCTACATTGCAGCCTGCACTTTGAACTTGTTTGTCTATGTGTTTGTATGAGCAAAGCTAATTAAAGCGGTTAGCCCAAAATGCCACATAATGAGGCGCACAAGTGCTGCCAAACACCGTTGAACACAGCCAGTCATTTGTCAACAGATGTGAAATTCATGTGAGTGTGACTGACTCTATGTGTGTGTGTGTGTGCTTGTGTGTATGTGAGTTTGTGGAAGTATGAGACTGTTGAAAGCATCTAATTGGCTGTGAAGTGGCTTAAAATTTGCCCTTGACATGCCTGTGCATAAGCTTAAATTGAAATTTAAGCAAGCAGCCTATTATTTGTGTTCACAACTTGCTAAAATAGAATGAGAATTGTTAGGAACTTGAAAGAGATATAAAAGATTGAGAGAGATTTATATACAACAGATTATGTTGCATTATTTACAATGAATATCATTTAATCCTAATTAGATATTTCATCATATTTTTTTAATTTATTTCTTTCTTTTCTTTAATTTCCTACCAAGTATCATGCAAACACCATTCAAAGCAATTTAAGTAATTTCTCATTCTCCTGCATAAACTTTAAGCCAACTGACAAATGTGTCAAACGACATGTTCACATATGTTTCCCATCGATAATATCGACAGGCGCCCAAAAAAAAGAAAAGAAGAATCGGATATTTTTGGGGGGGAAAAAAAATATGGCAAACTTTTGCAAAACTTCGACCATGGCTATAATGCTGCAGTGTCAACGTCACCTTTTCAATAAACTGCGCCAAAACGGAAAAAAAAGAGCAAAAACAGAAACAAAAAAACAGATGGAGCAGGAGAAACGCAACCAAAGTATTAATCCCAAAATCGTTTGCCAGGAGTTGTAGTAGCAGTAGTAGTAGTAGACACAGGGATGCGCTGGTCAGACAAAACGATTGGGCAACAGCTGTCGCCCTCGACCTTTGTCTTCTGCCCGTGTGCCTGCCAATGCCTGCGACTGTGCCCATAGCTCAGCCGCCTCTGTCGTCGTGTTGGGTAAAAACAAAAGCTGCAAAATGCCAATGGTCAGCAGAATTGCGCATAACTTTGAAAAGTTCACATGCTGGGCAAAGACACGAACAGGGAAGATAGACAGGACGGGACTAAGGACATGGACACGGAAACGGACACACGAACATATATACATACCTTCACAGCAGGAATGAGTGCATACGAGTCATAGATAAGCCAGCTGCTTAGTCGATGTTCGCACATTTTGCAAAATACCCATCGATGTGGCATGGATGGGGCAAAAAAGGAGCAACAACTTATGACAGGTTAACAAGTGTTGGACTGGGTTATGATTTAGGGGAGTACTTTTTACTTTTTCTTCTTTTTTTTTGGTATTGGATCGAAGCCAGATGGCATATCACTCAAACCACAGAAAATCGGCAAGAAAATTACCTGTTTACAACAATATTAAAAGCCAGACAGAACATTTCCATACTCACTCTCCTTTCTCTCTCTCTCTCTCTCTGCTCCCTTCTCTATCTATCTATCTCCATATCTCCCATCATTTATTTCCTTTACTGTGCACTTTCTGTGGCCAAAAGAAAAAAAAAATATAATAATTTCTTGGCAAAAGTTTTTAATGTGAACCACTAAAAGGGAACATTAAATTATTATCTGTAAAGATTATGAAATTTTTAACAGCAGGTAATAATCGTAGAGAATTTGTTAAGCCAACACCACCAATATAATAAGGATGAAAAGTAAATGAAAGACAAACATTCCACAAAAACCAGATGCAGAGGAAAATGGAATGAGAATATAACAAGTCGTAAGAGAGGAAGGACTTCGTTCATTGCTTCGTTGAGCAACTTGAAACGGCATAAATGAGAATGGCGTCGAGGCTTGAGAATGTAACGGTAGCAATTCCCAGTACACAATTTCATTCACCACCACCCCCCCCACCATTTTTGGGTAACTGAGGTAATTCAAAAGTTTTACCAAGACGGCTCACATTAAGTGCCCCTCCCTTTTCCCCCATTTCCAACGTTCCATTTCTTGCCTTAACCACAGAGGTATCTCTGAGCCTGGCAAATGACAGGAAGAAGTATTCACTTCAGACACCAACAATTAACTGGTGAACTGCTACTGAAAAGAAAAGAAAAGGAAAGGAAGGAATGGTGTTCCATTTCAAAAATTCTGGAAAAATTCTGTGACATTTTCTTTGCGGCAATTGGAAAATTGTTTTTGCTTACGTGTGCAAACGTTTAGATTTTTGTGTGTTTTTTTAGTAAGAACATTTTTTCTTATGCCTGCCGCCTGCCATTGCTTATCACGTGTCATTGGTTTTTGTGTTTTTGAGCTGGACATGACAAGCAAATAGTTACTGGGTTCGACTAGTTGATGCCCCGGTAACGGATTTATTAAAAAAAGCATTAATCACTAACCAAAGATTATTAAGATTAAAGTCTTGGCTTACTGATGTTGACCCGTTTGTTTTTTTTTTTTTTTGAAAGTAATTTCCATTTAGTCTGCTTCAAATATGCCCATTGAGAATTAACTATAACAAAACGTTGACATGTTGCATAGACCAAAAGTCGAGCAATTTACAATGTACATAACACGGCGGCTTGCACCGCCCTCCAGCTAAATAATGGAACACCCAATGCCAATGCCAATCCCATTCAGACTCTGACTCTGACTCTGACTTCCTTAAACCGAAAATACCGCAAATGAACGAATGTTCGTTCATTCGTCAGACTGGACCTAGGCCAGAGCCAAAGCGAGAACGAAAAATAGAGGTAGAAAAAGTTGTGGTGGTGGGGAAAATTTGTAGGAGGAATGGGGGGGATTGGCGCCTGTGCGTATGCAACATTGACATGAAGTTAATGGATGTTTTATGACCGACTAACTTCCCCAACGATAAATCGGTTTTCCATGAGCCAGTAAATTGCGATTTGATTGTTTCTGTTCGAACATGCAAACAAATTGTTGCTCTTCTCTTCTTCAATTTCAAATATGCAATTCTGGAATGCGAAAATTGTAAAGAATCGGCTAAGCTTTAAGTTTATTTGAGTTTGTTAAATGTTGGATCGATATCAAATATCAAATCTCGACACACCCCCAAAAAAGAACTATGTATGTATATATGTAAGTATAATATAAATCAAACCTAAAAAAGAAAAAAAATATTCACATACATATATGATGAAAATTTATGCAAGGATTGCCTGCCTTTTGATATGCTCCGCCCACAATTTGCTTAGTTTTGGCCTCTTTGGTGGTCACCCTCTTACATTTGGACATTACCTTTTGTTGGACCAAACAAAACAACAACATAACAAAAAGAGAAAAAATGAGAAAAAAGAACAACACATATCAAGTGACCGCTTGAAATTTATACAACATTTGACTTTTTTTCTTGTTGTTGTTGTTTTGTTATTTTTGTTGTTGTAAGGGAAATTCATATGATAATGGGACATTCAGATTTTGTTTTCTTTATTTTGCCCCTGTCAAAGCGTTGACATTTTCCTTTCATAGGTAAATTCTCTTTGGTGATTTATGAGGCGAATCGAATGAAAATGCCAGCCATGCTTTTAGTGGCTTTAAGTGGTTAACAAAATGATGCAGAGGGGGGTTGGGGGAATAAAAAAAAAAGAAAGTTAAGTTGAAATTTCTTCATTTACTCATTCACTCATTCATTCTAATCGCCTTTTCAACATCAATTTATTTGCTATTAATCCTTCACCTTTTTTATTGTTGTAACATGGCCAAGCATGGACTCTATCCATCCTAAGTAGTCCCCAGTGTCTTGGTCTATTTGCTCAGAGAAGGCAATTAGATGTTTGCCTCTTCTGTCTGTTTTCCTCTATCGAGGTAAAATGAGCTCACAGTTAGAGCTATTGGTAATCGATTCTCATACCGTTACGCCCACCATACCGAAACGTGTTTGCCATGGTTAGTTGCATGTTAGTGGCCAAAGAAGTCAAGGGGGATGATGCTGAATGGAAGATGGCGGTTGAGGGGAGTAGGGGGGAAATTGACTTTTGCTTTAATCTCGCTGCTTGTTTGACAAGCTCTCAACACTAATTGAAGACACACACACACACACAGAATCGTTGCAGCCAACTCTTTTGTAGCTAAGATAACAACGATTCTGTCTTTGACTTCAAAGGAGCGTGATTTATGCTCTTTTATACGGAAGCAGCATATATTGTTTACGTGCTTTTTGATAAATCAGTTTAATATGTCAAACAATTGAAATATCAAACAATTTTCATTTTAAATATTTAAAGACATTTAGATACATAACTGTAGTTATAGTTATACTCAGTCAATCAATTGTTCGACAATATATAATAGTTCTTAATAATCTATAAAATATATATAAAAACCTTTCAACAGCCTTATCTAGGTTTTAGATTCAACAACTTAAACAAAGTTTTAGAAACAACTTTTTTAAAGCCAAAATAATGCATATTTATTTACCTTTGGTACATTCAGGCAATTACTTTAAAATTAATTAATGGTTAAAAATACATATAAAGTAATATATAGCAGAAGTTGAAATATATTCTAAAATATTGAGGTAAAAATCCAAAGTTTAAGTTTATATTTTATTTTGCAATATATTCACCTAGTGTAGATTTAAAAATTAAAAAAAAATAAATTAAATTTTATACTTACTTATTTTCTCTACCTTTTCTTGTTTCCCAGAAAAAGTTTCATTCTTACCTTTAATACAAATTGACATCCATTTTATTTTACAATTTATTTTGTTTTCATTTTTTTTTTTCATTCTTTTTTATACCCAAACTAAACTTTTAGAGGTATTTTTTGAGAAAATAAATTGCCTTGTGAACTTTATGAACTCACGCGGGATTAACTTGTACCTTTGATTGAATTTCTTTCTACTACAGCGAGAACTTTTCACCACAGTCGGGCGGGCGGCTGGCCGACTTGAGTCTCAATCCGATAAAAAGCATTGCAATGTTACGCTTGAGAGGGGGAGGAGGAGAAAGAGAAAGAGAGGGAATGGTGGGTGGTGACGGGGTCAGGGCAGAGCCCAAAATAAATTTTTGTGTGGCCAAAAGCCAGGGAACAACGACTTGTCTGTGCCTGTGAAACAGATGCCAGACGACAATGGTAAGAAGGAGAATTGGAATTGGAGCTCGAGCTCGAAGCAATCGCAGCAAAAGCAGTTTGGAATTAGCCATTTCCGTTCAAGTGGTGAGTGGGCCCCCACCCCCCTCCGGCTTTGAGAATTTGTAAATTTATGCCACCCAACGATGGCGAATGGCTGGCTGATTTTTGATTGTGCAATTGGGAGTCTTCTACCTTATGGACGCGCTTAAGTGGCTCGCTCCTTGGTTATCAATTGGTACGGGGACTTATTTCAATTAAGGAGCATTACAATCTCAACTCCACCCCCTCTCTCATCTCTAAACAAATTTTACCTTTTGGTGGTGAAAACTTTTATGGTTTGAAATGATTCTATTAAAAAGTTTTGGTGGGCAAAATAGTTTTTTTTCACTCTCTCTCTATCTCCCTCTTTCTCTCTCTCTCTCTATTTTGTGTTTGCCAACATGCGAAAAGTAATTAAAATTCAAATAGCAGACAAACATTTACATTAGCGATTGAAAGAGGTGATTGTGAGGAATGGGATATAGATTGTTAGCTACTGTGCTTTAACTTGAACTGTGTTGAGAGATGTATGAGATGAGTGTGTCTTGCTTTTGTTTGGGTTTTTGTTTTTTCTGGCGCCAGTCTGGCGCTGAACGCCGCAAAGTATGCTAGGTGAAAATCTGCCGTTTTTCTGTGTATCTGTGTAGCTGTGTGTGTGCGTGTATTTTGTATCCATGTGAATGAGTGATGACTCTTGGCATCACCATGATTGTCTTTGCCTTTCGCCTACTCAAGCAAACACACACACACAAGACAGAAACACATACACGGGCACACACTCACACACTTATATATGACAACGCCATGCAAGATTATTAATATTGTATTTAATATCCAACATTTGCTTTGTTTCTGATGCCAAATGAAGAGTGCGTCGTCTACCAACATTTATTTCTGTTTTCTATATGTCTGTCTGTCTGTCTATATATATATATGTATATATATATGTGTGTGTGCAGGTTTAATGACTATTGTGCGGCGAAAGAGGGTGGTTAGGGGGGTATCATTGTGAAATATGAACATTTATTCAAAGCGACAGAAGGCAATACCACATTGTGGCAAGAAGAAACTTCTAAAAGGTTTTCCCTTGACTTTATGACAATCTTTAAATGTAGATTGAGATACAAGTTCGGTCTTTAAATCTTTAATAAAATTTGTATAAATTGTGTAAATTGTTATAATTATACATACATATATTTATTTAACTATGTATATTTCTATATAAATTCATACTAACTTATTTAGTTTTATGTTCAATTTTTATTTAAGTCACTCGCACCGCCCATAAACCAATTTAAATAAAAATATATGTGTGGCTAAAATTCTCGTATTTCATTTCGCTAAAAATTCAATATCAAAGCAAGTGCCGCCCACAAGTGTATACGAGTACTACATAGAGAACATGATCACAGCATGAGTATAAAAAATATGCAATGACCAAAGCAATCGCCCCGACGCCTCCTTCGCATCATGAGTGTACATATGTACACGTATTCGAGAGCCACGCACTGATAACGTAAAGTAGAAAACCAGGGATAGAGTAGCAGTAGCAGGAGGAGGAGCAGGAGCAGGAGTAGCAGGAAAGTGTACCACACACAGCATGGACATAATTAATTTGAATGCCATTTTTTCCTGCTGCTATTCCATTTTGCTTTAAAACTGGTCTCGGTATCCCTATCCCCTTTTTCCACTCTCTATCTCTCTCAATGTTTGTGTTTTTTTTTTTTTGCGTTACTTTTGCGTGGAACCAAAAATTAATCAAGTGCTAGTTACGCGAAGCTTGCAGTTTTTTAATTAAAGTCAAACCATCAAAGCAAACTTTGTGGTACATTTTTCTTTGCCGCTTTACGTTATTTTTCCATTGCTTTAGTATACACTTTTATACACTCACACACACACACACACACACACCCACACACATATCATCTGCGATTTAAGGCTTTAAGTTTGTCGAGGTGTTGCCCCAAAAAAATTAAATGCCAAAGGCATTCGCAAACGCGAGTGCCACCGACTACATAATATATATAATACAAACCAATTTCATGCTGAATTAAACAGAGATGAGAGACAGAGACAAAGAAAGAGAGAGAGAGAGAGAGAGAGAGAGAGAGGTAGAGTGAGTAATGGGTGTGAGGGTGAAAGGGAGTTTGGAAGGAGTCAAACAACAATAGTTGAAGTATCCTGTCAACAGGCGTTGGCTAGCAATTACAACAACAACAACAACAATAGCAGGAACAACAACAACAACACCACAAAAGGCAGCACGTGCATTGCGCTTTTTAAACAAGGGAGAATGCCACACATTTGGCCTTGAGCAAAATTTTCTGATACGCCAATTGGAAGAGGTACAAAAACAAAGTATATCAGACTTTATAGTTAATACTTGATATATATAGAGAATGAGGTTTTCGAAAGAGAGAGAAAAGCTCCTTCAAATATTGGAATGAGAAAGATATTGAGAATATCTCAGATATGTATTTATATAATTTTTTCTTTTATTTCAATTGTTATTAAATATAGTATTAATATTATTTGTTAAAAGATATCAACTCTTCATAATGATTTTCTTTATCTTATCAATTTGTTAAATTGTTATTGCTTGGGTATTTTCTAGTCGAATCCATTTCATCATGTTGTTAAAGAAACTTTTGTGGCCCTTGGAATATTTCACACGTAGTCCGGTCTCCTCTTTATTTAGCAAGAGTATGCCATATGCTGGCCTTTGCCTTGTCTTTTCCTGCCATTCTAAGATTGAGAACAGGATTCTGTTTGCCGCAGTTAAATGCACCTCAGGCGCACACCTCGTCCCCAATAAAGCGATGAGACAATCTACGGAAAGAGAGAGAAAAAGGAGCGAGAGAGATAAATAGAGATAGATAGATAGAGATAGAGAGAAAGTATGGTGAAGCGACGTGTCTCGCATAATTTGCAGTAAAGTGCACAACAATGGCATCGCCCTTTGTCGCCCGACTGTCAGTGGCAAGCATTAGGCATTAGACATTGCTGATGAGCAAGAGGGGTGTCAAGGATGGAGAGGGCTAGGGGTGGGGGATGTATGCATATAGAAATACGCGTGAAATATTAGAAATTAAAAAACATATGACAAGTAAAAAGCGCCTGAAACTTTGATTTGTCTGCCATTCGCAGACATAAACTCCCTTCAATCACCCCTCCCCATCCCCGCCACCTTGCAAGCAATTTTAATAACTCAAACAAAATGACAGGGGAGAATATTATTTAAGGTAGTCGGGAAGGCGAAGGTGGTGGGGTGTAAGCATGGGGGCGGGGGGAAATGTAGATTTGTCCAATAAATTAGGAAACACCTGTTTTGTCGTTGAGGCGACAGCTGTCCTGGTATTGAAAAATCCCCAACGAAAACGTAATGAAAATATTATGCCGACTACATAATTTGTAAAGGGTGGGAGGGGGTGGCTATCTCCACTATTTACCCCCACCCCCTGTCTTCCAACGGGGGAACCTTTTCACCACTTTGTGTTTGTATAATTTATGTTTTTTCCTACTTGGCCGCATTTCGTGGTTTTTTATTGCTACGTGTTGGCTTGTACTGGTCCAGGAACGATGTAGCGTAGAGAGAGGAAGAGAAAGAGAGAGAGAGATAGGAGGATACCAGACCACGCTCTATGTTTGGTCATAATGTCGTCATGACAGACGCGGCCATAAAAGATAATTATGATTCCGGTAATAGGTTTTATTTTCGCGTAGTATACATACCTCTTTTGTTAGCTAGACCAAAGAGAAACCAGGATATACCCACAAACCATTGCCAAAAACTGACGCCATATTTGTTCCTGTTGTTTCTCTTGTTGTACATTTCCACTGGCATAAAGGTCGTATTCTGGGCAAGGTCTTGGCATGGTCGGGGGTATGGCGTCTGACTACACACAGTGTCTACATTTTACTTTTCGGGTGACCAACGTGGCATAGAAATTATGCGCATTATACGCGTTGCGCTTCAGCGCCTCGCTAAAAAATTATATCCGCGAACATTATGATATCAGCAAAGGGATTTCATTTTTTTTTTTAATATTAAACGCAACGACTATGCAATGTCCTTCAATTAAGAGAATGATAATGATCCATGATATACTGGAATGTATTAGAGTGAATCAAATTGACCAAGGTTAAGAGAAATTAGATTCTTAGTATTTGAGAAACTGTGGTAAATATTAAGAAATCAGATATAAGTTAGGACTACTTTATCACGAGGAGTACTAGGATTGCGGCCTTTAGCAATTCTTTTCCTATTCCCTATTTTAAGAAACATATATCTGATATATTCCATTAATGTATCTCAATTTCTGATATTGATTAAAAACAATCGAACTATAAAGTTGTATATACATTTGTTTTGGATATTGTTTTAAAAATAAAGCTCGAGGTGGTTATTTTAAATCTTATATTAAAACCAAAATGATCTAGTAACAAACTGTTTCCATATTTCGCTATGCCCTTTCTTGATTGTAAAAATCTTACACACAAAAAAAAAGGAAGAGTAGTTAATTTTTTTTTATGCCAGAACGCGTAGGTTTGTGAGCCTTTGATAAATTGCAACCGAACATTGCGAGCGGTTTAAGATGCGTGTTACATTTTTAATTAGCCCGCTGCTCATCATGAAGGTTATGGCCCACCCACAAGGTGGTGGTGGATATAAGCGAAAGCTGCTGCTGTTGGGTGGGGTCCAAAAAATTCCATTCCCTTGTTTATGGAAATGAAAATCAATGCCGTGTTTGCTTTTCTAATGAACTTGTCACTCTTATGAAGATTAATGCCACCTTTCACAGTTAGCAGTTAGCAGTTGGCAGTTGGCAGTTTTGCATTTCCCAGTTACCAGTTAGCAGTTTCAATTAAAAGGCCACCCGCGTTGTGCCCTGGAAAATAACTTTTATCTAACAAAGAATAATTGTCTGAACATGATAATTGTTTTAATGATGCCAAATGCAAAAACTGTCAATTGTTGATTAATGCTTAACGAGGCGATGATGATGATGATGATCCCTAAGCTGACCCAGTTTTCAATTATAGCCAAATGTCGACGAGCAGGTTTGAGTTTCAGTTCCTGTTTTCATTCCTGTCTGTTGTCCCCCTTTTATTATTATTATTATTCTTTTTTTTTTGAATCGTTTTGGACTTTGGACAAAATCAAACTGGAATTGAGGAAATGACAGCGAACCGATTTTTGATGTCTAATGGAAAACGTGTGCCGGCATAAAAATGGCCGCTAAGAAAATGCATAAAAAATTGTATGCGAGGGCAAACATGTGTGAAAAGGACATGCAAGGACAAAACGGAAGTCACATACGCAAACTTCGTTCTTATCGTTCTACCAAGCAGAAAAGTTACTTTTTTTTCTCCCTTTCTACTTCTTTTTCTTTTTTTTTTTTTTTTTTTTTGTTATTTTTTTTTTTTTCTTTCACCCGCAAAAGACCATAAAATATTTCCTTTTTATATACCCAGATCCCAGATATATGTATATAAACTTGAGTATGGTGCCATAGCATACCTACACGTAAATGGACCAAGGAGCTGCTAGCCAGATAGAATTGAATGGGGATGAGTAGAATGTTTACACAAGTCATAAGCATTTTTTAGCGAGCCATCTCTTCAGCCCTCAATGTCCATGTTTGCCAGTGTATAAAAGCATTGGCATTTGCATAAACCTTTCCCAACCATGCAGCACGACGACACTTTCTGTTTGCCCATCCCATTATGCCGAGCATAATGTCGTCTCTCCATCGTCAATGCCAACTCCAAACTCCCCATTCTACCCACCTCAAGTTTAAGCTTCGCTCGCTCCATTAGAAAATAAATAAAAAGAAAATGAAGAACTTTCCCTCAACTGCAATAATCATAACTGCAATGCCACGACATTGATTTGAAGAGGCGAAGATTCGTTTTTGGCGACCGCCGAACCGCCAGTCGCCATTAATGTGGCATTGTTTTACAAGTCGTTTCACAAGTTCTAGTCCTTTTTTGTCCTGTATTCTGTGCTTTGACTCCTCAAAATTTCCGCATGATTTGAGTTTAGAATCGATGCTCAAATAAAGCATCAAAAACTTTTCCCAAAAAAAAAAACTGCCAAATGGAAAGTTTGATGCTTTAAGTTTTATATAAATGGACGACAATGCACGGTCTCAGTGGGTCATCTAAATTGGAATTGAAATTAATATGACTCCAACGCCCATTCGGGGCCCCCTCCCTCTCCTCTTCCGTTTTAGTGGTAACATTAAGTGCTGTTCAGCCAATTTTTGTGTATTTAGGTGGTATATCTTTTGCACAGATTTAGGTTGACATACTTCCATATCATGATTTCGTTTATTAAGGGTTGTTCTGCAATACAATATCACGGAATAAAATTTCTACTCAAAAGGAAATATGAATTCTAGTCAATAGTTTGTTTAGTTTTTGGAATCTTTTGCCATATAAATCAAAAAGTAAAAAGGTGTCAAATCTCCAAAAAAAAAAAAAAAAAAGTGAGACAGTTTTTCTTTTAAGAACATAGTTGTTCTTTTAGTTGTATTTTTCAATCGCAGACTGACAGTAAAAGTAAATAGGTTTTTCTTTTTCCTTTTTCATTTTTTCTTTTTTTGTTGGTTTTGTTGTGATTTTGGCATTTTAGGTTAAACGATATTTTGTACCGTGACATGTTTGCTTGTCGTCGTTGTCGATGATTTTGATCCATTCTACACAGATGATTGATGACACTTAATTGATGAACAACATTGTAGAGTAAGGGAACGAGGGGAGGGGCAGTCAATAGACAGGGAGGGTAGGGCGACAGACAAAAATGCTTAACAAAAGCGACTCCTGTTTGGTTAATATTTGCACATGTCTGGCTTAAAGTGGTCATCAGGGAGAAGCTTAAAGGCAAAGATAGGTCTTGGGTTTTTGGTTATTTTCCAAGTCACAGGTGCTTTTGTTGTCCGCATTAGATTTGCCTTTGGCCTACAACACACACATATACAAACACACAAATCTCTCATTCTCTCTGTTAGCTTTTCGGACTTTTTGTCCATTTGGCTGTAAAATTTATTTCATTTGTTCTCGCCCCCTTAGCCACTATACGCATGACGCTGACAGTTTTATGGCAAAGTTAAGCCGATATCAACGGCAGGACACATGACCCTATATATATATATATACACATACACACACACAGAGATTCACAGCCTGCGTCTCCATAAAAGTGTAAAATTTAAAGCCTTTTTTTGTCATACCTTTGCACAACAAGTGGGTGGGTTGGTTGTACATCTGAATGGAGTCGCAATAGTACAAAATGCTTTTTAGGTTTTGCACAAAATTCATTTCAATGAAATCATTCATGGTTAAAGCAGATAACAAATTTGTTGAAATGTCCCATAACAATAAGAAGAGTTAAAACAGTTTACACTTATAATTGTATAATTGAAACTCAAAATGTAATATAGAGATTATATTTTCATTATTCAATTTGTTTTTTATTTTATTTAAAGATCGAGACGATTACCGTCACGAAATTCATTAAACCAATCGTAGGTATCCAGTTTCCTCTGAACATACTGACCAAAGACATATAAGGGTATAGGCATATAATTACTTTCGACTTCATAATCCGCTTTACTATTAAGATGTGCAGTTAATTTTACATCGATCAATATGGTTGCATGTAACATATATAGTACACCACAGGCTAATGATGATACCGATTGATTTTTCATAAATTGAAAAAATGGATGTACCGGTAAATCTTCTATATAAATATCATCCGATTCCTCAACGCCCAAATATAATAAATGAAAATCACGTTCCGCATCCCACATTGTCATTAGAGAGATCACTGTAAAGGCAATAGATGCGGCCGAGGCTTTTATGATCTCCATTATAACCGTCGGTGTGTGACCCGTACAAATGTTGATACTTTGAAATAGAGTCAATACCATAAATACATAAAATGCGACACAATAGAAATAGTGAATAATTTGTTTCTGCCAGCCCAGCATGCTCAAATCAACAGACATAAATCCAGATATATGAAATGCCATACAAAACATATTTAGCAATGTTTCCAGTGTATAAAATACAAAGAGTATCGGACGCAATCTTCCAGATCCATCACGTCGTGGTGGTTCATTGGATTCCTCCGATGGTGGTGTTCGTTGGACTTTCATAACTTAATAATTTTGGATATATATTGAAAATAAAAAATAGAAATTCAAATATGAAATAATCTACTAAATAGATACAAGTATATATATATATATATATATATATATATTTATATATAGAAAACAACTTAAAAGGCTACTTGAAAGTGTCATAATATTTCAAATGTTTCATTCATTATCATCGTTATTTTATATTAATGACAGACAGTGATAGGTATTTCCATGCCATACTTAAAAATTCACACGCCAATTGACAAAATATAAATAAATAAAAATAGAACCGAAAATATATACATAAATATTGTTGATAAGATGTCACGATTATGGCCAAACAGATCGTCTGCCGCACGTTCATCGAGCTTAACTCTGACATTGACTCACTCACTTACCTACCAGATATAATTTCCGTAAAAAAAGTAGCTAAAAGACACAGCTTAAAGAATATTTACACTGCAAGAAAATATATCATTTAATTGTAGGTTGATTATATATATAAACAATGATAAATTTATTGCAATTGTTTTAGTTAGTGGGCTTTCCCCATTTATTAAATATTTAAAATGAATAATAGATTATTTTCTCTTCTTTCTTCTCTATTCTTTTGTTTATGAATCAAAATTCTTTGGTTATCTCTTGTCTGTGATACATTTTCTTTCCATAATGGAATTGGGCAATGCTTTTTGTTTTAATTAAAATTGTTGCTATTGCTATCAAATTGTAGCTTATCAATTCATAGGTAATAGTTAAGTGAAAACAGAAATAAGAATCATGGTATCATGGTTGGTTATTCTTATAAACAATTTATCTTGCCGAATTGTCAACTTTCTGTAGTTAATTGACAACAGAGTTGGCAGTTGAGTTCGGCACGTAGACGCATCAAGACACAAGAAATATTATTTTATAATGGAATACTCTAGAAAATTAATTTTCATTGGGTTTTTCATCTACATAATTATTGTTAAAGCGCAAAATGCAAATGAGAAAAGTCATTCAACTTCGGTGGCAGGAATGGTAGAACTTTTGGATTTGGAAAAAGATCTGATTGAGAATCTAAATGAATATGCCGACGAATTGGAAAATAAACTTAAAATAGTACGCAAGTAAGTCAAAAGATTTTAAAAGTTGAGATAAAAGAAATTAATTGAAGTTTCTTAAACTAAAGGGGAATTGCCAAAATGCGTTTGGAAATTGCCAAAGCTGATCTGTCAATAGATGATTATCTAGGCAATCCATTAAATGGATTCTCTCTAATCCGTCGCATGCATAGGGATTGGATAAATTGGCAATTATATATGGAGGATCCAATTGGTATGGAGCAAATTGATTTTATACAAGAGCAAAGAGAACATTTTCCAACATCAACCGATCTTGAGGAAGCATCGGCAGCCATTGAACGTATACAAACTACTTATTTCTTAAATGTAACAGATATGAGCAATGGTCTTCTAAATGGCAAACAATATAAGTAAGTATATTAATAGAAATTAATCAAATATTAACTAACATTTTTTATTTTTCTTAGTGTTCGTCTCAGTGGTTTGGATACTTATGCTCTGGGTCAGTATCAATACGATCAAGCTAATTATGGAGCAGCCAGCGGTTGGTTATATCTAGCAATTGAATATCTCAAAGATAATCCACAAGATGTTCCCTTGGAAATTCATAATTCGGAAGTATTACATGTCTATGCTGAAGTTCTTGTAAAATTGAGTAAGTCGCATATATTAATTTCATTCGACTCTGTGCATACTTATATATTTCAATTTTTCAATTAGATCGCTATAAAGATGCTGTACAAGTTCTAAATATGGCATTAAATGATAAAAAAAATGATGTAAAACTCATGCGAAGGCGGTCGGAAATTGAAACTCTGATAAGAACGGAGCCCGATATCAAACCGAAACCCGTAAGAGTTCATAGAGTTGCAAAACAAAATGAATTGAAAAAAATTAAATTAAAAATTCTCTTTATAGTTTAACAAATATATTGGAGATTATGCTAGAGGATGTCGCGGTCAGTTTCCACCAATAACCGATGCGAAATTGCATTGTATATATAATATTACACATTCGCCATTCCTACGACTGGCACCGCTTAAAATGGAATTGATTAATCTGAATCCATATATGGTAATCTATCATGATGTGATATCACCTAGTGAAATAGCTGGACTACAAGATATGGCCATACCGGGTTTGAAAAGGGCAACTGTATTTAAAGCAAGTGCCGGACGGAATGAGATTGTTAAGACAAGAACCTCAAAGGTAGCTTGGTTTCCCGATACCTATAGTAATCTCACGAGACGTATTAATCAACGCATTGCGGATATGACAGGATTTAATTTAGATGGCTCAGAAATGTTACAGGTTATGAACTATGGCCTAGGCGGTCATTATGATAAACACTACGATTATTTTAATACGGTAAGTCAATTATATTTACAATATTTCATTTTATCAATTGATTCAACTATCGTTTTCAGACTTCTGCAATGACTGAAATGAATGGCGATCGAATTGCAACAGTTCTCTTTTATGTGAGTGCATTTTCTTAATTAAAAGAAATAGTTTAGTTAATTAATTATGATTGCCTTCCTTTTAGTTAACTGATGTGGAACAGGGCGGTGCCACAGTATTTCCCAATATAAAACGAGCAGTTTTCCACAAAAAGGATCAGCTGTTATGTGGTATAATTTAAAAGATGATGGCGAAGGCGATAGGTTAACTTTGCATGCTGCCTGCCCAGTTATAGTTGGTTCCAAATGGGGTAAGTAACTTAACTTATTCAATCTTTTTATCTCTTTTTAATCAAAATATGGTTTAATAGTTTGCAACAAATGGATACGCGAACGACAGCAACTCTTTAAACGACCATGCCTTGTCAGGCAATAAACTATAATTAATAAAAAATGTGATTCTCAAAGAAAAAAAAAAACCAAAAAACTGTTAATATTAAGTTTAATAGGCATTTATTTAATTCAAATATAAATATTTTAAAATAGCAACCACTCGAAATCGACACTTAAGTCTGCAATTTGTGAAACTGATTAAAAGATAAGTACAAATGAAAGTCAAAACAAAATATTACTGAGCATTGAAATTGAAGGTGCTCCCCCCTCATAATTTTCGTTATCTATTGATTGACATACAAAAACGAATCGCTACTGCAATTAATCATTTTTGAATTTGAATTGCTGAGTAGGCTAGGCGTACGTCATGTGATTGAATTGTATACTATATATTAGCCACATGAAAATGTTGCTACTAAATATATACGTAAATTGGGTATGGATAATAACACTTTTTAATTTACTATGCCAGGTGGAAAGTTCCGAAAGAAAGAATGTGGATGAAAGTTATGCCACCTCTGTGATTGGTATGGTAAAGCTGTTAAAAAAAGAGTCACAGCTAATTGATAATCTCAATGATTATGCCAATGAAATGACAGAAAAGATACAAATATTGAAAAATTCAATTTGGCAAATGCGTTTGGAAAATGAAAAGGCCCAAACGGATCAAATTCAATATCTTTCAAATCCTTTAAATGCCTTTTCACTGATACGTCGCCTGCATAGCGATTGGTCTGAATGGCGTTCACTTATGGAACGTCCAATTGGTAAAGTTCAAATGAAATTTTATGACAAACTAAAAAGAGAACTACCAACTAAATGGGATCTAAATGAAGCCTGTTTAGCCTTTGAACGTATGCAAAATATTTACGATATGAAAGTAAAGGATATAATTCAAGGCAGGCTGAATGGCAAGCAATACAAGTAGGTAATAATTTTATTTACAAAAAGATTTCCATTGCTTAATCTAAAGCACAATTTATTTGGCAGTGCTAGTTTAAATATTTTTGACATCTATGCAGCGGGAAAATATTTTTTTAAAGAGGAAAATTTTGATTTGGCCACCGAATGGTTACAAGAGGCATTTCATTTAATACAAAACAATGGCATAATCTCAACGCCTATTACTTTTAATGAATTGGATGTACTTCAGTTACTGGCCAAATCCTACATGAAAATAAGTAAGTTAATCGAATTATAATAAAAATAGCTAACTACTAAGATTATTCATTTGTATTTTAGAAAACTATTCCGAAGCTCTAATTGTTTTAGATTTTGCCTTAATTAAATATAAACATAATGCGAAATTATCTCGAATGAGAAAAGATGTTAGCAGTTGGCTTAAAGAACCACCGATCAATCGAATACAAGAGTCAGTAAGTAATTTTAAAATATTCTTTATACACGATTGAAGTTATAGCTATTTCTTTGCAGTCAAAAAGGCCAAAAGAAATGGATCATAACAATTACAAAATTGGTTGTAATGGCCAATTTGTTAAAAAGAAGAAATCGAATCTGCATTGCCATTATAATACAACAGGAACACCTTTCTTGCTTCTGGCACCATTCAAAATGGAAATACTTTCAATGAATCCATATATTGTACTCTTCCATGATGTTCTCTCTCTGCGAGAGATTCATGAATTTCAGACTGCTGCCGCACCAAAACTACAGCGGGCAAAAATTTATGAATTTGGCAATCAATTAACTAACAATGCACGCACAACCAACGATGTCTTTATCAAAATGGGAGCCAATGATTTGACTCTGCGTATCGTACGACGGATTAACCATATGACTGGCTTCAACATATGTAATGCAGATGACTTGGATGTGATGAACTATGGAATGGGTGGACATTACAATATCCATTATGATTATTTTGATATTAATCGTGTTTTTTCATCAAATCAAACTTCAGCAAGAGCTAAAGAAGAGTTAACCCTTAAAGGAGATCGTATAGCCACTATATTATTCTACGTAAGCATATATCTAATGGATTGAAATTCTTTTTTTTTTATATGATTTTCTATCATTATAGCTCAACGATGTTGATCAAGGTGGAGCCACTGTGTTTCCACGTATTCAACAAACTGTTCTTCCAAAGAGAGGAACTGCTCTCTTATGGTATAATTTGCATCATGATGGTAAAGTCGATCCTCTAACATTGCATGCTGGCTGTCCAGTTATTGTGGGTTCCAAATGGGGTAAGTTTCGAAATAAATGTTTTATTTTTAAATTTTTATTTGATGTTCTCTGAAATCATAGTGATGACCATGTGGATAAGGGAACGAGAGCAAGTATTTATAAGACCATGCTTGAAGCAATGAGCTGGCGATATTTTACATAAGTTTTTGTTAAAAATTTCATTTACAATTCGATGGGAGTTTCATTCTCTTTTATGGATTATCTTTCTCTCTCTCTCTCGCTTTAATAGTCAAAGCTTATGATCTTAAATTTTTCAAGTGTCTCATTTTTTTTGTGATTAAATAACATTTTCAAGTATACCATTTATCATTTAACTAAAAAAAGTTTTAATATCAAATATTTAATTATTTATTCATAAATGTGTCGATGAACCAATGTAAAAAGGCTTAGATCAAGCTATAGAACTTGCCTCATCCTTCAACGAATTGATAGAGGTTCCCCATTTGGGGACTATACTCTGATACCAACATGTATGTAAAATCATAGACAAACAAATTTCCGGCATAATCACTTTAACCCAGCCCCTGCAACCCCCCTCTCGACTAGTGGAGCTCTCCACGCAAATTAAATGCCCTTTTAAAATGCCAACACGAAAAAAATAAAGTGCTGAGTGGTTGCTAAAGTCGCTGGTATAGGAAAAATGCTTTGCCGCCTGAATGGTAGAGAATACTTGAGGGCTAGGTAAACCCCAAGCAACCGCAGCCACATTTTAGCATACTCCTAGGCATCCTCCTGCTGGCGTCTAGTGTCTGACACCGGGTACGTGATGTGCAACTTAATGTTTCAATTAGAGGTGAAGTGGCTGGCGTCCACGGTGATGACTGAGCGGAGCTTTAGGTTTATCGTTATCGCTTGTTTTTGTGTGTGTATGCGTGTGTGTGTGTGGGGGAGTATCACCATATCAGTCTGTGCACTTATCTGCTTTTAAAAACTTTTAATAATGAACTCCTGTTAACCGCTCCAGAACGTGTCTCAGTCCGTATTCGTATCCAGTATCCACATCCGTGCATAGAAAATTCTATGACTCGACACTTTCACTTAATTTGTTTATCATCCACTTGACACACCTTTTGTATAAATTTACTATTCATTATGGCAAAGTTATACCTATTTGTTGATTATCACTATACATTTAATTAACTTACCCTTATTTAATATAAACTAAAAGTGACCTTTAGGTTTTCTATTGAAAGGTTTAAATTAAAGTCCAACAACGAAGATAGCATTATTTTCATCATGCCGAAGTTAAGCCAAGGTCTTGTCCCCAGACATCCAACACCTCTTAATAAACCGAAATGTCAATAAATAAAAAATTGCCAACATATGCGAAAAAATTATGCTATAGACTGAGGCTGGTTGAATGAGCATTTTTTTTTTATTTTTGCTTAGACAACACCAAATTTTGAATGCTCTACAAAAAGATATTTGATTGGGGTTAGCACAGAGATATTTCTTGACATAAATAGACGATGATTTTTATACTTTTAATTTCCTTTATCCTGGATACAATTTAAATATATAATAAATATAAATTTCATTAATGTCAAGTCGGCTATGCCTATATATATATTTCCGATATTACCTAACTAAAACGTATTTCATTTTGATTGTGTGCACTTTATGGTGTGTCCTGCAGCAGCCTGGCTAGTCCCAGTCCCATATTTCAGCCACCGCATAGATGATTACATATGTGCAGACCAATAATTTTGCTCAGCAATACAAAAAATAAAAAAATAAAACGAGAAAAGAGAGAGAAAAAGTATCTAACAAGGTTAAGAAACGGTTGTAAGGCAACATTGATTGTATAAATCTAGTAAAATGTTTTATATGCACATGGAACAAGGAGGAGGAGGAGGAGTAGAAGGAGTTACAAAAAGAAAAAAAGAAGGGTTGCACGTGGTCGGTGGATCGGTCTGATGCGTTGTCGATGGTTGTGGCAGTGGTGGTGGAAGCATCCGCCCACATTTTGTGGTCAATGAAGGAAATATGATTTGGATTTTGTTACTTTGATTACACACATTACATGCGAAAAATGAAAAAGTAGCAGCCCCAGACAGACCAAAGGGGTCAACTGGATCTGTGTGTGTGTGTGTGTGTGGTTAAGTGTGTGTAAGTCCAACGTGTGTTAAATTTCAACTTGTGGTCTTTTGGTAAAATATCATAAAGCATTTGATGGGCAAGTCTATGGTTCAGGAAATTGAGTTTTTCTAGCAGCTGTACAGATGTTTTCAACAATCTATATAAATATACATATGTATATACTAAAGTATGAATCTAAATAATAGCCCAAACGAAAAATATATAAGCATATATATACATACATACATACTCGTATATATAAGCACTCAACTGAGAACTGCGTATATAAAATCGTTTTTATTTCTTTTAGGCTGTCAGGGTCAGTTTGTGATTTCTTTTTCTTTTCTTTTCTTTTCTTTTCTTTTATTTTAGTCGTGAAAATCGATAAGAAATGCTACGCATTTTGCTGAATTTAAAGCAATTGAAATTGGTGAAATGTGCGAATGACCGACCCGCCTTTCAACAACTTTGTCATTCATTTACCTTGTATTCTAATTATAATCATTTGATGAAAATCAACAAAGTAAATTGCATAGACAACAACAATTTTCTAATGCGCTGAAAGGTGCAAATGCTCTTTGTTAGACAAAATGTCTTAACACTTTGATTTGCTTAGCTAGGAAACAAAACGAATCAACCAGATGATAGATAGATAGATACACTGGGAGAAAAGGTATATATTCTATATCTTTTATTAGTCAAGCCAAAGTGGGGCAAGTTTCTTCAAGTGTAAATTGATTAAATGTCAACTTGATGGCAACTAGCCATTGGCTTACAATCAATTACAAAATGACAAATTTGACATGTGAATTTTGGTTTGGAATGGGTTAATGTCTGTGGGGAAGACGACTATCAAATCTATATACAAAAAGAGGGTATGTAAAGGGGGGAGGGGCAATGCATAATCTGGACAGTTCGTCACAGTTGCATAGAAAATCGAAATCAACATTTGCCAGTCAGTGGAAATCAATGACAAAGTTGATTTACGTGCGGCTGGACGGTCAGTTGGCAATTGTATTCATGGTATATGGACATATGAAACCCAATGTAAAATGGACATGGACATGGAACTTGGGACATGCAACTCGGATTCAGTTTGCGACTCGGTGACTCCATCTCTCTATCGGAATCATATCGAAATGATTTGCAGCCAACAATGACGACGACAGACAACAAATGCAGCTAAACGAATTATGTCTAATGGCATTTCAGGTTGAAATGCGATTAAAATGCAATTTGAAATGCAAAACATTTTCTACATGTGTGTCTCTCTCTGTGTGTGTATGTGTGTGTGTGTGAAGTAAGAGAAACTTTTCGTTTTGAATTTTAAAGGAATGAGAGATATTGTCTGGCCCTGGCTATATGCCAAAGCAAAACAAGAAAAAAAGAAAACTTTTTGCCCAGTTTTCAATTTTTGTCTCTTGGTTAATGGATAATGGTCCATAAGTGAGACAGAATATCAAACATTTGGTCATACATAATACAATTGTCAAACTCTTTCCCTCTCTTCTTACCTGAATACTCATTTGTTGGACTGACTGTTGACCATTAAGACTTTTCGGAAAATTAACTTCAAATGCTTTAGAAAATCTTAAATCGGGCAAATAGCATAAGAAAATTTATATTTGCCACGTTGAACAATTAAAAGTCCATTGGGCTGACAATGAAGTCAAGCAAGCAAAGAAAACCATTTGTTTGCCAAGAAATTGTCTTCCTCAGTTTTTCTTCTTTTACATCTATCTATAAGTATGTGTGTGTGTGTGTGTGTATATATGTGTGTGTGTACGCATACCTTTGCCACCTCAAACTCTGTGACAACAACGAAGCATAATTTATGCGTTAGCCCAGACGCTCTGGTATCGAATTCAGTAAAGATTCAAAGTTGGAGATGGAAATTGCAGAATTGCAGAGTTGCAGATGCAGATGAACGATTCTGGCCAGCGGGGGACCTACACATTTTCTCTAGACAAGCGAACATGACAGCGGCTATGTTTTTGCCGTTGTCTGGCTAACTTTGCGGAATTTCACGTGGAAAAAAGTGCAGCCGGCAAACGTTTCTAGATTTTATTTTAATTAAAACAAAGCAGGGCAATCCTATGGAAAATACAGAATTTCAACAAGTTTTAAAATAAATTAACCGAATATTTATATACTCTAGCTAAATAATTATTAATTTTTGTATTTGTTTGATTATAGAGACTTTTATTAAGCTTATACTTATGAATTTTTTTACCCTCAACTTGTTTAAATTGCTTAAAGAATTCATCATATATGTAAACATTATAAACAGAAACCGGAAAGCCAAAAGATAAGAAGCTGATTCTATACATAGCATATATTATTTATTTCAAATGAGTTCAGAGTACTTAGTTAAGTTGTGAATTGTAACACAATGTGACTCGTTGATTGACGCCTTAAAAATATTTAGAAAATTTAATTTATAACTTTGTAACTATAACTAATTTCATAGTTATCAAAATCATGACTGGAAGAAGGTTAGATTGACGTCTTAAAAATATGAACAATATTTGAATTGTATACTTATGGATATTGTGACTTGGCAAGCTCAATCCATATGCATTGTTCTACAAAGTTATTAAAATGAAGTCTGGAAATTTTATAAATATTCATAATATATATTACGAAATTATACGAAGGCTTTTAAGTTTAATATTTAAATATACATATATTTAACATACTAAAATCTATATATATCTAGTGATCACATCTCTGCAATATTTTCTGTTAAATTTTTAAATTCAAGACTATATTTTGGAATATCAATATTTTTTAATCTTACCAGTCTGATCTAAATTCTAACCATGCCAATGGATCAATAGAGTATATCTTGCAAAACAATGCAAGAGGTGTGTGCGTTATATATATATATGTTTTTTTCTTCTACTTTTTGTGGCTAAATCGGAGAACTATGTAAGTTTTGCACGATTTACACGAAGCATTTGTCATGATCTGTTTAATTTGATATACGGCCAAGTGATTAATTTAGTGAGTTTTCGTGGAGTTTTTGTGTTGAGTAAGGGCTTTGATTTATTTTCGTCGATTTGCACTTTATTATTTAGCCTGACTGACACAGGCAGTGTGACATATTCTATATAAAAATACAGCAAATACTACCTATATATAAATATATAAAACTCTCCATCTATATGCATAAAAATGTATGTATGTATCTATGTATATAGCATATACTTATATGTACATATTGATTTTCAATTTTGACAAATGTTTTTATGTGCCCATCACCTGTTGTCTGGATGGCCTCCATACCCTGCTCATTTGCATTTCTATAGACTTGTTCCTCTTACCATCTGATTGTCTCTCTCTCTCTCTCTCTCTCTCTCTCTCTCTCTCTCTCTCTCTCCTCCTTTGTTCTATAGGTAAACCGAATAAAATCAAATCAAGGCAAATACTCGCTAGCCAGATGCGTCCTACCTCAGAACGTTTGTGAATGGCAAATGTATCTGTATCTATATCTGTTGCTCTGCTCCCACATACCTATGTACGTACATATGTATGTAGGTATGTATATACAATTTGATTTTATGTTTGCACACGCAGCAACAATTTCATTGTTTGCAAAATAATTGCAAACCTTTCCAACAGCTGTGTCCCATTTTACACATTTTAAGGGAAGAAGGAATATTTGTGGCTCAAGGTGTGTGTGTGTGTGGGTGTGTGTGTGTGTGATTCGTTGTCTCGAATAGTATTCCCAGTCGGTCGAGTATTAGTTGAAATCTCTCGACTATATAGTAGTAGTAGTAGTCCACATTCCAATTATTTGCAAATAGGTTGAGGATACAAAAGAAAAAAGTAGAAAAATGAAGAACAAAATCAAATTCAAACAATTAGCACGGAAACAATGGACGACCCCAATATTTTTGGTTGATGGCGCTAAAAATGGATTATTCCGTTGGGCATAAATTTTGCAATTGGTATTCCATGGTGTGTTTACGCCTTTTCCACTCAATGTTTTTTCTCTTCTGTTTTGTTTTTCAGTTGGCCGGCCGGCCACTCAATGTGAATGTAACTCGCCGCTTTCACCAAACCGGAAGTTCAGTCCATTTAATGTACGAATTTCGCGCCATTTTCGTTGGTCAACAACTTTATCTATGAGGGGAAGGATACGTCTCTTTTTTTTTTGTGTTTTGTGTCTTTTTCACTGTTGTGAAGTGGAAAGGCTTTTACAGTAACTCTGATGGGAGGAAAGCAAAAAAAAAAAAAAAAAAAAAAAAAAAGAAAAAGTAGGTACACCGCAAAATGGTTTTATAGAAAAACAAAAATTGGCTGTAGAAACGTTTCCGTTTTGAAGAAGTATGTAAACTAAAATATCGAGGTTAGGCTCGTTATATACATACATACATACGTATATACGTATATATGAAACATGTTCAAATTTAAATAGTTTGCTTTAAAGACTATCAATAAGCGATTGAAATAAATTTTCTTTATTGAATGATTAACTCCAAATGTGGCAAAGTTTCGAGATTAAACTATAATCGTAGAATAATCACTGAGATGAAATTTCTCGAAATATCTTTCGTGACGGAAATTTTATTTATTCATGTGACCCTAAGGAGGCCTTATCAGTTGTGCTCTTGTTTAAATATTTGGTGCACCGATATTTTACTACTCTTTTGCGTTGTTAACACAATATTTAAGTATATTTTCTTTCATATAATACACATTGATATAAAGTTTCGATAATTTAAAGTTAGATAAATGATTATTTTCTGTTTTGCATATCAAACTGTGTGTATTAAATGGATAGATAGATGGACTCTCACTTGAAAGTGTATGTCCAAGTAGATTAAAAAGAGGGAAGTCGCATTTATTTCAATTCAGTTGTAAATAAGTCGTTAAACAACGAGAAAATGCAAAATTATTTAATATTATTATTATTTTCTGTGGTGCCCTCGGAATGTGGCTATTGGGGCTTACAGTTTAGCCAATCTACTTACAGTAGTAGCCAAAGCAACTACAAAAATAATAATAATAATGAAGAGAAAGACAAAGAGATTGCTGAATTGAAATCAGAACTGGAATGGAATAAGCAACAATTGGAACAGGTTCCAAGTTGTTGTTTACCATATGTCAATTATTATGGTGTACACACAATTAAAATACCCAATTGGAAAACTACTCAGATATTTTGCAATCCTTCTGGCTGGACTGTCATACAGAGGCGATTGGGTGGACCGGTTAGTTTCGATGTTAATTGGTCAGAATATCAGAATGGTTTTGGTTACTTAGCCGATGAATTTTTTCTCGGTTTGGAAATTATACACAGAATAACAATATCGGAGCCGCATGAATTATATATCAGTATGACAGATAGTAATAATAATACAGCCCATGCCCTGTATGATAATTTTGCTATTGGTGGCGAGGAAACTGGCTATATGCTACAGTCATTGGGTACATATAATGGCACAGCTGGTGATTCCATGAGATCCAATTTGGGTAGAAAATTTACTACCCACGATCGTGATAATGATGGCTGGCGTGGATATAATTGTGCCGAACTTAAGGGAGGCGGTTGGTGGTTCAGTAATTGTGGCTTAAGGTAAGATTTCCCTCCAAATACAGATTAATCTATAAATTTACCCAATAATGATTTTTTTTTTAGTAACTTAAATGGCCCCTATACTGAGGAGAATGGCGCCTTTTGGTATAGATGGCGAAAATGGCAGACAATTAACAACGTCGAAATGATGATACGCCGAAAATCTGTTCATTTTTAATATCGCATACTTAATATTTGGAATTTTTCTTTTGATTCAATAACTCTTTAATATAAAAACACACAAAATAAGTTTCAATAAAAGTGCGAAATACTTTACGATCGTTTATGGCCACCTTAACAATTAAGCTTAATTTGAATAATCAAAAGCCAACAAACAGCAAGAGAACAGAGGCGAAATACCAAGTCCGCGTGCAATAAAAACTTTTCTAGCCATCGAACCTGACAATAAATTTTCCAACGCCGGCATAACACACACACACACACACACACACACAAAAACAAGCGAAACTAATGAAAGTAAGTCCCAGCCGCAGGGAAAAGACCATGGCCAAAAAAACAAGTAACAGAAGCGATGAATTAGAAGGAGAGAGAGAGAAAGCGAGAGAGAGAGAGAAAGAGAGGGTGAAGGAAGTTCAGGCTGTTTGTAAGAAACTTAATTGAAATAATTTTGGACGTCGTCTTTCGTGGGCCATGTGATTTTTGGAAAGGAACGATGGCAAAAACTTTGACTACAAACTGCGCAATCAAAGAGTGAAATTAAGCTTAGAATTCGAGATGGGGGTTAAACCTCTAAACCTCTATAGTTGAGAGGGTTGTTGTGATGATGAGG
The DNA here is from genome assembly GCA_018150375.1 of Drosophila sturtevanti. Lineage (NCBI taxonomy): Eukaryota > Metazoa > Arthropoda > Insecta > Diptera > Drosophilidae > Drosophila > Drosophila sturtevanti. The sequence goes on along the minus strand of JAECWJ010000408.1, from coordinate 3,160,921 downwards.
ACAACAATCTACCTTTCGCCTGCTCTTCGATAAGCTCATAGTCCAATTCATATGTAAATTAATGAAGAATAAAAACAGACTTTGGCATCTTAAAGCAATCGTAAGTCATCCTCCCCCAACACACACACATGTGTCATGTTTACAAAGAATGGCAAAATATTTCATGAAAAACTTTTTGTGGCCGTTGGCTATTTTGTGAGCTAAACTTTAGTCAGCTGTCAACCACCTTCAACCACCACCACACTTATATGAGTCCTTCTACTTTTTAGAGAAGCGCGTTGAGGCGCATCGTTCAAGCTAACGAATAACCGCGGGCTCTTTGCAAAGTATCCCTGTATCTGGAGCTCATTAGAATTCATTAAAAAGAATCGCAAACAAGCAGTCGACATAGTCGAGGCAATAGACAGATAAATAATCAACACCTGTTCAATGTTGGTTGGTTATGTTTCTTGTTTCATAAGAGAATATACACTTGACAAAATTCCAAGAGAAGTAAATTTTAGCTCATTTTGAAGTGCTTTCATTTTGATAATTTAATTAAAATAGGGAATAGTTCAATTTGATTTGATTAAGAGGCTCCTTTAAAGATACGCAGATAACATGAAACTCTCTTAAACCTTTTTATATATCTAAATCAGGATAAATATTTCATAAATTCAATATAAATGCCAGTTTTCGTTCAGTGTATTAATGGTCAGGATACGTTTTACCAGCTACGTGAGATAATTGCCGCGTATATTTCTATTAGCTTGTTCGCTTTTATTATTTATACCCCATGTACTGCGATGGCTAATTTATGTCGCAGCTTGGTTTGCAAATTGCAATTAGTGGCTAGGATATTATAGCCTTTTCAAGAGAGATAGGAAGAGAGAGGGGGGAGAGAGTGAGAGAGAGACTTAAATTCCACAATACAGGAAGCGGACTCTTGCATGGCTTATTTAACTTAAACGTAACTCAAACAGTGCCACAGAGAGTCATATACACACCCATATATATATATATATGTATAGCTATTTATATACCTAAGAGGAGTGAGAGTAAAGGCAATCCCCGGAAAGTCTTTTTGGTAAAGTAAACGATTAAAATATGCACAACACGAGTAAACATATTTTCAAGAAGTAAATATCCTTGAGCAGCAAGAAACCAAATTCAGGAGCGCATGAAATGTATTTAAAATATGCCAAGTGGCAGACATTTTTGAGTTAACTCAGGGGGAATGAGACGGAGACGGAGATGGAGACAAGGACAAGACAGAGGGCCAGAACACGTAGCTCCAACGACGACAGCAAAATAGAAGCAAAAATTGGTAAAGTGGAAGTTGATGATGGAAGTAGAAGTACAAAGTCGTCCTAGTCGAAGCCGAACTGCACGTGGGTACAAAAGGCGCAAGGTAAATAAATATTGTAGCACAGTAGAAGAAAGAACGTTGAAGATGTCGACGACGACAAAGATGCCGGAGCAACTTGAGAGAGAGACTTCCACTCACACTCTCCACAATCATCTGCAATCTAACTACTACCACACGCACACTCCGCTAAGATACTTACAAGGATTAAAGAGTCACTCAAGTTAAATGCATTGAAAATGAAGTAAAAGAAGCGTAAAAATTTGTTACAGAAACTCGCTCGAATGGATGGGAATGATGGGGAGAGGGAGAGGAAGGACATCAAACCGAGATCCTGTAGGTGTATTCATTGCTGTTTTCTTATTTTCTCATCCATTCGGTACTTTTAATTTAACTCACAGTTTATTTAATTTTGTTCTTTTTATTTTGCCATCAAGTGGAAAGTGGCAGTTGTTGATTTAGCGGTATTTAAATTGAAACGGTTTTTTTTTTTTAACTGGATTAAGGCAAATCTTCTTGTGGTTTTAGCCTCTTAGAAGATGGAAATGAAATTGTAGCTACAATAGTTACATGAAATATGAAATGGATCAAGATATAAGTATATATACAGACATTTTTTATTTAAAGGGGAAATCAAAGATATTTATAGAGTTTGCTATGAGAATTTTATGATTAATTTGTATAATAAAAATTTCTTTATTCTTTATTGAATTAAGATCTTTTTTAAATCAAAAGTTTCATTGGCAATTTTTTATATCTGTTTAATTTGGCCTATTAATAATATAAATTACATTTCTCTTTGTTTCAAAATTGCTTAGTATTATATGTATTATTTAATTTATCTACTTTTGTTATCTATTTATTGTAAATATGAATTTTTTTTAGATCTATGCCAAATCCATTTCATCTACGCCCATGTTGCTCAATCTCAGGCATTTATATCCTCAACAATATGAATATTTATGGATTTTTATTACATTTCACACCGCAACTGGCAACGGGCAATCATCATTCAAAATTTGTCAATAGATTGACCAGACCGCAGCACATTTAATATTGTAAAATATAAAACCCCATTGGTTGTGGCTTTCGTCTGCTATCAACACAACAGTTTCCCCCCATTCCTCATCCCTCCCTCCTACTCTTCAGTATCTCCTATTAACTGACAGCCATTCCCTATAGGTATTTTTATTATTTATCAACCGCACGCGATCGTCGATAGGCCCGAAAAGTGCAACACAAACTATGGGTTGGAGTAGGACCCTACTCTGTCTCACTTTCTCCCTCTCTCTCTCTCTCTCTCTCTCTGGGCTCTGTGTGCTATTTTATAATATAAAAGCAATATTTTTGTGACCAAAACAATAAAGTCGCGCTGTCATTGATTTATTTGTCTGCTGCGTAGCAACAATAAACTGTGAAAGAACGAAATGCACTCGCACAATGCACAATGGCCACCTCAGCGGTGGGGCTTATGGTTCCTGATGCGAACCAAGTGAGTAGCCAGCCAGTTGATGGTGGCCAAAAGGAGTGCGCGGAGTCACAAAATCCGCCAACATAATTCATTTCCGCTCATTGTCAGTGCCGCATTTTTTGCATTTAAAATAACACAAAAACCAAAGAATCTCAAGTGTAAAAATATATGAAATAAAAACAAAAGTAACTGATGCCAGAACAATGCAAAAAACGAAAGAGAAAAAAAGAAAATGCACTCAGGACAATGCAGGTAAATTGACTGCAGACAGTGCAAATCCAACAAATTGATGTCCAATGCAAATAAAAATTGCACATTCCATTGAGCAATTTGGTCGACTCTGCCAATCTATGAATGAGATTTTTACCCACTTTCACTCACTCACTCACTCGCTCTTTTCTTTTCCTTTCTCTGGGACCCTTTTGGGTGTTCAACTTGACGATGACATAATTAAATCCTTGCACTAATTAAATTTTCCCAAAAAATGTGTATATGCAAATGTAAAGTCCATTTTATGTACATATATATAATATTGTTGGGGGGATAGGAAAAACTACCTTAATTGCTTGAGATAAGCCGTTAGACGGGGCGCATACGTAATGCAAATTATTTTCAACATTTCACATTTAATTGCAAAGAGAAGGACGAAACCATACGATATATGTATGTATGTCCCCTCAACCAATGTTCATTCATTAAGCAAACTCAAACTGTCTATGCATGTGTGTGTGTGTGTGGGGGGGGATGGGTGAGTGGTCAAGTGTCCTGTATCCTGTGTCCCATGTCCCATGTCGTCTTGTCGTCCCCTGTCCAGTTTGGTATGTGGGGATTTTTAGGGGGAAGGGAAAACGTAAAGTACATATATGGCATACCAGCTGGAAATTAAGTTTTCGCATTTTCCTACCTTTTTCTCGTTTTTCTCTCTTCTCTGTTCTCTGTTCGCCGTGTTTTTTTTTCTTCCTTCAGTTGATAATCCAGCATAATGCGCTTTTATTTGAAATAATAATGTTGCTGCCGACATCGGTCTGGGCTCATTAAATTTGCCAAAAATAACAAAAAAAAAAAAAAAACATAAAGAAATGTAACAGGACATAAATGGAAGCCCTGAAAAAAAGGTTGGGTCGTCGGGTCACTTTCCCACTCTCTCTCTCTCTTTCTCTTCTTGTGTCTCTCACATTGTCAACCGCAAAATTGTTGCATGAGGTGTCAAAGTTCATTTCGTGGCTTGAAATTAATTCCAAATGTCCTGACCAATTTTAATTGTTAAAATTTTCCAGCAAATTAAATTTGATATGTGTATGCGTATGTCTATGTGTGTGTGTGTGCGTGTGTATGTTCAAAGAACTTTAAGGTGTAAATTGTTGAAATGCCTTTTGAGGAAAATGACAAACGCAGTCGCATAATTCTCTTCTATACCCAACTGAGCGGTTAACCATAGCCCACAATAAATCTCACGAAAAACGATTTAAAATTTTTAACAAAACTCACACACACACACATCTGTCTGCCTGCTCGCTTGGCTTCTTAGAAGCTCAGAAGTTGCCTTGGCAAGCAGCATCAAATACTTGCGGCATTTTCCCAAAAATAATTTATCATTTTCACTTTTGAATTTGGCGTGCATGGGTGTGTGTTAGTGTGTGTGTGTGTGTGTGTGTGTGTGTGTATCTATCCTGTGTGGGTGGAGTGTAAATTCACTTAGTCCCTTTCCATTTTTGCTATTTTTTTGGGTTTTGGTTTTCATCACATTTGCTATACCTTTTTACTGGCGCTTGTGGTTTAAAGTTTTGTCAACTGTTTTATAGTAATTTAAAGTTTTTTATAGCTTTTTTTGGTTATATCCTTTATTTTCCTTCTTCTTTTTATTTATATTTAATTTGCATAGTTGAAATGCCAAAGGACTTGGAACGTTTAACCCTTACCTGAAAACGATGTCTGATGTCGGGCCTCTTGCCCTGGTATGTTGTAGTACCTTAACATTAAAATGCCATTAATGCATTTACGTAATGTTGTTGCGTTGTTGTTGTGTTGTTGTGTTGTGTGTGTAATATTTTTTGACCCACCGCACCTCATTGAAAGCCCATTAAAGTGACTTATGCATCCCGATTTCTGGCTATGGTCCTGGTCCTGTTACTTGCTTGGACTGCGATCGAAATTGCAATTGCAACTGCAACTGGAGTTGGAGTTGGAGTTGGGGTTGGAGTTGAGGATGGGGACAAAATGGAAAAAAATTGCATTAAAAGCAATGCATTTGGTTCGAAAACATGGGCGTAGGCATGGGCGTGGCAGGTGGCAACTGTGTCGTGCATTTGTCTTATCAGCTTGGTCCCTGCTCTGAGTCTGGTTGCAAGTTTTGGTTTGGGTTCGGGTTCGGGTTCGGGTTCGGGCATAGGTCTGGAAGCCTGCTGTTGGCTACAAATGGGTGGCCACATTTGCCTGACCATAATGAGCGGCAATTACCGCATTGGCCGCAATTTGCATTACACACACTGCGAAAAATGTTGCAATGTGTCGATGGGGGGGGAGGGGAACATACACACAAATATGTATGAGATGGGAGTCCATTGTGCGGGTGTTCATGTGTGCGTGTGTGTTTGTGTGTGCAATCTTTTATCAACAGCAACAATAACAGACATTGCAAAATGTAAAATGGAAATACGATGATAGAACAAGGGGGAGAGGGGGTATATTTAATTGGGTCTACTTGAGCATGAATCGAAATGTGCCACAAATTAAATAAAAAGATTGGCAACAATGAAAGGTAATACAACAATAGATATATAAGGTAAGCTTTAAAAAAAATAGAAATGTAGAATTAAGTGTATTTTTTCAATTTAAACTATTTAGTAATTTCATTTTTTTTTATGTATATATAAAACAATATATTCGTATTTATTGGTTCTATAATTTGTAAATCTGCTAGCATTTTAATTCTGTGTTTGCTGATTAAATTTGGAATTTTTTTCTATTTTACTCAGAAAAAAATTCCAAATTTCCAATTGTTAATCATTTTTAATACGTATTAAACTCGCAGCAAATGTTTAGATTACACTACACGTATGTATATGTATATATACTATAAATTTATATATATATACTACAAATTCTTATAGCTTAATTTTTGTTATGATTCTTATCAGACAAATCGCGCTTTATTGAACTTTTCATGCTGAAAAAACATAAATAATTTGTTAATAGAAAGTACATCTTATCAGTATAAAATTGGAAATTTCAAGCTATTTGTTTACATACATCGCAATTGTGATATTTCAATTTAAATTTAAGAATTTATTTAAAGCGTTTTCTTTTACACACTTACTGTGGCCACTTTTGTCGACTAAAAAGAGAAAAGAGAAGTGCGACATTAAATTGTCTGCCCACACACCGTTCGCACTTTGTCAGGCCAGACGATGTCCCAGTTACACTTCATAAATTTAACAAATTATGAGCCGTGACGTAGACGGAAACGTAATGCAACCGCAAACCCAAGTGGCCATGGCCATAGTCGATTTTCAGCCAACAGGTAATAATGGTTGCACGATTGGTTGCTCTGACATTTTCCTTTTTTTTTTTCTCCATTTTAAATTTCCAATTGATAGAAAGAGAAAATGCATAGACAGACTGGAAAATGTTACATTGGCTGTACGATATTAATATAACCTAAGGGCAATGTGGTGGGGGGACCACCACAACAAGTTGCCGTCATAAATATTGTCTTGGTATTTGCTTAAACGTTGTTCGGTCTATACGATTCAATATTTTATGACAAAAATCGAAATTTTATGCTGCATACAATATCAGAGGTTTATGACTGAAACAATCGATGGTAAGTTTTACGATTTTGCAACTGGCTGAAGTTCAACTGTTGAAGTTGAAGTTCAAACAGGCAATCGCTTTAATTGAGTTGCCTGAACTTCATGCATATGCAAGACTCAATTAAAAGTGCGCCAAGAAAAACGTGGCGAGAGATAAACAAACAAACAAGCAAACCAACAAACAAACAAATGACAGGAGCACAAGTCGCGAGGTATTTTTGCAGCCCTTTTTTTGAAGGAAAAAACTGAAAGGAAACTTAAAGAAAATGTCTGCAAGTGACTCGGTTTGCTTTTGCCTGCTTTTGGTGTTGTCTGTTGACATTTTGCGGCATGGAAAAAAATTAAATTAAAATGCAAATTAGATAGCGGTGGATGTCTGACTGCAGCAAGTCTATCTCCCCAACCCCTTAACCCCTGAATACCCTATACCAACAACATGTCTAACCAGTGCCCTTCACTTACGACCCCTCCCTCCCCCTTTTGTTGTCAACTGTTTGGCGCTCAGTGAAAAGTGACAAATTGTTGTAAACACTGCAAGCTACATTACGTATACGCCTCATGGGATAGGGAAGATGCCTCAGGTTCTTAACTGTCACCTACATAGAGAAAAGACTTTACCTTCTTATAGCATCCATCTTGACTTTTCCCATAGAAGAAGGAAGTAGTCCCAGGAAGCCTTGAGTCTTAGGAATAAGATGAATGTTTTTATTTTGTATATTTTTCCTTTATACTTTTTTTCGTTTTTGCCCTTTTGCCCCTACTTGCCATTTGTGGTAAATTATGCAAAGTAGTTACGTAATGCTCTGGTTACAATAATTTAATCTTGTAATCTGTTTTCTTCGAGCCATAAATAATTCAGCTATGTTGCATTTTTGAGAAGCATCTGGCTTCTGTCTTAACATCAACCACTCACTACCTCTTCTTCATCCTCATCTTCATCTTCTTCTTCATTTTCCTCTTAAGTTGCCTCTTGTTCGACTTTGAGCTGAATTTTTGCATTTTTAATTTGTAGGTAAACAAATGCCATGAACTTGCCAGCCAAAAACAGAATTCTAATGAGCAAACCGGCACAAGGTGACTTTGCGCCAACAAAATTGACATTTCACCAGGCTAAAAAAGAAATACGTTAATTTAATTTCCACCGTCAAAGCTCAAAGAAAAATAAAAGCAAGGCAAAAGTTTCTTAATGCCAAAGATAAGTCCAATCCTTTGAGGGTTGATTTCTTAAATAGGAGAAGAAAAAAAGATATATATACATATTTATGTATATGTACCCATCATTTTGCGGCTGGTAATTAGCTTCAGCTAGAAAACTTACCTTCTTCCCCTTTTACTTTAAAATATCTTCTTCTAGATTAAAGCTGAGAAACCATAAATCAGCTGATAAATGTAAATCCCGAGAGCTCCCCCAAATCGCAGACAACATAAAATTTCAATAACATTTCTGGTATTTTTTTTTATATTTTTTTTTGTACTTTTTTTGTGTTTATTGAGGCCACAAGGTGCGCCGTGTACAGGATAAAAAGCAATAACAAACACACAATAAGAAAACGGAAGCAATACAAGTTGACACGTCGAACGGATACAAATGTGGCGCTGTTAGTTCCGCAGCTAGACAAAAACCTCGGCGTAATGTAACGGAAACTCTATTGAATTGCGATAAAAATCGCGTTTGCCTGTGTTGCCATTGTCCTTCGTCTGCCACACACACACACACACACACGCAGACAAGGCATAAGCAGAAAGAGAGAGAGAGGCACACACACATAGAAGACACGGGCTTAGCTATTTTAAAGCATACTTTGCGGCTTGTCAACAGGCAAAGAAATTTATTGAAAATGTACGCCAAAGAGTTGCAGACTCTTCTTAGGGTTAAATACGTGTAAGTGTATCAAAATCGGGTCAAATAGACTATGTGTTTAAGCATGTCTACTAAATTTGGTATTTTATTATAATTATACCAATAAGTTGGGACTTATAATCTGATGCAGTTTTACTTTAGTAAAATTTAAATACCTAAAAGCTGTCGATGTTTACATAAGAAGAATTTTTTAACATCTAGGATTACTGTAAAATGGGATCCAGATTTAATAGTCCGACTGATTATTATAATTATTTTAATTCAAATTTATTTTAGTACTTTACGGAAATCATTTTTAAGGAAAATTTCAAAATTAATCATCTTTCAAATAGCCAATATTGATAATGAAATCAGATGGAGGTCAATTGGTTATCAGCTTAAGAGTTTAAATTAAATTTAAATTAAACTTTTATCTGACTATTTTTTTTTAACCTTATTAGACAAGTAATTTATGAAACATATTATACATTGAAAATATTATGGAATAAAACTTAGATATTTAAGTACAGAAAATAATACCTATAAGCGATAGAGAGCTTCCTTTTTTACATATGGTTCCAAGTGGGTTTCAAATTTGAATATCTTTTCCTTTGCTTCCATTTCCAAAACCAAATTAGATAAAGAGTATGCAAGTGAAGGATTTATAATAGATATACATATACTAGATATATAGATATAACGATTGGACTTTGTTCTTCACATATGATTCAAATTTGAATACCTTTTTGCTCACTTCTTTTACAACCCCAAGTTAGATATAGAGTATACAAATAAAGGTTTTTCATAATTTTTTTCAACACTTTTCACTTATTCTATTTCACTTACTGACAATGTTATCGTTACGGTTATTGATTGAAATTTTTACGGTACCTTGTTCTATGCCAGCTAAAGGGGTGGAGCCAAGGCGACAGCTTGCGACAGGCTGCCATTTGTTGTCAAATGTTTGCTTCATATTGTTTGTCTTGCATTTATCTAAATTTAGAGTGCTACCTGCCTAGACCATTATAGTGAGTGGTTTTTCTTTTATAACATTTATTCTCAGACTCAGACTCAGACTCGAACTCAAACTCAAACTCAAACTAAATACACGCACATTCTGTCAGTAGCAGAAGCAACAGCAAAAGGGTCATCCACATCACCTACACAATGGCCACATCAATTGTGCATTTCATTTAACTTGCCACGCCCGTGTGACTTTTAAGTGTTGCCCTCGCTCACATATACAAACATACATGCCGCACACACACACACACACACACCCGCACAGCCTGCATTAGAAATTTTCTGAGTGCTGGACATGACAGCTTCTGCATGAGCAACTTTTGCTGCCCCTATGCCCAAAACATGTTGCCATAAAGCCAAAGCAAAGCTCAATACGAACAGCTCTACTCTGTAGGTTTTTAGGTGTGTAAGGTATTATCTTGTGTGTATGGATATATGTGTGTGTGTGTGTGTGTGTGTGTATGTCGCTGTGTGCGTCATCATGTCCAATGTCCTACGCAGCTTTGGCCAAAGTTTGTGTTTGTGTCATTGTTAAATTTTGCGCTCGAACGATCTGCAACGAATGACATCCGTATGGCAAGCAAGTTACTTTTTGATTTACAGTATGCTACTTTTTGTTCATCAAACGCCTGGCTGACTAGCTCCTGCCCCTTCCCCTCCCCTCTCTCCCTTCTACAACCAACCGTTTGTTTGTTTGAAGGTGCAGTAAAGGTTGTCGTTTGTTGGTTCTCTCGGTTGTCGGTTGTCGGTTGTTGGTTGTTGGTTGCCGGCTGCTTGTTGCCTGTCGTTAGCATTTGGTTTAAATTGCGCAAAATGCGTGTAATTGCTGAAGCTGACGATTGAATGAGCCCGTGTACAATCTATGTGTATCTATGTATCTCCAACTCAAATTGTATTTGTATCTGTATCTGTATCTGGCTGGAGGTCATTTCAAATGTCCTTAGTTGCAGCTGGTGTCCTTGTCTCAGGGTTTTAGCCCTAAGATTTAAACTTTGTGATTTGATTTGATATTTGAAAGAGTGAGAGAGAGAGTGGGAGGACGGATAGATCCAACTGGAGTAATTATGAGCGCATTGTTGTGCGAAAAATTGAGTTTATGTTTGCAAGTTTGTTTAACTGTAAACTTCTCCAACTCCTTTTAGTTAAGTGGGAAATGTAAAAATGGTGTGAGGAGGTGTGGACACTTTGGCAGATGTTTCTGTTTCCGTTTCCCTTTTACAAAATACAAAAAAAAAAAAGAGAAAATTATGGCCAAGTGAAAGTGTATGCAAGATAAACGGGTTAAAGTATAAAAATGAAATGAAAATCATAATAAAATTTTCCATAAATGAAAAATTAAGAAATTAATTCACAAAAGAACCTCCAAACAAATTAATTTATTTTTAAATTTGTTTAATATTTTACTTGCTAAAGATTATCCTTTAAGATTTTTACTTTGTCTTGCTTTACTTTCTCTCTGTTTTTTCCTCTTTTTGTTGTGCTCCCATTTTTGCACCTAACTAATTATCATTGCTAACATCATCACCATTATTATCATTATCATTATCATTATCAACATCTTGTGTCACGCAACGACACTCACCTAATTTAAGAGGGAACACTTAATCTACGTACAATGAGATAAATACCTTTTGTGGTAGTGATGGTTTATAAACCCCACCTGTCTGTCTATCTGACTGACTGACTCACTTTACTGTCTGTTCCCTGTAATCCCAAGTTCAGTTAACGTTTTACCAAGCCACTTGGCACGCTCCCCAATTGCCACTTGAACCAAATTGCTGTGGAGGGAAAAACTTTGGCGACTTTGGCACGCCATACCGTCAGACTTAACGACAATGGGCTGTTATCTACGTTTATTACCTGAAACATTTAATTCCGCCTCTCCCCCCTCCCTCTCCCACCATTTTAGTATCTTTCCTCACTTTACCATAATCATTCGCTTTCGCTTATCTTTCAAGTTGTTAATGTATTAATTTGAATTTTTTATGAGTCAAGATGATTTCGTTCTCTGTCAATTTTAATGGCAAAGAGGATGGTGCGAAGGGGGGGAGGGTGGAAAATATGTTTGACATGCCAAATTTAGTGGAAAATTGTCGCATTTCATTGGGCAAATATGCAAGCGAAAATAATACGTGACTTCATTGCAAAATAAAGTAAAATCAACTTTCTAGGGCGGACATTGCGACAAATTGGCCATCTTACAACAACATTTATTTGCCTCTGCTTCAGCAAGAAGAACAAAAAATTGTATTTTCTTGGGGGAGAAATTTTAAAAAACAAATCACACCTACATACGAGTTAGAGTCGTATGTTAGCCTCCCACCTCTTTTTTGCCCTTCTACCTTAAGAAACACGCAAGACAAATTTCCGGCATTGTTTTGCAGACGGGTCGGAAGTGCACACAAATGTCTTTGTCCGGTTGGGGGGACATTTGAAATGCCGGTAATGGAGTGGACTTTATTATACTCTGTATATAGAATGATATTTTTGTTGTTGTGGTTGTTGTTACAATTGCAATGCATGGCTAAATTCTTCTTGATTCGTTGGTAAAGAGAAATGAAAGAAAAAAAAAGGTGAATTCAACCCTCCTCACATTTAATACAAATGTTATTTTAAATTTGTAAAAATAAAATAATAATGAAAAAAAATAAAATGAAAAGAAAAACAACATTTTCTTCCACTTTCAGAATGAAAATGAAACTTTTCTAAATAAAATAGAAAATTGTATTATAATTTTTTATTTTGTTTTTGGTTGAGTTAAGTTTGATTTCAAAATGGAATTGTTAATTAAATTAGCCGAGCAAGCAAGTTTACAATCAGAATTGGCTGCCCCAAAGAATTTTAGCACCTATACATCCGCTTACAAAATAGATGATCGACCCATATTGCCACCATTGGTGAGTCTTCATAAGTTCCAATTTCCCAATATATTAAAAGAGAACATCTTAATGTTTATCTAGATGACACAGGAAAGAATTTCAGAGATGAAAAATCATCGATTGACCGCTTTGTGTATTGAAGATTATCTGAGGGAAAAATCACAAATTTTAAATCCAAAATCTTCATGGAATCTTCAAACATTACCCATGACAAAATCATTTGAATATTTAAATGGATGCAATTCTAGAGATGTTGGTACTAATACACAATTTCAACCACTTGTGGTTGTGGGTCGATTCCGTCAAAAATTACAAAAGTCAGAGACATTAATCTATGATAATAGATGCAATGCTATTATTAAACCATTAAAAGTATCCCGTGATTCGAGCTCTTCCCCAAATAAAATGACTACCCATCATCTGGTTATAGAAGAGGAACCTGCGGCTTTAGCCCAATGTGCTGTTATACAAAATTCATCACCGAAATTTTCCGCATCAAAAACATATTCTCTTACGCCGCCGCCACCACCACCCACATCAATATCAGTAAAAAGTCCCAGGCGATCGAATCAGAGAATTTTGTCTGATCAGCAGACTAAAAGTGATCAAATGAAAGAACATGCAAACATTTTGGATTTCATTAATGTGGCAAAACAAATGCATATAAATAAGTTAAAAAAGGATTGCCTACAGCGTTCAAATACCAGTCCATTACTGAATAATGTACCAAATCCAAATACAATTTGGAATCATCCTAAGCGCAATAGATCTAGCGAACGTGTTGATAAACTTCATCCACAACTTTGGCAGCGTGCAGCAGCTAAAAGTCGTTTAGTGCCCACAAGAACAACATCTCGCACAAATACCATGGAGTCACCATTACCCTCTTCCTGTAGATCATCTAGTAATAATGATTTAACAGGAATACTACAGGAGCAGGATCAGCAGACGGATTCAGTGCAGGGAAATAAAATCAGGGTGAAGCAATGCATGTCCAAGGAACAGCCATCAAGAATTAGGAAACCGAAACCTACTGTTAGTAAGAATTTGAATTCAAAGACAAATTTGAATACGAATTCAAACTCTCAGAAGGTAGCGGCTTCCCAAATCAGTATTCCATGTACACAAGCACAAGTTACTTCCACCCAAGCCCGAAGCAATAGTGGTAATAGTAGTACTATACCCATGAATAGTGTCCAGAGGCGCCTCAACTATGATCCACGTGCCTCACTTAAACGCACAGCACAACAAAAGAGAATTCCCAAGAAGCAATGAGAATGAACCAAAAACTACAACAACAGCAACAAATACTAAAAGAGTAATTCCTGGATCTAATGCTATACTTAGACCTTCTACATCTACAGTCGATGCCAAGCCAATTATATTGAAGAATAAACTTTACGAAATGGAGGAAAAACAGCGTCAACGTTTTCAACTTTTAGTTGCCAAACAGGCCAATGAGCAAAAGCGTCTACAGGATGAATTTGAGATCCAACAGCAGGCCCTAATGGAACGTATTCTAACTAATTTCAACTTATCAACCAAAGAGAATGAATTATTGAATGAGGAGGAAGAGCGAATCTCTAGAGGATCTTTGGAAAAGTCGTGAATACAAAAATAGAAATGTGCCAAAAAAAAAAAAAAGACAAAACAACAAAAACACTTGTACAGTCATCTTTACCTGGATGAAAATGAAATAAAGATATCATCATCAGACTGGGCCATAAATATTGTTAGCCATATAATCTAAAATGTCTCACTCTGGCCAAATATAGCCAACCATCTCTAATTACGCCCAATGTAATGTTGGCAGCGATCGTGTTGCCATTGCCACACAAGTTTTCATCTCTTCTATGCTCCTCCACCACCTGTCCTGGCGTCTCACAGTCAGTTCCTCTTTCTCTATATCTCCCTCTATCTCCATCTCTATCTTCATCTGCATCTGTGTGGGACTGATGAAGATTTTGGCTTGGGTCCGTTTCACTTGTCGCGCCCATAACTTGGCGTGTTATTAAGTGTAAAAAATTAAAATTTCATAAATTGTTATGCTTTATTTAGAGCGCAGTGCGATATACCGTTAATTGCAAAAACGATGCGTGTGGCTTTCACAGCATCCACAGCATCTTTTCTGTGTGATTTGCGTATTTCGGAAACTTGCGATATTGAGTTTTAAGTGGACATAATTAAATGCACTTAAAGGAAAGAGATAGAGAGCGAGAGCGAGACAGAGAGGCAGATAGAAAGTAAAGTAAAGGAGTCGATCCACCAGTTTTTGGTCTTTCTTTATTGGATCACTGCCAATTTTCAGATTGGCAGATAAATGCTCTATATTCAAAAACTCTTTTTTTCTGCACGACATTATTAGACCAATTTGTTAAGACAATTATTTGAGATTAAATTTGGGAATTAAATGAGTTTAGCCGACAGTCTTAACTGATAATGCAAAATTAAATAATTTAATGAAGTAAGCAAGTAGTCCCTGGCGACTTCATATTAAATGAATTTTCTTATATTTAAAAAAGTTTTTAAGTTTTTTATGCTAATTAAAAATCTAAAAAGCAAATAAAGATATAGTTTCTCAAAATCAGACGAGATTTGACTGAATTGGAGCCCACCGAAGTAGAGGTACCTTCGAAGGATTTGTTCGTTGTCCTTCTTTTGAAGGATTTTACCAATATTCTATAGGCTCTAAGTTGGCCATCTTTTGGCCGATTTTGAAAAGTTTTACATCAATCTTCTAGATAATTTCCATATTAGAAAACTGCATTAAAAGTTGAAAAAAGTTGAAAAAAATTTTTGTTCGGATTTTTGCAATTTTTTGCAAAAAATCGTTAAAATTTGCAAAAATCGGGTCGAAAATTAGCTTTCCAGATTTTTATGCTAATTAAAAATGGCAGTTCTAAGGAGCAAATAAAGATATAGTTCTTCAAAATCAGACGAGATTTGAGTGAATTGGAGCCCTCCGAAGTAGAGGTACCTTCGAAGGATTTGTTCGTTGTCCTTCTTTTGAAGGATTTTACCAATCTTCTATAGGCTCTAAGTTGGCCATCTTTTGGCCGATTTTGAAAAGTTTTACATCAATCTTCTAGATAATTTCCATATTAGGAAACTCTATTAAAAGTTGATAAAAGTTGGAAAAAAACTCTTTTGTTCGGATTTAATGCATCATTTTTACAATGCAATGTGGACTCGAACCAATTAGCTTTCCCAGATTTTTATAGCTAATTAAAAATGACAGTTCTACAGAAGCAAATAAAGATATAGGCTTTTTCAAAATCAGACGAGATTTGACTTTATTGGAGCCCTCCGAAGTAGATGTACCTTCGAAGGATTTGTTCGTTGTCGCTTCTTTTGAAGAATTTTACCAATCTTCTATAGGCTCTAAGTAGGCCATCTTTTGGCTGATTTATTAAAAATTTTACATCAATCTTCTAGATAATTTCCATATACTAGAAAACTGCATTTAAAAGGTTGAAATTTAAGTTGTATTAAAAATTTTTATGTTTCGAATTTATTGCATACATACTGTTCTTTGCAGTATATTACTTTCGTTTAAAATTTGCAAAAATCGGTCGAAATTTTGCATTTTCCAGATTATTTTATGCTAATTGCAAATGACAATTCTAAGAAGAAAATAAATGATATTAGTTTTTACAGATCCGTAGCATCTTTGTATATTTACCTTCAATTGACTAATTTACTCTTTATATATTAATTTCTTCAAACGATTTATAATAGAATTGTTCAATACTTTATTCAACTTTGAAAAATTAACAATTTAAACAATTTATAACAATTTTCACTACATAAAGTAACTTTAAATATATAAAAAATTATTGGTTTAACAAAACAAACTTTTTCTGCTATTGGAGTAGAGTATTTATTTATATATTTCCCTTTGCCATTTCTAACAAAATATTTTTCTTTTAGATTATCATTCAAAAAAAAAAAAAAAAAAAGAAAAAACATTTCATAATCTTGTCTACTCATTTGGCTAATTAATATGGCATAAACAAACAACAGGAAATATATACACACATATATATATATACATATATACATTTCCATTTATGAATTATCGGTTTTGAAAAAAGAAGAAGAAGAAGAAATACCACACCGTCATGCTTGTGGCATCCTTTGTTCCCTTTTTCCCTCGTGAGACTGCTTCCACCGATAGCTCATAATTCATAAATTGAATGTTCCATTTTTGGGTTAAATCTTGAAGGAGCTACGGAAATCACGTACAAAAAGCAAAAGTTGCCACGTTGCGTGTTGGATTTTAGCCTTATTGTCTTTTAAGCTAAGACACATCGTTCTTTTCGTACGTTTCGTTTATACCCCACCGCCGCCACTTCGCCCTTTCGACCACAACAGCTAATTAACGTTAATTTATTAAATCAGTGTGTGTAAGTAAAGGCATGCCAGCAACTTTTAGCAAAGATAAAAGTTGCACCACACACACACACACACACAGCCATACACACATTGGCAGCAAAGCAACTCAGTCGAGCTAAGGCTTAAGCACTTCGAGGTTTTTCTTAGCTGGAAAAGCATGAAAACCACACGCAGCAATTATTAATTCAATTATTTTAGCGCAAACAGAGACAGAGGCACCTAAGACTCACACACACACACTCACACACACACACACACACAGTCATTGAGACAGAGAAAGTCTGGGGCATAAATGAGTTGGTATTATTTCAAGACTTGAGTTAAGGAAAAATGACTTTGCTCTACTCTACTCTCTCTATGTGTGTGTGTGTGTGTGTGTGTGTGTGTGTGTGTGTGTGCCTGAATGAAATAGAGTAGCACAAACACAATTAAGACAACACTGAAAGAGCATAAGGAATGAGAGAATGAGAGTGGGCAGCAGAATGATGGTTAGAGGAGAAGGGAGAAGCAAATAAAGTGGCAAATATAATTAGAAAATAAGCAAAAGAAATCCGATGCCAAAGAATGGCAAGAGAATAATATCAGACATTGTAAAGTTTAGCTGATACCTGACATGGCGACATGGCACTAAACCGTTATCCATGGCCCCGGACTTGCAAATTAATAACAGCTTCCGTTTCCGGTCAAAAATGCTCACTCATTGCATAGCGAGCTCTCCGTGCGCCATGCAAATTATGAGAAATCATAATAATAATAATAATAATAATAACAATAATAAGCGAGGAGTGTCCAAAAATATGCAAAAAGGCTACAACATCCGCAACGGCAAAAACATGTCCGTAACAACTTCCGTCATCAAGTAGATAGACAGACAGACATTTTATATGCCTTGTTCCAGCGACCAGCGATATAAACTTGCTCTGTATTTCCCCCTCCCCCCCAGCCAATAAATTAGGTAAAATGCCAAAAGTTGTCTTTTTCTCTTCTTTTTTTTTAAACAGTTAAAGTCACCTGCTTTGGTTCCCAAACTACCAATCATTGGAGCGGTGGCTGACAGAGGTATAAGTATATATGTATATAAAGTCCCTTTTGTTTCAATTCACGGCAATTGGACTTTGGACCTGAACACAGCTCATCACTGACATCAAGGTATAATTTGGCCGGAGACTATTTCATTTTACGGCCAAAGTGGCGCATTTGCATAAAGTTTTATTTTCTTTGACCCGCACTTGGGGATTTCTTTGTCGTCCAAATGTTGATTTCCATTTGTATTCCACTGTCATTTCTTTCTCCCCCACTCTCTCTCTCTCGCTTATTTTCTTTCTTTCTATGGTTCTGTCTCACTTTTTTCCATCTTCTTCTTGTTACTTTGTCGTCGTCTACAATTTGCCAGGAAGTGATTTTTTGCAGCTGCAGCAATTGAAATTCAATATCTTGTCCTTGGAACCAAGGCTAGACTTAAAGCCTGGCAATAAGACTTTAACAAATGTTTACACCTAACCCCAAGCATACACACTCACACACACACACACATCAGTCACATCTATGCTGCTTTCCCTAACAGCTCACTGAAAGGTAATTTAAAAATCAAACACTCAACGAAAAGAAAAGCAAACAAAATTGAGCCAGAATATTCTTTCAGTTTTGCTTAGCAAATCCTTTCAATTGCTACAATTTGCAGGATAAATAGGATCAAAATCGAATTTAAACGGCAAACAAATTTGAACATTTTTTCCTCTTCCTCTCCATCTGTCTCTGTCCCTCTCTCTCTCTCTCTATGATTTTGATTTTGTTGACAGAACTTTTCACTTATGTTGCAAAATAAGCAGATTATGCATAGGATAAGCCATCAAGGGTTGTCAATGGAACACCTACATGATACCCAATATCTAATCCCACCAATATATATACATATATATACTTTCCTACATTTGCATACGTGTTAGATAAGAAAATTTAAATTCCCTTCAAGAAAAAAAAAGAAAAAACAAAATTTTGTTTAATTAAATTCTGCATTTCCAGTTCAATGGCAAACTATTTGCACTCGGATATCTTTTAATGTGTGTATGTGTGTGTGTGTGTACCTAACCAAAAAGTGAAATCATTCGATTTTATTTATTTTTACTTCTTGGCGAAAAGTTTTCATCCAAGAAACTTGTGGCACAAAAAGGCAACTGAAAAGTTAGTGCAAAACTTTCGACACGAGGCAGCTCACAACCCACAAACATAAACAAGATTAATTTCACATGTTTTTTCAAAAGGAGGAGCAGAAGATGAGGAGGGGGAATAGAGAGTGGCAAGGGTTTGGGAAGGGGGTTTTGGGGGGTGAGACTGCTCAAGTTATTACTTTGATTATGTTTATTCTAGTCATGAAAATTCGAATGCCCATTTTCATGTGCACTTCATTTAATAAACTCATGCGCGAAATTATTTTCGCTTTGAGAGATTTTTAGTCTGTTTTAGCAAAGGAAAAGTTTCTTATGTGATTAGCCATGTGAAAAAACATGAGATTAGAACGAAAATAAACTATATATGTAGGTACATATATGCGGCATAAAAATTTAAGAAAAACTTTACTTTAAATATGAGTGAGGTGTAAGATGATTTTGTTGGATTAAAGCTAACAGAACTAAATGTCATATAATTGAATTCATTCTGGCGTGCCTTTCCAACTATAATATATATGTATATATATATATATATATATATATATATATATAAAATAGTCGTAATAAACTTTTACAAAGAATCTAATTAAAGTCTTCGCCCCGGAGGCGATAAAAACTCACTTGCAAAGGTCAAAATAAAATGGCCCAAAAGTGACCCAAGGAAGTTCATAGAGTTTTCTTCAACAAATTTTACATTTCTATGTCCTCATCTTCATTTTCATACACATCTCGATGATGGAGTCAAAGGAGCAAGACACAAAGGAGAAGAAACGCTTAGAGCTAAGGATGTTGTCGTGTGTGACAATTGAGTAGCAAACTGAAGAAGATGCAGAGTCAAACTGCACAAAGATGTTGAGCATTTAAATTGAAATTAACATCCTGTTCTCGACCATACTCATATGCCTTATGGCCTAAAGGATCAAAACTGCTGCTGCTGCTGCTGTGCAATACTGTATACTAATTATCCTTTTGCCAAGAGTCAAGTCAAAGGCAAAGGCAAAGAATCAAGAAAGGCATGAAAAAAAAGAAGAAAAAATGAAAGAAGAAAAGCAAAAAATTTAAAAGTATTTTTTTTCTTCTTTTTTATGTAAAAAAAAAACTTGCCAACAAGTGGCATGTTGGCCAAAAGTGTCAAGCAAACACTCGCACATACATATGGATGTTAAAATGCATAGACAGAGAGATAGAGAGAGAGAGAGAGAGAGAGAGAGAGAGAGAAAGAATGAGAGGGAGATAGTCCTATATACAAACACACAGACATGTAATTAAGAGGCCATTGTTATATCGCTGACAAAAGTGAAAGATGCCTTGATGGATAACGTTGTTTTATTCCACATCCTTCGTTTGCCTGCTGACACTTCAAAGTGCGAATGTATTTGTAAGTATGCATGTGTATGTGTGTATTCGCCTTTTATGTCTTTTGATGTAATCAGCTCGACAGAAGCTCTCATCCAGCTTGACACATTATTCCCAATCTTGCAATTATTCTTACCTCAGCTTTCGACGACAGCAATTAAAAGCCACGCAATAGACACATACCCAGTCAGACACACACACACACACACACACACACACACGCACACACACATATGCCAAACTCCCTTTAAAAAAGGAGTAATTTTCTATATAGAAATGTGTGCGTGTGTGTGTGTGTGTGTGTGCGACACTCTGGATGTATGCATAAATATTTAATGTGTTTGCCTTGTTAGTGGGTGCCTTTTGAGAGCGATATCACTTTATTTTTGGGAAGGATTAAATTAATGCCAAACGTGTGTTGCTGCCGCTAGGACGTGTTGTTGTTTTAGGTAACACACACACACACGCATATACTTATATAGATAGACAGAGAGAGAGAGAGAGAGAGAAACGATGTAGACAAACAACATGTGGAAACCGCTACTTACACTAGTTAGCTAATAAAATTAGTTTTATTAACACGTACAACAACCACGACACTAACAACAAGTGCGAAGTAAATACACACATATTCATCCTGTTTGTGTCTCTCTGTGTGTGTGTGTGTGTGTGTGCAATTAAAGTGTTAATTGAATGTAAAACTATTAAATAATTAACTTGAGCCCAAATAATTGACTAAGACTTGTCGCATAGGCATTTATATGAAATGGAAAAGGAAAAGAAATGACTATAAAAACTTCTGATATTACTTATTATAGATCAATTGAATATGATTAACTTATATCGAGAGACTTAACATATATGAAAAACTCTAAACTTTTGAATTTAAGTAGATTAAAAAATAAATTTAGTTAGGTAGAAAGTTCAATTACTATTAGAAATAACAAGTGAGAGTGAAAAGAGTATTTGCCAAAGACAATTTTTCTATATGAAAGAGATATGTTATCCCCATCTCCCATCTCTTTATGTACATATATATGTATTTACTATGTACAAAATGTATCTTTGGCTTTGTGCGTAAAGAAAATAGGCAGTTAATTAGTTCGCTGACATCAGCAAGAAGTGAAACCCACATGAAATTTGATGACAAACCCAACTCTAGTTTCTTCAATTACACCATACACCCGCACACACACACACATAACTACACACATTCTCTGGACAACCGCACACCCATAATTAATGTTAATAAATAATAAATTTACATATATAAAATCGAGCTGAAAGCATGTAATACAAGTCAAATGGTTTGCCGCAAAAGTGAAAGTCCGTAACAGCATACAAATCTGCGTAATTAAATGCCTTGACCGATGCCAGAGTCATGATAAGATGCAAAAACAAAAAAAAAAAAAACAAAAACGGAGAAACGAGAAAAACTTTTGGTTTTTGGCCAGCGGAAATGCTTAATTAACTTGTTTTTGTTTCGTCTGACATTTTTGGGGCAAAAAAAAAAAAAGAATTTCATATGCGTAACGTGGCGAGCAATTAAAAATGGCAAAAGAAAATTGAAAGTATTTCCCTTTTTATTTTGTTTTTTTTTTTTTGGTTAATTGACGTTGTATGTATGCAAAACTTGTCTTGGATATAAATATATATAGTATTCTTGTAAATCAGATTGAGTAAATTGCATTAACAATAGGATTGAAGTAAATGTTTGAAAAACTTTTTATGCAACTGTTTGTAATATTGTACTTAGTAAAAGGATGAAAACTTTTGTTACAAATTAACCGCATTTCGAAAGTATCTTTTATATCCTTTACACACTTTGAAATACATTTCAGATACAATATGTATCTGGTTACATTTATTGAATTGTTTCATGTGTGTTTGATAACTATTTGTGTTGTGTCTGTTTGAGTTTTGGCAATTTGCACTTTTGTTTAGTTTTACATTTTGTGTTCTTGTCGCTCAAAAACATTTTTGCCAACAAAGTTTTTCAATTAGACATACCAAGACAAGAAGCAAGACCAGGACCAAGACCAAGACCAAGTCGAAGATGTACATAAAGATTGCAAAGCGAATCAACACAAAAAAAAAATATATATATATATATATTATATATATATAAAATAAGAAAAAGAAGAAAATCTACACAAAAGGGTTGGTTTCATTTTCATTTTGAAAATTGTTCATCTTCTAATCAATTTGAAACTCAATTCACTTCAAGCGTAAAGATAAGATAGACATTCGGTTGGCTAACTTAAAGCACCAAACAAATTAATTAGCATTCATTGTCCGCTCAATTGAGCTTGTAAATATTTAATTAATCGACGATTTGTGCAAGGTTTTTTGTAAAGAGATGAAGTCTAATGAACGCAGGCAATCAATAAAGCCTTTTTGATGGATAGCATGGATTTTGGCCCAAGAACTTAAGGTTTAACTCACAAGAAACTCTTAAGGTTTGGGGAAATTGAACAAAAATTTAAGTTTTTCAGTGTTAAAGAAAACCTAAGAAAGATTAAAAAGCAAATAATTATTATATACTGTAGCGATTAATTATTAAACTTTTGTAAAAGAAAACTTTTTAATAATTATAATTTAATTCAAATCTCATTCATTCACATTTCCTTTGAAAAATTTAAGTAAATTTGTGATTTTCAATTATTTTGAGATATTTTTCTCTATAAAGTTTCCATTTTAAAGCATTTAAATATTAAATTTTGATTTGTTCTTAGAGTATGAGATAATAGAGAATAATAATGTAAGTTGAGAGCAATTAGAACTATGAGGAAAGCCTTACCTAGCTTTTGCTGGTCCTGGTCCTGGTCCTGGTTTTGGGTGGTGGTCCTCTGATTCTGGTCAGTTTGTGTGCTTATCAAAGTTCACAGAAAACAAAACTGAGACCCCCTAAGGGACTCATACACACATATACACCCCCTCACACACACACACACACACATGGACAGAAGTTTTAATTTGCTGGCACTCTCATTTGTGAAAACAAAGTCACTATGGGCACTCTACAACAAAAGATGCCAATTTAATCTAGTCCCTGTTGGCCACATGGGACACTTACCACTGGCATACAGCAGCAGACTGTGCCACAGGAAATGACTTCAGTGCCACTGGCTCTTAACGTGTATATAGAGAGAGTGTGTGTGTGTGTGTGTGTAAGATGTTGGCGCCAGCAGGTAACTTCCGGCATAGTCAAATTGAAAATGGCAAGCCACAACAGCAGCAGCAGCAGTGGCAGTGGCAGCAGTGGCACTTGCCTCGAACATGGACAACGAAGGACAGCTGTGCTCTACTTTTTTGTGGCTAAAAGTGTAAAGTTGTCTGGACTCGTAAAGTGTGACAAATTAAATTAATGATAAAAGTAGAGTCACCCTAAGGTGTAGAGTTGTTCCTAATTGTTTAATACCCTCTCAATGGGTTTTTCTTTTCCTTTTTTTGTTTTTTTGATTAAACTAAAATAGACTTGACCCACTCAGAAATTCTTTTGGTTGATTTTGCTGTGCCACGTGAGTTCTTGAACTGCGACCAAACACTTGACTTATGACATTAAAACGCAGACACAAATCTTTATGATCTGTCTGCGTATTTGGTGCCAGGACTGCCACAACTGGCTAAGTAAGAAAAACTACAGTTTCCACTTAAGGCAAAAGAAAGTCAGAGTCAGAGTCAGAGTGAAGCAACCACATGGCATATACGCACGGCACGGCTCACACATGCGGGCAGAAGGCACTTTGCCTTGCTGCAAATGGCAACTAAGAGTGGACAGTGACACAAAAAAAAAAGAAGAAAAAACCAAGAACAAAAAAAAAAATGGAAAAGCAAAAGAAAGCAAAGGAAAAACCAAAATGGATCTGGGACAGACAAAAGCTGTTATACACTGCAAGAAATCTCAAGGCAAATCTTAAATTTTTAAGAGATTAAAAGAAAAGAAATTGATTTCCTTTTTGGTGGAAAAACAATTCTGGAATATGCCATACTAAGGATTTATGTACAATTTCAATTAAGTCAACATTTTAGGATTTCTTTCAATGCATTTTTGTTGCTTTTCCTTCTTTTTCTCTCACTCTCCGACTCTCTCTCTCTCTATTTAAGCAGCCAAGAAGTCAGACTGACGCATTGTTGTGGCCATAACTCAGCGACGGCTGAAAAGCTCTGCCAGGAGAAAAACCTGTGCAGTGAGCTGAAAATCTTAAAGATAAATATTAAAAAAAAAAGGAGAGAAGAGAAGAATCATTCAAAGTGGAGATGGAAAAAATGGCATGCCTGAACTTTGACCCCAAAAACGGGTAAACCGCAAAAGGCAAAAGCAGAAACAGTAACAGAATGAAGACGATTATTATGACGATGCTCCCCCCCCTCTCCGTTGTCCAATCCAGCGAAGCGCAACTGATGAAGCCCACTTAGACGACAACAACAATAACGATGACCACGACGAGGTGTCCCTGGTCCCTGGACAGTGGTCAGCAAATGCTTTGGCAACATTTGCCATTGACAGAGAGCAAGGCAAAGAAAAAGACGAAGATGATGATGAAGAAGTTGTAATGTATAAAAAAAAAAAAGAAAGAAAAAAAAAGAGAAAACTTCACCAACTGGTGTGTGTGTGTGTGTGTATGTGATGATTCTGTGAATGTTGTGCTACTTGGGGTCGTCTGGACAAACATAACCGTCGACCGGACATGACCAAATGAAAATGTGTAAAGCTGCCCCGGAGCGTCGCGTCGCCAACGTCGCCAGTACAATTATTACTTGAACTTTTCATTTTGCCCTTTTTTCTCTCTCTCTCTTTTTGCTGTGTCTGGAGGTGCACCAGGATATTCCAGGATGTTCCGTTTCGGCCACTGAGTTTGTAATTTCACATCCTGCGTCTCATTTTTCATATTTTTAAGCGTGTTGAGTTGCATTTGGCAAACGGCAACTGCGACTATCCAACAAGGTAAACAGACAATTTCTCAAGCGACTAATACTCTGAGTTATTGTTGAAATTGTCCGCAAAGAAGAGTTGCAGAAAGTTACATATTATTTATATTTCTACATACATACAAAGTATGTTAAGTGCTTTATTTGGACTCCTCACTGATGGGGAAAAACCCCATATATCTATCATCAAAATAGTTTGAAAATAGTTTGCAGCCTTCCATAAAAACACTATGCATATTAAACCATCTAATTTCAACTTTAACTTTAGAGATTGTGCATCGAAAATTATTGTGGTTTGCAGTGCTTTAGAAACTGATTGATATATTATTGAGATCGAAGTATAAGAGGTTTTTCAAGGATCTGTTTTACGTGTTAGTATTACATTTCTTATACATATTTCTATATATTTTATTGTAGCCAAGAGTGCTTGCTTGTTCCTTGTTGTCTTTTCCTGACCGAATTGTCATTACGATCATATCGCTTATTATCTAATTTAGGTTAATTGCGTACTTTTAAAGAAATATTGTCCTGCGTCTTTAAGCACTCAACGTAAACAAGAAAGTCTAACATTCTCTTAGTTTAATAAAGTTTCTTTTTGAAAATTTTAAGCATTCTTTTAGGAAATAAAAAGCATTTTCTTCTGGTTTTAAAAATATGGTTTCGAGGTATTTCGAGTAAAAATATAAATACCTTAGAAAAATAATGTTTAAGTAATTTTTTTTTTAATCCAAAATAATCTAAATCATAGGAAATCGTGAAGACCCCAATAACAAAAGGATGCAATTCATAGAAACCTTTAGGGATATGACTTTTATAAATTGAATTTAATTCGTACTAGTTTGATTCTTATATAGTTAATGCTCATGACATTAAAATATACAGAGAATTTTTTTTAAAGCGTTAAGAAAATAAGTTTCTGGATTTTAAATACCATTTATAATTAAAAAATAAGTGGGACATAGATATATTCGATTTCAAAATTAACTAAGTTAGTTGTAATTAAATAAATATTTCTCTTATTTAAAGTTCATCTTAAGAAAGAAATTAATTTACTAATAAGGTTTACGTTCCATCACAATTGCTGAGATAGACAAATATCGCAAAGGCTAACAGAAAGAAAATTAATTTGATATAGCTTTTATTATATATATATATGAATAGTTCCTCTTATGTAGACTTTCTTTTATGCATTTTAAAGTTGTGATCAAAGCAAACATGGAATAATTATATACATGAAATACTTATATAAAAATATAACGATTTAGCTAAGCATTAACTAATCAGTTGTATCAATAGCTTCTACCCATCGCAAAATTAGATCTCTTACAAACATTCTTCAATTAAGTTAAGATATTTTATTTAATCACCAAATACTCCCCTTTTTAAAACGAATATACAATCTAGTTCTTCAATTTGGTTTCAATTTACATTCCTTTTATTAAATAAATATATATGGATTATATAAAGCGAGTTAAATACAATTTTAAGCCTCTGATTACAAAATCGGCTCAATTTTGTTTAGTAAACAAAAAGCTGTTAAAAGTTTTGCAAAGTTCAATAGTATTCAATGTCAAGTCCAATGTCAATTGGTTGACCTTTTCCAAGTAAAAGCGCACAATTATTGCAATGAGGCCATCTGTTGTGACCTGTTGAAAATTTTCCAAGTAATTTTTTTTTGTTTTCGTATTTTCAACTGCCACAGAGTCCTCGAATAATGCAACTAAAAACAAAAATCGCAGCCAAACAAAATTATACACAAAATAAAAAACAAAAAAAAACGCCTACAAAATAGGCAACAAAAAGAAAATGGTGTGGATATATGTATAAAGCAGAAGATTGAAGAAATCAACAGACTGAAAGAAAACAAAAAAAAGGGAAGAGGAAACCAACAATAAGAAAAGAAAAACGCGACCGGCAAAAAGGAATTGGCAGAGATGAAAATAAGGAGCAAGATAAAATCGCCTAGTAAGAATACTGAAATATGTAAGCCACGAAGGTCATATTAAATTGCTATAAAATTTTATCGATTTTATCTGCAACAAAAGAAGCAAGAAATTCGCTGCGCGACAAGCAAGAAAATCAACCAAGTCCTAACGAGGACACTGACACCATACAAATACAACAACAACAACAACAACAACAACAGCAAGAAACAAAACATGAACAAAGGAGAGGAGACAAGCGAGGAGAACCCAAACAGCAGTCTAAAGGAAAAATATAAGAGTAGAGGCAAGGAAGACCCGAAAAAAAAATCCATAAAGAGGCGGCCTGGGAGGCTGACAAAAGTTTTTGCTGTCTCTGTTACTTTGTCATTTTTATAATTTTCTACGTTTTTTTCTTCTTCATTTTCTGTGTGTGTGTGTGTTGTGTTTGTGTGTGTGCTGGGTTTGCCTTTGTTGCAATGGCTAATTAGAAAAGTTTGCCCCTACCCCTATATACCAGATGCTGAACGCTCATAGGTGCGCGCACCCTTCACTGTGCCATCGTCCTCATCGTTGTCGTTGTTGTTGTTGTCGTCGTCGTCGTCGTCAAGAACGCCATTTTTTAGCGCACGTGGCCAGAAGGTGGAGTGCGCAGCAAAAACGTTAACCAGAGAGCCAACAACTAACGTAATGTCACACCTACCTACCGGTGGGGTCCGTTAGAAGAGACGCCACCATTGGTTGGCATAAATCACGCACCTACCGAAACGCTGAGAGTAAAGAACACATACATACACCTTCCATTCCATCCAATCGCTGGTTTAGTTTTGTGAGGCGCGCACCTGACACAGCTGCTCTCCGAAGCTCTCTGAAGCCGCTCTGCTTTTGCTGCAAGCACTGAGGTGGAGCCACTTGGTAGTACCATGGATCTCATTTGTATTTACCTAAGACATGGAGCATGGAGCAAGAAGAAAAAAATGAAGGGAAAGGAAAGGAAAGGAAAGAAACGTGGAACGTACATAGGTATACATATGTATGTGGAGAATGTACATATAAGAACTAACGAGCGAAACGAAAGCTGCGCTCAAAAAAGTCGAGACGACGATGAGAGTTCCTCACACACACATACACACAGATGCACAGAGACACACTGATACATACAGGCACATTAAGGTGTATGCCGAACGAACAGGCAACGACGAGACATTGACGCGCATACGATGGATTTTTCGCCTTTGCCGGTGACGTTGATGAAATCCCAAGTCCATATCAGCAGGGAGAGCTACTGCGCAAAACTACATTCACATGGAGGTGGACACCAAAATATGTCCAACTGTCATATGCTTTTCTAATCATTCTTTTTATGAAAGAAAGAGGAGAAAATCATTTTATGACTACTATAAATCATTTTTGGTTTTTCGTTTTTCTTTGCTCAGAACTGTAAAAGCTTCCCCGTTTTTCCATTGCCGACGGTAAAAAAAAAAGAAAAGGACTTGACATATGTACCTAAACCCGCCCCTTTCCCAGTTGGTCTTTTAGTCCTGTTTCTTTGCTTCCTTTCTTCCTTTCATCTTCAGCTACGTGAGCAAGCGAAAGAAGGTGCTTTGCTTTGGTTGGCTGCCAACAATTTCTCTGCACACCTTACAAAACCATAGGTAGGACGTGCGAGTGAGTGAGCCAGCAAGCAACAACCTGTGTGTGAAGCTATCTATGTGAATGTATGTTTGTATGTGTATGTGTGTGTGTGTGTGTGTGTGTGTGCTCTATGTGTGTGCGGTGAGAGCAAAACCGAATGCCAACGAAAAACGCACGACGAATGAACGGTGGAGGAGACTCAAGACCAACGGGTACAAAATAAATACAAAACAACTGCTACTTGTGGTTAGGCACAGAAGGTACCGCCGTTAAGGCGGAGGAAGGGGAGGTATATACATACATATTTACTAAAGATATATATATATATATATATATATATGTACATATATATATATGTATAGATATATAGATGAAGCTTTCCAGGAGTCGAAAATCAAGACTGACTGATTTGAAGCAGACTTTCAGGAGGAGCATGGCAATGTACTGTACTATATATACCTTTGTACCACAGGTACTTACACTACAAATGATTGAAAGAAAGAAAGAGAGAGAGAGAGAGAAAGAAATAGAGAATTATAGAGAGAGAGATAAAGAGAGTGTGTGGCACCTACAAGAGCATGCTGTTCTCTACTATATTTCTAACGACATTGGACGAAGACGAAGACCCCCAACACCTAAAGCAGGTACTCACTCACACTCACTCACTCACACACGCAAACACTCTCGCACAGATGGTTAAGACGAAGTATATATATGTACGTTCTCTGCTTGTATTTTGGTGGGTTCTGGTGGGGTGGGTGGCGCAGGTAGATTGGTGGATGCGTAAGGTATATTATTTACACAGACACGTGGAATACATTGATGGAGGTGTGGGGCCAGCACATGCGCACATAATCCCACAGAGAGTGAGAGTTCCTTAACAGAAAGTGCTAACATTTGTTAAACACTTAACATGACCCCTTCAACTGTTAATCAACAGCAGGGGAAATCCCACTGTTAATCTAAGAAACTTTTGGTTTATGTAGTTATCTCCTCTCCTGCTTATACATACATACATATGTATGTCTAAAAGAAAATAAAATCATAAATAATGTTAATTTATTTAGAAAATGCAGCTGCCGTCTACGCAGAGAGGAGTCTAGAGCAGCCTGATGACAGTTCGACCAAGATGTAGTCATAAAATACGAGGAGACTAACATGTATTTAAGTGTTGGTCGCTATACAAGATATATATATATATATCTATATATATATATGTATGTTATAGTTTGTTCGTATATGTATGTCTGAATAAATGTATGGTAGATGCGAGACATTGACCTATAAAATGAATTAACATAATTGTTGATTCTTGCGTTTTATTGTTGAGTGCGTTTTGTGTGTTTCTCCTCTACTTGGACTGGGAGTCAGAATCGATTTTGGTGGTCAAAAGCAAAAGTGAAAAGCCATGACAAAGCAACCCAAAGAAATTAACAATTTTTCGCTTAACTTGCTTAAAAATTCAACCAAAAAAACAATGTTATGTCTGGGCAAATGAACTTTATAAACTTTAAAGTTAATAAATATATTTAATTTAGAGTCATTTAATTATTAAAGTTTAAAGTATATGTTAATAGTAATAATGAACTGGGTCAGATGTGAAAGAAAATGAAGAGAAAATTGAGATAATCCTCATTTAATGTCTGAACAGATTATCCTAACTCTATTAATATACTACTATTAGTACATAAAACCTTAAAATTAATAATTAGCTGAAAATATCTATATAATATTTATATTTTATCTATATTAATATATAAAAAATATATTTAAATCAAATTATTTAAATAAATTTAGATCTTTCCCTTCAAGCAAATTATATTCGTTTCTTATCACTTTTCTTGGCCCTCTCAAGCGTATAAAACATATTCCCTAAGAATTATTATTTTTCAACAGAAAAAAAGGAAAATATTGCTAATTAATTAGCAATTAGAATTCCTTTTTATATCTATTACTCTTAGATTTGAATTGATAGGAAAAGCAAATTTTAATTTATGTTTAATTAAACTGTTTTTATATTCTTGTTTTTGTTTTAACTTTAGAATCTTTGCCATTGGCCTTTTTGGTCTAATTGAATTTTAATTATCGTTGATTTTACTTTTCGACCTTTGGCTCTAGAAAACAAAAACAAAAAAAAAACAGCAATAACAACAACAACAACAAAAAGAACAAAACTGAACAAAAAGCCGGAGGAACAACAACAATATTCAATTAACAGCTGAAGGGAAACAAAAAAAGTTGCGCATACGCCACGTTGTTACACTAAAACCAACAAATTTGCATTGCCAATGGGTAAAATTTTTAGCTCGTCCTGGCGCCAAAGTTTTCGTACACTTTTTCACTTGCTAACAAACTGGCCAAGTGGGCAGAGAGCAACAGGAAGTGGAATCCTTGTTGCTACAAATAACCGGCATCAACTTTAATCACCTGCTTAATTAAATCAGTTTCAGTTTCGCGCCAGTCGCCACCGTGGCTTGGACCAGAACCTGGACCGGGACCTTGTTCTGGCCCTGGCCCTGACTCTGTGCCATTCTCCTTTGGCTAGAAGCCATTGTGTTCTTGTTGCTTGCATAAATTATGCTGCATAATCACCTAGAAGCGTTACAGTTAAGCTTCTGGCCAGTGTCTTTTTGCCACCTCATTTTTGTTTCTTTTAGTTCTTTTTTTCATTTTTGTCGTCTTGATGTCTGATAAAGTGCTTAAATCATTTAAGGTTTTGTTTTCTTTTTTTTTCGTTTTCTCGTTTTCTCTTTCTCCATATTATTTTTGTTTTTATTGTTATTCGTCAAAGTTTTAATTTACTTGATGCTGGCGTTAAGTTTTTGCATTTTCTTTAATCAGATCAAAGAGAATTGATAAAGAATGGGATCTTTTTTTATATTTTTACATTTAACTTAAAAACTTTTTTATATATTTTCAACTGCTAAGTATATATTCTATTTTAAAAAGAGGTTTTTCTCCTTAATTCCATTAAATGTACTCTGACCTTGAGGGGAATTTAAATAATTTAATTGTCTTAACTAAAATGTAAATGGATTTTCAACCAATTAAAAGGTATTCAATCTTTGCACTTTATTTGGAATAATAATATGTTGGTTCTCTTAACCCAATCTTTAGTTCTATAAATATTTAAAGTTTTATATTGGATTAGTTATTCGGAAAGTCCTTTAAATTTTTATTAAATTTACTTGGAATTTATATTATAATATTTCTTTCTCATATTAAAAATAATCCTTTGTTTTGAGAAACAATACAAAAACCGAAAGCAATAACAAAGCAATTAGTACTAACTGAAGGTTAATTGGTAAGAGATCGCCCCCACCCCCCACCCACCTCTTACTACAATGCCCCTCTCATTCCTGGCTTATGTGTTAATATAATGGAACACAATTTACGTCAACTTAATGTTCATTTTGTTGTGAAGGTTTGCTGATTGTATTTTGTTCATTTGCTGCTCCATTTCGTACCCTCTCTCTCTCTCTCTCCCTCACTCTACCATCCATTCTCCACCTCAGATTTCCCGCAAAATGAGCTGCCTAGGTAAGATTTATGTGAATGGGCTGGAGGTTAATAGGAAGGAGATTGTTTGCCCACTCCTCCTGTTACTTCGGTTTTCTACATATACTCACTCGTTGATGGTCAAGTAAGGGCCTCAAGTGTGCAACGCAATTTAGAGAAAATATCAAATTTCTTCCCATATATACATACATACTCATATATATATATATATGGATGGATGTATAGAAACACTTTCACTCTTACTTTCACTTTGACTTGGACGTAGAAAAGTAAACAGAAGGTTAATGGATTTGACACACGGTTCAGGCATGGCATACATCGCCTCCTTCTATGGCATTCGCATCCGCCTTTTCCTTCTTTTCTTTGGCACTTGTGCGTGAAATGGATATGCTTTCAGGCTACGCACACACATCACACACACACACACACGGACACACATAGTAGCATATAGAGTAACACATTGTATGTACTTGTACCTAGCGGTAAACGAAAATTTTTTACGGCTACTCTGGTTACTCTTCAATTTTTACTAGAATTTTTCTGATTTTTCTGAGGACTTTAACTTTATCTGGGTGTAAAGACATCATTCCCTAGCCATTCCCCTTTTTCCTCCATAAACTTTTCCCTAAAATAGAAAAAAAGAGAAACAGAGACTTGTGTTTATTTAAACTTTCGCTGCACGTTCGCCAACAGAAGCTGCAGCCCCCCCCTCTCACGCACACACACACACACACACACACACCACCTAACAAAAAACAAACTAAAATAAAAAAAAATAAAGAAAAAGAAAAGCTATGAAGAAAAAGGAAAACCCGGTTCCAATCAGTCGTCCTCTGCTCTGTGTCTGGGCTGACAATTGGCCATCACGCGACTCTAGCAACCCCGCAGGCAAACGGCAAACGAAACGTGCTCCAACTGCAACTGTTTACAAATTTTTGACGCAGTTTTTGCACCAAAAAAAAAAAAAAAAATTGAAAAAAAAAATAGAAAAATATTGTTCAGTTTTACACCCCAACCGAAGCTGCATCTCCATACCCTGGACTGCAATTGCAAATAAATCATGTGTGAAGGTGTCCTTAGCCACCGCAGGCAATCTGCGCCACTGACAGTTTTAATGCCGAATGAAGTCCTGTTCCTCCAGTTCCAGTTCCTCCTGTACCAACAATTCCTCCTTCGTACAATTCTCGCACTTGTGGCATATGTGTGACGTTTCAATATCCTGTTGCGTGATTTTTATTTTCATATTTTTGTTTTTTGCTTTTTTTATGTTGATTTTTATTTGTATGTGTGCGTGAGATGAGAGAGGGCGTGCCGCCCTACCTCTTCTTGCTACGTGAAAAGTGGCAAGACGCAAGTCACAAATCAAAATGCCTGCCATTGTTTGGTTTACTTTCTGTTCCTGTTTGGTTTTTGCCAACATTTAGGCCTTTGAGCTGTCTACTTAGGAGTCTGGGTTAGATGGGGAGGGGAAGGGCATACAGGCAGGCCATTTGCCAATAAATCAAAACTTGATTTTTATCCCATTTTTGTGTTAGTTGTTGATTTTGTAATTTATGTCACGGTGTGTTTGCTACAACACTGAGACAGAGAGATAAAGAGGGTGGTGGGGGGGGGAAGCAGACGGAAAAGATGGTAAAAGGAAGACACACTAAATATATATGTATATATGTTTTGTCTATGGATATTTGTTTGATTCTAATGTATATTTAAGTGATCAAATTATTATTCCACTTGCGACTCTTTTAGCGACATTAAGTTATAATATTCCTGTATGGGTGAGGTGGGGGGTTAGAACTGTTAGAAGGTATTTTTAAAACAAGTTTTTCTTGAATAAAATCCATATTAAATGAATTCTATTTTTAGATATTGTTCCTGCTATTTTACTATGGATTGTTTATTTAATTCTTTGTTTAATAAACAGTCTATCAATTTACTCTTAATTCTCTTTTTGAGTCTAAATGTAATTATTATCTAGAACCAATACAACGATTTTTTATAAATATTTTTTACAACTGTATATATATATATATTTATATATATATTTATACATATATATTTTTCCTATATATTTCCCTTACTTATTTGCTCCCTTCGCATGGCCCAAGTAAAATTGTAATATCCATTTACTGCAGACAACAACAAGAACAACAGCAACTAAAACTAAGTGAGAAACTAAAAGAAACTTTTTCAATACCATTTTTCATAATTCTGCTTTGCACATTGACACCTAACCAAAAGTCATTCAATAAGGACTCAAAAGACAAGCGTCAAGGAAAAAATTTGGTTTGGGCTAAAAACGCTGTGGAACATTTAAAAAAAAAAAAAAAAAAAAAAAAGGAATACACTAAAAAATTGTGAAAAGCACTCGAACAAAAAAAAAAAGGAAGAAAAAAAGAAAGCAAGAAGCACATTTTGGACATGAACATGGACACTTAACTGACAATGTCTGACCTTTTCAACAACCAAGAACAACGAAAATGGTCGAAAAGTAAAAGCAAATTTAAGCAAGATATAAGAAATAACTAAAATTGATGCATGTGTGTGTGTGTTCGTGAGTGTGTATGTTTGTGTGTTCGTACAAATGTGCCCAACTGTAGTAGTAGTAGTAGTAGGAGATTGGCATGGTGGGTGTTAGGGGAAAGGAAAAGGGAAATATGTAAGAGTAACTATAAGAAGATATAGTCATAGTGGAAAAGGGGGATGATGATGACCAACCCAAAGTGAAATGCTTACGTGATGTTCAAGTTTTTTTTTTTTCTTCTTATGCCAAGCGACATGTGAAGGTCGCAGGGAGGGCAATGGTGAGGCACAAAGAGAAACAGAAACACAGACACAAGTCAAGTCAAGTCAGCGCATTGTTGCATACGCAAAAAGGGAGAATCTAAACGAAGACATGGCGCCTTTTGTGTCACAGTCACAAGTTGCCAACAACCGCAATCCGAGTGTCAAACTTTAAACTGTCAAAAGTTGCCATCCCACCCATCTTTCCCCCTTTTCCATGCTTCTCTCTCTCTCTCTTTCTCTCTGTAGATGTTGTCTGAGCCCATCTACGTGAGTTGAACTCAGTTGGCGTCAAGTCAACAGCTGCTACTGCTGCTGCCACACGCCTTGGCTCAATATTGATACAAGTTTTCAGTCAACTTTCATCTTGCCACCAATACGATTGACGATTAAAAGGACATTTAAAGCCAAGATAACCATATGTATGACCGGAAATGGAAAGAGTTGTAAGGGAAATGCAGCTCAATGATACACCAAAAGGGAAAAACCGCAAGCTGCAGCTGCACCAGCAATAGCCAATACACAGATGCCCCATTTGGAGGCCTACCTATGTTCATGTGCATGTACGTGTGTGTGTGTGTGCATATGTGTCTGCGTGTGTGAGTGTGTGCAGTTCGGGTCACAAATTGCCTCCCTCAAAATGTCCAAATGACAAGCAAACAACAGATGCCCCTGCAAGTATGCTACAATAAACTGCAGCCTGTGTATACAGTGAGACCCAAGAGAAAATGACTACACATAAAAGTTGTCCTTTAACAATTCTGTCTCTCTCTATTATTGTAAATGAAAGATAAGATTGTTTAAAATAATTGTTTAATATTAACAATAATCTTAACAACTGTTTCTTTTATCAAGACTCTACTGTAAGAGTGTGCTATAGATACGTGTGGTGTGATTGTTCGTGTGAATGCCTGTGTATGTACGATGGTTGTTGCGTGTTTACGCAACGTAACCAAAGTCAAAACCTCGATTAGGATTCAATCTGCTGCGGGCCACTCGCAACGTTGTTTGTCCTTGTTGCTGTTACTGTTGTTGTTGTCGTTGTTGTTGTTATTGCCTGCCCCGCAGGTCAGAAGCAAAGTCAAACCGATTAAAACGCACACAGTTACACACACACACATGGTCAGAATCATTCTATGGATGCCAGCTTAATTGTTCTGACCCGCTGAAAGTGCTTTTGTGTCCATATAGGTATTCTTCAAGGGGCAATTAACTGCTAAGCTTCCGATGCAAAACAACAACGAAAAAAAACCAAAGAAAAATGAAGTAAGCAAGTCGTCCCTGACAACTTGGGGTATACCCTGTACCAATAAGACATATTTCATAAAATCAGACTTTTATCAGATTTTACCAATCATCTCTAATCTCTAAGTTGGCCATCTTTTGGCCGATTTTGAAAAGTTTTACATCAATCTTCTAGATAATTTCTATATTAGAAAACTGCATTAAAAGTTGAAAAAAGTTGAAAAAAAAATTTTGTTCGGATTTTTGCAATTTTTTGCAGTGTAACATCGTTAAAATTTGCAAAAATCGGGTCGAAAATTAGTTTTCCAGATTTTTATGCTAATTAAAAATGGCACTTCTAAGAAGGAAATAAAGATATAGTTTTTCAAAATCAGACGAGATTTGACTGAATTGGAGCCCTCCGAAGTAGAGGTACCTTCGAAGGATTTGTTTGTTGTCCTTCTTTTGAAGAATTTTACCAATCTTCTATAGGCTCTAAGTTGGCCATCTTTTGGCCGATTTTGAAAAGTTTTACATCAATCTTCTAGATAATTTCCATATTAGAAAACTGCATTAAAAGTTGAAAAAAGTTGGAAAAAAAATTTTGTTCGGTTTTTTGCAATTTTTTGCATTTTTTAACCATCGTTAAAATTTGCAAAAATCGGGTCGAAAATTAGTTTTCCAGATTTTTTTGCTAATTAAAAATGGCACTTCTAAGAAGGAAATAAAGATATAGTTTTTCAAAATCAGACGAGATTTGACTGAATTGGAGCCCTCCGAAGTAGAGGTACCTTCGAAGGATTTGTTCGTTGTCCTTCTTTTGAAGGATTTTACCAATCTTCTATAGGCTCTAAGTTGGCCATCTTTTGGCCGATTTTGAAAAGTTTTGCATCAATCTTCTGGATAATTTCCATATTAGAAAACTGCATTAAAAGTTGAAAAAGTTGGAAAAAAATTTTGTTCGGTTTTTTGCAATTTTTGCATTTTTAACCATCGTTAAAATTTGCAAAAATCGGGTCGAAAATTAGTTTTCCAGATTTTTATGCTAATTAAAAATGGCACTTCTAAGAAGGAAATAAAGATATAGTTTTTCAAAATCAGACGAGATTTGACTGAATTGGAGCCCACCGAAGTAGAGATTCCTTCGAAGGATTTGTTCGTTGTTTTTTGTAGGATTTTACCAATGGTTTATAGGCTCTAAGTTGGCCATCTTTTGGGTGATTTGGAAATGTTTTACATCAATCTTCTGGATAATTTTATTTAAAAAACTGCATTAAAAGTTGAAAAAGGAAGTTCACTCATATGAGTGAACGAAACTAATGCGTCATTTGGTACAAGGTAACGCGTGCACTACACGGATGTCGACACCAATTTGGTTACTCCAGTTCTTATAGTCTCTGAGATCAAGGTATTCATACAGACGGACATGGCCATATCGACTCGGCTGTTGATGCTGATCAACAATATATATACTTTATGGGGTCGGAAAATTTAGTTTATGCCTGTTACATACATTTTTGCGACTTTAATATACCCGTTTACCCTATGGGTACAGGGTATAAAAAGCAACAAAAAAAAAAAAACAACGTAGGGGATAAAAAAATAGTTCCCTTAGAGTGCGTGCGTATGTAGATAGATAGATATATGTATGTATATATGGTTGTGCGTCCCGCTGCTTGCATAGATTAGATTTTTAGTCGTAGCCCCTGCCCCCATGACCGCGTCACACCATTGGATGGGCAAAATATTTGCACTGACGGCAAGCAGCAGCAGCAGCAGCTGCCACACCAAAAAAGGGACCACAGCCAGTGGCCATAAAACAGCCATTAACGCCAGGAGTCGAAACTGGTTTTTAAGCTACGTTTTATTTATATTTTTTTCTTTTGGGTTTTCTAAAACAATTTTTAAAGTGTTTAAATTTGAAAGACAATTTTGCAATCAGTATTAAAAGTAATTAGACAAGGTGCAAAAAATAATTGAATCTGAAATGTAATCTGAAATGGAATGTCCTTGTTTAATTGCAAGTATTTTCCTGAATTTAGGCATAGGTAACATTAATATCCATGAATTATCTTATATATTATAGAATAATGATATGATATACTATTTTTATAAGACTATCAATGTGTTTTTTCAATGTTAAAACTTAAATTTTACAAAATAAAATATGTAGGTACTATTAAAGCAATGTTCTCTAAAGCTCTTTAATTAGAAACGATTGTGATCCTAACTATCGATCGTAACTTGTTTTTCTTTTTTAAATATTAATATATATAGACTACCTTAAAGAATATTTGGACTACTTTTTATCCATTAATGTAGAGATATATCCTTCAAGCACTTAAGACTCTAGTATCTACAAGACCTTGAAAAAGAATTTGAAGTAGTTTATTTTGATTTATTCAGACTCATCTGTTGATTCGTATGAAGTATCTATATACTCTACCTTTTGTATAGTTATTTTGCATAATTATAATATGTATAATAGAAGGACAAAAAGCAACAAAAAGTTCCAAGGAAATTAACTGAGAATTTGGAATAAAACTGGTTTAGTGATTACTTTCATTTCTAAACTTTGATTAATACTAAAGTAGTATCAATATAATTTATCAATATAAATTATTGAATATTAAGTTACTAGTGTTCTTCCATCGTTGATTTTATAAAAAAATTAAAAAAGAAATTAACAATTATACCTATTTTGTTAACAATTGCAACTGGAATACTTATCAATTTCTACAACTAATTTACAAAAAATACTCAAAGAAACACACAGTCTTATATTTTACCTAATCACTTTAAGTAGTAACTCCCTTTTAGTTCATTCCTTTCTATCTAGCAAATGGGTGTGACTAAATATTAGCCGAGTAGAAAGCGAACAAGAAACCAATTTAAACGTAAAAAAAAGATAGATGGAAATAAGAAATGGAGAAAAAAAAAGGTAGCCAAGACTAAGAGAGACGACCAAGGCAAAGAAACCAGCCACACCCATCCGCTTGAGCCTGTCGGAAGGAAACTGCGGCAAATTAATTTCTCGAGTGTCTTTTGCAGCAGCCCGCGGACATGGCCAAGTCCTTGAGACTCAAGGCAAATCTTCGGTACTGCAGTACGTATATATGTACATATATACATACATACGATGAAGGTGAAAAACAAGTTCTTTGGATTCTGACAACCACATTGAAGTGAGATAGATGCTGATTATGCTCAAGTGTTCATATTACCACTTCAATACGAGCAAACAAACCATTTGTTTGCCGAAATCTGCAGAAATCTCAATCTCAATCTCTCTCAATCTGCTGCCCTGCTCCTGCTCCTGCTCCTGCTCCTCATTGCATATTGTTGTTTAAATAAAAATTTAAAGCAAATTGCTGCGCGGAAGTAAATCGTTTGTGGTGAATAAAAAATGTAAGCCAACAGCATATCAAATTACCCATGCCAAGCCCAGACCCAGGCCAGGCACAGTAACATGGCCCGCACACGCACCCACATCTACATAGATTCACATCCAGGCGGGGCAGATGACAAAGTGGCGTGTGGGGGGGGAATGACGGTGGTGTACCGTAGTTGGAGTGTAACAAGGTGTAGCATAAGCAGCGGCAAAGTAAGTCAGCTTGTTGATAAGTGTCTGCCTTTTGGTGGTGGGGATGGAGAATGGCGAAGATTGGATGGGGGGTGGGGGGGTATTCAGAGGATGCGGGATGCTTACGATGCGGTTGACAGTTGACAGTCTGCGTTTTGCGCGTTTTGATGCGATGCTGAAAAATTGTTGCTAATTTTTTACTAGATTCATCTTAGGCTATATCGCATTTCACAGCGTCTTAAGTGAAAATGGTTGGCATTTTAATTTTATTAGATCTCAAAGACAGAAAGGAAATGTTGAAATCTGTGATGCAAATAGATGAATAGACAGGACATGAAAAGAAATATATTTATATACCTCAAGACAAATTATAATGAAAGAGATTTTCGTTTCATTTTTTTAAAAAATGTAGCAAATGATAATTGAAATGGCCAACAAGAGAAGGAATTAGTATTAACTAGATTTAAGATTGGTCTTTATCTCATTTAGCTATTTAATCTTTGTAGTATTCACTTTTCGTTTTCTGAATTGTTGATTTAGTTGTTTAGGTATTAGATTAAATCAAGTCTTATATACAGCTGAGATCCAGGTAAGATCCAGATTGGAACCAGATTAGTTCCAGATTTAGATACCGATTAGATCCAGATTAGATCCAGAATATATCCAGATTGGTACCAGATTTTGATCCTCTAGATCTTTCTTTTTTATCTCAAATTTATATCCATTTCAAATTGATCTGAAAAAGAATTTTATCAAAAATTTAGTTTATTCAATGTTAATGAATGAATTCAAAAGCTGATAAACAAGCAAAGACTTTACTTTTATCAATATAGAATATATAGAATATCCAAGATATTATTTACCTTTTTGATAAGCTGTAGAAGTAAGGTGAGAGATGGAATTGTTCTTTTTACCACAATCCATCCGGGAGTAGCAAATGTTCATTGTTTTACCATGACAGTCGTTGAATTGCCCAACCATATATCCCAATGCAATTTAGGGAGCCGCAGAAAAATGTTGCCCAACGACCAAATATAATGTACAAATATATATATGTATGTATATATATTCAAGCATATGTGTTGATATTCTACACAATGTATTCTCACATACAGGCACATATAGACAGACAAACAAAAACAACAACAACAAAAACAAGAGACGAACGACTTGAGGGATTTTGCAGAAATGACATTTGGCTCCGCATGTGACAAGGCAACAGCAGCCGTTGGCATTGAAAAAAGCAATTTAAGTCAAGTACAGAAGGACACGCAACTCACACGCATACACCCACATACACACACACACACGCACACATGTGTTCAAAGGACATGCAATCAGGCAAAAGGCACACAAGTATGCCAATCGTGCTACTCATTCCAACATATCTTCATTTCATTTTGTATATAAAATTTGATAAATTACC
Source organism: Drosophila sturtevanti (assembly GCA_018150375.1). Classification (NCBI taxonomy): domain Eukaryota; kingdom Metazoa; phylum Arthropoda; class Insecta; order Diptera; family Drosophilidae; genus Drosophila; species Drosophila sturtevanti. The sequence continues at coordinate 3,119,610 of JAECWJ010000408.1, read as the reverse complement.
TCCATTACCTTTGCGCTTACATCATTTGAATAGGTGAAATCAAGACAAAATGCCTGTCAGCAATCAATCTTAACTGAAAATTGCAAATGAAATGAAAAATAAATCGAAATATAAACAGATTTTTGTAAAATTGGACCAAAAACCAAAACAAACCAAAAAAAAAAAATTTTATGGTACAAGGCCAATTAAATCTAATTAATAATTAGAATTTGAGCTGGTTAACTAAACAACAGATTGTGCTAAAATATAAATACATATATAGTATTAGTATTACTATTCAATTCACCGATAGTTCAGTTAATGACAATATAATTATATATATTCCAACATATAATTATTTTAACAACCTTATAGTTTATGGAGTAAATAAATTTTCTAAGTAATTTCATTTTATTGTATGAAAATTTGAATCTTTATATTAATCGACCTATATTTCAATCGACATATATTTCGATAGTTCAATTTACTATATATAATTGGATATATATGTTGGATATATGTATGTTAAATATTAACTAAATAAAGCAAACAAATTAAATTACCTGTGATTTTGTTTACAAGGGTATATCAACTGTTCATATCAAAAGTATTATATAATGACAACAACAATAAAAAATCGTATTATCTATCAATATGAATCTATAATATAATTAACAATTAGTTGGCTATATAAACAGATTCAATTGGTGTTTCATTATCATTATTATTATACCATGCTGGTCATATTGATTCTATTGCTGGCATCGGCTAATTTTGTGCACTCCACCAATTACGATTTTAGCTTTGAGGATGAGGAACTATTTCGAAGTTGCGAGGACTCGGTAAATCCTGATATCCTTGGACCGGAGGGCTTATTTAATATCAGTGAATTCAAAACTACAATGAAGGAAGAAGGCATTTTAGTCGAGGGCAATTTGACATTAGTCTGGGATATCAAACTGACAGATCGTGTTGAGGTAATCGTTGGATAATAATTTTCTTAAATATAATAAATGTCAAACATTATTTCAGATTTTCTTCGAAGTATTTTATTTTGATCGAGGTACCTGGTCTCCCACCATATTTAGCCTTAAATCAAAGGATTTTTGTAGTTACATGTATAATGAAAATCAATATTGGTATACATTCTTTTCAAAACATATTACAAATGCCGTGGATGTGAAAGATAATTGTCTCAATATTCCAGGAGTAAGTTAAATTCAAATGTTCAAATAATAATTACAATTTAATAACTATTTCTAATTATTTTTCAATTAGACAAAACTTATATTGGAACCATATATTCTTCGTATGAAATTAGCCATAAATGGTCAGATAAAGAATGGAATGTATAAGATTGTCCTTAAGATGACGGCTTTTGATCAATTCAATGTAAAGCGACCAACTGCGATTTGTATGGAATTTCGTGGTGATGTCAATAAAATATAAACAAAGATATCAAAAGATAGATACAATCAAGATTCAAGCAAATAGTGTGCACAAACGGTTACTGGCAATAGTTTTTTAAAAAATTGATGATTTATTAGACAACTCGATTTCCAGGACGATATATTGGCTTAATGAACATTTGATTCCATTCGTTTATCCAAGATGTCATAGCTAAATAAAATCAAAGTTATTTATTAAAAAAAAAAAAAGAGGAGAAAAAAATCGATTGAATCGATTAAGATTTAAACTGATTGCTTACCCAGTTTAATGCCGTCTATAACTGGACATGCTCCGTGCCAAGTGTTTTCATCAAAATCATGTGAATCGCCATCGAGATTGTACCAAAATATAGCTTTGCCCTTTTCTGCTGGAACTCTTAAATTGATCCAGGGGAATACAGTGGCTCCTCCATGAGTTACATCGCTAAGCTATCATTGATATACCATTCATTATCTTTGACTAATCAAATTGATCTTTTATAGAACTTACATAGAATAATACTGTGGCAATCCGGTCACCATTTATTGCAGTATACCAAAATGAACTATTAAAAAAATCATAATGCGGTGTAAAGTGTCCGCCAAAACCGTATCTAAGCATCTGAAAAGTATCAATCGAATTCAATTTAAGACCAGTTAGATCAAACATTCGTTCCATAATCCGATTAATAAGTTTGGTAATTCGAATTGGGGTCGGGTGCTGATCAGCTAGTATCCAAACACCATCCACAGTACGATATTTTTCGCCATTCTTTAATGCAGGACTATGGATTATTGTTTTTTCAAACAAAGGGGTGGTGAATTGTATTAACTCTGATATTTCCATATCGGACAGAACATTGTGATAAGCAACTATATAAGGATTAAGTGATAATTGTTCCATACGAAATGGTGCCAGTTGGAGAAAAGGTGTTGTTGTGGTATTATATCGGCATTGCAATCTGGAAGATTTCGGTTTGAACGATGAGCGACAGAGCTTGTTATATATGTTTGGCAATAGATCGTATAAATATACATTATCCTCCTGTTTATTGTCGACATTGAATAAAAGTGCCAGGTGTAGATTGGCAATTTTATCTTTATCATTGTGTAATATATTTTCGACTTGCTTCAGATCACCTAAGGAAAGTACATATAATTATATATCAATTAATTAACAGATTTAAAAATTAATTACCCATTTCTAAATGACATCGTGCCAATAACAAATTAACATCATCAAGTGTTAAGTCCAATACTTTATTGATCCATATATCACTGGAATTTATTAATTCAGATGCAACAATTAGCCATTTGATGGCTTTTTTATAAGATCCAAGACGATAATGATGCATTGCTATAATATAACAATCTGATGCTGAAAAATTTGCACTAAAAAATAAAAGAAATTGATTCTATCCTTTACAATCAATAATATAGACATACTTGTACTGAATACCATCCACAAGACCCTTGGCCATATCCTTTGGTTGTGCCTTATATGTATGTTCGATGCGATAAATTGCCTCTGTAGCGTCTTTAATATCTTTGGATAATGGTAATTCAACAAGTTTCGTTTTCAAAAAATCAATTTGTTCTGCAAATTAAATAATGCTAATGACTTTAAGATATAAATAATTACAATCGTAAATCCGACCTTGACCAACTCGATTTCTCATCAGTTTATCCAAGATCTGCCAATCTGAGTACATGTGACGAATAAGAGGAAAACTATTCAAAGGATTTCCAAGATATTCCTCTTCTTTATCCTTCGCTTCTCTCAATGGTTGGCTTATCTCATCGGATATTCTTTGTTTTTTTTCAAAAACTATTAGTTGGTTGGTTTAGTATGAGTTACTAAAAACATACCTTTGCAGCAACTCAATTCTCTCCTGCAATTTCTCAGCATACTGATCGAGATTCTTTATAAGTTCCTGATCGGTTTTCATTAGTTCTAATCTATGAGCTGGCATACTGACGTAGAATTTATGTTGACTATCGTGTTGCTGGCATATTGTTATATGAAAAATCAATTGGAGTATAAAAATTCTTCTAAGTTGCAACATTTTGTTAGGAAAAGTAAAATTAAACTGATTTAAAAGTGTAGAAATTATATAAATAATAATTCTCTAAGCTAATTAAAGTGTGAAGCATAAAAATAAGTTAGCAAATAAAAAGAAATTGGAAATAATGCATGGTTCTTAAAAGAATACCAAACATTTTCATAGTACAAAAGACATTACTTGATTTACTAAGAATCCAGTCTAATTTCTTTACAATTTATTATAGAATTTTACAAAGTTATGCACTTAGGGGCTAACATCAATTTGATTGTCTTATTACTCATCTTCATTGTAAAAGAACTTGAAAATAACTAAAGAGACAAAATCAAACTTATAAGATGAATTTGTTAATTCGAAAGTCAATCAAGAACCCACCTAGTCCACTGCCTACAACATTTGGGCAGATTATATGCTCAAAGTCTCCCACATTAAAGGTGACCAAAGCGTCGCCTTGACGCGGATAAACAATCATTGGTTGATTAGGTAGGGTTATGGCTCCACCCACTTTGACATCATTGAGCTAAACGAAGATCAACAAAACATATAAATCCAAAGAACAGAAATCGAATGATTGCAACTTACAAATATAATTACTGTGGCCTCGATATCATTGAAATCCAGATCGGCAAACTATAATTATATCGAAACAAAAGAAAATTCTTGAGGGTAATAAAAAAAAACAAACCATATACAAACCATTCGAGATGTCTTTAACAATTGAAATATCCTCACTGCATCCTGTAGTTGACTGTATTCCATTATATATAGATTTTTCATTTCTCTATTTAATCCCGTCATATCCTTGGTGCGTTCGTTAATACGTGTCGTCACTTTACTATAAAGTTCGTTAATGGAACAGCCATTAATTCGACCCTCGCTCATCGTAAACTTGTCACTGCTGCGGCATGTGTGGAAGATCTTTTTCATATGAAGTATCTCATTTTCATAGACGATATCATGATAGACCATTGTATATGGTTCATAAAGAACTTCCTCAAGTTTGAGGGGTGCCAGTTCAAGGAATGGAGTCACCATGCTATTATATTCACAACTTAATTCACTGCCAATTGAGAATTTTCCTTGGCATTGCTTTTGTATTTGGCTAATTTTAGTAACGGCTGTTGTCAGGGGCTCCACTGTATCGAGCATTATAAGTATATCCAGATCTCTCTGTTGCTGCAGTAAATCAACATTATGCGGTTCCAGGCGAATAGCCGCATTCAGAGACTTTAACGCATCGTTCCGCCTATCTGAAAAACTTTTCATTTAAAGCATGTTTCATATAATTTCTTATAATTATACCCACTTAAATTTTTAAGAACTTTTGAATGCATTTCATAAATTTTCCAATGGGGTACATCCAAAATACTATATAGATGGCTATATTGAGATACATTATAGTTATCCGCTGCAGCTGATAACCATTCGACTGCCTCAAAGTATTTATGTTGTCTATACAACTCCATTCCCATATGATAGCAATCCAAGGGAGAAAGATATAAGTCACTAGACAAATAAATAATATGAAATTAGTTTAAACGCTAATAATTACATATATTTTTTTCATTGTTGTTTACCTGTTGAACTCGTTCTGACTAAGGAAGAATCTTGGTTCGTACTGATAGAATTTCGTTATGGACTGCAGGCTATTCACTGCATCCTTAAACATATCGGTTTGAGGCTGCTCCAAGAGTAGCTTTTGCATGTTCTTTAGTTCAACGGATCCCACTTGTTTCTTCATATATATCTGCCATTTGGTCCAATCCTGATGCATATGTCGCATCAGTCGAAAGGCATTAATCGGATTCGATAGATACAACTCGGGATCCTGTTCGGCTTCTCCCATGGTTTTTTTGTAGTCATCCAAAGCTCTAAAATAAATAACTTAATAACTTATTTATAAACACAAATGAACTCACTTATCGATAATGTTGATTTTCTCTTCCAACTCTTTGGCATATTGACGAAAATTTTGCAACAGTTTATTTTCTAAGTTAATCATATCCCTCATTTTCGGCAAGCTTGTGGCTCCTATGGAGGCGGCAGTCAGTAACAGGAAATAAATCGGAGCAAACATGACAAGGAAGGCTTAGAACAGCTGAAATACTTATGCTGAAAACGGCGAAATCTATACCTAAAGCTTGAAATTTTTAATTTTAACCATAACAAGTTCAATTTGCCGGTTAAGAGTGTGGAGTATTTCTCAACGGCATAATTAAACATTGCCAAATTACTTTTTAAATCAATATAACGTTATCTGAAGCCAACTTACAGCAAGTTTTACACTTTAAATATGATTTCTTTGGAAGATCTACACATCTTTACCCCAAGATCGAGGAGAAAGTTAATAATATATGATGACACAATTCAGAGATTTTGCTTAAGTTCAACCAGATTTGAAAAATTGAAAAATATAAAGATCCAATTAGAACGTAAATAATTCCAAAATACAATTTCACAGTATGTTTGTATAGTCTCGTAGTCTGATTATGTACCTTCCACAGATCATAGCATCATTATTTGTACATTATATGAGATAAATAATTAATTACTGTTGAATGTTTGATTTAATTTAACGGATTATCTTAGCGGAACGTCGCACTGTTAAATTAAAAGAACCCTGTTAATTAAACAATCCAAGCCTCTGTCAACTTAACAAGTCTCTGTTAAGTATATCAACACTTAACAGCACTTGCCCTATACTGTTTTCCAACACTGGTTCAGGATTTTTACTTTCCAGCAAGTTTGTTATTGTTTGACAACACTATGTTGGTGATGAAAGATTTCAACGGAACCAATTAAGACGTACATAACAGAACCAAATCAGAACTTTATTCACTCTTTAATTTGAATTTGTCGCTGCAGAGCATTTAGTTGCAATTCCAATAGGTGGCGTCGTAACGAATTGAATCGATAGATATCGATAAGCAAAATAAATAAAAAACGAAAATATGCAGAGCATTTAGTTTGAAGTCCAATAGGTGGCGTCATAACGAATTGAATCGATAGATATCGATAAGCAAAATAAATAAAAAACGAAAATATATCTGCGAAAAAGTAAGAATAAGAAACTCGTATTTGTTTTGGCCATTTTCTGTTTGTGGTTTCTTTCTTCAAGCGCAGACAGTAATCGAAAAATAAGAACAACAAGGGAAAAATTCGTCATGCTACTGCAAAGGAACAAGTAAAAGCGGAATTTGTATAATTTAATTAGTGTCTCGTTTTCTGTGTATATGTGTGTGTTGCTTTTACATCTAACCAGTTCTCCTTTTCTTTTGTATGTTTATTTTACCCTTATCTCCTTCCCCCGTCCATTCGCACCAACAGTGTTGTCATAGGTTAAGAAAAACAGCTAGAACTTGGCTTAAATAATGTAATAGATAAGCTAATAACGTTTTAAACATCTTATATCGTTTTTGAGTTTTCAGATCTGAAACCAAAATTTACTTTCTTTTCTATTTTGATTTGCCTAAAATTTGTATTTTCTTTCTAGTTTCCAGCCACACATTTTGTAAACTTTTGAAAATTTACTAGCGTTTAGCCTTTTTCTTTCTAACAATCTGGCAACATTTTATACGCTCTACTTTTTGTTGTTACCATTCGCTTTTATTTATATGCATACATATATTCGTACATTATATGATATGTATGTACATTCGTATATATATTTGAACAGAGGAATATCGTGTCTACGAATTTGTTAATTGAAAACGTTAATCAGTCAATAAGCTCACATTCAGTCAGACGGTCGGTTTACCATCCTCATCCTCTTTCTCTTTCGCGCACTCACTCGCTCGTATAATCGGGCTCTTATCATTGAGATTTCGCGCGTATTTTGTTTTTGTTCTTTTTTCCATTTTCGGTTCTTGAGTGAAATCCGAGTTTTTTGTCAGGTAAAATTGTTGATAAACGGTTGGCAGGCAATATGCATTATACTATACCATTCAGATAAGATAATAATGCAAAATAGAATTGGATTAATTACATGACACATTTACAAGCGGTGTCCAATCAGACTCACGTGCTTAACCTGTGTGAGCAGCAATAACAAAAGTGTGGGTGCTGGCGTGGGTAAGGTGGTGCCGATTAATTAGTGTGTCTCTGTATCAGTTCTTCTTCTTCTTTGTATACATTATTTACTTGGATTCAATTAACTACGTTTTGTATATGTATATGTATGAATGTATGTATGTGCATATATAGTCACTCAAATTACAATAAACGCCCCAGCTCTCATGGGACAAGGGGGAGTGAAAAGTGTGAGAAGAAACGGGTGCGGCCGGATTTCGATCTGAGGCTGGGGCCGGGCCTGGCATGGAGCCAACCCCATATAATAATACTTAACAATGGTCTAACATTGCAGCAGCAACAACTACTAATAATAAATGCCACCGAAAGCCAGATAAGCCACCAGCAAATGTCAACTAAAACAAGAAGAAGAATATTAAAATATTTACTCAAATGCGGCAGCAACGACTTGTTGTTATTTGAGTGAAATGGTTAAATGTTATATATGTATATACATTTATATATATATATATGTATATATGTATGTATGTTGATGAGTGTAAATATATTTCGAATTCAAACACTCAAAGTATATACATACATATATATGTATGTATGTATGTGTATATGGGAAGATACTCTTAATCAGCATGAATGTTTTTGTTGATATATTAATTACATTACTTCTCAAGTCTTGGATCAAATGTTTTATATAGAATGTAATAACTTACTTTACTTGTAATTCGATTGTTTAAAATTATTTGTTTATTACCAAAAGATATAAGAAGAAGAAGCAGCAGAAGCTTAAAAAAAAACATCACATTAGATCTAGATTAGAAATATTTACACTTCGATATTGATTGATTAGGATTATCCCTCCCATTAACGTCTATCGGCTGCATCAAAACTATTTGATTTTAATTTTAAACTTCCCCTAGTCAATTGATTTAGATCGATAATGGATAGATAAGGCTTGGGCGGGACATTAACTGGCAATGGCACCTCAATGGTGACAGTGGCTTGTTTCTTGCTCCTGGCACCGCCAACAATACCACCTCCTCCTCCCCCCATTCCTCCGCCATATTCACTAGATGTTTTGAGTGCACTCAATGAATACTGATCATGTACAACATTTCCACAAGTGGCCGTAACAGCACGTCTATAATTACGATAACCACTGAAAGTACTGCTACCTGGAGCAATAGGTCGCGATGGAGAGAAACCACCTTCATCGGAGGAGCCACCACCGCCAGAATCATAGCAAATACTTAGATTCGTATAGGCAATGGGAGCATGACAACGTGTAGTCTTTGGACGTGGTTTCACTTCATATCGAGTCTTTGAGCGGGAACGAGAATGATGAGTACGTGGTCGCCCCCGCCTATTGCCACGCATCTCTGGTACAATTGGCAGGGGTAAAATATTAATGAAACGATAGTATTGCAACAATGTTCGTGCCAAATTCCGGCCAACACGATAGTCTGTCCCATGAAAATAATAAAAAGAGATCAGTATTTAAGTAGAATAGCAATCAATCGATTTCACTTACAACCATCTTCGTTATAGAGGGCAATCGTTTTGCCATCACGCAAATAATGCCCAGCCATGGATACCTCCAAAGTATAGGCATTCACTGTATCACTCAAACGGTCACAACTGAATCTTCTAATGCTGCCAATTTTACGTTCATCTGCATTGAACATGGTATGTTCGGCCACATAATCTGGAGCATTGCTGGCAAATAGTCGAGGGAACACCAAATGGCGTTCATAACGATACACATCCTCATATGTATTGCCATAAATGAAGCATCCATGCATACTGTTATTGGCATGCAAATCGATCACAAAGTCTATTTGATATGTCTACAAAATAGTTCAAATAGGGTAAGTCTTATATATAATAGTACATCAAATTGAATATAATAATTACATCTGAATTATCTAACTCTTTCAGCATATTTTTGACGGCATGCAATTCAGGTTGAGTGAACTCCGATGCCAAATGCCAATTACGATTCATATCCTGTCCCATCAGATTGCAACGATTGTTGCCGAGAAACACTCCATCCGGATTAACCATTGGCACAATTTTAAAAACAAAATTCTCACGCAATACATGGGCAATGGGATGATTACCCACAAGAAATTCAATTAATCCCTGACAAACATGTGAGGCTGGAGCCTCACTTGAATGTGTTCGGCATAGTATCACAATGACACGGATAAAACTTCGCTCCAAACGATTTGTAGAACGTTGCTTTTGAGTTACATGATCGATGGTTAAAAGATCCACATTACGATTTTGCTGTCGATGAAAAATTAAATTTGATTAAGATGATATATATAGGTATATATATATGTACCTACCAAAGTCTTAACTAGAACACATCGTGTAAAACGTTTATCCGCACCTTGTCTGGCATCAATCACATTGAGATATGACTGCAATCTGGAATAACTATATGGCCATGCCAAACAGAACTGATAGACATCATCCTCTTTGTCAAAGATAAAGGCAAAACTTAGAACATAATGTCCCTGATGCATAGCCGAACGATAAAAGAAAACCTGACGTTTGGGCAAACGTTGCCATTTTGGTCGACTGGAGGATTTCACCAAAGGTGTCAGACCGGAATTGAATAAATTGCGGCTTTTACTTATATTGACTATATTAAAGAGTACACGCTGATCCTGTTTCACATTATCCACCGTAAAATTGTACCAGAAACGAAAACGGGGATTACAGGTGTCTGGTCGCAGGAATAAATCATATTCAAATTCTCCCACCAATTCCGCTTTACCCAAATTTCCCGTTTCAAAGGCCGCATCGAAACACAAATGTCCACGTTTTGCCTTGCCGCTCTGTCCAGGTGGTCGTATGATCACTCTCGAGACATTGCCCAGACCTCCCTCACCATCGCTATCTTCGCTGTCTGGAAATGTATAGAAAAATCAGATCAAATGAAATGAGATATGATCGAAATAAAGATCATAACAGCAGTACCATCCGAGCCTCGCTCGTACATGGAAGTGTGCTGTAAAGGATCACAGGCTATGCCCAGCATTTTGACCCAATTGTTATCCGCTTTGCGTCTAGTTCAGGCAACGTTTAATATTCTTCTAATGCATTTTTTCTAAAATTCTATTCTCATTCTCACATTGCATTGCTGTCATAACTTTTAACGACTTCTTCGTCTTGAAAAGGTTAAACGCCAATTTGACGCCGCCTTCTAGGATTAGGCCTAGTAAGCCAAGCCGTTTGCTATCTTTAAACACTAACATCCTTCCCTTCAACTCCTTCAAGCCACACGTATGCGTGTGGATAACTTTTTCTTGCAGTTTTCTGCAACTTGGCATTCCGCCTCAAACTCCTTAAACGTCAAAGTGTGAAATTGAATAGTCGCGGTTGCGTTTCCTTTGAATAAGTCTTAGAATATGGCTATATTATTTATACTCTAAAGCGTTGGCAATGTTTGTGGATATTATGATTTGATATAGACTTATTTTCAAATAAAGTTAAGTTAGTCAGATTATATATTAAGTGATTAGAAAAAAGATTTTTGCATCTTTAATTCGTTTTGGTAGATTTTTCAATACATTTGTTATTCGTTATAATATTTTAATAATATTATTTACGTGCGTTTCTTTAGTAAAAGATTAAATAATTAACTTCTGATATAAAAAGAATATATATAATATCCTATTATGAAAATAGAATGAGATTATCTAATTAATATGTTTAAAACAAATCTCTTTGTTAAAATTATGTAAACTAAATTTAATTTGAGTTTGAAGTTTATATAGTTCTATACTAATTGCCTGACTTTAATCTAGATATAGTTATCCAAAATTTTTAGTGACATGTTGCCTTTGTGTGTAGATTTTTAAGTATATATAAACTTCGGCATGTCAAAATTAGCTTCCGGTATGATTTTTATGGCTATATGCACTTACCTGAATCACCCATTCCTTAGAGTAACTGTCAGGGCGTATCCTTTCACAGGCACATTGACCTCATTTAAAAATAGAAATTCAATTAACAAACATTGTAAATTGTGTGGAACGACTATTTCTTTAAGTAGAAATATGCCGATGGCTTTCACTTTCCGCACTTCAAAATAAGCATGGAAAAGTCGCGTGCGAAAGTCATGGCAAGAACTTACTTAGTTTAGATTTCAATCAGCAAAAGACTATGCGTCTTCGTCGCCCACAGTTTATCTGTCTATATAAATCTTTGGATTATCGCCGCCACCTTGGTGGTGCTGATTGACTGAGTGACTAACTAACTAACCAGCCAACTAACTGACTAGCTGACTGACTGACTGACTAGCGAGGCCGCTTAATGTTTCGCATGTTGGCACTTTGGACGCGTTGCCAACGGCTCCCGGTCTCAGATGGGACACTCACATGTGTAAGAAACCATTGTTTGATCAATAATGGAACGCGCTGAAACTTTTAACATTGCGGTTTTTGTCTTTCATTCGTCGACAGTTGCGGCACGCGCTGTCTTTTCACAAAACTGGGCAATAACTAGCAGACCTAATTGACTGCAAGTTGCGTTACGCTCTCTGTCTCACTACCTATCTATATATCTATCTCACTCGTATAAAGTAGTTCAACGGGGCTAATCAATAAATAAAAAAGAAATTCCAAACTTGCCATCGTTTAGTTTTGTAACGTGGGAACGGTAACGACAACGGCAACGCCGCGTATGCGTGATTTTAATGTTTATGGTCATGCCAGGTCACAGTGGAAAGTGAATGAACTGAAACCCAACCTTTCCCAAATAATATTAGCATGTTAAAACGCAGGTAGAAATCAATCACCCTCCTACCCTTACCAAACTCACCAAAAACCACCCAACACCCTCCCCAGCTTCTGTTGTTGATATAATATAATATAGTATTCTGTTAATGCTCAACTAATTTTTCATTATGTGGATATTTGTTTTACAGATTAGGCAGTGTGCGCCCACCGAAACGTTGCAGAAGCGACATGGATAATACTTCCACATCGGATATTGTCATTATCAATGGCAATTCTCATCCAGATTTGGCCAATATGGTGGCTGAACGTATGGGTCTAAAGAATGGCGGCTGTTCAGTTTTCCATAAATCGAATCGTGAAACAATTGTGGAAATTAGTGATTCAGTTAGAGGCAAGGATATCTATATCATACAAACGGGCACAAAGTGAGTGAAGGTTTCTCCTGTAAATTGTTGAAATCATTGAAAGATTACAATGATTTTGCTTTGATGCAGGGATGCCAATAACAACATCATGGAACTATTAATTATGGCCTATGCATGCAAAACATCTTCGGCTCGCTCTATAGTGGGAGTTATACCCTATTTGCCTTATTCCAAGCAATGTAAAATGCGCAAGCGTGGATGCATTGTATCAAAATTGTTGGCCAAAATGATGTGCACATCGGGACTGACACATATTATAACCATGGACTTGCATCAGAAGGAGATACAAGGTTTCTTTGATATACCCGTTGATAATTTAAGGGCATCACCCTTTCTATTACAGTACATTCAGGAGAGTGTAAGTGAATGAATAATAAAAATTATATATTAACATTATAATTTTGTTAATGTATTAATTCTTTTGTTACCAATAGATACCTGAATATCGCAATTCTGTTATTGTGGCCCGTAATCCGGGTGTAGCCAAAAAGGCCAACTCATATGCAGAACGTTTACGTCTCGGTCTAGCTGTCATACATGGTGAACAGAAGGAGGCTGAAAGTGATGAAGTTGATGGCAGATATTCACCGCCACCAACCAGGTGAGTTGCTAACTTGAGAATTCATTTATTGAATTGAGTCCTTAGTAAGCCAAATGCATCTGTGGTCGTTGCTCGTTAGATCGCATTTCATTTTATATTTCAGTTATGTTTTCTATAATTTTTTCCATTGATTATTTTCACCATTTATTTGATCAAAAACTTTAAGCATGTAGTTCACGAATTTGAAAATCATATTTATTTAAGAAATTATACAAATTATAAATATGATTCAGTTTATTTAATCATCGCACCAATGTCCTCATAGAGAGGATAACATTTTAATTGAGCAATCAAATGAATATAATTTATAATTGTAAATTAATGTAACCCTTTAAAATGTCTTAACATTAGCTACTCTAAGCACAAAGTAGCCTCAATCAAGCTTTAAATGTATTTTTTATTTATTTTTAATTAGATTTATTCTAAAGCAATTGTCTTAGGTTGACTTTCTATCTGTTTCTGTGTGTGACTTCTCCTTTTATTTGGTCCATCTACTGTTGTTGTTGTTGTTATTATCCTACTTCTTGTAGCAACCGACAAATGTTTAGTTCTATTCTATCTATCTCTTGACTTGTTGACTTTTTTTCCAGCATATTTTCCGTTTTAGTATCACATTTTCGATATCACGCTTGAAACGTTTTTAATTTTGCTAAAAAAATTTGTTCAAATTGCTTTGCAAAAATCTCGATACGAATTGCAGCCACAAATAATATGCAACAACGAGAAGAAACAACAAACAAAACAAAACAAAAATCAATATTCTTTCTTTATTTCGTGTTATTCAGAGCGTATAGCAATTTATTAGGAAATTCTGTTGAAATGTGCTTACCAGCGACACCTAGGTTTGTATTGATATATTAAGTACTTCTCAATTGGTATTTATGATTATTTCTTTTTCTATATATTTTTTTTTTTTTAATTAAATGCATTTCTTTTTTCATTTTCTATTCCCCATACAATATTTTCGTTTCTCTTATTTCGGTTACGACTGCGACAACAAACCACAATTACCACAACCACAAATCGCAATACTACACCAATGCACACAACTCCACTTTGTCATTGATAACGTTTGCACTACTATGCACCACAAAAACTATATATAAATCGAAACCAATATATATATATATATATATATTACGTTCATTTTGTCAACACTAATCACAAGAAACTCTACTCCACAACATGCCCCTACTAGCAGTAGCCGTACACGCACCACTTCGGTGTCGGTGGGTGTGCCCGAGCATCCCATCAAAGTGAAGCCGCCATTAACCATTGTGGGTGATGTTAGTGGAAAAATTGCCATTATGGTGGTAAGTCAAATTACAAATGTATTTTAACAATATATCAAACGTTGTGTAATATATTTTTTTTTTTTAATTTTTATTTTTTTTTTTTTTTTTTTTTTTTTTTTTTTTTTTTTTTTATTTTTATTTTTATTTTATCTTTTTTTTTTTTTTTTTTTTATTATTTTATTAATTTTTCTTTTTTTTTTTTTTTTTTTTTTTTTATTTTTTTTTTTGTTTTTTTTTTTTTTTTTTTTTTTTTTTTTTTTTTTTTTCCTTTTTTTTTTTTTTTTTTTTTGGTTTAAAAAGGTTTAAGTTGGGTGGGGGTAGGGGGGGGGGGTGGGGGGGGGGGGGGTTTTTTGGTGGTTTTTTTTTTTTTTTAAATTTTAAGGGGTTGGGGGGGGGGGTATGTTTTTTTGGGGGGGAAAGGGTTTTTTTTTTTTTTTTTTTTTTTTTTTTTTTTTTTTTTTTTTTTTTTTTTTTTCATTAGTATTTTATTTTTATATTTTTTTTTTGTTTGTTAATTTTGTTATGATAATTTGTTTAGACCCCGTGAATCAATAGGGGAGAAAAGGGGGAAGAAATTTTAATTTTTTTTTTGATTTTGGTTTTTTTTTGTTTTTTTTTGTTTTTGGTTTTTGTTTTTTGTTTGGTTGGTTTTTTTTTTTTTTTTTTTTTTATCTTTACCTTTTTTTTTTTTCATTATTTTTTTCTTTTTTTAGGAGTTTGGGGGGTGGTTTGGTTTTTTTTAATTTTTTTTGAGGTTTTTTTTTTGGTGTTTTTTTTTTTTTAATTTTTTTTTTTTATTTTTTTAAAAAAAGAAAGCCCGGGCGCCAAAAAAACAATTTTTCTTTTTTCCCCCCCCCCCAAAAAAAAAAATATTATATAATTTAAATTTAGGTTTTATGGGGGGGGGAGGGGTAAAAAAAAAAAAAAAAAAAAAATAGTGAATAGAAAGGGGGTTTTCCCCCCAAATTTAAAAATCTCCCTTTTTTTTTAAACACACCTCGTAATTATACATAATTGAAATTAGTTTTGTTTATACAATTAATCTAAATTTGTTTAACTTTAGGATGATTTAATTGATGATGTTCAAGCATTTGTTGCTGCTGCAGAAATGCTAAAAGAGAATGGAGCATGCAAAGTTTATGTTCTAGCTACACACGGTCTTCTCAGTTCGGATGCTCCACGCCAGCTAGATGAATCCCTGATTGATGAGGTAATGAAAAGTCTCTTAAATAATAACTCTGCTTGATGCGATCTATAATCTTAAATAAACCTTTATTATGCAGATTGTTGTCACCAATACCATTCCACATGAGATACAGAAGTTGCAGTGTCATAAGATTAAAACAATTGATATATCCATACTGATTGCTGAAGCCATAAGGCGTATACACAACAAGGAGTCCATGTCTTATCTATTCCGCAATGTAACTCTGGAGGATTAGTTTAATACAAAGTTAGCCACACATAAACACACATACACACACAGTCACTGTCGTATACATTACATGTTTAGTTCATTGTATGAAGTCACAAAAAAAAAAGAGATCTATGATGGAAAATTTTCAT
The DNA here is from genome assembly GCA_018150375.1 of Drosophila sturtevanti. NCBI lineage: Eukaryota > Metazoa > Arthropoda > Insecta > Diptera > Drosophilidae > Drosophila > Drosophila sturtevanti. Next base: position 3,103,477 of record JAECWJ010000408.1, on the reverse strand, counting down.
GGAAGCTGCATCTCATGTTGCGCTTTATTTTGTTTTGTTTATTATTTCTCTTTAATTTAAAATTCAATAATATTTTATAGTGCGCTTAGCGTACTTATGCTCAAATAAAGAAAAATTATAAAAACCAAAAAGAAAAAACTATATTCCAATTAAACTAAATATTTGAATATTAATTATATTATTATTATTTATAAGCTACTGTTTCGACGAATGATACATCCGCTACTATTCCAAATTCCACTGCATTCAATTTAACTTGATAGACATCATAAACATATCGTTTGTACATTATTTATGAGTAGCCACAAAACGTGCACGATTTCTAATCGTCTCAATTTATGATTGTCACATACACACAAACACACACACATTTCTTATACATATATATGCCATATATTGTTTATTTAATTAAGTGTCCAATTTAATAATCATAAATTATTAATATGGCATAATCTTTTAGCAATTGCTATCATAAATTTGATTTTATTTTTATTATCATTATGATAGGCAAATTTACTTTTTGACAGATGTACGTACGCTGCGGCCAAGTAAATATTTTTCAACTTTATTTCTTTTATGAAAAATGAGTGCATATGCGATAAGATAACCCAATCCCAACTGACGACGAACAAATCTAATACAAAAAGAATGCAACTTTATTAAGATGATGCAAGTAAATGTTTAGTTAATATCAGACTTTAACGATCACCAATCGGGTTGGAATGCATATAAATCTCGTTTGAATTGTAAATCATTTTGATCGTAAATTATAGATCGATCTCTTCCCAAGTGATGCATTTAGCAAGTGGTTAATTATATGCTAAATAACATAGCAAATGGAAACTGGTTAACTATTAATTTCTAAATTTACTATGTAAATTAATTCTTGGGCGAGAAGAAATTTCTTTTTTAAACTTTTAAGTGACCGCTTTATGTAAAAACCTTTTGGATTCAGTTCTATATGTATTTGATTTTATATAACTTCGAGTCTCTAATAGTATCTATTTTGATTAGTAATTGCGGTTACGAAACCATTCTAATGATGTAGGAATTAGACTAATAGTATTTGTTTGCTATAAATTACGAATGTTTAATAGATCTTTAAATTACTATGCATAAAATTGCTTTAGTTGTAGATAAATATTGGAATTCAATTCAAATATTGAAAGCTTTCATTTGTTTTTAATTTTTTATTTTATAAAACACCTTAATAACTTAATATTGTATTATGAGTATTTACTATTTGGGCTTCTAGTATAAAGTTTATCATGGCCATCATATATATGTAGAGATGTACGTATATCTATATACGGATATGCAAAATATTAAATATTTAAACAACCAAATGCCGCAGCCTAGGCCAAGTGCGATAAACTCTAGCCAAGTTTACTTTCTGCCGCGATATGACAAAGAAAAACAAAAACCAAATCCCCTGACTGAGGGAAGCTCCATTAATATGTCATTTACTGTGCTCCACTATTATCAAAGATTCATTGTCTCTATACACTTAAACAAAATAAGTCTTGCAGAGAAAGATATTATTGTTTCCTATAAAGTTAAAGCGACTGAAACATGATAAAAAATACAATACTATATAAAATTTTTGTAGGCTTTTCTAACTTTGCCTTAAGTTAAAGTTTTTTGTTTTTATTTATTTTTAATGACTAAAATCCGATACGATTAAGTTGTCTTTATAATATAGAATTCCAACTGTAATTCAAGTGTATGAAAAGCTACCAACACTAGTATTCAGGCCATCTGGGTTTATATGACCAACAGACAAATAGAAAATAAAAACATTATAAAATATAATTCCTTCCACTCTCTTTCAGGGATTCAAAATATTTGTTTAGCAAAAGCTACGGCAAATAGACCATGGCAAAGTCTGTGGCACGCTCTGGCATTATGCTAATTGTCACCTGGCTTATACAAAAGATACCTGGTTTTAAATGGCTAACCGCAAACAAGCAGCTACGAGTGTCATTTAACAAGTGCAAATACAAATACGATGCATAAATTTAATAGATGAAATAGAAATGAAAAATAGCGATTCAAAGGCAAGTCGTAGTAGTGCAGTCACGTGAAGTGACAGAGGCGTCAAACACCATGATAATGATATATTGCATACATGCATATATACACACACACACATATACATATGTATATGTATCTGTAAGATATATATGTATATCTATCTTCAACATGTAATCAAAGCAGTGCCGCCCCGTGCATTGAACTTGCTTTGAATTTCAATAGAGACTTCCGTCAAGTGGTCCACACGTTTCAATCATTTGGAACGGTAAATGATTTTCGGTTTGATTTTGTTTTTTTATTTTTATTTATTTTGTCACTTTAAAAATTTTGTTGGTTTGTTTGTTGTTTTCGTTTTTTATCATTCGATAAAAATGATTTGTTAATTCACAAAGCTTGTTAACAATTCATTAGCACGGCCATAAATTGAATGAATGAAAGCATTTTAATATCATTTAGCATCTCATTGGCCAATTAGAATTGGGAATTTAGATCATAATTATAGAATTACTATCAACTAATTTGCTTAATCATAAATGTCAATAGAAAATAATGCTAAAAACAAACCCATCATCATCATTATCATATAGCCAGACGAATTCAAATTGGAATAATTTAGTTGGTTTTTTTTTTATTTTATTATTTCAATGGTGTGGAATAAGTTTTGCATTTTTAATAAGCACATTGAGGGTATTCAGAACTAGAAATATTTAAAGTTTTCTTATTAATATAAATACATTAGGAGATTCTACTTTTCAGAGGATTTTTAAATAACCCGGGATTCAAAAGATATATAGAACTAATGGCAACCAATAATAATTGTAATAATGAAAGATATCTCTGCTTATCAAGAAATACTATAAAGGAACTAAACTTAATGATCAATATAATATTTACCGAATTTCTACAGCAGAAAAAGGTTTAGTGGTCATTTCAATATCGACTCATGACTGTCCCTAATGTTTAATGGTAAAAATATTTAAGCCAGGTGCTTGTTTATATACATATATATATATATATATATATATATGTTTGTGGAATGAAGTCCAGTCATGTGACCAATTCAGTATATATTTCTCTTTTTTTGTTATTGTTGTTGTGTTGCTTTTTTTTTGCGGTTATTGCCGGTGATATAAACAAAGCGTAGCAGATCACGTGAAAGATCATCATCATCATCATGATCTTCGTCATAATCATCGTTGCTTTCGTCATCGTCATAACATGGCAAATTATTCAGTTTCTGGACTTGTTTGACCATTTTGTTTTTAATCATTAAAATAAGGCATTTTTAAAGACCGGAAAAAGAATCAAAGAGACCAAATATTGCATTCAATATTGACCTTTTCATATTAACAAACTCTGACATTGAACTTGGTTTTTTTTTGGACAGAGCCACATAGACCCTGACACGCTTTCCATGAGTCTTAAATAATGTAAAATGCAAAAATAACAAAAATAAAAAAAAACTTCCTCAAGCTTGACCTCCAAGTTGTCGCATAATTCATTTATAGATGCCACTAAAATATTGAATTTATATAAATTGTTTATATATATAAGTAATATCAAAAGTATTGAACATAAGTATTTGAGTGTATGTATGTGTGTGTCTGGGCAGTGATATTGTAGGCCTTACATTCAGGTTTAGGTGTTATTTACATGCCTCAATGCATTCAACTAAACGCGCTGTTGCCCAGATCTTAGGTAATCTATTTATTATTGGCATTATTGTTATTGTTGCTATTGCTGTTGCTGTTGCTGTAAAATTAATCGACTGTACAATTAACAATTTTATTTGACTGACAATTGTTGTAATTCATCAATATCTCAACTTCTGTTTAAACAATTGCCGCCTGTTTACAGTGGTATGAGGAGTGTTTACAGTTATTTCATCCAGAGTCAATACCTGACTTGCATATACTTAAAGTCAAACCCCAAAACGTATTGCATACAAATTGTTGGCAAGCCTTTTCATACTTAAGGTCAATCGGCTCATGTGACTAACTAATTACATACTAACTTATCTTACATACATACATATGTATGTTTATCATTTACCTAAATCTTATCTATTTCAACTGCCCAAATCTGCCTAACATTCAAGGGCAAACGCCCTGCTCTCTCTGCTCTGATCACAAATCATTTGAAGATGCTAGATAAGTATGACATATAAAATTAGGGCGCCTACGCAGATTATTTTCTCCACATTTCTTAAACCTTTTTTTTCTCTTTGTAGGCCATAAATCTAAAAAATTAAATGTGAGAAAATCCGTAACAGGTTTCGCCTCTTTCACTGTCTCTCTGTCTGTACGTTTCTTTATTATGACAAACCACAAACAAAATTAACAACACGCCAAACAAATTAAAATCACATTTACTTAAAACAAAAAAAAAAAAAAAAAAAAAACAGCAAGCAAAACATAACAAAAAATTATAGAATATAATTAACAAGTCTCTCACCCCACTTATACACATTTAATTACAATACAATAAAGGGGGATTTACGCTGCGTATGAGTAATGTAAATTGACCAGCTGAAAGAGTCTGTTACATATTAAAGTGAGGCAGGGCATAAATATTCATAACAGGCACATACCAACCATTACTTTTGTGAATGTCTCCACTAAATCAATTGTGAATGTCTGAATTTAATTATTTACGTAATTTACTACAATTTCTAGGGATACTGTTAATAAAACTAATTATGAATGCTTTAACAATTAGTTCCAATAACTATCTCTAAACTATTTTAAGGCAAAAATAATCGTGTCTAATATTTAATTTGTAAATTCAAACATTTTATGATTAGCAATGCAAGTGTAGTTTTACTGTACTTGAATTTAAGATTGTAAAACAGAAACCCCCCAATAATGGGGTCAATTTTTTTTAAGAGTTTGATTCTCATGTGATGCAGTCACATTGAGTCATATTTGTAAAACATAAGACAAAGTAAGATAATTTAAGCATTTAAATGAATATTTTATTTTTATTTCGTATCTGAAAAATTTGGATCAATTTGGTTTAAATTTACTAAAAACTTGCCTAAAGAAAATTATTTACACCGAATAAAAAAACAATTTAAATTTATTCTCTATATATGAAATAATTTCAAGCGTGAACCAAAAGCTTAGAATTTAATATTTCCAAACGAAATCGTACAAATTATATGAATTTAAAATAAATTATTACATATGGTGGATTGAAATTCTACCTTAATTAAATAAACTTTATTTGAGTAAATATTTTTTCTAATATCATTAAATAAATTTCATTTTTAAAGCACTTAGTTCTCACCCTTCTGCATGATCTCAGTAATGGTTTTCACAATTAAGTTTTTCAAATTTAAGTACTTTTTTTTTCATTCATTATTAAGATTCATCAATATATTTAGCTTGATCAGCGATTTGACGCGTGTTTGAAAGTTTTAAGAAGAGCTTGCCGCTTCACTGGTATCTCTCAATCAAAACCGCGTCTATTTCTTCTTCTTCTCTTATTATTATTATTTGTATTTTTTTTATTTTTATTTTGATTAATTGGTAGCTAGGGGCTATGTCATGTGGGTTACAATTTTGGACGTATTTTCCCCTCCCTTCTTATATGATTATATTTATTTAAAGACAGCTTAATGAGTCGAAATTAGGAAATGGCATGATTAAAGCCTGTTCATCATGTCCAGCACCAGTCTCAGTCTCTGTAAACCTGATCGATATTTCATGTTCATCAGATATACAGACAGACGGCAGACAAAGAGAAAGATATACAGAGATATAAAGACAAGAGCATGCTGCTTGCACGTGCTTTTCAGATCGCATTGAGAAAAACCCAATGAAAAAAAAAATACACCAAGGAAAAAGCCAAAGTTAAAATAAAAATGAACATAAAAATCCCCACATTGAAGCCAGTTTGGTACAAGTTCTGCAGAATTGAGATCGAGGCATAATCAGTTATATCTATTTTAATAACTAACTAATTCCTTAGACTCGTTATGTCAACAGTCTCCATTGTGATATAATTGATTGTTAAATTTAATATTATTAACGTTTGTGATGAGATTTAATTGTCTGTTTGCTGTTTTCCTATTTATGACAATACTGAAACCGGTTCGTGATAGTAAATCTGTCAAAAAATTAAGATTTGTTTTTATATAACTAAAACACCTAGTTAATAATTAAAGTTGACTGAAGAGATGCTTATCTGTCTTGTATAGCAAGTGCAGTCTGTAGTATATATTGAAGTATACAGTACTTACATATATGTATTTAAGTGGCTATTTGATTTATAGATGGCGCACTTCAAACTGATTTATATACAATTTCATTGTATGGCTTTTGACTGTTGATTGATTTGGCTAACCGATAGGCTAAATGGCTAACAGCACGCGATTGATTGGCCACAGTTGTAAAGATAGAAGCGGATTAGTTGGCGGCCCAAAAAAAAAAAAAAATAAATAAAAAATTAAGTAAATTTCCTACCCTTTGGCAGGAAAGAGAACTTGACAAAGCATTTGATTAGCTTTGAAATAAAATAAAAATTGGTAAACAAAGAAATCTAACTGACATTTATTAACCTTTATTTGTGGTTTTTTCTCTGTACCTAGATTTAATGTATTTTCATTTAAAGTGCGAAAGCCATTAAAAGAGCAGCGCATGTTAAAGCATGAGAATTGTTAAACAATGGTGGAAGGGCCTCAACACAACCCCATCTCCATTAATTGGAAATTGAGAAATCATCAGTGTGAAATTCTTTATAATTATCATAGAAATAAATATTCTAGAATAATGCCATTTTTTTTTTTATAGTTGTTGGTACCAGCACGTGAAGATGTATATAATAACAAATGTTTAGTTTGCAAAGGAAACGACTTGTAGATATCCTTTAATATATCTATATAAAACCTACTGTAATGGGAATACCATAAAAATGTTGAATTGCAAATTTTCATATTTAAAAAGTGGCAATATTTTATATATATATATTCTCCTCTTTATAGTTCGCAATCGTATTAAAATTATTTAACTGTGTTATATTTAAATAAAAGTTACAAAGTTTTTTAAAAATATATCTATAAGTTATTAATTTCGGTATAGTTCTGAAACTCACAACTTTCTCCTTAAAATTGTTTAAAGAAAATTCTTTCCAATTTAATGTTAATTCCAAGTTAATCAAGAAAGTTTTAAATGCATATATGAACCGATGTTAGCTTCCGGTATGTATAGTAGTTTATAATCTTATCGAATTCCCCCATTCTGTTTAATGATATTTATTGCCTTAGGGTATTTCAAAATCACGATGCATGCCAGATATGGAAACTGCACCCCCTCCCCTGTTTGGGAGTTATACCCTACGGCTCATCTGTCATTTTAAATTCTTTGGGCAGTTGTTACACGATTGTTAACCAAAGCCAACGCCAACGCCAACGCCAACGCCAAGATGAAAAGTCCCCAGACAGAGAGCCGTTTCGATGGCCAGAGGGGTGTGAGAGAGAGAGCCAGAGATTGAGAGGAGTAGATGCAAGAGCATGGCTAACGAAAGCCGGCGGATAGTCTCGAACCAGCTGTCTGGTTGACTTTTCGCGTCTCTCGCACCTATTTATAATCAGTTCCCAAACGCTCGGCATACCAAACGACGGAGACTGTTGGCTCTGGCTCGATCTCAATTTTCAATTTTGTTTTATTCCCTCAGTTGAGGCGGTCGCGAATAGTTCGCATCGGAGTGAGCAAAAAAAAAAAAAGAAAAGTGTCCCAAAAGTCATTAACCAACATCATCGAGTGCATCGAGTGAGAATAGTGTGAAAAGTGATGAATCCTTAGAAGTGGCTAAATAAGGATAATAGTATATAAATAGACATAAAAGACAAACCAATTGAATTAAGCATAATGAGTAACAAGGACACAGGACATACAAATGGCGCCTATACGGGGTCAGAGGTGTCATTGGATATACCAACAAATACATTGTATCACACATCCCGCGATTGTATTATTGAGGGTGAAGAGGAGCAAGCCAAATCTGGCGGTTGCCTTGAATGCCTACGCAGCACTTGCTCCAACATATTCCGTAAGAAGACATTGTACAAAAGGTTTCCCATACTGGTCTGGCTGCCGCAATATAAAAAGGATTATATTTTTGGTGACATTGTGGCAGGCATTTCGGTGGCCTTGACTGTAATACCACAGGCTTTGGCATACGCTGGAATTGCTGGATTGGATTTACAGTATGGATTGTATGCCTGCTTTTTGGGTTGCTTCATATACATATTCATTGGATCGAGCAAGGATGTGCCCATTGGACCAACAGCCATTTCGGCATTGCTTTCCTTTCAAATAGCAGGCGGAAGTTGGCAAATGGCCACATTGTTGACCTTCCTCACTGGCCTAATTGAGATCTTGATGGGTGTATTTCGACTTGGTTTTCTAATTGATTTCGTTTCGGGTCCTGTTGGAGCTGGATTCACCAGTGCCGTCTCCTTGATTATCTTCAGTTCACAAATGAAAGATTTTCTTGGCATACAAACGAGTGGAAATACATTTCTTCAAGTGTGGATTAGCATTATCAATGATATACACAATATAAGTTGGCCCGACTTTGTCCTGGGCCTCATTTGTATTACGGTGCTGCTCAGTTTACGTGCTCTGGCCAGTTGTAGTGTGGGACCCAAGGAGGGCAAATCCTCGGGTCAACAAGTTTTAACGGGCATTTTCTGGACCATTGGAACAGCTAGAAATGCTCTTTTAGTTTGTAGCACAGCTGGACTTGGCTATTGGCTATCAATTAGTGGCAAAGAGAATCTGGTTAGAACCGTGGGTTTTGTGCCCAAGGGAATGCCAACATTCCAGCCGCCACCCTTTCACATGGATGCTGTGGTAAATGAGACCTCTGGTGAAATATTGCAAGATGCTCAAAGCTTTTGGGATATGGTTAGCACACTGGGATCTGGATTAATTGTGGTGCCTCTAATCGCTTTGCTGGAGACAATGGCCGTTGTCCAGGCTTTTGGTAAGTTTTATAAACAATTCATCCCATTTGATATTTTAATTATATTTATTTATTTTTACATTTTTTAGCTGATGGTAAACCCACTGATGCTACCCAAGAGCTAATTGCCTCTGGGGTATGTAATGTGGCCAATTCATTTGTTCAAGGTCTGCGCAGCAATGGAGGAGTGGCTCGTGGAGCTATCCTTAATGCCAGTGGAGTACGAACACAGCTATCAAATCTGTATACCGGAGTGATTGTTATTATTGCTCTCCTCTATCTAACTCCATGCTTTTATTATATACCAAAAGCCGCTCTGGCGGCCATTATTATTGCCGCTGTAATCTTTATGGTTCAATTTCGGGTTATTAAGCCCATGTGGCACAGTAAAAGTAAGTCAAAAACTGAATATATTTATGCATAAGATTATTGACATTTTATTTTCATTTTATTTAAAGAAACCGATCTCATTCCCGGACTGGGTGCCTTCTTTGCCTGTTTGGTTCTGCCATTGCAATTGGGCATTCTAGTGGGCATTGGTATTAATGTGGTCTTTATTCTATATCAGGCAGCAAGACCAAAGCTGAGAATTGAAACGCTGGCGGTAAGTTTCACTATTCCCTTCTTCCCCTCTCTCTCTCTCTCTCTCTTTCGTTTTATTAGACTTTCTCTTTAAGTCAAATCTTTTGCTCTTTACAGACATCAAGTGGTTTAAGATATCTGATGCTTACGCCAGATCGCTGTCTTATCTTCCCATCCATGGAATTTGTACGTAAAGTGATTAACAAACAGGGTGTTAAATCCACTTTACCTGTGGTTATCGACTGCACTCATATATATGGTGCCGATTTCACGGCTGCTAAGGTTATATCCACCATGGTCACAGATTTCTCATTGCGCCAGCAACCGCTTTTCTTTTACAATTTGCAACCGCGTGTGGCTCAAGTATTTGAAGGTCTTAACAAGGATCTAGTTGTGATCTATGACATAAGCACTCTGCATACGAAATTGGCCGAGAAGACGGCACTATAAACCTCTAAGCTCTAAGCGTTGATGCCAAACCAATGCAACCTCGTTATTAGATATAAGTTTTAAGATTTATTTTAGTTTTCTCTAGACAATCTTCCAATGTCTTTGGGCGAGGCCAGCGACTTGTTTGGCGTGTGGCCACGGCCAGAGGTAGAAGGCAGAAAAGGGCAACCCACGCAAATAGTCCAAACTTATTTGATTATCATAATTAGCATTTAACTTTAAGCAATCTTTTACTATACATACCCCCACAATACGATATTTATTTCTTTGTGAATTTAAATTTGGCAAAATGTTGTGAATTTCGTTGAGCGAAATACAAATTTTTTGCACCTCATGGAAAATTTTTGCTGTGCATAGTATTAATAATGTATTATACAGATAACCAAAACAAAACAAAAAAAGTAATAAAACAACGCAACATTGAGTATTAGTTATAGGTACTTAAATAAAGATGAGAATTAAGTATAGATACTACTTAATTTGCTTTCACACAGAAGCAATATTATTGACTAACTAACTTATGATGTAATTTATTTCCAAACACACTTAAACGTTACTAAGTGTTATTTTTGGCAACTTTTTCCAATCATTTTATTAACCATTTATTGTTGGCGTTATATTTGCACACTCAATTGCAATATCTAATCAACTTGGCTGAGATTTAATGCTTCTCCCAGCTAGCAAGTAGCCAATTTGATTTGTCGTGAGAAATTTATGAGCCAAAGTGGATCAAATTAAATATCAATGATTAGGGTACAAAAATACGTAAATGAATATGATTTATTAAAAAGTAATGAAACACTTAGAGAAAATATTATGCTGAAAAAGTTTTTCAAATAATTTTTAATTGTTTAAATTAAAGTTAGAATTTAAAGTAATCTAATTAAATAGCAATTATATTATGTAATCTTCTTTATAAATTCTAAATCTTCAAAAGAATTCTAATTCTATGCTAAAGCTAAAGAAAATTTTAAAGATAATTGAAATTTAAATAACTTGGCCCGCTTATTTGATTAGTCTGGCAATGCTGACCCGTCTTTTTCCAAAAGTTTTCAACACCGGCTACGACCAGTATTTAATTTTTACTAAATAAAAGCTCTGCAAGCTTTTACTTCATTTCAAATTTATAGTGGGAAAAAAATTAACAAGAGAAATCTTTACAGAAGCATTTTGCTTGTAAGCTGGTAGAAACCACTTCTCTCGAACGTCATGTTGGATTAATTACAATAAAATATTGGTAAAAAAAAAATTTTTTTTTTAAAAATAAATTAGTGAAAAGTCAAACGTGTAACGGTCGTTTTAAACTTTACTTTTTAATTTTATTTGTGTCAATTTTAAATGTGCTACTTAGAATCTCAAATCTCTATCTTTTACTTAAATTTAGATTATTTCTTTTTAGAAATATATTGGAAAACGTTTCTGAAAGACATCGAATATTCAAAGTTTTCAATCATTACTTATTCCAAGCTTTGTTTGAGTAATATTACTTAAGTTGGTTTTCTTTATTGCACTTTATTGTATTTTAATCGTATTAAATATATGATTATTTTATAATTTAACTAACTTTTAGCCAAGGATAGAGTACTGGCCATGCTGATACATTCGCTTGTACTGTTTACAGTGCCCCCTTCAGCACGGTCCAGTGAATCTACCGATCGTGTTAAAAATATATTCTCATCCTGTAGCTCTTGATTCAAAGCATGTGTATTGTAGCAAAGCACCAATCTTGTGTTTAATCCTTCAAAAATGCTCACCACACTGGGCTTTAGATTGAAAAATATGATCTTTTGATTGCGTCGTCGAAAATCATCCACAATTGATGAGATCACCTTGGCAGCTGTGAAATCTGCTGCATAGATATAAGTGCAATCAATGACCACTGGTAGAGTGGATTTGCTGCCAGATTTAACGACCATATTCCGTACAAACTCTACAGATGGAAAGATCAGGCAACGATCGGGTGTGATTTTTACGAATTTAATGCCCTGCTCCGTCTCCAGTTGCTCCAGTGTAATCTTTGGCCTTGCCGAATGATAGAGTATAAACAGTTGATTGACTCCAATGGCCACAGTGATGCCAATTTCTAAAGGCATCACAAGGCAGCAGATGAAAGCAAATATGCCGGGCACTAGATCGGAACCTTTTAATTGAAATCAATAGTTAACATTAAGATATAATGATATTAGATTACACTTACGTTTGCTGCGCCACATTGGCGTAATTATCTGAAATTGAACTTGGAATATAACTGCCGATATAATAATGGCAGCCAACACAGCTTTGGGTATAAAAGCAAAGTATTCGGTGAGGAAATTTAGTGCCAGGACCACAATAATGCCAATATAGAAATTGGACATATTTGTTCGACATCCGCTGGCATTATTGACAGCTGATCGGGCCAAACCACCATTGCATCGATAACCCGAGAAGATGGATGTAGCAATGTTACCAACTCCGCAGGCAATCATCTCCTGGGTAATATCGATTTGTTTACCCTTGGAAAAGGCCTTGCACACCGACATTGTTTCCAGTAGGGCCATAATGGGTATAATAATAAGTCCATAGCCCATGCTGTGGACCATTTGCCAAAAGTTTTGACCCTCCACTGGTGGTATCCCAGCAGTGATGTTTCCTGGTTGCGGTTCAATGGAAAATGGAGGCAGGGAAGGCGAAGGCATCCCCTTAGGTATGTGACCAGTTAGACGGAATGGATTCTTACCCAGCGCATCCAAATGCATGGTGATCAAGGTGAAGATAATGACAACGGAGGCATTTCGGGAAGTGCCTAGAAATTTAATAAAAGCATTCACTATCCGTTGACATCGGGTACGTTGGGCATTCTCCGTTGGTCCGATTTTTATTCTGCTAAAGCTGCGCATAGCCAGCAATAAAATTACGCAACCGAATCCCAAACAAGTGTCAGCCACTCGTATATTTTCTATATCACGGAACATGCTAATCCAGGTCTGTAGAAAAGAGTCACCTTCACTTTTCACTCCCAACATTGAGCGCATCTGAGATGTGGATACAATTAAGGCCACTGCACTGGTAAATCCAGCACTCACGGGTCCAGATACAAATTCCACCAGACAGCCCAGCTTAAAAATGGCCATAATGATTTCTATGAATCCTGTGAGAAATGTGAGAAGAACTGAACGTTGCCAGGATCCCTGGGCAAATTGAAAGGTCATTAAAGAGGCCACAGCGGTGCTACCAATTGTGCTATCCTTGCAGGTTCCGAGAAGGACATAGACAAAACAACCCATAAACGCGCCATACAAACCATACTGGAGAGATGTGAAGAGTTATGGGCGATATAGAAGGAATATTATATCCGACCATTGTCCACTTACCTCGGGAGGTAGGCCCACAACACCAGAATAAGCCAAGCCCTGGGGTATTACAGTTAGACCGACAGTGAATCCTGCCAAAAGATCACCAATGCAATCCTTTCTATTATAGTGCGGTAGCCAGGTCAAGAAGGGCAATCGTTTCTTCAGCGTCTTTTTGCGACAGATATTTTTGGTATAGCGGCTGCAACAGGACGATGTAGATGCCTCTTTCTCCAGCTTGATGGCTTCCAATTGCTCCAGACTTTTATATTTGGATGTTCGGTGATCGGTTATCAAAATGAAATCCGTTGAGGTGCTATGAAACTGCGCCTCCAGGTTCTGACTTACTTCCGTTTGCTTACGAAAGGTTACCTCGTTCTCCAGGGTGGACATCGTAGTGTTAATCTTTAATATCTATGTGCGCCACGGGCCAACTGATAAAACACACTGTAGAAGTGGTGGATGCGGTCCGACATGCGATCCCAACCTGATGCTGGAAAGCTGCGTCACGCGCTCTTATCTCTGTGCCGGAGACTATTTGCATACATTGCCGTATGTGCGTGGGAACGGGAAAAAGGTTGTATGTTTCAGTTATCTTCACAGATCGGTCATAAACAAGCCAGTAGCGCCACATTAGCGCACTTGACAATGACCAACCAGAGGCAGGTAAACTTGTTTAATTTGGCTTGGCATTTTTAACAACTGGCACAACTGTCACCAATAATAATCCAAATTTTCCATCAATCAATCGAACTTGTGTTGATTACACACACGCACACACACACATATATAAGTATATACAAATAATTGAAGGGATAAATATTGATATTCACAATTATTCATTCATTCATACATTCATCTAGATAGCACTTGTTGCTGAGTAAAAAAAATGAATGTTAATGAAATACTCAAGAAAATAATCGAAAGTGTTGGGGAAAAGATATAGGAAAAGTCATGAAAAACGACAGTTTTTCTGCATAGGGAAATTATATTATACAAATCCAAACTGCTTTCCAGACTTATTAATTAGAATTTAATAAGTAATTAAAAATATCTTGAACATGCGATGCCTTTTGATAAGTTTGTCTTAATTTGAATTAGTCTCGAAAAACCAGATATTATCCTTCAGCGAATATTATATCATTCATAAGTTTATTATTTAGATCTAGAAAGCTGTGGAAGAGAATAACCTCGAGAAATCGTATACAGAAGCTCTTATGAATGACTAGATAATATTATTCTTAGCAATCCGATAAGATTATCAAATAATAAACCAAACTATAATTAACTTTGGGTTTTCCGTAGTTTATGAATTATGTTTTTATACCCTGAACCCATAGGGTTCAAGGGTATATTAAAGTCGCCAAAATGTACCTTATTGAACATAAGGTAAATTTTCCGACCCCATAAAAATATATATATTGTTGATCAGCATCAACAGCCGAGCCGATATGGCCATGTCCGTCTGTATGAACACCTTGATCTCAGAGACTATAAGAACTGGAGTAACCAAATTGGTGTTGACATCCGTGTAGTGCACACGTTACCTTGTACCAAATGACGCATTAGTTTCGTTCACTGATATGAGTGAACTGCAACTTTTTTCAACTTTTAATGCAGTTTCCTAATATGGAAATTATCTAGAAGATTGATGTAAAACTTTTCAAAATCGGCCAAAAGATGGCCAACTTAGAGCCTATAAACCATTGGTAAAATCCTACAAAAGACAACGAACAAATCCTTCGAAGGAACCTCTACTTCAGAGGGCTCCAATTCAGTCAAATCTCGTCTGATTTTGAAAAACTATATCTTTATTTCCTTCTTAGAACTGCCATTTTTAATTAGCAAAAAACAAAACTAATTTTTGACCATTTTTGCATAAAAAATTGCAAAAACCGAACAAAAATTTTTTTCCAACTTTTCAACTTTTAATGCAGTTTTCTAATATGGAATTATCTAGAAGATTGATGTAAAACTTTCAAAATCGGCCAAAAGATGGCCAACTTAGAGCCTAACATTGTAAAATCCTACAAAAGACAACGAACAAATCCTTCGAAGGACCCCCTTCCTTGGAGGGCTCCAATTCAGTCAAATCTCGTCTGATTTTGAAAAACTATATCATTAATTGCTTTTTAGATTTTTAGTTAGCATAAAAAACTGGAAAACTTATTTAAAAATAAGAAAATTCATTTAAGATGAAGAAAATATTATGTAATATAAGTAAAATTTATATTCAATTAATGAGGATTTCGACGGAGTCTGATTTTATGAAATATCTCTTATTGGTACAGAGTATACTCCAAGTCGACAGGGACGACTTGCTTACTTCTTTTTTTTGGTTTCCTAACTCGAATAAAAACAAGTGAAATATTTTTTGGATTTTTATTTAATTTTAATGTTTTTTTTTTACATGATTTTTAAAAATTGTATTTTAAAAGCATTGCATTATATCATATAAAGTAAGATATACATATCATTTTACAATTATACAATTGTTGGTTTGTTTGTTTGTTTCTTTGTTGTTTAACCATAAATTTAATATTATGTTTAAGCAATTTTATAATTCAATAGCAGTAAATTGTTTTCAGAGACCATGGCTATATATGTATCATATATATATATATATATATATATATATATATAATATAAAATATTTTATGTATGTATGTGTGTGTAGCACTTGCAAAATAATTTGTATATATGTATATATATAAAAAAAGTGCTTGTTAAAAATAAAAACTAAAAGAAAATTAACATAAAATTTGCATGAATTTAACCGATAGAGAGAAACAGATATATGTATGTAAGTAAATCGATTAAAGGGCGTGTGAAGAGCTGCAGCATAAATCTGAAGAACAATTGTCAATTACTTAAGGAAACATTTTTTTTTTTCTTTCCTCTTTTATAAGTTACAAATTACGCTGCCAATATTGACAAATTGAAAACAATTGGTGCAAATGTGTGTGTGTGTGTGTGTTTGTGTGTACGCTTGACAATAAACATTTGTATAACTCACTTGACAGAACAAACAAAAAATAAAAAAAAAAAAACAAACAGATTCTGAACAAAACAAAATTATTATGCATAATGGGTAAAATCGAACACAAAATCAAAATTATTTGACGAACGCAACAAACAATGAAGCAAACTTTTTTTGCTTAACCAGAAACAATTTGTGAACTAACAACAACATCATTTACGACAATAATATAATGTTTAAAACTATAATTGGCAATTGAATGCCAATAGTTCCCCTTCTATCCGATCTCCACATCTGGTCCTATGCATTTCCATCTACTGCCAAACGCCAATGGTGTAATTTCTGCTCAGATGACCCATGCGACGTTGACGTCCAACTGGAATAATAATACATATATAAATTATTATTAAAAAAAAAGTACGAACAACAATAAATTACAACATCCAATAACATCCAAAATAACATATCCAAAAAAAAAAAAATTGGTGTTATATTTCCTATTCATGTCGATATCATAAATAAGGTAAGTTCTTGGCTCAGATTTCAAATGTCAACATTAAATTTAATATAGAAATTCTTGACAATCAGTTGACTTAATATATAATGTATATAAACGGTATCATTTGTTTGCTAACCCAGTTAGGAATTATTTTTGGAGCATGTGGCCAAAAGGCGGCGTTCAATCTGATGCCACTTTTTGTTAAGGTTTTTTTTTTGATTCGAAATATTTTAAAAGTAAACTTCAGAGTCAAATTGATTGATCAAAGATTCAAAAAGTGCTATAATTATGTAGTCTAAGCAAAGTTAACTAAAAATTAAACTAACAAACGGTGAGTAACATTTAGTTTCTGACTTTGATTGAATAAGACAAATGTCATATTCTATTGTTAATCTCCACTAGCGTAAAAATATATATATCTGCCCCAAATTTTAATTATCTTAATACAATATTTAAACTTGCTGATGCCAGACGTATTTTAAACATATACTTAAATACATAGATCTTACATATATAATTATTTGTGAAACTAATTTAGACTTATATTTTTAGTTCTATTATTTTTATACATATGTATTTGTATTTCTATAGGAAAATATTGAAAACTTTTACGTACTGGATATTAACATCATTCTTCGTTGTTAGTTTTGCAGCTGGTTTGTTGGTTGTTTGGTTGATTGGTTCAGGAGGACATATATATAGGATAAACACGTATAATTGTTGGGGGATTATAGTCTGTGTTCAACATTCAGATTGACAATCATATTGCTGCTGTTGTTGTTGCTAATCGGCTGATCGGGCAGTTCTTGTTGTTGTTGTTGTTGTTTGTAGTTGTTCTGGTGTTGTTGTTGTTGTTTTTGGTGGTGGTAGATTGGTTGTGGTTTTGCCGTTTGTTGAATTAGTAATGAAAATTATATAGACTGAACAACAAAAACAAAACACACACACGAAACATAAATTGGTTTGTATGCTGATGTTGGTTTTGTTTTGTCTTTTTTTTTTTTTTTTTATTTACGCTGATTCAGGCGTTTCACACGTACTGCAAAAACATAGAGAGAAGAGAATTGAAAGGTTCCGGGGAAGGGAAAAAGGGGAGGGGAAAGAAGAGATAAATTTAAAAACAGGCATTAGTCAAGTTTTGTGGTAAAACAAATATAGATTTCATTTTCAGATATATATTTAATGGTTAATCATATAATATTGACAAACGTTCAATCAGTCAATCAATCAATCAATCAATCAAAAATAAGGTACAACATTCAATTGACTGTAGGCAGTAGAAATTTAAGCAATTTTTTGTTGATTTTTTGGTTTAGTAGAATGCTGGCACAGGTTTTTCAAAAAATTAGTTCATTTCGGGCATAAATCGGTTAGTTGGGAGAAAACATTTGATAAAAAAAAACAACAACAACGAACTAGCTTAAGTCTTTAGAAAGAAAGAAGGGTACACACTATTCGTTTTGTTTGGGACATTGTTGTGGTTCTTTAATTGATGTTGTTTTTACTGCTGTTCTGGTTCTGTTTAAAGAATAATCTTTCTTCTTCTTCTTCTTCGCATATTGAATTATAAAAGTTTGTTTAAACATTTTCATAAAATATGTTTGATTTTTTTTATGTTATCATTTGAAATTGATTAAGAGTTTTATATTTATTTATCATATTATATTGCTGTAGTTGAGGATTTTGTTTCTTGTTGTTTCACTTAAAATTTTATATCGCAGTTTAATTCCTATACAAAGAGAATAACATTAGAAATCGGTGTGTGTGTGTGTGTGTGGGTGTGTGCGCGTGTGTAGGAGTGTGTGAGTAAGTGAGACAGGCAAATGATTCTCGATGTTTATACATATATCTATATATAGTTAAATGATTCAGATGGTTAGGGATAAACATGCCAACAAATAATGATTAAAGAAGCTTCATGCACTAGATAAATTTGAATAAAAATTTATCAAAAATTATAGATCCTGGTACAAAAAAAGATCCAAGAGTTAAGTTTACAGTATATTTCGTTTAAGGCAGTTAATTTGTTTGATCTTTTTACCCTTGCAGAAGATTAAACTATTGCGAAAAATGCATCCAACGATGTATATTGAATTAAAGTCTTTATGAGAAAAAGTATCCTACATAGAGATCAATTTTGAATTTATTTTATCAACTGTTTGAATCAGACGGATCCAATTGCAGAAGTCGTTAATAATGTTTGAGTATCTTCAGTATCATTTTTCATTTTCAAAACAATTTTTACAACTGCAAGGGTATTGAAATTTCGGTGTACCGAAGTTAAATTTCAAAATCTTTAATATTCATTTTGGTTGCTCATTCAGTAAAATGCAATTTTCATTTGAAACTTTTTCTAATCTGCAAAAAGCTTTGTTGCTATTTGTTTTATATGTATATATATATATATATGTATATATACTTTGGGTTAGGCAAATCGTCTTTAATATGCAACTATTTGTTCATAGATACCTGTGTTAAATATTAAGAGAAAAATTGACGCCTAAAAACGATTTTCTGCTGGTGTTAGATGCCTTGCCTTTTGCTTTCTCTGTGTTTGTTTTTTTGTGTGTTGTAAATCAGTTTAAAACATATCTCTATATATGCATATAAATATATACATTTTTATGTGTATATATATATATGTATCAGTGGTTCGTTTTTATATCATTTTATAATTTTCTTTGTTTTTGTCTGCTGCTGCTTCTTAGTTTTGTTATAAATTATACACATTTTTTCTTATTTTTTCTCGTTTTCTTTTTTGTTTTTCTTTTGTTTTTTTTTAGGTGGATTAAAAAATGTTCTTTTCTTTATAAAATTATTTTAAATTGTTTTTCTTTTTTTTATAGAATTTATATTGTTTCTTGTTTATTGAATTCTTGTTGATTTTCTATGCAGATTATTGAAAAATCTGAACTGCAGGCGTAACTCAAGATCTTTTCTTACTGCAAATGAGAAACAGAGAGGGAAAGAGAGAGAGAGAGAGAGAGAGAAAGAATAGTACACATAAAACAAAACAAATAATGGATAAGACAAAATAGGATATTTTTGAACTTGGATTGTTGATATTATCATCATATATTGATTAATTCTTTCAATCTGTATCATATTTTAAAGACGATACAAAAAATAACTAATGGAAAGGCAAAAGAAAATGTCTTCTCAATAATTTTAGATTTTACGTTTATATCTTGTATCGTCTATTAAATTTCTTTTGATATAGTATTCGTTTTTCTCATCAAATATCAACAATCTGTGGAACTGTCTGTCTCTGTGCAAAACAACAAAAAATTAAGACTGAGAGGAAAAATCCGTTGATCTTGGTGGTGTTTGGGTGGCTGTGGCTGTTGTGTGTGTATGTGTGTGTGTGTATAGGTGTTTTTTTGATTGGTGGATGGGTGAGTGGATTTAACCGCTGAGAGAAACGGGGCGGCTTTGATTAGTAGCACAGATTGTGAATGGAATTGTATCTCGGTATTATATACATAATGATAATGATTATATGGCAAAAGCTGATTGACAACGACGACATGTATCGGGCTCAGTATCATTATATTCAGGGTTTATATACACAATCTTGGTCTGCAAGTTGTTGGTTGATTGGTTCGATTGTTTTGGGACAAAATTTAATTTACACCATGGACAAAAATCAAAAGTATAATTATGTTGGCTACAGGCAACGACAACAACCAATGAGGCGATAGAACTGATCAAGTGACTGTCTGTACATTTGGTTTATGGCTTTGTCTCCGTTTTGCTGTTGGTTGGATGGTGTTCGTTTTTTTATTTGTTTGTTTTTTTTTTTTTTTGGTGGTCTTCACTCACGTGTGCGCTTGGTAGACACCCTCATCGTCATAGTTGGGCGTAACCGAGCGACTGCCCGGCACCACCATGTTATCGGGATCAATTTCGGGATCAAAGGCATCACCACCACCAAGTATGACCATATTATCGGGATCAACTTCCACATCATAGTCAGCTGGCGGTTGTGGTGATGGCGAGGGCGATGGTGATGGTGTGGGCGTGGGCGTTGCCGAGCGTATATAGTTCATATCGCGCTCAATCTCCATGTTACCAGGTAGTATCAATTTAGGTAAATTTGGCTTAAGTTTTTGCACACGAAAGACTGAAGATCATTTTGGTGTGTGTGGTTGAATTGGGTGTATCGAAATTGCATTTTTGAAGTTTTGGTTCAAATTTTTTTGTTGAGTATTTTAAATATAACAGATAATTGGTTAATGTTTGACTTTATCCAGAGACACAATATTTCTATGGTAATTACAAGAGAGACAAACAACTATTGGGGAATAGAGGCGGGGGGTAGACGAGGTAAAAAAAAATTACAAAGGACACTAGACAAGGGAGAGACAAGTGAGTTAGCTGAAAGAATGATTTTCATTTTGGTTTTCGTTTTTCCAATACTTTTACTTAAGTTTAACTAAATTT
Source organism: Drosophila sturtevanti (assembly GCA_018150375.1). NCBI lineage: Eukaryota > Metazoa > Arthropoda > Insecta > Diptera > Drosophilidae > Drosophila > Drosophila sturtevanti. The sequence continues at coordinate 3,082,188 of JAECWJ010000408.1, read as the reverse complement.
TTTTAAGATTAGATAATGCTGAATGGGTTTGATAGCTAAATATCAGCTAATAAAGCCTTCTATGTATATAAATTTCACTAAACTGCTGCAACGATTAACAATAACGAGAACGAGAACGAGTGATGAAAACGATAACGAGAACGCAACTTAGGCAAAATGTAATGTAATGATGTGGTTAAACGCAACGAACTGGATTGAATATGAATAGTTATGAAGGCCAACGTCAGACGCAGGGAACGCAAGAACAATTTACCTGAATCTTACCACAAGAAAATATAGAATACAGAAGAGCGAGAGAGAAAAATTGTTTTGGGTAGAACGAGAACGAGAACGGGAACGAGAACGACAACAAAAATTGAACAAGTTTACCAAAAAGGAAATCTCAATTTTATGAATTAGATTTCCTTTTCATTATCAGCACGCAAGAGGCCTAACGATGACGATGTATCAGCTCCAACTCCAGCTTTAGCTGCTGCTGCTGCCGATGTAGATGCTTGAAGATTACGGATTTGTCGACCTGATGACGAAACATGATCAGTAGCTGTGCGTGCTTTGATGAATTGCTCAAAGGCAGCAAGGCTTTTGGCTCTTCTGGGTGAAATGTCGACTGATGATTGCGATTTCGATGAGTTTGATGACGATGACAATGCTGGGATAGCGACTGCGGCAGCTGCAGCTTCTTGACAATCTAACATACCTTGTTGCAATTCACCTAAACGCGTGTGAGGCAACAATGGATCATTAAATCAAACCAAACAAGTAGTAGAAGAATGGATCAAGTTATAATATCTATCCCGAAAAGTGGAGTAAAGTGAATAGAACCAACGATGACGACCTGCCAAATAAAATGGGAATTTCCCCCTGCCAAAATCTAACAACGTCAACTTACTTCTGTCGATGTTGCGCTGCAGATGGGCGGCCACACGATGACGGGCATCATTGAACTCCAGATGCAAACCAAGTCTCAGTAGCGATGAATTCTTCTCCACCAAATCGGTAATCTCCATTTCAATCTTATTGCCCAGCACCGCTGATCGCTATGGAATCAAAAGAAGAAGAATTCAATTTAAATCAATAATTCAATTTCAATTTGATTTAAGATCATTTCTTACCTGATTCGAGGCCCGGAACTCTTCAATGGTGTGGCATTTGAGCAGGGCTTGGACCAGCTTAACAATCACAGGTGGACTGATGAAGTTGGTCTCAACATTTAATACTCTCAGGGTTTTGCTTTTCTCGATCGCCTCGGCGAGCAAAAGAGCTGTCTTATCGGTCAGGCCGACATTTGTCAGCGATAGAACTTCCAGATGTTCGTTCTGAGGCAGTGCGGCAAAGAGTTGTTCGAGTTTCTCATCGGAGATATTCTAATAAATGATAATACAGATAAATTATTTAGTTCAGTTGCCAATGATAAATTAATCCTTTAAAACTTACCTTAATGTTATTCAAGTTCAAATCAATCAGTTTGGAGTCATCGTCCTTGACACGTTTGATCGATTCCTCTACATCTGTGCTATTGGGCGGATCACTTGGGAAAAGTTTCTGCTGCGTCGATTTGGTAATACCATCCCAGCCAAGGCCAACTGGTTGACCTTTGTTAAGGAGCGAGGCATGGTATTGATCCTGATTCATCATTGAATGGAAACCGAGAATGGCAGCCAAATCAATGATCTCCTCCTGTGTGGCATCATTCAAGGCATGCTCATACTCCTCGCCCATATCAATGGCAATCTGTTCCTCGGCCTCAATATCACGAGAATCTCTGGCTGGTGGCACCCATTTTTTGCCTCGCACTTTACCCTGAACATATGGCTCAAATTCCGGTTGATCGGGTGTTTCGATTGCCTGCTTATTAATATGCTCAATCAATTGCTTTCGATTCAACGGACCCGTGGCATCTTTGGTGCACTCATAGCTGCAACGCTGATCTGGTGGCAGGAAGTTATCCTAGAATAGTTAATAGAATAAAAAAATTTGCATTCAATTTTCAAATATATCATCATCAATTTTAGTTAGTTACTTACATCAGGATCCACTTCTTTGGCCAAAATGGTTATTTCTTCGGGCGAGAGTTGTGCCAACAAGCTCTCTACATCCACATCATCATATTCGCTCAGATCCTTGCCATATAATTTGGCCGGTGTGGTGAGCGTTGTTGTCTTTGTGGTGGCAGAAGTCTGTGAAAAACAAAAACAAAGGAAATTATTTTTAGTTTTAGATTGATTATCCACTTTGCCACTTCTTACTAATAATAATAAATGTTTATAACATTTATCTTCTGTTTCTATTGGACTAACTATATTATAATTTAGCCTTAGTTGCAATCATTTCCCTATATTTTTATTAGTGAAAGTTATAGTAATTAGTAGTCTATGATCAGTTTTTCGTACATTTTTGTGCCTCAGCTTGAGGCTCATAGGGGGCTGTGGGGCACGCCTTTTAACCTTTGGCACCGGTCGTAGCTTGATCTTTTGGAACTCGGCCACTGGCACAACACTTTCCATACCGGCAATAGGTGTCGTCGTATACGTGTGTGAGCTTATGGACACCACCACCAAATCAATATAATAATAATAATATTTTTTTAAATCCAATTATGAATGCAACGCGAGCGTGGTAAAATGTGGTGGCAACACACAAAACAACAACTGTGACTGTGACTGGGTCTCAACGGCAACTGATTTCAAAGAGCCACAGACTAAAAGCCAAGACCACCAAATTAAGCCAAAGCACAGACAGTGGCAGCAATGGCAGAGCAAGCAGCAACAGCAACAGCAACAACAACAGCAACAGAGAGACAATCGTGCAACATTTGCTTGACGCGCTTAAAGCTGTTTCTGTTTCTGTTTCTTTTGCTGCTGCAATCGCTCAATTGGCAGACAGTCAGATAGTGAGCCAGTCAAGTGAGTTAGTCATTCAGCCAGTCAGTCAGTCAGTCATTCAGTCAGTTAAGTTACAGAGTTGGCAGTGTAAATTAGGCGAGCATACATTAAAAATTGTGGCAAAGAACGGGGGAGGGGGCAGGGGGTAACAATGATTGTGGTGCATGACTCTTTGATGGTGTCTGCACTTAAATGACTTCCACTTTATTGAAATGGAAGAGTCAGTCAGATCACCAAAAGGAGGGGTAAAGAGTGATGGAGTGGAGTGAAAAAAGTTGAGCAAAAATCAACAATTGATTCGGTGGCGGCAATGGGGAAAAGACAATAACAAAAAAATTGTGCAACAAAAAAAAAAAAAAAAAAAAAAAATGAGCCAAGATTTATTATACATATTTCTTTATTTTACATTTTATGAGGGGTAACAAATTCCACAATTATGTAAATTGAATTCCAACAGGAAGTCGGAAAGTCATGGCAATAGGAACAACATAAACCAACATTAAAAAAACGAAAACAAAACACGTTAAAAAGAAAGCCTACAATTTACATAAGATAATTGTACGAGTTGTGGAACCCTCTCAAAGTTCTATCAAAGCGTGACCTAAGCAAACAAAAACCAACTCAACTGAAACCAAAACCGAAAGGTCTTAAACCAAAAGCCCCCCCCCATCCAATCCAATCCATTTAAGTTCCATACTTGGGCTACTAAATTAATGCAGAGAGCGCAAATCAAAAGACGATTGTAAAGAGTAAACAGGTTTTCTGGAGGGCTCCCCTCCAGACAAAAGACTTGGACAACTCCTGGCAAACCGGTTATTTTGGCCACAAAAAGTACAGCTACCAAAAGACCTGAAGTACTATAACAACTACTATACCTCATAGTATCACCACTACCACTACCAGCACCAGCACCAGCACCAGCACCACCAGCAGCACCAGCACATAGTACCACAAGAAGCATATAAATAAATAAAATCCACAAATGGCAAACAACAGAAATGCCAAATCGAGTTGGCAGATGACTTAAAGATACGTCTAAATGCTAACAATTGACCCACTTTACAGTAGAACTATGGGGAGAGGGGAAGGAGTTGATGTTGTCTGATTATGTCAGCATCTAAGAATCTTTGCCCATCATTGACATTTCCATTGATGAATTGATGAAGTGGAGCCAGGCCAAGATTGAAAATCAAATTATGATTCAAGCTTAAATCATAAATGAAGTTTAAAAACTTTAACCAAACCCTAATAAAATATCTAAAAACCACACACAAACACACACACACACAGAAAAAAAAACCGTAAGATCGTAAAAAGTAATTGCAAAAATAATTGAGTTCATGGCACTCGAGAGAAATACAGATGATGGTGAGAAATGTGCAAATAAATTGAAAACCAAAATGAGATAGAATACGCAATAATATAATATAAAAAAAAGAATAACGTAAAGAATTATTGCAATAATAATAATACGACTTTAAAATGCCCTTTAAATAATAAATGAAATGAAAATGGGAATAAGTAGTGAAGGAAGTCACTAATATTCTAACTATAAACCGATTTAATATGAAAAGTATATCTATAATTTCCACGATTCTATTTCAAGAGTTAATTATTATCTTTCCTTCGTTTCATTGCCACAAACATTTTCTAGTTTTTAAGATACCTTAATTATAAAAAGAACTAACTTAATGTTAACCAACTGGTTTTATTTATTTATTTATTTTTTTCTTTTGCTATCAAACGGAGTCAGCCCACCATGCAAATGCACCGTAAACAAGGCGGGAATGTGCCACAGAAACCGAAATGTATCTACCAGATACGAAAGTCTTGTCAACGCTTTGAAACCGCTAAATTGTACCAAATTTGTGCTAAAACTGTGCAATAAACATAAAGCTTTAGTTGAGCGATATATGTATATATATATATATATAGAGTGTGTTGTTCTTGTTGGGCTCATTAATTGCAACGGGTATGACGAGTACACGTAGAACGGGAGCAGACGACGACGACATCGATAAATTTTTAGATAGAAAAAGTAGAAGGAGAAAAAAAAAAGAATAAACAAACAAACAAACAACAAACCAAAATAATAACCAAAAAAAAAGAACCAGACATTCTGGTGTCATGATGCTGCTATTTGTTGACCCAAAAAACAAGTGTTTCGGGTGATTTGCACAAAAATATATCTGTAGAAGTATCGTTTGATGAATGGGCGGGCCATGGGATAGCAGTTAAGAGAGGTATATGTACATATATATTAGTGACCAACCAGTGGCTTGTAGTAAATCGGTCAAGGTGCTTAGGCGATTTAATTAAGCGGCCAGCAGCAACGGTCACGTATTTTGCGAAAAATTTCATGTTGCACACCGAAGCGGAATAACTGGTGGAAAATCATAGTTTGTTACACACACAAATACACATACACAATGTGTGTACACACACACACACACCTGGAAAAAGTTGGACGGGCACGTCGTCACAGGTAGAAGAAATGAGATTTCAACTCTCGCCTTCTTCTTCTACTCCTCCTCCTCCTCCTCATCCTAATGACTAATGAGTGGAAATGTGCGAATCGTCCCGCGACCCAACTTAAGGCCTAAACTGATGCTGCGGCAGATGCGGCGTTGGCTACCAGGAAATTGTAACACTTAAGGAAATCACAGCAGGAAATTTCATAAAAGCAACAACAGAATATATATGTATATATATATATATATATATGTGTAACTATATGAATTATGTTTCTCGGTGTGAGTTTTGGTCAAGTTTACTTTTATGGTCGGAATGAGATTTGAGAGATCTGACAATTAGCCACAGACAGATAGAGACACAGACAGACAGACAGACAGGCAGTCAGGAAAATTATATTGAAGGTGAAAACATGAGCAATGAGACAATGATGAGGCAAAGAAAAAGTAATTTATATGCTTTTGTTTTCTTTTAAACTTTTCTGTTATAGGCTAAAACGGAATTCCGTCAACTGAAATGTTAATTAGAATGTAAATTTGTCATTTTCTTAGTTAGAATATTATTAGTTATTATTTAAATATGTTTACCTAACAGAACAATATGGTTTATTTTGACTAAACAATTCTTTAATCTATTTAGAAAGTTTCATTTGTCTGTTTTTGTTGTTGTGAGAAATATAAAGGAAAAGTATTTTTAACAAAAATTTGATTGGTGATCATAACTGTTAACATAACCGTTATGGTTGCCCACCTATTAATAAATAACTAATAGAAAACTCGTTTCGTTAAATAAGTTTCTTCCCATGATGTAAACTTTATAATGTATTACTGATTCGATTATCAAACAAAGGAGTTCAACTTTTACAAAGACTTTTAAATTGTAATAGATATTTACATAGCTTGTGATATATTTTAATAATTTGATTATCCTTGGAATCCTCTTAACAATTTATGGTTATGGAAAAGAACTATATTTTATATATTATGCACTCAATCCTGCAGACATTTTCTTGATATAAAAAAGTTTTCTATAGGCGACATGAAATCCATTTAGTGCATAAATTTGAAATATGCAAAGGCACTTTCAGGCTGGATAAAAGAGGAGAAGAATAGAAAGAAAAGAAGAAAAAAAAAACAAAATAGAAGCTTGTAAGGAAATTCTCAACGAGATTTTCTTTCTATGCGCCTTCTGCAAACATTTCTCTACTTCACTCCCGTCAGTCACTCAACCAATTGCATATTCAGTGAACACCAATATGCTTTTTATATAGCAATATTTTATGCAATAAACTGACAGAGACAGAACAAACGAGAAACAGAGAGGGAAAGATAGAGAGGGGGACAGAGAGAAGGAATAAAAAAAACTTTGCCACACTCTGCTTTGGATGCTGGATGGTAGAAAGTTGAGACCAATCTCTGGGTCAGTTCACTAGAGTAATCGAATCCCTTCGTTAGTTTCTGAACATTGAGAGGCGTCACCTCGTCCGTCCGTTCGTTGGTTTCGTTTCAATGCATTTTGAATCGATTGCAATTGGTTTGCCGCTTCATTGCAGATCTACAAATCTTGGCTAGCAAAATGGCCAAACGAGAGCACAGTGTTCAGAAATATGTTGACAAATTACAAAGAAAGAAAGAAAAAAAAAACAGCACAAAAATGGTAAAGAAAAGGAAAATACTAACACATTAGTGGCACATATTAGAGAGTTGCAGAGCGACTTTAACTTTCCTCAATATATGTACAAAAAAAAACGAAAATAAAGAAAAAAAAACATTTAACATTTGCACAGCTGTCACAGAGCCAAGTAAAACCAAATAATGAAAAAAAAGAGTGAAATTTGAAGAGACATCTTTGGTGATATTTTGTATTGCTCTCGATTTAGTTTAAAATGAGAAACGTGCTGGGAATTTTTCCTTTTCCTTTTGCCCATCATCATCAATGAAATGTCAAATAAGCTAACAAAAATAAATTATGCTACATTTCCACACCCTTCCCCTTCACTACCAACTGTCATGTACGTCATGAGTGTACGCAAATTTATGTAGTTTAATTTTGTGTCTTGCATTTTTGTTTTTCTTTCTATTGTATGTTTTTTTTTTTTTTTCTTTTGTTTTTGGTTGTTGGGTCACGTCGCAACGGCAGGAATTTACGAGACGACTATGACGGGAATGGCGAAGGCGATGGCGTCGGAGACGGCGACAACAATAGTGGGAAACAAAGTTACCCAGCCAACCAACTTAGTCTAGGAGCATCCAACACCACCCACTAACTTCAAGTGAAAGTTTATCGTTAGACAAATTGTCTTGAAAATTAATTGTATGGAGCAAAAGAAAAATATTTAAATTTTCTTTCTGAAAATGCATCTTGTTTTTCTTTTCTTTCTCCCTCTCTCACTCTCTGCCTCTCTTGGCCTTTTTGCTGGGGTCTTTGACTTTGGCGTTGTTTACGCAAAAGGCCATAATTATGCGTTTTTGTTTATACTCACAATCAGGCAGACAACGACGACTGCACGGGAATATTGTAGTTTAAACATTTGAGTAGTGGTGAAACGTGTCGGATGAGGTCAATGACCTAAACATAACTGAGGCCAATTCTTTGGGATCGGGTAAGCAATTAGAATGCTTTTTCAGTTCCAACATGATGACAACCCACATGGGTTTCTGCCACGCCTTCTGACCATATTGGTCTAACCGCATAAATGTGGCAAGTGACAGAAGCCGAAGCTAAAGCCACGAATGTTGTGCAATCAGCTTTGATTATATATATATTTATACCACATGTATATATGCATTTCTATATATGTATATATGCATAGTCAACTGATGTAAGCAGCTAAGCAAACAAATGTGCCAGTTGCATGCAATTCAATTTTAATTCCCATGATTTAAATTGCCCAACCATGTAATTTTTAACACTTGAAAACGTCAACTATATGGAAACCACTTGGACTTGATCCGTCAAGTCAAATATATGTATTGAATTAGATTCAGTTGAAAACTATATATGTATATTAGTCATTCATTTGGAAAAATATACGAAAATTACAATTAATTGTACTTATTATTTGATGACACTATAATTCCTTTTCAAATCAAAAATCATATCCTTTAAATTTTCGTTGATCCTTGGGCAAATGTAAACTCACCTGTAAGCAAAGAAAAGAAAGAAAAATTAATATAAATTTAATTATTGGGTGAAAAGTTTTAATAAAAGTTATATATATATGTATATAGTACATATTGTTCAATATAATATAATGACAGGACTGGCGACGATTACAGGCAGCTGAATACTTTCTCAAGCAAAAAAGAAGGAAACGAGAGGAATGGGGCAGGTAATTACACGAAAGCCACAGAGCAAAATTATGTGAAAAGATTAAATTTGTAAGATAAATTGGAGTGGAGCATGTTGAGGCCGGAACCAGCAGGGACCGACCATGAGTCTTTCCCGGGGATCATAAATGGCAAAAGAAAAGGCAAGCAAGAAAAAAAAAACATACACAAAATCTACAAGAAAAAAACAAGCATCAACATTGTCTGCTGGGGCAGATTTTGATGTCGGGGAGATATACATAAAAAAAAAAAAAAAAAAAAAAAATCAAGAAAAAAATAAGAAGAAAGCGGGCAACAGCAACGACAACAAAAATGTTAAAATGGTTGCGGTAATAAATGAAAATTATGCAAAGTTTTGAGCCGAATGATGAAGTAATATACGCATCCAAGCCAAAAAACGGTTAACGGAGCGTGTTATAAGACACCAAAATCCCAGTGCAGAGTACACAGTTTCCAGATCCCGAAAGAGATGAAAATGAGTGAGTGGAAATTTATGAAAAGTAAGTAATAAATATGGCAAAGGCGGTGGACCACCAAGTATCCTGCAGCAGCAGTAGCATCAGCCAGCTGCCAGCTTTTACTTTCGTGCATTTCCCCACGCACCCCGCTACCACTACGCCTTTCCCTACCCCTTGACCATGTGCTTGGAGAACTCCCTAAAGAAGTCTTAAGCCAATAGCACCAAGAATTCATTGCAAGTGCTCATTTTTGTTGTTGTTGTTGTTGTTGTTGCTGCTGTTTGCCTTTATTTTTTTTGTAAATGTTGTTAACAGCTAAATCTAAAGTGGCCAACAACTTTTTGCCAACTTTTTTTCTTTTTTTGTGGGCTGACAGTTTAAGGCAAGTGAAACAAAATTTTAAAAGCTTGAATCGTGTTGGCATTAGGCGGTGATTTTGCAGTTTCGCTTGAGCAGCTCTTACTGGATTCAGTTAACACATTTTTGACGGCTAACGGTATACGAGGCCAAAAAGTTGGCCAAATGTGATGTATTTCAATTGAATGAATGTTAAGTCTTGGACGTGAATTAATTTATAATCATATTATAAAATTAGAATAAAGAAAATAGCTAGAAAAAGTTAAAAAAAAAAAATAAATAAATCAGAAATTCGAAATTCCCCGAAAGAAGATAAAGCAAAAGCGATACTCTAGTACGATATTTATGATAATAATCTTAGAATAATATTAATAGTAATAAAAACCAACTGATATTGATCTATGCAGAATGATAATATGAATATTTTTCCTGTATTTCGGTAGTTAGTTTATGATCGTAGGATTATCTCTTAAGCCTAGTTTCTTCAAGACTTGATCAGGGGTTTATAATACCATTAATATTAAAAGATATATAAAAATATATTACATATATTAAAAAAAATATCGTAAATTATATAGATGTAGAATCAATATTATTTCAAAATTTCCAAATAAATACAATATATGTAAATCTAATTCTTTTCTAATTCTAATTCGAAGTGTTTAAAGTAAAGATTTCTTCAATTTGATTTTAAGAACTTAAAAAATGAATATTTATAATTAAAAGTTGAGTTGCCTTTGTATGGAAAAAGAACAAATGGCATGGCAAGTGTATAAATCATAATTTAGAATCATTTCATTGGGCTCAACAAAGTGTCCATTGCAAATACTTTAACCAATGTAATTTTGTTGTATGCAAGGTATTTAGATAAATGGTACACAAAAACTAGTTTCAGTTTGACGGTGTTTTTTTTGTCGACAATTTTCATCTATTCCGAGTCATCAATTAAATGACGGAAATGGCCAATTTTTATGTTGGTCGTTCTTCCATTTGCTTTTCTGGTCGTAGTTCGTTCGAGTGGTTATGCCACATATATACATACATCCAACCCCCCCCACCATTCAAAAAGTGGGCTAAAAAGAAACACTTTTTCATGTCTTTGCTTTGATGGTCATCATCAAGTGGTTAAAACAAATGCGATTAATTACTCAGTTCACAGGCAACAATGTTAAATGGCGCTTTTAACGCCTTTGTAGTCCGATCATCCGGTAAAGGTCTAATTGCTGAACAAAAACAGTTACTAAGGGCTAAGACCAGAATTAAAACAAAGAGTTTTCAACAATTTTAATTGGACAAAGATATTTATAGATTAACTGGCAAACGACACAATAAATGAGGAACAAAGAACGTCATTAGATGAGCAATTTTAATAAATTGCGGGAAAACTGATAAATATATCACTGATAAGAAATTAATATACAATTCATAAACAGCTGTTTTTATTTTCGATAAAAACAGACAGCTACATAATAATATAAATAATATATATAGCTGATTCAATGGGTTCGGCCTTTTATTGTTATATAAATAAATGCAAAATGGGCAAAACAAATGTAAAAAAGAAAGCGACCTGATGATATAATAAAACATGATTTAATTTATAGCCGAAATCAATAATTAATAGGGTTGAAGTTGAATGTCAGAGAAAGACAAATAGCAAGACAAAAGACTTGAAAATACCCTGCAATACTGTGTTAATTTACACATATGTATTAAAATTAAACTTTTACTAAAATATTCTAGAAGAATTCTAATTAGCACATTTATTTGGTTATGTATACCAAGTATAACCTACTATTTCGTAAGCATTAAATATACAAGTGAACAAATATATAGTATGTATATAGTCCACAGATATGCCTTTAATTGCCTGCACATTTACATACATTTAAGAAATACATAATATACCTATTTTAGCTCATTTTACAGGGTACACAAAGACTCATAATTTTATTTTGGATGACGCGCCGGCTAGGTAGAGCGCAAACTCCAGAACTCAAAGTTGAGAGCGAGAGAGTGGATAGAGGAAGAGAGCTAGTCAGACTATGGGAGAGTGCAAACAAAACTGACGTAATCGCACTCACTCATCGAATGAATGGAAGGGAGAGATAGGGAGGGAGAGATGGAAAAAACTCAAACATAAATTGAACTAAATGAAATGAAATCATTTCATTCAAGGAAAAAGTGATTTAAAAGCAGTGAAAAACAATCTCAAAGTACTACTTTCGAGCCTTGAATTGAATGTCATTCAAAAAAAACTACAATCGACTAACCTCCATGGCCATCTCAGATTCGCTTGTTGTTGCTGCTTTTGTTGTTTTGTATTAGAGTGTTTTTACTCTATTTTGTTTTATTTCTTTATTAATTTTATTACAACTTTTAAATGCAAACAATTGTTTTTTGACACGCACGAATCGTTTAGTTGCAGTTTTTGTTGTTTTTCTGGTTTTTATATTTGGGCGTGACACATTAAAAACTAAATTATAAAATCCCCGACTCGTTTTTGTTGACTGAAAGGTCGAACAGTTTTTTGTTAATTTAATTAAACGAAAACCAGCGACAATCTGCTACCAGAGCAATTGTTTCATTCGATTAAATTTATTAATGAATGTGTTGCTGTTTTTTTGTATATTGTATATTGTATCTTTTAACAAACACACTAAACACAACTAACTCAAACCCAAGCTCAGAGAGTAACTGTAAAGTAAAAAAAACTACCTCAGAGATACATATATATGTATTTATAAGGTACATCTGTTAAAACTCATTTCTGTTAAGTCTCATTTAGTTCTGTTAAATCTCAAAGAGTAACTGCTGTGCAAATGTTATCGATAGATCGATAGTCAACTGGGATTAATTTATTTATTAAATTATTCATTTATTTGAATGAAACAACAAACACAAGTGAAAATACAATTTATTTCATTTGTTTAGCATATATAATGTTATTAACATTTACCTTTGTATCATTTTATTTAAATATTTCGTTGGGAACAACTGTGGTATTTTTTAGTACATTTTGCCAGTGCCATTGTTATTGTTATCATTATGAGTAGAAATGAGATAATTGAGTGGAACAGAGGTTTGGCAGTCACAGACAGCTTGCTTTGAAGCGTTACAGTTTGTGAAACATTGAAAGAGTTGTAATTTGATAGTAGACTTTTGAAAAAGAATTAACACATAAGAAAAAACTTTAATATGATAATCTTTTTCAAGTTTTTTTAAGTTCACAAATCTACTTAATGCTAACATTTTTAAAGTTTCTTAATTGAGTTTTCAATTGTTCAAATTTAAATAATTAATAACGAGTTGCTCATTTCCGGTTTACTATTCAGGTGAAGATAGAGATAATGGTAATGACGATGCTTATAAAACTTCTTCAACTTCTTTATACTCACTCTTCATTCATAAATTTATGTTGTCAATGTTTTTTTTTAAGTGTAGTACTTATATATTGTTCTCATTGCAATTAATAATAATTTTTGTTACCATTTTTCAGTAATTTTTATGACCACATAAAATTCAAACGACATACACATTTCCCTCGAATAAATCAAGAAAAGAAATTTTCATTATTCCATAATTTGTTATCAGTAGTAAGTAATTGTATAAATTTTTGCCAAGCAAATTAATTAGGGTAAAAACAGACCAAAGTACAGGCAGACAGACGGACAGACAGTCAGGCAGACAGTTGGAAAAAACAGAAGAAAATGGCGGAAAATCGCTTGGTATTTCCATAAACATGAAAATGGCTGGAACAGAGGAAAGATGAAAATGTGAAGAGCAGCACAGACAAATAGAAGATGTCATAAAAATGCCATTGTAAGTAGTTGAGTTTGGCTTTTTGTAGCCATTGTTAGAGCGACTTCTGCCACGGTTGTTATCCTGTTGCTGTTGTTGTTGTTGTTGTTGTTGTTGCTGCTGTTGTTGTTGCTGTTGCCACTCTTTTTATTCGACAAAGACACGCAAAGGATGCGAGGCAGGCGCAAAAAACTCATTTCACTTTGTGTCGAAAAGATAAATGCGAAGCGCTTAAAAAAGCAATTACCGCATAAATTGTGCTACAGCCCGCCCTGGCTCATTCAAACTACACACAAAAATACATGGCATCGAAAACCGTGGCATAGTCCCACTGTTATCCTTGTACACAGGATATGAGCCAGCAAAGACACACTCAGAGTGTCGAGTCGGCAGCAAAAAAAAAAAAAAAAAGAAAACAAAAACCAAAAACAAAAATAACAGAGGGAACAACATCAGTTTACAAACAAATGCGCGAATACATGCAAAATGCATTGTGTAAGTGTCTTTCCTTCCCTTTCCTTTTTTGCCACCTCCCAATGGATGGATGGATGGATGGATGGTTGAATGGGTGGCTTAATTGAAAAATCAATAGTGGGCTAAATTCTCGCGTAAATCAAGTTAAAAATCGCAGCAATCAAAACACCTGAAGCGCAATAAAAACTCATTAAAAAGCGCACGTCCAGGGGGCAGCAATGTGATGCCAATTGATGGAGTGGTATAGCCAGGTGGCAGAAGTCTCCTTGGACTCATCGTACTACAAATTGGATTTGAACAAATTACAACACATCGATTTCTCATTACGACAGGACTCGACTCGATTCGACTATGCCTATGCCTATGCCAATGCCAATGCCTTTCCTTTAGATATTTTTATGGCGACAGAAATCACTTAAAGAGAAAATTTAATTGACTTGGGCGGCGACTCCTGCTGCTCTGCTGCTGTGGTGGCTTCAGCTGCTGTTACAACCGTTGGGTAGTGAAGGTAGAGGAGGTAGGAAACGGCATCGCAACACGAAACGGAAGTCAGCTGCCAATTTGTTGCCCGTACTGAGCGGAAATTTCTTCAACTTCCTGATTTAAATAATAACAAACTGCCTGCCAGACTGCCTGACAGCCAGCCAGTCATTTAGCCTGCTGCTTGCTGCTTGCTGCCTGCTGCCTGCTTACAAAATCTAAAGTCTTGCTTGTCACACCAACTGACGTCCTATCGAGTTTTGTTCCAATGGCACCTCCAATTCACCCATCTAACCATCCATGTCGTACCAACTCCTCACCCTACACCCAAGCAACAACCACAGATGACGCCATCTTGATTGGATCCAGGGCATACTCGACACTCGATTGGCATCATCAGTTTGCCTCCCACTTTTACTTTTCCGATGAAAAACGGAGAAAAAGTGTCAAAGACGATGATTTTTGGCCATCTTTGTTAGATATCCGGCAAGAAGAGAGTGGGGAGCAAGGAAGAACGTTAACGCGTTTGTCTAGCGGCTTAGTTAAGTGTCAATTTTTTTTGCGCCTGACTGGACAAATTAAAATGTTTTCCTTACGATGTGGTCCCAAAAAAAAAAAAAAAAAAAAAAAAAACAATAGTACGATGTGGGCAACTGTTGCGAGTAAAATTATTATAAAAATGACAGATAATATTATTGTATATAAATGATTGGAAATGTTTAAAAATTGTCTTTATCTTATCTTTGTTATTCTTCTTTCTTTTTTTTTGTTTTTGTGAAACATTTCAATGATTTGTCAATAAAATGTTTGAGAGTTCCAATTTTAGACAAAAGTAATTCGTGAAATATGATGGCAAAAGAAAACATCTCGCATTTAAAAGTATTTCAGTAATTTGATGCCTTTCTATTTGCCTTAATTTAAATTTTGTTGTCTGATGTAATTGGTATGTAACTTGATAACTTTATTTTAATTCAAAAGGCTTAAATTTCAATCTAAGAAATATTTCCATTTGAAAATTAACAGAATTGAAATGAATAACATTTAAGCGTACGCCCTTCTAAGCATTTAATTACTATCTCTATAGATTCAACTAGATTAGTTGGAATATAAGACGCTTCATTACACTCCCAAGTCTTCTGTGTTTATTTTTTTTTTTTTTTTTTGTGTCCTTTTGGTCCTGGTTGCCTGTTGCCAGTTTGAAAACTCTTTTGCATTTACACTGAACAACAATTTCCTGCACGAAACGCAGCAGTAAAAAAAATGAAAATGAAACGAACTGTGGCAAACTGAGAGCCGAAGGATAGCCGAATGTGCCGGTGGCAGGACTATAAGATGCGGCAACATTCAACGCACGAGCGGAGTCGCGTCAATAGCGTCGAAGCAAACGCAACACAAAAATCCAAAAATCCAATTCTCGGTTTATTGTGCCGCAAGTTTTTCGAAATAAATAAAAACCATCGTAAGGAAAGGAAAAGCCAAGGAACGCAAAAAAAAAACAACAAACAGAGAAAATAAAAGAGTTTTTTTTTGCACTTGGTGTGGCTTGTTAGTGAAATTCGTTTCGCCAGTTCCTGTTGCTGACCACTTTTACGAGTTTCATCTGAATTTTTGCACTGCAAAAAAGATAACACGCACAGAAACATACAAATATATAAATATATATATATATAATATATATATATATATATATATATATATATATATATACAAGAAATATACATATAAGGATAAGGACACGCATATGCTATAAAAGTGCCCGCCTTTGGGTTATTTGGCCAGAGAGAGAGAGAGAGAGAGAGAGAGATAGAGATAGAGAGTATCAAGCGTTAACCATCAAACATCGAGGCATTCAGCGTCCAACATGTGTCGACTTTGTACAATGGTGCGTATGAATGAAATGAATGAAATTCTTACCATGAATGAAGTAGATTTGCCTCAAGTCAAACACTGCTGGGGATTTTGGTTGGGTGTGGGAATGAAAGTAAGAGAATGGGGGTAGATGAGTTTATGGAAAGGGGGGATAGAGGGAAAGGGGTGGAGCCGCCAACGCCAACGTTGGCTGCTGTCAGTGATTTATGCCGCGAGTTTTGTTTGGCATTGTTGCTTTAATTATATGGCTCCAAAAACCATTTCACATTGTTTATTTTATTTTATGTTTATGTGTGTGCCTACACACACACACACACACACACACACAATACATATATGTTTATACAAGTTTAGTGTGTGTGCGTGGCGCATTATGCAAACAAAGCACGCAGAAAATGCAAATGAAAAGCCCGCAATGGACATGAAAGGATAATAGCCTCTACGTCTTTTGTCTAGCCACAGGATATTTAACACTTCATTGACTTTTGCTGAGAAATGGAATTCCTTTTATTCCCTTTACCCTTACCACTTTGTTTTTCCATGTAGCAATCACTAAAGTTTCATTTGCATTTTCCCAACTAATGGTTACAATTTCTTCGACAAGTTTTCCTGAGGTTTTCAAAATGTTGTTTTCTTTTTCCCTTTCCTCCCTTATATATATAGGTTTCTTTTTTTTTTTTTATCCCACATAGCAATTTGTTTTACTTCGAACTCAGCTCACTTTAATAACTTTTGCTGAGCGTGTAAAACTTTTCCTTTTTTTTTTTTATATACTTATATACATATATTTTTCTTTTCGTTGTTGCTACTAATGCCACCAGGCTGCAATCCTTTAGTGTTTTTTGACCCTTTTTTTCAATGTGTGTGTGTGTGTGCATGTGTGTGTGGCGGCTTTGTTGTTATTGCTGTCAAAGCCTCGGGCTTTGACGTCTAATTTATGAATGTGTTTTGAGCTGACCCAGACACAAGTCTTACTGTTGATTTTAACCCGAGGCAAACAAAGGGCATGATGCGAATATGGCCAACTATGCAACAGGCAAAAGAAAATCTATACATAGAAAAGTGAATTGAAAAAATTTAATTTAAAAATTGAAATCAAGGCAGGCAGAAAGCCTCTATAACTTTTTTGGATTAATTATCAATATGTTACATTAAGTGCATAAAAACTCCCACAAAAATCCCAAGAAAATCAAAAAAAAAAAAAAAAAATGGCAGATAAAACGTTTCATTTTAATATATTTCTCCAAAGCAAACAAAATAAATAAATCAATTAATATTTTCACATCCGAATATGATATATGTGTATATATAGTATTAATAACCAATGAATCCGCTACCAAGTATCAACAGTTCGTATCTCTTAGTTAGTGATTTGTCGCTCCATTTGACTCGTCCTTGCTGTTCGTGTTATTTTTGGACCGCTCATGTGGTTACCATTTTAATAAAGAATTTTTTTTACAGCATGTGGCAACTAATATACTCACTGTCAAAATGACCGGAAGAGGGAGGGGAGGGAGGGGTTTGGGTGGTGACCCTAACAAATCCCAAAACTGACACTCTTCTACCAATACCCACGCATAATTCGCTGGCCATCAGCTGCAGGATGATGTTCATATCCTGGCAACTCTACGCATTGTTTGGCTTTGCCTTTCCCTTTGACTTTGCCATCGCCATTGCCTGTTTTCCATTGCAATTTTTACGCTTGAGCGGCAAAGTTTGTTTCAGGCTCAAAGGTCCCTTTACCCACTCCCCCCTTCCCTCACCACTCAATGAAACGTTCAGCATTCCTTTAACTTGTAAAATTTGTTAGCCAAACTTTTTTAATGAGTTTCATAATCTTTGATGCGCCTTGGCTTTAGAAATGTAGTCACCACTCTCGACCCTCGCCCATTTTGGTCTAATGATGTGCGATTTGGCTGCTTGCTAACTGGTTGGCCTTTCTAAAGAATGCCCTTTCAAATTGTTGCAGATGGCGTAACTTGGCCCACAGATAGGGCAAGGCAAGAGGGCAAGGTTCAGTTTAAAGGAATTTGATTCAAACTCAAACTCAAACTCAAACCGAATGCGAATGCAGTGGGCGCGATAAGCGTTTAATTGAAAGCTGTTCAGTCGAGCCTATGATTGAATTTCTATACAAATAACCGTTGACACAAATTTTCCGAGTGTGTATGTGTGTGTGTGTGAAAATATGTGGTGTGTGTATTGGATTTCGGTTTAGGGCTGCGGTCTCTATACCATAGATATGCATGTGTGCAAGCATTCGTCTGCTTTTTGAATCCTTAATATGATTTTTTATGCATTTTTATTTCCTCACCATTCCTTCCCTATTTAGTTTTTTTGTGAATTTATGAATGGTGACCTGATGCCCTATACAGTTCTCTGACCTCAACGTGTGTGTGTGTTTTGTAGAAGGGTTGCTGAAGGACTTGCTTTTGCCATTTGATTGCAAACAGTTTAACCTCTACTTTTCCATACCTCTCTCTGTTTTCTGGGTACGTTCGTTTAATTACGAGTACCTTTAAATTGCATTTTGCAGTTGAATTTACTGTTAACTGTACAGCCAGTAATTGAAGCATATGTACTCGTATACCTATGCTATGCTATGCTATGTTATGCTATGTACATATGAATACCAACTAGTCAGGATGCCATAGTGAAGGGTCCTTGTGTTGTAATGCATATTGCTGGTCATGCTGTAAAGTGGAAAGTTGTGAAATTCGTAGGTTTTGGATATGTTTAAGTGAGTTTGAAGGAACTCAGAGACTGATTGAGGTCAAAGTTAATGGCCTAATTTTGATAGCCAGATAAGGAAATCGAATTAAATTTGAATTTCACAATAAATCGCAATAACCACAAATTATTTGCCGCAAGCAATCACAAGTAAAATATAAGACATTGCAAATAAAATTACTTGTTCTTTCTTTCCTTCTCTCCATATTTGATATCTCTTCTTCAGATACGTATGTATGTATGTATATTATTTTATATATATATATATATAAATAGATAGATAATATGGTTAATGTTTAAAAGTTTAAATAAGATTATTCCTTAACAATTTAAGCAGCATTCAGTTTCATTTTATATCAAATGTAAATTCTCTTTATGTCCATCAAATTATAAACTTTTTTTTGGGAAAAAGAGACAAGTTTCTTCTTTATTGTTTATTTCCATTTCCTTTTCATTTCCCTTCAGTATATATTGCTGTTCCTTTATTTTAGATGCTTCTTAGATTATTTTTCATAGCTTTACAATGCTTTTTTAATTTACTAAAATATTTGTTTAAGTTGTTCATGTGCAATTCCTTTGTTGTGTGTTGCCTTGTTACCCCTCATACATGATAAATGCATTTAAAATTTTGTTTGTTTAATTTCCTTTGCAATTTTTGTATGCCACATGTTTCCCACCATTTACCTCTATATCCCCTAACCACTCAACCCTTACCCCTTTCCACCAGTTCCTTCTCCTTCTTTCGTATCCTTTGTTATGCACAAATTTTATTATTTTTATGTTGTTTCCTTTTGATGGCAGGGAATGAAATGAAGAAACATATGGAGCAACATGCGAACATGTCTACGGAATGCAAGTGAAATGCCAAAGCAGCTGGCAACATAAAACGCAACGCAACGCAACTGAACGCAATTATGCAACATGTGTTCAGAGTTTTTGCTCTAAATGGAAATCGGAATCTGTTTTACCATTGCCATCATCATAATGATTATGCTGATGATGATGATGATGATGATAATAATGATGAATCTTTTCGCTTTTGGCTGCTGCCATCTTCAGTAGAGCTAACAAAATTCCATGATGAAAGATAACGCGGCGTATGCGTAATACTTTTTGTCCCTTACCAGGGGAATTAAAGAATAAACTTTTCATCTTGCTACATGGGGCAAGCAATGCGTTGGGGGCAAAAAATAATGCCGTGACAAAAATGCCATAATTTAATATACGTATCTATAAATTTATAATTTACTTTATAAATTTAATAATCTTAATTTTACTGGCAACTAAATGAAAATAAATATTTTATAAATTTTACTTTATTGCATATGTTGTTAGAATATTAGTTCATTGTCATAGTCACGCCCGCATTCCTAATTAGGTTATTCCCGCAATTCCTGGGATGGCTGTCAGAGTTGGTTTGGAATTTAGTCAATGCTGAGTCCCACATTGTTGTAATACAAGTAGAATAAACTCTGACTTATTTGGAGTGTTGCTTACATATATTTTCATTCTACTGCTTCTTGTTGCAGCTGCTGCCAAGTCAAAGACGACATCGACCACAGCGCAGAACTGTGATGAGGCAATAAGGCAATGAGGCAAGGCATCCAAGGCACCCCCAACACGACAACGAAGTCACTGAAGACTAACCAAGACCGCAAAGCAGCGGTGGCATGCAATCTCAAGTGCTTCACTCTTGGCTCATGTGCCATATAGTCGCATAAGGAACTCTTGGCAATCAGACAGCCAGACAGATAAAAGAGGAGAAGGAAAAGAAGAGGAAAGAGGGGAAAGGAGAGTGACATACAAAAGACAGAATCAACACGAAGGATATCAGAGGCCAAAGCTAGCTTTGAGCTTCGGGGCCCGTCATGTTGCGCGATATCTTTCTATATTTAGTTCTAATCGTTTTATTTTGCTTTATTTTCATGGCACAGTTAATCGTCAACGTTTACGCTTTCCAACGCCAACCAACTGCCGCCCAGAAGGCAGAACGCAATGAAATTATATTTGTCTAGGTGCCGACTGTGGGGCGGGAGATCTGTCGGTCGGTCGGTGGGACGGTCGGTTGGTCTTTCGGTCTGACGGTCTGTCACTCGGTCTATAGGGTTACATTGGTACGGTGGTGCGGTGGTTGTGGCTGTATCCAAACAAAGACAAATACATCGGCCCAAGGCAAAAAGTCAAGCCGCTCTGGCGGTTTCTGTTTAACTTGAAACGAAAAATCAAAGAAAACGAAAAATGAGAACTCAGAAAAAAGGAAGACAGAAAGACGGAAAGACAGAAAGAAATGAAATGTTGACTGGCGAGTCGAGATAAACCCGCTAAGAACTGTTAAACTAGGTTGCGCACTAATTAGTTACGGTAGTCTTGGGAGTGCTGTTGCGAATGCACACACAAAAACACACATACACACATGCACATCAGTACATTTAAAGTTATACACGATACACACACACACACACACACACACACACACACACACATTCATTTTCATTTTTATCCCTACGCTCACAATGAAACTTGGCTGAACAATAAACCGCGGTGGAAAAAGTTCATTTGAGCTCAGCGGCAGTAAAAATTACGGCAAAAAAAATGACTTAAAAGTTGCAGTGAAAAAGTTTCGTTTAAAGGTGCAAATTTTTGAGGTGAAACAAGTAAGAAGATAACAAAACGAATTCCATGTAAAATAACTTAAAACGATTATCATTGAGTTAAGATAAATCCTTAAAAGTCATGATAGTTAAACAAAAACATGAAAGAATTTGAAGAAATTTCTTTTAACTAATTATATATTTAATTTAACTATGATCAGCTAAGATTATAGTAACGAAATGATGATTTTAGGCCTTATACCCGTAAAATAAAGCAAGTTTTGATATTATTATTTACATCATAAATTCAAATCATATTGATTGAATGTCAATTTAAGCCACAAAATAAATGGAATTTTCTCAAATTCTTAATTGTGAATAACTTCAACTATAAAACAATATTTTGTAATTGATTTAAATTTTCCATAATTTTAAACTTATTGATTTTTTAACTTTTTATTGATTTTGCCATCAGAATTTAATGATTAAAAGTTACAATTAATTTAACTTTTTAACATTTAATATGAAAATTGTTTATTATTTGTATCATATTTCAACCCTTTAGCCAATTCAGAATTCTGTTAATCTGTTTTCGCCATTTTATAAATATTAAACATTTTTGTGGTTGTACTTTTTACACATTTAAACATAAAAGAGTTCAATTACACAGAGGGCACTTTGCGGTACATAAAAAATGAGAGAAAATTACGAAAAACAAAGAAAAAATAGCGACACTCACATCACAGATGATAACTCTGTAATTAATTTAATAATGGGCCAAGCGAACAATCTTTTGTTCAGGCTTCAATGAGCAGAATGGGGGCGGATTTTAAAATTTTCATTGCCTACTTTTTGGGGCGGCACTTTCGAGTGAGGCATAAAAACGAAAATAATAAAAAATAAAAAATGCTATGTGGCAGTTTGGTCTCTGTGCTGCTTATTGAAGTGCAGTGGCAATGGGCCAGCACCAATTGCCAAGTGTTATATGGGCGTTGGGGCGTGGCAAATGGTTTTAGTTTTTATTGATTTCTAGCCGCACTTGAGTCAGTGTTTTTACCACTTTTAAAATTTCCACATTTTTTGTGGCCTTTTTTTTTTTTTTTTTTTTTTTTTTTGTTTGTGTGGTGTTTCTTTTTGGCACGCCGCACAGTTTATTGTTTTCTTTCGGCTGAGCCGAGTCTGCCGAGCACTTGAGCAGCAGTATATGTATACACACTTGACCCCGTTCGTTGAGAGTGCGTTGAGCATTGAAACTTTACAATAGGCCCGCTCAACAGAGTGTAGGGTATGGGCAAATATTTAAGGATTTTTTGAGCAAAGCCATTTTTGGTAAATGTAGCAACATTTTCGTCAAAATTCCTTCTAACGAGTTAAATAATGAAATTGTTTTGACATGCGTGCAAAGTTTGCCGAGAATTTCAAATTGTTTTAGTTGAAAGTTTCTAAAGTTGTTCACATTTCATTTACACAGACACATATATACAGTTACAAGCATACACACACACATTTATATCGCATAGCAACATAATCGACAAAATCAAAATGTATTAACCAAAAAACATGAGTTTTACAATTACAGCTAATGGAACATTTTATGGATTCTATATATAAACGAACTTACATACTTACATATATATATATATATATATATATATATATAAAATATAATAAATATATGTATATATACATACATTCGAACAATAATAGTTTTAGATATCAAATGAATGGAATACATTAAATGCTTAGCATCTAAAAACAGAAATTATAACTCTTATCTAATATGCTACTTAAGGTTTTTAGGAGAGAAAGGCAAATTGAAATTATTGTAACGTGTAGTTAGAACTCAACAATGAAATGCAAATGAAATCAAATAAACGAAATTGATATCGATTGAAATAAAATAAATAAATGTTTTGAAACAAATGAAATTCTTTAATTTAAATTTTTTTACCAGCATAAGCTACAACATAACACACGATTCCTATGGCATATTGTGTCTATCTATACTTGAGACATATATCATATATTCCTACCAAAGTGCCAACTTCATTATATTTTCAGAAGAGACCCAGAAGAGATTAAGAATTTAAATTGCAACAGTATGACAGTATGACATGACTTTACCTTTTCATTTGATGGTATTCGCTTCAATTTGTGCGGTTTTATTTCACCTTGTCAATCATATTTGTTGGTTAATTCAATTAATTGACTGAACATTAAATATTGAAGTGTTAAATGCTTGGACAAGCGACATTTAAATACCATTAACAAGAGTTGAATAAATTTTCCATTTAACATAAGTATCTTAAAATTTACTCATGACTGTTGTTGTTCTTGTTGTTGATGTTCTTTCTGTACGTGTTGGAGAGGGACCAGGCTGTCATGTCAGCACCATTCAGTCGGTTGTCCTCAGCAAAAACTTTTGGCAATGGGCCAAAAGTGCAAAAGCAAAATTCACAGGCCAGTGCAACAAGCAGACCCTAGGTCTTTTCCTTCCTTTTCTATATACTCCTTTGTTACTGCATTTGTTTTCCCTACATCCTGCACTTTCCCTCTACTCATTCCTTCTTGGATTTATACCACTTTTCCTTTGCTTCTTCATAGGACGTATTGCATCTCGTTTGGGGTTTGTTTTTATTGCATGCCAGCCAAATGTCTGAGCTTTAAAAAGTACAACGACTTGACAAGAGAAAAACAACATCAACAACAACTATAAAGACAGCAACAAACAAACAACAATAAAAACAATAAAAATACGAACAACAACAATCACCAAAGCAACAACAAGTACAACAACAATGCCAATTGTATTCGTGACAAGGGAAAATTTTACAAAAATGGCTTTTTGTTATTGTTGATTGCATTAAGATGAACTTTTCCAAAAAAAAATTCGGTCAATAATAACTTTTTGGCCATTGGGTGATATCTTTTATAAACTGGAGAGGATGTGTATGGACCAGAGAGAACAGAAGAGGAGAGAGAATAAAATTGAAAAACACTTTAAATGTCTGACAGACAATTATTCATTGACCAAGGCAGCTGAAACTAATTGTCAATATTTATTTTATATTTATTTGTGACATTTCTATCTTACTTTGATCTTTAGAGAGCGGTAACAAAGGCAAGTTCTTTGCCAAAGTCATGTCCTTGCACAAAGCGACAATATTTTGCGCACAATTGAAACGGCAGAATGAGCAAAATGACAACAACAAAAAAATCAAAACTAATTAGACATGAATTAATGA